>CM053769.1:308581980-308686452 GCA_028658325.1 Potorous gilbertii | reverse complement strand
TTGAATATATAACTGAACTAATAAATGAATGTTTATTGAAGGGAATAGAGAGTGTTTAATATATAATATTTAATATAGAATATATATTTAATATATAATATATAATAATATATTTATATATAATACATTTATACATATTTATATATAATATATTATTTATATATATTATATATTTAATATATAATATATAATATCTCCTTTACATTCTGCTGTCTTCCCCCGTGCTTCTTGCACATAGATTGTTGTGTTTGTCCTTTGTTCTCAAAGAGTACTATGACATAAAGATGATGACATGATTTGCAGTTGACTTTGGTCTGAGTGAAGGAGGGCTGTGCAAGGTCACCAACCTCACCATCTTCTCCTGAGCTATCTGGGTTGAGTGGCCTGATATTCATCAGGACGACTGGAGATAGTCCAGGATACAATGGGAGACCCTGGCCCTTTCAGGCTAAGGTCTTATTACATTCTCACTTTGAGTGAGATACACCCATTCAATGAATAGGCTTCTTTGAGTAGTTACGCAACAGACCAAACTGGGAGTGGAAGACCCTCAGGGTTCCTGGGTCAAAGAGAAACAATTACTATCTAGTAATTCCACTCACTCGGTGCTAGGTGGGTGGGCCCTTGTCCAGTCTATGAGCTCCAGAGTGAATTGGGTTTAAAACTTCACCTTTGAGCAAGGAATGTAACCAGTAAACTGAGAGGAAAAAAGGCATTTGGGCATGGAGTATACCTTCTTCTGGGTAGAACACCAGAGGAGAGGAGAAGAGGAGGAGTAGGAGAAGGAGGAGAAAGAGGAGGAGGGCTGCTACTCACTCACAGGTTGTGTTTATCCTTCGTTCTCAAAGAGAATTGTAACATCAAGATGATGACAGGACTTGCCGTTGACTTTGATTTGAATGAGCGAGGACTGTGCAAGGTCACCAACTTTACTTTCTTCTCCTGAGTCATCTGGGTACAGTGACCTGGTATTCATCAGGACTCTAGCACATAGATAATGCCCAGTAAATTACTATACTTTTTTTTCTTGTCCAGATCTGTGATTTATCTATGTGGTGAATTCCTAGTGTGGAAACTTCTTTCATCAATATGTACCAACTAACTCTGTGTAACTTATAAAATCATTATACGTCTAGAGCTTGAAGGGAGCTTATTCAACCTCTTCATTTTATAGATGAAGAAACTGAGGTCCATAAAAGGGAAATGACTTATCCAGGGTCATACAAGTAGCAGTGCTGGCATTTGAACTCAGCTCTGGTGACACTAAGTTCAGCACTATAAGCTCAGTAATCTTTCCACAGGACCATGCTGCCTCTACTTAAGTCTTAGGAAGTTGCCTGGTTCTCTGAGAGGTTAAGCAACTCGTCACACTCTTTCCACTAATCACACAGCCAGTATGTATTGACCTCAACCCTTGACCCAAAGGCCAGCCCCTATCCACTATGCCATGTTGATTGGTGAGAGTCCCCTTGAACCTACTAGTGCTTAAAACATGCTTAGTTCATATTATCTCCTCCAATATAATGTGAGCTCCTTGAGGACATGGATGGTTTCATTTTTGTGTTAAAAGATTCAGAGCTGAAAATAGTATCTGGCGCATAGTAGGGACTTCATAAATGCTTACTGATGAATACAAATTTATCAGTGTGTTAGTAACCAGAAACAATTGAAGTGTCTTAAAGCTATCAATTGAGCTTCTTCTTTGTTTTGGGTTTCAGTGGTGTGGCCAAATTCCATTGCGCTTTTGCTGGGCTAATGTAAATTCTGCCCCCTCTGTCTGGCTCCTGTCACCTTAAATTATTATCTAATTTTTATTTTCTCAGAGATTTTCTCATAGCAAGCTTCCGCTGTCCCTGGTGCTGAAATGGAAAGGAATGCAGAATATATTATCACAGTATATATTAAGGTAGGAAGCGAGGGCCTGGGGAAGACAGGAGGAAGGAGACATTTAACTTTCACTGTAACTTATCATCTAAAGTTGTTATTTCTTTCTCCAAATGTCTTCTTTTGGATTTTCTTTTTTCTTTCTTTTCTTTTTTCTTTTTTTTTTTTACTATGGTCAAATATTCTATGTGGAAGTTTTTTCTTTTTTTTTGCTTTGGAAAGTAGATACAGAAAGAATGAATTCCAGAAGCTTCCTGGGCTTACTGGCAAGCATTCTGTTCAATAACAGAAGCCAGCTGATGCTCGCTAGTTCAGTACAGCATTGCTACTTGGGGTGGTATTGTATTTCCCTGGAGAAGTTTCCGGGGACAGGACTCCTACAGAAATCACATTTAGGCACAAATGATCTTGAGGGAAAGTGCTCAGAAAAGGAGTTAGGGTAGCTTTATTCACCTACTGTATGGAATCATCATAGAGAGAAGCAATGGAAATGTCTATGATGCAATCCTAGCAATATTATCATATTACTAGGCAGTGTTTTGGGGAAGAATGATGAACCTAGAGTCAGGAAAGAATACTGGTCTCAACACAAGCTGGGTATGTAACTTAATCTTTCTCCTCCTCAGTTTCTTTTTCAGTAAAATGGGAATAGCAATCTTTATATTTCTTTTCTCATAGGATTGTTGTGAAGAAAGTACTCTGTAATGCTTAAAGCACAGAAATGTTGTCATTCTCTCCACATGTGTGCCTCCCCCTCACTTCCCAATCTCTGTCAGGCATACCACCATCTTCTCAGCCACCTCTGTGCCTAACCTCTGAGTCATCTTGGTCTGTACCCTCCTCCTCATTTCTCCTTCCTTACTCCATCAACATTCAGTCATTTGTCAAGTCCCATTGTTCCTCTCTCCAAAATATCTCTCACATTAATGTACTCTTTACCAGCCTAACTGCATGATATCTCCACACAGCATGATACAGTGTTAAGAGGGCTGGATTTGAAGTGAGAAGCTCTAATTCTGTATCTGCCATTATTAGCTGGAAGTTGCTTATTTCTCTGGGGCTCAGTATTTTTATCCGTAGCATGAAGGTGTTGGTCTTCCTAAACTTTCAAGTCTCTTTCAAATCTGTGATCCTTGCAAGTACTATTATATACATATTTATTTGTATGACACCCATTTGGAAAGAAGCAGCAGTGGTTCAGTGGAAAATAAAACCACACTAGTTTGGACTCTTGTTACCTCTCTTATCTATATTACAGTAACTTTCAAATTGGATTTCAGTAACAATTTATCACCTATTCAATCCATCGTTTATAGAACTGCCCTTTATACTTTTGGAATGAACTGCTCCGATTACTCTTTGGCTCCAATACTTCAGTGATTCTCTCCAGACTAAAACACAAAGTCCAAACTCATTACTTTGGTATTTGAGGCCTTCCACCATCAGGCCTCAGACTACCTTTTCAGATGTTGTCTTCCGCTTCTTTCCCTGCATTTTTAAAAAATGAACTACATTACTCACTTACCTCAAAACATGTCTCATGCTCTTCTGCCTCCATGTTTTTACTTATGTCTTTGTTTTTGATGTCATTTATTTTTGTTTTGCACAAAGCACATAGCAAAGTGCACAAAGCATTTGAAATTTCCCCCATTCTCTCTTCAATCTATTCTGTGATAAAAATGATGGACCTTATTCTGGTCAAGGTCATTTCCTCTATTGGGACTTTTGATCCCATTCCCTGCAATCATCTGTCCTTAATAATCTTCAGTCTTTCCCTATCAACTGCTTCCTTTTTTTATTGCCTACAGATATTCCAGTCCTTTAAAAAAAAACCCTCACTTGACCCTATCATCCTCCATCTCTCCAGCATTTCATAGACAAATGCCTCGAAAAAGCTATCTGTACTCTGTCTTTACTCCCTTTCTTCTCGTTCACTTTTGAATCTCTTGCAATCTGGCGTCTGACTTTATCATTCAATGGAAAGAGGGTACTCTCTAAGACCAATGAGGAATGTACTGGAGTAGTCTAAGCAAGAGGTAACGAAGAAGTAACAAAAGTCTGAACTATGGTAGAGATGGCTTGGAGAAAGAAAGATGTTGTGGAAAACTGATCAACAGTTTATTGGTGTGTGGGTTCAAGGAGAGGGAGGAGTTAAGAATAACTCAAGCCTGCAAAGCTGGGAATCGTGAATAACTCCAAGACTGTAAACCTGGCCGACTGGAAGGAGAATGGTGCCATCTATGGAAATGAACAAATTTGGGAAAGGGGTGTGTTTTGAGGGGGAGGAATAATACGAATAATCATAATAGCTCCTTTAAAGTTTAAAAAGTCACAGCTCCCTGAGGCATGTGCTATTGTTACCCCCCCCATAAGCGTCTGAGAAAGGACTCAATCCAGGTCTTCCTGGATCGAAGCACAGCCATTGTTGCTTAAAACATGAGTGACCTATGCCCCAAATTTGGCATCAATGAGAATATTCCTATCAAGGATACTTAAAGTCTCGAAGAGATTTTACCTTTGACTATGCTAAGTTGCCCAAACTTGTGGGTAGAGCTAGGGGGACTGAACCATTTACCCCAGTTTACACTCATTCACACCCATTCACGTGATGTAGCCAGAGAATATAGACTATTATCTCTGGAAGGACCCTTAGAACTTAGAATGTTCAAGAGTGAAGAGATCATCTAGTCCACCTAGCCCTTCATTTTATGGAGGATGAACTTTAATTCTTTTGGAGAGAAGTGCTTTGTTCAAAGTCACAAGGCCCTTTTTGCAAGGACAGCTCTCTTGATATTGGATACTAAAGATGAACAATGGAGAGTTTTCCTTTTCTTTTTCTTCTTTCTCTTTTTTAGGCAGGTTTCTGGCAACTCTGCAAGAGTTCAGTGAGTTTTCAAGGCTGCCAATTTGCCCTAGTGGAGATTAATTTTTATAAGGAGCTACATAGTGCCACATTATCTGAAATTAACTCCCACTTACTTTCCTCAAATCTGGAATTCATGTTAATTCGTTCTCCTTCCCCCAAGCAAAGAATGATTTCACTTTGGGAAACTTTGCTTTTCTATTAGTCTTTGGGGAGTACAGCAAACTCTCTCCTTTACCCAGATGTTTAATTGCTATTATCTCAGGGATGTGTGAGGATGAATCAGGGGATGGATTCAAAAGAGCAACTGAATATTAATATTTAGCAGAAACAGAAATAGTAAGGATTTTGTTTTATTCTAAAAAGACTCTTTGACATTTTGACCAAGACTCTTAGACCTTTGCAGTGATACAGAAAGATAATTAAAGGAAAGATAGAGTCATGGCTTCCCAAACTTTATCCTGCCCAAACATTTTTGACCATTTCTTAATTTGTCACAAAACTTGGGGGTGGGGCTCTCTTTATGGGTCTCTCTGTGTGTCATTTTGGGGGATAGAGAAGGAAGAAAATCCTAGTTCAACTCATGGAAATTGGTGTGTGTGGGTGTTTAATAGTGGTGAAGATTTCTAGGGTAGGTCTTTGGAAAAATATGCTTAACTATGATAATTAAGGAGAAGAGATGAGAGAGAGAGTAGTTCGTTTGCACATAAGACCCAGGGAAAAAATGACCCCAGTAGGTTGAGAGGCCTTAGATTAGGCTGCACAGCCCTATCAAAGCCAACCAAAATAGAATAGAAGAAAAGTTCAGGTCACCTGGGCAGGAAAAGCAAGAGATGAGGTCTTTACAGAATAGGGGTAAGAACTAGACCTTCAGGCAAGTAATAACAGTACTTTTAACAGTGGCTTACGATCATATGACACTTTATTCTACAGAATTTTCACTAGCATCAGAGAGAGGCAGTGTGGTACATTGGAAAGGGCCATGGATTTGGGAATCAGAGGACATGAGTTTGAATCTTGGCTCTTCTACTTCGTACTTGGGTAAGTCTGTAGTTAAATCCTTTCCTCCCTTTATATGTCATATGTCTCATATGTTTATATATGTTATATATGTCTCATGTGTTCATATGAGAAGACTGAGCTAGATGAACTTTAAGTTCTCTTCCAGCTTTAAATTCTTTGATCTCCTCTGACCCTCATCCAATAACACTGTGAGAGAAGCAGGACATGTATTGTCCCTATTGTATATGAGGAAACAGACTCAGACAGGTGACACAACTAGACAGAGAAAGTTATACTAGTTCAATTCTCTTATTTTGCAGATGAGGAAACAGGCCCAAGGATGTTAAATGACTTGTCCAAGGTCACATAGGTAATAAGCCTCAAAGGCGAGATTTGGACACAAGACCTCTTACTCCAGAGTCAGAACTCTTTCTGCTCTACTACCCTGGTCATCTAACTCCTAATCAGCATGCATTTATTTCCTATATACCATTGTTTTCAACTTAGTAGGACTTGCAGTAAAGCCTTTGAGTTATGCTTGGGTGCCTCACAGTGAGTGGGGAGTACTAACATAGGCCAGCCAGAAGGCAAAAAAGAAGGGAAGAGTCTTCAAGTATAAAGATATACCTGGCACACCCTCCCAGGCATACTCATGAGTGCTAAATCCAACTGTTCCTCAGGAAAGGGCCTTTTACATTGACAGGAGGGGATGCTCTGAGTATGGTAGTTGATGAGAAGAAATTAAAGGGAAAATACTGTAGAGTTTAGAAGAAACAATAAGATTCATAGGCTCTGGAGACAAAAGCAATTTAATCTTGCCCTTCAGCAAAAAAGGAAAAAAAATCCTTCTTATTCAGAAATGTTATTAAGAGTAGTTTAAATTGCTTGGCCTGTGGAACTTATCCAAGGCTACTTCCTGTCGGGTAAACATGGGTTCAGTGGTATGTTTATGGCACATCTGGGAAAATCATCATCAGAGATTGCTCAGTAAATTGTATTCACTCTGATGGCCAAGATGACTACTGAGGAATTACAAAGATATTCAGGGACAGCATGGCATAGTGGGGAAAAATGATACTTGAAGTGACAAGAGATCCCAACTGTTCCACTTATCTAGGTATATGATCTTGGACAAGTGTCTTCAGCTCCCTGAACCTCAGTCTATGTGTCAAATGAGAAGAAGAAGACAATCTATAATGCCTAACTCATAATGTGGTAGTGAGGTAAATACTTTAAACATTGAAGTACTATAGAAAAATGAAGTAGTGTTATCATCTAGAATTGGGAGTAGGTAGCAACTTCTAAACTGGTTCAGCAGATTTGTTTTTCTCCCATAGAATATAGGACATTGACTATCATGGTTAGAAGGGACCTAGAGGACAGAAGACAGTGGACAGGGTTGGAAGAGATCTTAGAACATGGCACATGAGATGTTAGAGAAGAACGGACCTTAAAACACAAAATACCATAGCTAGAGGAAGCCACAGAACACAGAATGTTAGAGATAGATGGAACTAAAGAACATGGAATATTGTCAGATAGCCAAAATATGTAGGGAATTGACACAAATATACAATACTTAAAAACTATTCCCTAATATTGGTGACAGATCAATATAAGGACTAAGAGATCTGGGCTTGGAAACAGGAAGCTCTGGGTTTAAATCTTACCTCCAACACTTCTTAGCTGTGTAACCTAGGCAAATCATTTTTCTCAGCCTCAGTTCCCTCATCTGTAAAATGGGAAAAATAATAGTGTATACCTCACAGGGTTGTTGTGAGAATCAAATAAGATCGTATATGTAAAGCAATTACAAACCTTAAAGTGCTACGTAAATGTTAACTATTATTATTGACATGAGCAATTAGTTTACTTTAAAAATTTTGTCATTTTTTTACATTACCTTAATTTCATAAGATAGCTTTCCCATAGACAGCCATCCCAAGTACAGAGAATTCAACTGATAAAAAAGAAAAAAAAATACTTAAGTAAAACAACCACAACCGGAATAAAGCTCAATAATATCTACTGTGTTCTTTCTCTATAATTCGCCACCTCTCTACCTATCTTCAAATAAATAATTTTCAAAAGAAAAATTACAAACTATAAATGACATATACACATATACATACACATGCTCCAAATATCTGTTACAGAAATGAAAATCAAAGCATCTCTCAGGGTTTACCTCATATCATGCAGATTGGCAGAGATAATAGCAAAAAATTAGAATGATGAATATTGGAGAGACTATGGGAAGTATAATGGTCCAACCATTCTGGGTTTTAATTTGGAATAATGAAAGGAAAGTGATTAGCCCACATATATGTTTAGATCTACCCATCTGACTAATGGGCTTATGCCTCACAGAAGTCAAAGATAAAAAACAAAAGTTTCAGATATACCAAAATATTCATAGCAGCTGTCTTGGTGGTAGTAAAGAGCTGGAAACAAAATAGGTTCCCAGCAACTGGGGAATGAATGGAAAAGCAGTGATACATGAATAAAATGGGATATTACTTTGCAGTGATATGATGAATAGGAAAAATCCAGAGAAACATGGGAAAATCTGACTGAACTGATACAGAGAGAAATAAGTGGGACCAAGACTACCACAAGGCAAGTGGAAGGAAAAAGATCACTAAAAAGCTGTTGAACTCTTAGTCATGAAAAATCAATGAAGATCCTGGAGAAAAGAGAATTAATCATACCTCCTTCTTCACAGTAGAGAAGTAGGGGGCTACCAGAATAAAATAATGTCACTATATCTACTAGTTTTGCTTAATGTTTATCTTTGTCACCTGAGAGTTTTCAATTGGTAGCAAGGTATCAAATGGGTAGTGTTGAACTGAAAGTCAAGAAGACGCCTGAGTTTGAAATCCTTCCTAGCTGTGTGACCCTGGGTACATCACTCAACCTTTCTCAGTCTTAGTTTCCTCATTTGTAGACTGTGGACAATAGTAGTACCTACCTCACAGTGGGTTTATGGGGTTCAAGCATGAGGACATGTAAAGTGCTTTGCAAACCTTAAAATGCTAACAATTACTATTGGTGTGGAGGAGGTAAGATGACTGATGTAAAGATAAAAGATGTCAATAAATATATCTTTATAAGAAAAAGATAGAATATGGAATTTTAGGTTGGGAAGACCCCTTAGGAACTGGGGTGGGGGAGTTAGGAACTGGGAGGGAACTCGGAGACCATGTAGTCCAATTCCATCATTTTATGGATGAAGTACTTGAGTTCCAGGGAGGAAGTAACTTGTTCAGATCCACACATTGAGTTGTTCATTTGGCTCAGTCCTTATTTCTTCACGGGGGTATATTGTTTTGAGATCAGTCTCCACATGTGTTGGCCATTTACCAGGCAACACAGCTTAGAATGGGATGTTATTCTGTAAAATCATCAACCCAAACCCCTCAGGATGATAGTATGGCACCCATTATCACTGAGAACTTACTCGCTTCTGTCTTTTGAAAACTGACATAAACAGATGACTGAGCATCCCAATTCCATCCACTAGGAAGTATTATTTACCCTCAACTTGTTAATGCTCAGAATTTGGAGATAGTCACACAGCATCAGGCTATATCCCATCCTATTTGGCAATGTAAGCAAGCTAACACGTTCCCTTTTTTTCCCAGACTCGTGCCTTCTGCAGGGTGTCTTTCTCATCGGGAAATGAAATATCATTATCATTCATTCCCTCCTGGAAATAAACAAGTATTTGTTGCTTTAGAATGAGCCTAAGAGAAGCATCTGGACTCATTGCATAAATTATATGTTTCAAAAGACTGCCTTCAGGGTGCTAAACTTGTGTGGTTTCTAGTATTCCCAATAGTGAGGGCTGCTACTGCTTTGCTACTTTCAAAATAGGATCTCTTCACCTGGTGTAAAAAAAGTCACCCTACTAAGGTAGAGTCTTCCTTAATGAAAAACACACAGCTCTTCTCTCTCCTTGAAACTAGACTGTAGTAATATGAATCACAAGTGGTTCTCTCTGCACATGTGTGGGGAGTATATGTGATTTACAGAATATTGGAGCTGGAAGGGACCTTGGAGCATAGAATGTTAGAACACAGGACACATAATTGATAGAGCTGGGAGAGACCTTAGAACAGAGAACGTTAGACTGTAGAACTGTTAGAATGTCAGAACTAGGAAAGGAGCTTGGGGACCAGATTGTAATCCAATCTCCATTTTACAAAAGAGGAAACTTAGGCTCTCTACAGCATACTTTGGTACTACAGATAAAAATGTGTCTATGTAGTTATAATGAGCTTTCATTGCCCATGTAGGAAGCCCCTTGAATTTTGGCAAGTAGTTATTCTACACAGAAGGGAAGGGAAGGTTGCTGGGACACATTCCCCCTAGAGAGAGAGAAGGTAAAAATAGCACCTTCTTCAAATACAAGACTACAAGTAATATGTGAGAGGCATCACTTCTGTTAATGGTTTCAGAATGGCTGCTCATTGTGATGACTATTCAGGGGAATATCTCTCATTGGCCATCCCATTCAATAAACTTGGCCTAGTATGATAGAGAGTACTTGATTTCCAGTCCTCATTTCTTCTGCCACTAATTGACTAGGGGCCCATCTTTTCCCTTTTTTATCATTAGTTCCCTCTTCCTTAGAATGAGGAAGTAACAAAAATTCACTAAACTATGTCACTAAACTTTGACCTCAGTGATATCACCACTAGGTGTATACCCAAAAAAGATCAAAGAAAGAGAAAAAAGACCCATAAATTGTGTGTGTGTACTTTTTTTGTTATAGTAAAGAGCTAGGTGGCAGAGTGATTGGAGTGCAAGACCTGGACTCAGGAAGACTTATCTTTGTGAGTTCATATCTGGTCTCAGACCCTTACTAGTTGTTAAGTGACTGGGCAAATCACTTAACTCTGTTTGCCTCAATTCCTCATCTGTAAAATGAACTGAAGAAGGAAATGGCAAACCACTCCACTATCTTTGCCAAGAAAACCTTAATTAAGGTCATAAAACATCAAACGTGACTGAAAAATGGCTTAACACCAACAACAAAGAACCAGAAGGTAAGAGGCTTTCTTCATCAGTTAGGGAATAGCTGAACAAATTATGCCATGCGAATGTAATAGAATATTAGTGTTATAATAAATGGCAAAATGTCAGCTTTTCTGAGAAACCTGAGAGGACTTGTACAAATTGATGCATGGTGAAACGAGAAGAACCAGGGACACAATTTATATAGTGACAATGATAAAGAAATTATAAATGATAAAGAATTATAAAGAAAAACAATTTTCAAAAACTTGAGAACTCTGATCAATACAGTCACCAACCATAGCTCCAGAGAACTGATGATAGAGCAAGCATGCGACACACTTCCTAACAGAGGGGAAAGGTATTGAAAGTACCAATGTAATGCACATCTCCAGATATGGTCAATATGGGAATTTGTTCTGACTGTGCATAATGTTGCAAAGGAGCTTTTTCTTTTCTTTCTTTTCGGTCATTTTCTTGGAGAGAGAGGAGGTTATTGATAAGGGTGTCAAAGAAGAAAAGAAGAGAAAATAAAAAAAGAAAAGATAGTCATTGAAACATTTTTTTAAATGCACAGAAAAGAACAGAAGAAAAACCAGAGGGAAACACAGGGAAGCAGGATAGCTTTGAAAGCTATATGTTGAATTTATTACATACTTAAAATTAAAAGCAAGCTGTGTATAAGGGAGTCACATTTCCTATACAATCCCCCCTTTTCTCTTCTACTTTGTATATGGAAACACTCATTTTATTTGGTGTTCAATAGGTTTAGAATAAAAAAATTAATAAAATGAAAGTCAAACTAGATGACCTCTGGGATCCTTTCCAACTCTATATTCTGTTCTATGATCCTCTATCTTGTGAGGAGGCATTCACTTCCTTACCTCTGTAAGCAGCCTATTTGGTTCTGATAAAGCTCTATTTCATGTTTTTATTTGGAACTTAACAAACTCTAATAAAATGAGAATTTCCACTTATATAGTAGAACATAAAAATAGAATTGTACATGAAACTGAAGATCTCTGTTATGTACAGCTTTCTTTTCTTCTCAGATATAGAACAGATTTTATCTATAGTTTTCAAAGTTATCCTGCTTGCCTGTGCTTCTTTCTGGTCCTTATGAACCTCTTGTATGCTTTAAAAAATGTCTTCATCCAGATGTCTTGAATGTTTTTATTCTTTTCTATTTTTTTGGCTACTCTATCCCCATCCCTCCTTGCTCTCTTACCCCGATTTCCAATTGGAAAAAAATGGGGAAAAAGGAACAATACCATCATAAGAAATACATATAGCCAGGTAAGACAAATTCCCACATTGGCTGTGTCTGAAAATGTATGCTATAACTCTTGAGTCCATAGCCTTTCTATCAAGTGGAGCTACGAGTCTATTTCTTGGCTATATCAGTGAAATCTGCATGTTGGTAGTATACATGAAGGAGGTATGATAGTGTAGAGTACTGAGTTTGGAGGTAGTAGGCTTGGGTTTGAATTCTGGTTCTGCCATTTATTAGTTATATGATGGGCAAATAATCTCCACTATTTTGGTCCCAGTTTCATCAACTGAAGTGAAGGAGCTGACCTAAACTCCCTTTCAGATCTCTATCTTGTTCGACTTTGAATCATCAGGGTTCACTTGTGACTTGTGCTAGCACTGACAGGTTGAATTCTCAGAGAGGCAGTTGCTTTTTCTTCCATAGTTCTTGGGGGGTAATCTTATTGGTGGTGATCCTTTTACCCTAGTTCACAAGCCCCCACCAATGTGCTTCCCCTTAACAATCAACCAGTAGATTCTGTTTTTTAGTAAAGATATTTACTCAAATGGCATAGCAGAAACTAATTACAGAGTATTTTTCCAAAACCACATTTTCTCACAAATACAGAGCCTGCAGGGGGATGAGGGAGCATTCTATGGAATACGTCACAAAATGTCATGGTGTTAGTCATGGATGAGTTTCTTGCCTGTCCAAGTAGGCCGGCTCTTCATAGGTCACAGAATCTCAGATGTATGAGCATCTTAGCTAGGTTTATTCCTCATAAGGTACAATTTCTTCACTGGGTTGATTAATTAGTCTGCTGCTGTGCTGGTTCTTCACCAAGCTCAGATACTATTAGGTCAGGGATATATTTTGGGCTGTTAGGAACTGCTTGGCTGAGCCAAGGAAAGTCATTGGATTGCTGGACTGAGCCAGGCAGGTCACTCATTGCTGGACTCTTCTCAGGGCTGGTTGGTACTCTGTTATTTCCAGCTAGAATATTGCAATGCCTTTTCTAGTTCGAGTGATATCATACTCTTTCAGCTGAGATAATAAAATTTAGCCTAGGATTATCACAAGTCTCTTCCCTTTGAAGTCTTCAGAGTCAATGCTAAGGTTTGTTACCTCCAGGCAGGAGGTTCCTAGGTCTGGCCAGTTTGTCAGGCAGGGACTCTTCCTTAGCTTATGATAAGTTCTGATTTAGTCACTTGTCCTTCCAATGCTCTTTCTAGGGTCTTATGCAGTTGAGTGACTAGGGACAAAGAATTGTACCCTAGAGACAAGTTCGTTGTTCTGATGGTCTCTTTGCCAGCAATTGAACTATTCAAGCATTAAACCCCTTCTAAATTGTGGGGTACTTCTCTCTTATCCTGAAAAGACTTCCTCTTTACATTTAAATGACTATGCCTTTTCATTCTTCCTAAACTTTAGCTTTGCTGAAGTCTTGTGGGATGCATTATTACATATGATTAGGTCCTCTCTAACTCTGACATTTTGTGTTCTGTGTCCCAAGGTCCCATTAGTTTTAATGTTCTATGTGCTCTAAATATTTAATGCTTCTATAAAATTGTACCAACTCTTATTAAGTGTACAATGGCAGAGGGCACTGGGAGAGATACATGGATAAACCATGGTTCTGGCTCTCACGGAGTTTACAGTCTAGTGGAGAAGATGGCAAGTATACAAGTAGCTACAATACAAGATACAATACAAATACTATGTTATTTTTGCAAAAAAATATTGCAAGTGAAGTGCAAGGCTTGTAAGATCATAGATTTAGAACAGGAAGGGACCTCAGAGATCATCCAGCACAACTCTCTCAGCTAAATATAAAAATTAAAGTCTGAGGAAGTAAAGATCATTTTCAAGTGGGAAGATCAGACTTTATGGAGGAGTTGCTATTTGAGTTAAGCTGTGAAAGAGGGGAGGGATTTCAATATTTAGACATGGGAGGGAGGGTCATTCCAGGCTTAGGGGACAGCAAAAGCATAAGAACAGGAAAATCTGGGATTTCTTTTGGGGGGTGATGGTGATTAAATGGTGAATAATCCAGTTTGGCTGAAGACTAAAGTAAGCAAAGGGGAGTAGTGTGAGGTCAGGCTGGATAAGGAGACTGGGATGAGATTGTGGAGGGTCCTTGAATGTCATACTAAAGGGTTAATGATGTTTTGTTGGCAATGGAAAACCACCAGAGGCTTTGAGCAGAGTAGTGAAGTGAGGAGAGCAGTGCATAAGATTACCCTGGCATCCTCTCTACTATTTGGATTAGAGCCTCGAGGAGAGTTCAATTCCTTTTGAATGCTCTTTGTTGCTGGCCCATGAGGAGGCAGTCGGTACAGCTGTAGCAGCTTAGCTCGGACCAGGAGGATAGCTCTTGCTTCATAATAGAGGACTATAGGGAAAGAATGAATGAGAAAAGCCTGGATCAATGAGAAAAGAGAGGTTACTATAGGTGTTTTCCATATTTCAGCCAGAGAAAAACAATGGGCATCTTGGGCAATTCTAAGCAAACATTACTGGGCCAGTGTGGTAATGCTGTATGGAACCCTCATAATATGAAGGGAATAGTGGGAGAAATACTGGACTTGGAGTCAGAGGTCAATGGTTTGAGTCTTGGCTCTGCTCTTTTCTGTCTATTCTTTACTTCTCTGGGTTTCAGTTTCCTCAACTGTAAAATGATGATTTTGTACTGGAAATTGTCAGAGTAGATGATCTCTAAGGTCCCTTCTAGGGCTATGACTCTGTCCTGGCTTTCATACTTTGATGTTGTTGAGTTGTTTCAGTCATGTCCATCTCTTCGTGACCACATCTGGGATTTTCTTGGCAAAGAAGTGGTTTGCTATTTCCTTCTCCAGCTCATTTCACAGATGGGGGAACTGAGGTAAACAGAGTTTAAGTAACCTGTCCAGAGTCACACAGCTAGTAAGCATCTGAGTCCAGGTTTGAACTCAGGAAGATGAGTCTTCCTGATTCAAGTCCCAACACTCTACTACTTAGCTGCCCCACTTTCATCCTTCTTGGATACATAAACAAGGACAAGTTGTGTCATCTCTCTGAGCCTCAGCTTTTCCATCTGTAAAATGAGAAGCATAATATTTATACAACCTAGCTCCCAAGGGACTGGCAGGGAAGCACTTAGAAAGGAGCTATCATTAATGATAAAAATTACTCCCTCTTTTCTACAGTTTCGGGAAAGAGAACAGAGAAGAAATTCCTATCAACCTCATGAACCATTTGTTAGTAGCTCTGATTAAAGGTCTGGAGGAGGAAAAGAGTCAAATGAAACAAACTCAGATGAAGATTTATTTTAACCATCATGTTCCCTGCCTTGGTTCTTTGGATAATAGATAAGAGTTGACTGTATGTCCCTATTTCTAAAGCTTCCTGCTCCTGCTGACTCCCAAGGATAGAAGCCATTATATTCTTGTCTCTTTGAGTCTTTGTCTACTCCAAGGTAATTATCAAGAGCTTACAGCATAGGGGAAGAGGAGGAAGTGGAGGAGGGGGATTCTGTGCAGAGAGCAATGAGGCCAAGGGGAACCAGGAACCAGGACCGAGGTTGAATAGACAGTGAAGACTGAGGCTTTACAATCTGTGAAAAGTCTTTATTTTAGAGAGGCAGCAGAAGGCCAATGTGAAGTGGTGGAGAGAGGAAGGGATGTAGAAGAAAAAATACCAAGTAAATGAGAAAGATCATAGAATGGTATACAGAACATGAAAGCTTGAAGAGATCCTAGAATACAGAATGTTAGAGCTGGGAGAGACCTTAGAACATAGAACGTGGGAGCTGGGAGGGACCTCAGAACACAGAATGTCAAAGCTAGAAGAGATTTTAGAATATTAAATGCAAAAGCTAACAGTATAGTATAGAATGTTAGAACAGAAGAATCATTAGGACATAGAATGTCTGAGCTAGAAGAGAACTTGCAGGTCATCTAGCACAACAGAGGAATTCATTAAAGACCAGGGAGACCCAAAGTCACATGGCTCCATAGAAAATGGTGGAGTTAGGACTGTAGCCCAGGTCTCCAGAATCCCAGGTCCAGTGACCTTTTCCTTTCATTACCTTTCCTCCCAGGAGGTTGCAATGTCTATTGAATCTTGTGAGTCAGTGGCTAGTGCTGTAGGTTCTTTCTCTTTGTTGCTTTTTGACTGTGTTTGGTCCCCATGCCTAAACAAGGTTCCTTTTGAAAAGAGACATGGAAAGAAAACCATTCTGAAATGCCTGGAGAAATCCAAAGATGTTTAACTCTGAGGAGAGAAAAACTTAGCAGGGACACAAGGGCTGCCTTCAGATATATGAAAGGTTGTCACATGAAAGAGAGTTCAGATTCGTTTTGTGTGTCCCCAAAAGACAAAACGAGGATCAATGGGTCTAAGTTTCAGGAGGTAATTTCAGTTTCCTTGTAAAGAAAAACTTCTTAAGAATTATTGTTCAGTCATTTCAGGCATTTTGCGACTTTTGAGGTTTTCTTAGCAAAGACACTGGAGTGATTTGCCATTTCCTTCTGCAACTCGTTTTACAGATGAGGAAACTGAGGCAAACAGCATCAAGTAACTTACCCAGGATTATACAGCTAGTAAGTTTCTAAGGCCAGATTTGAACCCAGGAAGATGAGTCTTCCTATCTTGGCACTCTATCCACCTTACCACCTAGCTGCCCTAAAACTGCAGCTATTCAAAGGTGGAAGGGGATGCCTTAGGAGGGAGTAGGGCCTCTTTTTCTAGAGGTCTTCATGCAGAGGCTTTAAGACTGTCCAGGATGCCTTACATAGAGGATTCCTGTTCAGGGACAGATTAGACTAAATTGTCTCAAGTCTCCTTTCCATTCTGAGATTCTGTAATTATGTGGAGATTCAGTTGTAGTTCAATGGAAAAGTGATTCTTTCCTAATTGCTCTTATTTTTATAGTCCGTTACTGTTTATAAAGAACTTTCCTACCTGTGGGGTAGAAGAATTATGATTCTGTTTTACAGCTGTGGAAACTGAGGGTCGAGAGGAATGAAAGCACACAGCTACTTGAACTTAAGTCAGGGTTTGTTTTGTTTTTTGTAGTACCATGATGACTCTTCTATTTGGATACTTTCAGTGGTCTCCTGAGGGATGGTTTTTTTGTTCTCACCTTTTATTGCTTTCTTTGCAGATGAGAAGAATATCACTTTCCAAGACTGAAGACCACCTAACAGCAGCTAGAAGAGAGTTTAGGTCCTGAAAGAGCAGTGTCTGAGATAGTACAATGGACAGAGTACGAAACTGGGAGTCAAAAGATGTGGGTTCAAGTTCCAACTTCAACAGTAACTAACCTCATGATCAAACAATTTCCCATCCCTAAGCCTCAGTTTCCTCATCTGTAAAATGGAGATGATCCTACTTACTCTGCCTCTTTCACAGCCTTGTTGTGGGGGAAATATTTCAGAAACCACGAAATACTAGAGTAGCACTCACAGGCAATATGAATTAGTGAGACGGGTATGTCCTTTTAGTCACAGAGTAGGTGCAGAGGCATGTTATGATCAGTCCATATTTTGAGGGGGATTCAAACATTCAGTGCTGTATTTTGAGCTTTATCCATTTTGTTTTGCAGCCAGGGGAGACTAAACAGTCGGTTCCAGGCGGCTTGGAAATCATCATGTTTCTCTGAGTGTTGGTGTGCCTGGCACGGTCTCCCAGTCTCATTCCTTCAGAGCCTGCTAGAAGGGACTGGCAAACACACAGGCACACACATGAATGTGAGCACCTACACATGCAGCTGTACATGGGCACACAGCCCATTTGCCCCCTCTACATGTAGATATACATGTATGAAGTAGCATACATATATGTATGCTCATCAGAAGCTAGAGTGTCTGGATTCCAAGTGGCACATTTATTCTCTGACATGATTGCCTCTATTTTCCTTCCCCCCAAGTTCCTCCTCACTCCCCCACATCCCTGCCCTGAGCAGATGCCTACTGTGAAGTATTCTACCAGTTGAAGGACCTGGGGAATGCTGGAGTTCTGTGCAGGGAGGTGTCGAGAGGTCTGTGTGCATCTGACTATTGTGAGCTGTCTTCCCCTATTGGCTCTGAAGAGCCTATGCTGAGCTGGGTCTGCATGACAGGGGGAGGCTCTATGTCAATAAAAACAGGGGGAAACAGGCACCAGAACTCCAGTTCTGAGGAGGACCACGCTGTCCCTTTGCAGCCCCTGTTGCTGCTGCAGTGAGGAAGGCTGCTCAGGAAGGACAGACCTGTCCCTCTGACCCCAGGGACAAGATCGTACTGAGCCTGGCAAGAAACCTGTTGGATTGGACCAGCCCGTGTCATCAGAGAGCACCCCTTCTGTGGGAAGGTGAGAAGCTTTTCAGAGACTAAGGGACATACACACAGGTAAAATTTCAGCATGGACAGTGGGTGGGGGATATGGAATTTTATTTGTTCTTAGTGATTTGTGCCTGGGGAACTCAGTGAGGTTGGAAACCAGTGGGAGTGACCTTCTGAAAATTTCACGCTGGGGGCTCATTAGTAGTTCCAAGGATGATCTATTGAGTGTCTGTTCCCTGGGATTTCCCTGTAGTTCCCATTCTTGTTTGAAAGAAGTGTATTCCTCTATACATGCAGTTGGTAACTCAGCTTGGCTGCCAACTACACTTTGTGGACGGCAAGCCTGGTACTTTTTTCAGCTTTATGGTTTCTGGGATAAGACTGGTGCCCTTTCAGTTTGGGGATGCATTCAGCCAGCTCAATTTCTGTCCACCTTGTGCCATTCTCAACAAGGTTGACGCTCTCTCCCCTGGCCAAACAGGATGGAATGCTCAGAGCAGATAAGCGCAGTTCAATGTCCTCGGTACTTTGTCATCTACATGGAGCTTTCCTAGTGATATCTTTGGAAGTAGGCAGTGAAAGTATTCTCCCCATTTCTAGATTAGAAAACTGAAGCTAGAGAAGAGAACTGATTTCCCCAAGATCCCCCAGCCAGTCAGAGACACCTGAGGCTCACAGTTCTCTTGAGTTCAAGACAAGGGCTCTCCTTGGAGCTTCAGAGAATTAGGATATTTAAAAAAAAAAAAGGATTATGATCTTTACTGGAGTTTAGATAACAGGGACTTGGGGCATTTAGGAGGTCCAGGAAGTCACCAATTGCTGTGTTTCTAAACCTTTTCACTTGTCCCCCAACCATTTTTAATTACTGACTGTAATATTCATTTCAATGCCTTGATTCTGGGTAATTTTGCAAAGTAGGAAGCCTTTGTCTTTTTCTCAGAGGGAAAGGGAGAATAGATTCTAAAAGCAAGCATATTTGGAAATTATCCCCTTTATCTTCTCTTTAGTGGTGCTTGTTTTGATGAAAATTGTAGAGTAAGATGGACGAGTGACAGAGACAAGTTGAGAAGAGGGGAGGAAGAGAGTGGCAAAGCCTTCTGCTTGAATGAAAAAAAGAAAAAAGCCAGACATAATTTTTTTTAAGTGTACAGGATTCCAAACTTTTTCTAAGAAGATAAGTTGCCAGGACTCTGAAGGGAAGGTTATGCCTAGCCACATTATACTGGGCAGCATTGAATGCTGGAAAGGAAAGAGGATTAGGAGCTGGGGGAACAAAAGATCCTAGTCCCACCTTTGCTCTAAACTGTGTAATGTGAGGTAGAAACACTAAGAATTAAGAGTACAGTAAAATATGCTTAACTCTAAAATTCTACTGGTGGTGGGAAGAGTCTTGTCCTAGAAGTCAGGAGGGTATGGTCCCATCTCTGCCACAGACTTACTGTATCACCACTGTGGACAAATCACTTCATTTTCTCCAATTATAAAAGGAGGGTATTGGAGTAGATAATCTCGCAGATTCCTTCCAGTCCTGACATTTTATGGTCTTTGTTACAGCCCTAAAATTCTATGACTATGACTTGTTCGTCTCTGAGCCTCAGTTTCCTCATCTGTAAAATAATGTGGGTTGGGCTAGATTAGCTCTCTGGTCCCTTTTAGGCTGCGATTCTAAAGGTAAATCCAGCTGCCTTTTACTTTCTATAGTGTCTTTTATCAACAGTCTCCTTGTGCTTTACAAATATTCCTTAATCACATTCCTCTCCTAAAATATGTACAGCAGGGTAACAGATCTGATTTCAACACCCCTCCCACAGACAGAAAGCCTTCATTCCTCAGTATGCCTTTCATAGATTGATAAAACATATGCTTCTTTGTATTCCCAGTCTGACAGGGACTCCTGTAAGTGTCATTGTTAAGTGTATCAGAATATCAATTTGCTTCTTTTTTTCTCCTCTGTTCCTTCTCTCTCTTGTTTCTTCCTCTCAATTTTCTTCTTGCTTCTCCTCCCCTTGCCTTTTGGTTCTATTTCTGTAGGTCATTTATCTCCAAGCACTCAGCGCAGATAATGCCTGCGTGGGGTGGTCGGTACAGGAGCGGGTGAGTTACATTTGTGGGGGAGGCTTTTGCCTGTTTGGTGACAGGTGATCTGGAGCCCACTGTTTTGCCCTCTGAGCTAGGGGTACACTAGATTATATGCAAATCCTGTGTCTTCTATAGAGGGTGTGGGTGTGAACGCTTATACTAGTTCCTCTGAATGTTCCATGTAATTGACAATTTTTTAACTGATTGGGGAATTGGAACAGTTTAGTAAATTATTTGACCATCTGCAATCACAGAATGCCAGAGCTTGGGGAGACCTCAGAACACAAAATATAGTTGTGAGCTGGAAAAGAATGTAGAGTATATTAGATGAGATAAAACTTACTTGTCAGGGCTGAGAGGGATCTTAGAATATGCAACATAGAATATTACGGCTGGAAGGGTGCTTAGGACATAAAATATAGAATTTAAGAGGTGGGAAGAACTTAGATTAGAACCTAAGAACTTTAAGTGACAGTTTCACAGTTCTGAAGTTAAAAGGGATCATTTAACTAATCCAAACCTTCCCTAAATAGGAACCCCAACTAAAGTGTCCTTAACAACAGATCATCCATCCTCTGCTTCAAGGCCTCTAGTGATGGGCACCCTAGAATGTAAAATGTTATCACTAGGGAGGACCCTTTAGAGACAGACCATAAAATCTGGAGAATCTTAGCCCTTTTTTTGTCATGATCCCCTTTGGCAGTAGGTGGAGCCTTTGGACCCAACTCAGAATCATATTTATTGCCTACAATGCTAAATTTCAGTTAGAGGTTGGTGAAAAATAAAGATGTAAATTTTTTCTCCATTCAAGTTCACAGATGCTTTAAAATATAACAAAAATGATAATAACTAGAATTTAAATAGTGCTTGCTAGGTACTTAGTACTAAGGCTTTATAAATATTATCTCATTGGATCCCTACAACAACTCTGGGAGGTAGGTGCTGTCATTATCCCCATTTTACAGATGAGCTAACTGAGGCAAATTGAAGGTATGTGATATGCCCAAGCTTCATGCAGCTAGTTAAGTCTCTGAGACCAGATTTTAAATCAGGTCTTCCTTACTCCAGGCCCAGCAGTCTCACCACTGTACCAGGTAGCTGCCTTGTAGATCCCTTGGTTAGGACTCAATGACAAAATTGTTGTTGACTCTTTGTGACCCCATTTGGGGTTTTCTTGGTAAAGATATTGGACTGGTTTGCCATTTACTTCTATAGATCAAACTGAGGCAAACAGGGTTAAATGATTTGCCCAGGGTCACAAAGTCAGTAAGTATTTGAGGCTGGATTTGAACACAGGAAAATGAGTCTTCCTGACTTCAGATAGAGCACTGTATCCATTGTGCCACCAGACCTATCTGTGGACCCCTTTGCTAGGACCTTAATTTAGTCCAACTCCACCATTTAACATCTAAAACAATGATGTTTCCAAGTGTCTTATTACCATGTTCAAGATGATGCAGCTGGTAGGTTTTAAAGCCTAGACTCATTAGCCTACAGGATTTAAAGCTATCAGGGACCTTAAAGTCATCAGCTCCAAACTCCTTCATTGCACAGGCAACAAAACTGAGGTCCAATGATCTGCTCAGGATTATCCAGGTAGTTAAGTGTCAGGGCTGGGCCTTGAACCCAGGTTCTCTGACTTCAAATGCAGAGCTCTTTTAACTACCTGACACTTGGATGAGAAATGTTCTTAACATCTAGCAAATCTGCATGTGCTGTGGACCCCTCCTGTGCCTTCTTTTTTATCTCCACCCTGAAATAAATTCATTTTATCTTTTACCTTCAAAATCTTGGAACTCTTTTTGAATGTTGGTTATTGATTGTCTGAACCTCCAGGTTTTTGGGACTTTCCACCATGGCCATTGTATTTTATTAGATGTCTTAAATCATTTTGATAGAAATCAATATTTGGGAGACGATTTCAAGAAATGTCAGAGAAAATATAGAGAAGTAACCTGTTTCTCTCACCCATTTTCATCAATTTCCGTCACTTTGGGACATAAATGACACGTTCCTCATAGGAACTGACAAAGAGCTAAAAATATTTATTGAAATAGAAATCTCTGCCAGCAAGGCAGGGCACATTAGGCACTAAACATTGACTCAGTGACTTTAGGGAAGTGTGATGCTGAGTCCTGTTAAGCCCAGTGCTGATCAAAGACTCCTAAGTTCACACAAATTGATTTACTGGGGAGTGGAGTTATATGGGCAGGTTCTATTTAGGACTCACGTTTCTGGAAGCTTCTGAATGTGCCCATCTGTTCTTTCCCTTGCACCAGAGCTGTTCTCTAGGTCTCTAAAATCTCTGCTTTGCCTGAAGCACAGGTGCTTCCCTTAGTCACTCTATGCAAAGAGATGCTGGGTATTTTTACCTAGGGTCTCAATAGCCCTCTGCATCTCAGCCAGGGAAAACACAAAGCAATTGAGTCCAACATATGTTTTCTCATCTTTTCTTATGAGCTTTAGGCTGTGGTCCTTTAACTAAGTGGAACTGAATGCTAGGAATCTAGGAAAGTAGCAGTGGAAAAAATGTTTATTTTTTTTAATGTGCATTATGGAAATTAAACTTCTGAGGCAACGTATTTTCTATTTTATCCTTCCTTCTCCTTTCCGCTTCTCCACTGATTTTGTCATTTTCTCATCCCTTCCTTCCCCACCTAATATCTCTTTTGATCACTTGTGTATTTCTTTATTCTATTTTGTTTACTTATTTCCTCCCTCTCTTTTCCCCTTCTTTCTGCATCATTCTACAAGTTTCTTCTCCTGTATTGATTAGCTGTCTTTTTCTCAGTACAGTTTGTTTCTCTATTAGTCAATTCAATTGAACAGACATTTATTAAATATCTACTACAGTATATAGTACATAGCATATATATATATATATATATATATATGCACACACATACAGACATATACTGTAATTCTATATATAGTATATAGAACAGGCAGCTAGGTGGTGCAAGGGATACAGCACTGGAGTCAGAAAGACCTGAGTTCAAATTTGACCTCAGACACTTACTAGCTATGTGACCCCGTGCAAGTCACTTAACTCTGCCTCAGTTTCCTCATCTGTAAAATAAGCTGGAGAAGGAAATGGCAAACATCTTTGCCAAAAAAACTCCAAATGAGGTCGTGAAGAGTCTGAAACAACTGAACAACAAAAATAGTGCCTAGAGCTTAAGATGAAGCCTGGCATAGCAGATAGAGAGTTGGCCTCAGGTTTGGAAAGATTTGGGTTCAAGTACCACCCCTGACACATATGCGTTGTGTCACTGTGCCCCAGGCAACTCTCCAAAACTATAAGTTGGAGGTGTCAATATACATTGGCAGGGTAGTTTCCTTGCTTAGAATTTCTTATACCCATGAAATCTTCATTTAGCACCGTAAAAGACCAAAAAAGATCAATCTAGTTTGACATTTTCATATTTCAGCTCAAGAAACCAAGGCTCAGAGAGAAAAGGCGACTTGCCTAGGTTCACAGAGGTAGGAAGTCAGGGAGCTAGGATTCAAACGTGGGTCTTCCAGTTCCAGAGTCTGTGATTCTGCCTCTAGCTTCCATGACTCAATGAGCCCACTCTCCGCTCACCATTCTTTTTCTTGCCCTCTCTTCACTAATCTAAACCAGAGCATGCCCGATTTAGATGCCCATCCCCCTTGGGAAAGGGTTTATTTTTAAACTATTTTCAGTTCATCATGCAGCGATATTGACCTCTGCTCTGCTATTCCTTTGTTCTTTTCTCTGAATATTAGCCTGAAATGAAGTTGTGGCTGACCTGTGCCAGGCAGGGCCTTAAACCCTTTGTTTATTGTGTTTCACTCATTATGAAGCTAAGTGAGCTGCACTTTTGCCTCTCAATACAGACAGCAAATCATATTTCATCAGGTTTTCATGACTACTGAGGGTATAAATACGTCCTTTGTTTCCCATTGACCTCCTTGGCCCACTATGAACACAGAGAGCTATGACGCCCGGTCCTGTGAGTGGTATGAAGGATGCTGTATTTGTTTTGTCTTGGTGGAGATGAGCCTGGGAGTAATTAGTGTATCATTTAGCATCATTTCATAGGGTAGCATTATTGGAACAGCATCATTTAGTGGAGAGAGTCATTTACAACCACTAGCAGCCACTATGTGCCAGGCACTGTGCTGGGTATAGGGAACATGGAGACAAGAACTTAAGGTTCCTTTTCTTCAAGGAGCTGACATGGGTGAGGGTAAGGTTGGGAGGGAACAGCATGTACATAGAGAAATCAATAAGTAAATGAATAAATAAGTGACTATGTATATATGTGCATATATGTATAATATATGTATATATATATATATATACACACACACACACACACACACACATGTGTATATGATAAATACAGGATCATTTCAGAGTAAAAGAGAGAACTTAAAACTGGAAAGGCCAAGTAAAGACCCGCCGAGGGAGCAGCGCGCAATCGGAGCCATGAAGGCAGCCAGGGCTTCCAAGAGGCTAGGACCCAGAAGCAAGGGGGAAAGCCATATTCTGTCTGTGGCTCACTTGTATATAGTTCTTCACATGTCTGCTCTCCCAATAGGCCATGAACTCCTCAAGGGGAAGGACTGTGACTTGCCTTTGTATCTCCACTCTTAGCACAGTGCCTTGACACATAGTAGTGTTTACAGAGGGAAATTTCACCCTGATGTCAGGAAAAACTTCCTAATAACTTTCTGGAAGTGGACTAGCCTTCCTTGGGAGGCAGTGGACTCCCCCTTATTGCAATTTTTGTCCTTAAAAAGAGGGTGGATGACTACTTGTCAGGTAGGTTATAGTGGGGTTGTGTGTATGTGTGCATTGTGGGGGTAGGTTGGATTAGATGACTGCAAGGTCCCTTCTAGCTCTAAAACTCTGATCCTGTGGGTCCAGAACAGAAGCATAACCTATCCATGGTGAATGTAATAATGCTTTATCTCACGGGACTGCTATGAGGCTTCAATGAGAGAATGTATACATTTGCAAGTTTTACAGCGTTAGAAAAAATGTAATGTATTATTATCAAGTTAATGATACATTCTTGATAAATCAGTCATTCTAAAAAGCACTGGGCTTAAAGTCAAGTGACTTGGGTCCATCTCATGGTCATCAATAAAATGGTCATAGATCTAGAGACAGAGAGAATCTTAGAGGCTGCCAAGTCCAGTCCCCTCAGGAGGAAACTGAGTCCCAGAGAGGTTAAATATCAAGCCCAGGATCAAGTGTCTGAGGCATGATTTGAACCCAGGTCTTCCTGACTCTACATCCACTGTCCTACTATACATTCTTCCTCTAAGTCCTTGGATTACTGAGCCAAGTAAAGGTGAAATGTTTCTTCCTTTAGTGACTTCTCCCTTTCCCCCAACTTACTCGGGACTTATTTCGGCCTTAGATGGGGAAAGAAGGGACTCTGGAGCAGGTAGGAGAGACCTCTTCTGTTCTGGAATCCTGGGTCAACCACGTTTCCCTCTAAACTGGCAGAACTTGGTCAAGTGATAGTATGAGGGTAAGCCTTGTCCTCTGGCCCATTCTCAGTCTGACATGCCTGGCCTCCAGTTTGACTTCAAGCTATTCCAACTGCTTTCCTGAGTATTGATGTAGATCTATCTAATAAAAAATAGGAGCATAGATTTAGAGCCAGAAGGGGCCCTAGCTCAGGGATCTGAACATTTTTGATGTCACAGATCCCACTGGAAGTCTTTCTGTTGAAGACCATGGACCCCTGCTCAGAATAATTGTTTTAAACAGATGGATTAACAAGAAAATTAATGATATTGAAACAGTCATCAAAATTTTGCTTTTTTTAAATGTTCATAGACCCCAGGTTATGAAACCATGACCTAGCCCAACCCCTTCATTTTACAGACAACAAAATTGGAGTGTGGAGAATTGGAGTGAAAGGTAACACAGTCAGTTAGTTGTGGAACTGGGACTGGAACCGAGGGCTGCTGACTAATAATGCATTTTTTTTTCTAAAAGCTACCTCTTTACAATGAGATCTCTTTGAAAGGGAAATAGATGTGTATGTGACACATGTATGTCTGTTTGCATGAATACACACATGTACACAGGGTACATGCACATGTATGTGTATACATCTATACATCCCCTGAATATATATACACATAGGCATGTGTACATAGGGCATGTGTATATGTATATTTCTATGTATTCTGCATGTGCACTGTATACACATAATGCAATACATACATGTACATGCATATGTATTTGTTTTATGTGTAATAGATATGTACATGTGTATATGTGTGGGTTGTTCTCAGAACTTAAAACTACATTAAGACTTTTGGGATATCCTGTGTTTGTGTGTGTGTTTATCATGTTTGTTAGATTTTATGAATACAGATATACACATGTGTGGGCATATTTGTGTGTACGATGTGTGCACATATGCATGCATACACATACATACATTCCTTTCAGGGAAGTTCCATTGTAGGGAAACAGCTTCTTTTTAAACTAATTTGGTATTACTCAGAAGTCCTGGATTCAAACAAATCCTGGTCCTGCCACTTACTACCTATATTACCTTAGGAAGGTCACTCCAAGTCTCTATACTTAAATTTCTTTTTTTTTCATACAATGAAGGGGTTGGACTAGGTCACGGAGCCTTAACTTAGGATCTATGAACTTTTAAAAAAAATTTGATAGGGTATCTCAAAAGTCTTTAATCAGCTTAAACCCACACTAAGACTTTTGGGACATCCTGTATAGGTACATATATGATGAAAAACAAATCCAACTGTTGGACACATACAGAATGATGCAAATCATGTTTGGAAGGACAAGGGCAACCAGTATTTGGACAAACACAATAGTTATCCTCTACCTCAGATCTCTTCCCATAACTCATGGTATGGTGTTCTGGGTAACTCTGGACTCTGGAGGCTTGTGTCAGTAAAATGTAATCACTGGCCAGTCTTAGCAAGCTAATTAAGTACACGCTGAGAAATAGACTGCATTTTATTGCCCTGATAAATGTAGAGGGGGAGGATCATTAGGAGCTTAGCCTTGGGAAGTGAAATGATTACTTTTTAGCCACTGCAACTCATAAAAGGCATCTCCTAAGGCATGGAGGTGATCCATAGAGGTGATCATCATGTTTCTGAGCATACCTACTCTGTTTTATAATAGATGCTTCATCCAATCCACAGAAAAAGCCTGTGGATTGAGGGTGGCTAGTACCCAGACCTTATGCAATCTATCAACCCTCTCCTCCCTTTCCTCTTAACTGTCTGCCCTGAAATAACTGTGCTGACTCTGAATTCCATTAATTCAAGGCCAGAAGGGAGTGAAACTCAGTGATTCTGTTACTTGAACCCTTCAGTGGTACCACGGTAACCATAATTGAGTATTTCATCAAATGATAATGTGTAAACATATCAGAAAAACACCTTTCGTCTTCAGTCCTGTCTTCTTTCTTTTTCTTTCTCCTATTCTTTCTTCCCTGTCTTTCCCCCAACTCTCTGGCTGAGTTTCAGTTTACCTTCTTTACTCCTTTCTTTTTTTTCTCTCTCCCCTTCTTTTACTTCTCTTTTCCTTCTCTCTTCTTTCCTCCCCTCCCTTCCTAGCTTCTCCTCTCTTCCCTTTTCTCCTTTCCATCTCTCCTTTCCTGTTTATCTTTCCTCCCCTTCTCTCTCCTATATTTTCTATTTTCTTTTACTTCTTCCTTCCCTCTCCCCCTCCCCTTTTCCTTGATTTATCTTGAAATGAACTTGAAGTAGCAAGTATTGCCTAGAATTCTGAGTTGTCAATGGAAAAAACCCCATACCCACCTGCTAAAAAATGATCCAGGCTCAGAACTGAGACCCAGTTCATGGTTTAAAGTGAGGTTACAGTCTTTGAGGTGCAACCATGGGATCACTGACCATTGAAACTTGAAGGTACCGTAGAAATCACTTAACTGAATACCTTAATTTTATAGAAGAAAAACTGAGGCACAGAGAGGAAGTGACTTGCCTAAAATCATACAGAGAGTAAGTGACAAAGCAGAATCTAGAGCCCAATACTACTCTTTCCATTGAAAGAGTGTGGTTTAATCTTGGGCATGTCACTCTCTCGGGCTCAGTTTCCCCATCTGTAAAATGAAAGAATCAGACTAGATTCCTTTGTGCTCTGAAAAGTCATGTTTTGTATTATAAAGCCCCTCCCAGACTTAACAGTCTATATTCAAAATTCCCTTCTAGTTCTGACATTCTAGATTTCTGTGATTCTAGAGAGGGACCCATGGGAATGAAGAAGAAAACTGGATATAGGTAAAGGGAGGCAAGAACCAAAATAACACAACGAAGTCCTGGGCATGGTTCCAATTTTCCACAGACCAGAGAATAGCTTTTGGTGTATCTGATGACCTTGTCTCCAGTCCCAGTGTTTCTCTTTCTCCCTATGTAGGAGGTGTTTCCAGAACAGAATGGAGTGGCAGGTCTTGATTCTGATTCTTTGCCTTGGCACATTTCCCTCAGTCTCTGCCGATTGCCCAGTCCAATGCTCCATGTGTGCTGTGCAAACTCAAAACTTGGACAAGCCCATCAACCCACTGGTAGGTCTTGAGTATGTCATTGCTATTCTAGGTATTGCCTGGGACACAGATAATTGAACTGCTCTGAGGAAGAAGACCTGACTCTCAAATAATCAGATTGCTTTCCTTCTTTTCGGGGAGGGGATGAGGCAGTTAGGGTTAAATGACTTGCTCAGGGTCACACAGCTAGTGTCTGAGGCCAGGGTGGAACTCAGTTCCTCCTGTACCACCCAGATGACTTTCCATAGGTTTACTAGAGAATCATGCAATCAGTATATTTGATGAGCACGGGACTTTAGGACATAGCCTGTCAGGGTCTTCTAGAAAATGCCTAGGGATCTTAGTCTACTTCTGACAGCAAAGGTCTTCTTTTCAAGAGATTAGGCAAGAAACTAATTTTCCATCCCTGACTCCTTTTCTGCTTCTAGACCTACCATAACTTGAGTTTACCAATTTTGTCTTGGATTGCTCCTCAATAGTTATGGCATATGTTAAGATGATTACAAAGGTCCTTTCCATCTGTCAACATGATGATCTTATTGGTGAGCTGAGAGCTAGCATTTGAGTCTTCCCTCTGAGATTATCTCATTTATCATATGCATGTGTATGTGTGTACACATATCTTGTTTGTATGGAGTTATTTGCATATTATCTTCCCATTAGACGGGGCTCCTTGAGGACAAGGGCTCTCCCCATCTTTCTTTGTATCTCCAGTGCTTAGTACAGTACCTGGCACTTAGTAGGTGCTTAATAAATGCTCTTTTGACTAACTGTTGTCTTCTTGCTTGGTGTGCTGCAGACGTGTTTCCTGGAGTGTCAGACCATCCTGATGTCTAACACGGAATGGGAGAAGTGTAAGAACTTCCTTTCTCTATTCACGCCTTTTATGCTGGGTCTTCGTGGGAAAGGAGAGCTTGGAGGCATGTCAGAGGCTTCTGAAGAGCTCTATGGTGAGCAGGCTAAGCCGTACCCAGGACTCACCAAGACCATGGGGAAGTTCGCCAATGTCCTGATGCAGGAGAACGCCTATAGCAGGGGCCCGAGCCACAAGTACGTGGGACTCCTCCCCAAGCTCGGTGAACGGGCTGTGTCTGAGATGATGGAAGATTCGCAGCAGTACCACAGAGCCTTGGAGACCGGGGAGCTGGGCTACCCTAGCGAGGACGGGGCCACCGCTTCGGCAGGAAGCCCAAAGGATGAGATGAAACGCTACGGGGGCTTCCTGCGCAAGTATCCCAAGAGGAGCTTTGAGGTGGCTGGGGACGGCCAGGAGCAGGAAGACCTGCACAAGCGCTATGGAGGCTTCATGCGAAGGATCCGCCCCAAGCTCAAGTGGGACAATCAGAAGAGGTACGGAGGCTTCCTTCGCCGGCAGTTCAAAGTGGTGACGCGCTCCGAGGAAGACCCCAATGCCTACTCAGGGGAGCTCTCCGGTCTATGAAGCCTCTCCTCAGCTCTCAGCCGAAAACAGCTTGGAGCTGATCCACTTCTTGTCTGGACTAATTCCATCATACCTATATTCTGTGCTTGGCTGCATATTTTATACAGGAGGAAGATCCCAGCCCACTTCAGTGGTCCCCAGGCCGTCCAGGTCTAGGCAGTGTCTGCGTCCGTGTCTGAGCTGAGCAACAGGGACAGAGGCATGTTGATTTCAATCTCCCATTCATTTCTGAATCTCACTTCAGGGGAACTGAGATTTCTTATCCCACCAAAACAGAGACAGACAGACAGACAGACAGACAGACAGACAGACACACACACACACACACACACACACACACCCAAAACAACATCCGGAGAACCCCCAAATCAGTAGATTTTTATCTTTTTTTCCCCCTCAGGAATACCTTATATGTAAGGGACCAATGTGTCTCCCTGCTGTACAAAACTCATTAGCAGACACCTGTGAGTTTAGGTGCTCTGTCTCAGAACTACATCTCCTAAATGATTGGGGTAAAGAGTGTGTACTCAGCTTCATGGGCCCCTGAGAAAGAGTTTTCAGGACCCAGCCCTTGTTATTCCCAAATCTTTCTGGGAAATGTAGTCCAATGGAAGAGTACTTGCCTACCCAGACACTCTTACCTGAATTCCAGGTAACTAAAATGATTGAGTCTTCTAAAGAATGTACTCTAAATATCCCTTAAAGAATGTGAGGACCTGTGTTATCCTCCACCATTTATCCATCTCCTCAAAAAACATTTATTTAAGGCATAATGTGAGCAGAGCCTATTATGGGTGCTGGAACAAAGGCATATTTAAGTAAATTAATGTCTCTATCCTCAAGGAGGCCTCACATTCATCAACATAGGAATTCCTGCTCTACTCTTTGTTAGTGCTCATCCCAAGGCCTTTCCCTTAGTTTATTCTCTAATGGGAAAAGAAGCTTGACGTTTTTGAACCTTGAATGGCTGGTTCTGTCTGGAAACACATCTTTGAATAATGATCTCCTTCTCTCCCCCTTCCCCAACCAGTAGGGGAAAAGGACCTTGAAGAAACTACAGTTTTTATTACCAATAATAATGTTGATTGAAGGGATACTGAATGAATCAGGAACATGTGAAATACGCTTCCTTAAATATTTATGTAGAGTTGAATATGAATAGGGAATTTATGCTTGGATGAAGACCCATTTTGAGTTCCAAAACTTTAAGGGAAAGATTCAACAAACTTAAAATGCAAACCTGTTCCCTTGGCCCTCGTTAGCCTAATTAAAATGATCAGCATCCTTCTCCTACCCGAGATGAACTGTGGTGGATTCAAGCTGATGAGGTGAGGAATGATCAGCCACTTGAGTCACCGTATCAGCTGCTGAGAGCCCACACCATATGGTCCACCATATGGGATTGACTTGGACTGAGGCCGTCTAGAAGCAACAGATAGAAAATGAAAGAATGCCTTAATGACCACCCTTTCCAACCAGCATCTCAAAAACAAACAAATCTGGTGATGAAACAATTCAAAAGTCAAATCGGCTCCCTAGGTACCTCAGAATGATGGTAGTCAACCTTCCAAAGCTGTAGCATGGAGAACCATAGGAGGCAGACTAAATCCTAGAATCTCATAGAAGGAAGGTACAGTGGAAGCTATCTAATTCAGTTCCTTACCTGAAGCTTTATAAACTCTCTCTTAGCATCTTCTTTGAGTGGTCGTCCAGTTCTCACTTGAACACTTTTGCTGACACCCATTTTACCACTGGACAATTCTGAATGCTAGAAAGTTCATTTTTATTTTAAACCCAAATTTGCCCTCCAATAACTTTCTCCCCTTTTAACTTAAAATTTCCACCTGGAGCCAAAGAGAATGAATCAAATGCCTCTTCTTAATGATAGTCCTTCTGCTATCTGAGGGCCAATGATAAGGGATTTTGATGCATTATATAAATTGCAGCCTGGTACAAATATTCATCCACGGCCATTAAGTCTATTGTGATGTTCCTAATGTACAGATTGTTTTGTTTCCTTTTTAAAAAAAAATTCAGTTTACATGACTAAACTGAAGTTTGATCTGTCTGAAATGGGACAGTATCATTCCCCCCTTTCTTTTCTTCTGTATTATAAATAAAATGAAAATGTTAATGACTCTGTGTCCCATAGGCTCTATTCACAAAGCTTTCCTTACTAATAGCAATCTAGATAGGATTTTATGGTTATAGTAGACAACAGAATTATAATTTTTAAAACTGTGAGAGACCTTAGAGAACATCTGGTCTGATCTCCTCATTCTCACAGGTGAGGAAACTGAGACTCAGGGTTAAGTGATTTGCCCACAGTCACACAGTGAGTTAAGTGCAAGAGGCAAGATTTGAACCAGGTCTTCTTAATTCCAAGACATTCTTCTATTCATGATTCCATGCTCTCCCTCCACTGGGAGAGACCTTAGAACATAGAACATAAAACATTAGAACTAGAAAAGATCTAGGAATGAGGAATGTTACAACTGGGAGGGACCAAAGAAATGATCGAATTCCAAAACTTTATTTTACAGAGGAAGAAACTGAGGCTGGGATTGGCAGTGGATGGGGAAGAGATTTGCCCAAGATCACATATCAAGGCAGTGGCGGAGCTAGGGCCTAAAGCCAGATTTCTTCAGTCCCAGATGAGCACTCCTTCCATCATGCTATCACCTTTTAACTTCGGTTCACAGAAAATGGAAGCTTTGTTCATAAATAGAGTCCCAGAGAGAGAATAAAAACTGGCATTTATATAGTGTGTTAGATTTTGCAAAGCACTTTATATACATTTTCTCTCTTGAGACACACAACAACCCGGTGAGGTGGGTATGACAGGTATTTTTATCCCTGTTTTACAAAGGAGGAAACAGGTGCAGTTAGGTTAAGTGACCTGCCCATGGTTACACAGCCAGAAAGTGTCAGAAGCAGAATTCAAAACCAGTTTTACCTGATGTCAGGCTGAATATACTAATCCATACAGCTTAATCAAAAGTATAGCAACTTGGGTAACAATATTTCCCATTGAATTTAGTGGATGAAAAACATATATGTTGGCTCAGTTTCAGAGCTAAAATTTTATCCATAAGCTGTTCAATAAGGACAGCAAGGGGAATGAAACCAAGGGGAACTATGAAGGGCAGATTAATAATCATGAAAACAACTATAATAGCTATCAATTACATACCATTTTAAGGTTTGCAATGTTGTTGTTCAGTCATTTCAGACTCTTTGTGACCCCATTTTGGGTTTTCTTGACAAAGTTATGGGAGTCGTTTGCCAGCTCATTTTATGGATGAAGAAATTGAGGCAAACTGGGTTAAGTGACTTGCCCAGGGTCACACAGCTAACATCTGAGGTCATATTTGAACTCATGTAGTTGGATCTTCCTGACTCCAGGCCTGATGCTTTATCTACTGTGCTCCATAGCTGTCCCTACAATAACTGTCCAAGAGGAACTCAACTTTGGATTCTGACATTCTGAATGACTTTAGACAAAATATGTGATTTACAGTGCAGTGGCAAGGATATTAAATTTCAAGTCAGAAGATCTGAGTTCTAGTCTTGGTCCTGTCATGTCTCTGATCTGTAAAATGAGGGGCCCAGCCTAGATGATCTCTATGGTTTCCCCCACCTCTAAATCCTATGAAACTAATAATAGATTTGAAATCAGTCAACAAGTATTGATTAAGTACCTACTATGTGCCAGGTACTGTGATAAATGCTGAGAATACAAAGAAAGGCAAAAAAAAAAAAAAAGAAATGAAATGAAAAAGAGAAAAGCTGTGTTCTCAAGGAACATAGAGGCAAGATCCTGGTTGTAGGGGTGCAGCATACTAAGGTTTTTATGTTCTGCTCCTGTTTATGACCCTCCTGCAGAGCTGTGGGTCCAGGAGTTATAGGGGAAGAGAGGGAGAGTTTTGATATTTCAGTGTTCCCATCCTCCACCTCCTTCATCTCTCTGCAGCATCTGATGTTACCACCCTCCTTCATGCTCTTCCCATCTCCAGGAGCTTTTTCATCTCAGGGGATGGCTGACTTCTTTGTTTCTTTTCTTTTTTTTTGGCTGCTTTTCCTTCTTCCATTCTAAATTAGAAGTTCTTTTTCATGTTTGTGTCAAGGGACCTTTTGACTTGGACAAGAAACCCTGTCTTAGAATCATATTTTTAAATAGATAAAAGAATCAGTACAAGATTATTAATGCGACCAACTATATTGAAATCAAAATATCACTTGCTTTCCTGATGAACTTCCTGAAATCTGCAGACTTCTCGGAAATCCATGGGACTCTGCTCTAAATGTGGATTTTATCAAGGTCCTTTACTTAACTCTTCCCCCCACCCCAACTTTCATTCTAGATGAAATCACGGGATTTTATAGCTAGAAGGGACCTAAGAGGCCATCTAATCCAACTCCTTCATTTTATAGTTAAGAAACCTGAGGATAGAGAGAAGTGATTTTACCCAAGTAAGAATAAGAGATGGGTGTCCTCTGACTCCAACTCTGGTCCTCTTCCCATTACCTTGGAGCCATAATGATGGTGGAACAATTAAGGATATGTCCCAAGTCATTGAATGTAGAGGAGTAGGCAGTGGTGACTCTTACTCCTCAGTACACTTAGTTAGCAAGAATTTCAGTCCTGTCTGACTTTTCATGACCTCATTTGGGGTTTTGTTGGAAGAGATACTGGAATGGTTTACCATTTCTTTATCCAGATGAGAAAACTGAGGTAAACAGAGTTAAGTGACTTGTCCAGGGTCACACCACTTGTAAGCATCTCAGGCCATTCAACAATGTTGAACTTGGAATCAGAGGACCTAGAAGGCACCTTTGAGTTACCCCTATCCCTTTCTGCCTGTGAGACCCCAGGCAAATCATTCAGCAACTGTGGACTCCAGTTTCCTCATCTGTATAATGTAGGGATTGGATGACAAGACCTTTAGTAACCCTTAATAGCTCTAAATCCGTTATTCTATGATCTTTATACCTCTAGTCTTTTTCCTTTTGAAAGTCAATTTTATATATCACTGACACCTCTATCTTCCTAAAACACAGATCTGATCATATTGCCTCCTACCAAGAAGCCTGCTATGGCTCCCCATTGTCTCCCTAATTAAGTACAGATCAGTCAGGCTGGCATTTAAGGCCCACTACAATTTGGTCACCACCTACCTTTCTAGACTAATATCTCTCTCTTCCTTTGGTGTACCTATACTCAAATTGGTCTTTTTGCCTTTCTCTTTTTAAGCGATTGTCTTAATGTGGATCACAGGGAGGTGAGAATAGATATCTCTGGCCTCTCCTCTGGCCACTCTTCTCCAAGGAAGACTATTTCTGTCAGGAGAGAAGCAGGGAGTTGGGCCAGAGACTGGCCACTGTGCTCAGAGTGAGGGGTCACTGGACTAGAATTCTATCTATGTGCTCCCTTAAATACAATTAGCTTAAGAATGAAATTTTAAGGTTCAAGATAAATTCCTGACTGCTAGTCATTAATGGGAAAGGAAGGACCTCAATAAAGTCAAGACTTCATTCTCCTTTCTTGATTTTCCAAATGCCATCCCCACAATGAACACACATAGCAAGCAATAAAGAAACCCATTAACTCAAGTCAAAAGCAAAACAGAAGTGGTAGAAAGTATACATATGAGAATATGTATGAGACAACACACAGAGTAAACGAGATCTCCCTCTGGGAGTGAGATAATCCAACTCAACCAAGAGAGTCCCACATCTTACCCTAAGGGAAATTCTCTGAAGTCTCTAATGTAACAAGCTGGGAATCAGGACATGATCCAAATTCTAGATGTCTACATCTTTCCAGAGACCTCCCTCCATCAACCTGAAGGGAGGTTTGAAAGGAACAACTCTCTCAAAGCTAGAAGCCACAAGACCCCCACAAGACCAAAGAGAGCAGATCTTTTTCTCCCTTTCTTGCAACTGTGTTCTGCCTGCCACACCAGCTCAGGGCATTGAGTAATCAGTCACCCCAAGAACAGCATGCACATGACCCTTTAAGCTTGTGTTAGACTCTGAAAACACTCCATACTTTACTTTCCCCTTGGGTGCTCTTCCTCTTAAATAGTCCATAGGCCAAATTCCTACTCTTGTTTCCAAGGTCCAATTCAAATATTACCTTCTTTATGAAACTTCTTTGATAACTCCAGTAAGAAGTGATCTTCATTCCAATCTCCCTAGACCTTTGCTTCTACATCATTTGTCATATTGTTTTGCCTTGTGTAACACTTCCTTACATATGCCTTGAATTCCCTATTGGACTCTAAGCTTTTTAAGGGCAGAGGCTACATCTAAATCATCTCTGTAGCCTTTTTAACATCTAACACATGGACAAGCCTATGAGAGGTACTTAGTAAATATTTACTTGAATAAATGAATAAATTTAATGGAACTGGGGAGATATTTGAACAGAAATAGAAATAAGTAGGAAGAAGTCCCTACCAAATTAATTTTAATGAACATTTATTAAGTTCCTACTCCAGTACAATGTTCTAGGCTATGGGGGACACACAAAGATGAATAGGGTATGAAAATAGAAAATATGGGGCATGTTCAGAAAATGGTGAATAGACCAGCTTGGTTGAAGTAATTTTCCTCATCTGATCTCTTATGACTATATTTCTCTTTAGGCACTTGTCATGACTGAATTTGTTTCATCTGTCCCTGGACATTTTATCTCTCGCCCTTTAGACCAGAATACATCATAGTAGTGGAAAATACCAGTTCTAAGACTTATTAGCAGTGCAGCCTTGGACAAATCACTTAAAAGTCTTTCTGATCCTCAGTTTTCTCATCTAGAGGAAGGAGATAATATTTGTGCTATGTACCGGACAGCAGGGTTGTAAGGAAAATAAACTGTAATGTGCTACGGAAGCAAGAGTTAGTTATTTTAGAGTCTAGAGTCCTTAGGGTCATCTAATCCAACCCTCTAATCTTACAGATGAAGAAACTGAAGCCAAGAGAATAACAGGCATGAGGTTACATAGTTTTTGTCTTTAGTTTTTGAAGGGGACCAGTGACATCATGGGTGATGTCTTGACTTGTACGTGAATTGGATTTAAGTGAGGCAGAGCTGGATAAAGCCTCACTCTCTCTTCCTGAGTCATCAAAGTGCAGTGGCATGACCAAAGTCAGGCGATGATCCAGGATGCATTGGATGACCTTGGTGTCTTCCTTGTCTGACCAACTCTAAGGGTTCCATAGCACCTGCTTCAGCTGCCTTCATGACCATTGTTCTCATGGTAGAAAACAGCAGAGTTATGTTTTAAACCTGTGTCTTTTGACTGAATACAGTGCTCTTTTCACCGTATTGTACTCCTTCTGTTATTAGAAGCTACCTGAAGGCAGGAACTAGGGTTTCTTTACATCTGTATATCTTCCAGCCCTGAGCATAGTATGCTACATATGGCAGGAAATTCATACTTTTTGAAGGAAGAAAGGAAGGAAGGAAAAAGGAAAGATGGAAGGAAAAAGGTAGGAAAGAAAAAGGAAGAATGGAAGAGAAATGAAAGAAAATAGAAAAAAAGGCTAGAGAGAAAAGAAGAAGGAAGGGAGGGAGAAAGGAAGGAAAGAAAGAAGATGGAAGGATAAGAGGAAGGAAGAGAAAAGAAGGAAGGAAAACAAGGAGGAAGGATAGAAAAAAGCAAGGAAAGATGCAAGAAAAAAATAAAAATGGAAAGAGGGAGGAAGTGAAAGAAAGGAAACAAGGTAGGAAAGAAAGAAGAAAGGAAGGAGGGAGGAAGGGAAGAAAGGAAAGAGAAAGGGAAAAAGGAAGGAAGGTAGGAAGGAAAGCAGAAAAGAAGAAAGGAAGAAGCACATGCCAAAAGGTATTATGATACCTGGTTGTTGCCCATGTCTTAAACAGGAGCCCATCATTAAGAAGACTCAGAGTAGAAGCTGGTTAGGAGATGCCAACCCCCCAGTAACCTTAAAAGGATGAGTTCCTAATAACATTTTGTTTCTATGGCAACGTTCCCACACCATCATCAGTGGGGAAATTCTTGTCATAACAATGATGCAGCTAATAGTCCTACCTTTGAGCTATGCAGGCCTTCCTTCAGAGGCGCTCCAAGCACTCCACGCAAATGAGCTCATTTGCCTTCACAGGGCTTTCTATGAGTTTAAAAGATCATGTGTCACCAAGGCGAGGAGCATCCAAAACAAGAGTCTCCAGCAATTATTCAGTTCTCTAGGAGAGCTACAGTCTGATTCATGGGCATTTGTGCTGCTGCCAATTAGTTTTCATCACTAACAAAGATTCATAATTCCAACTCTGATATATACATTTGAAGACAATATGAACTTTCATCCTATTCATCCTGCTCCTCATCTGGCCCAGACCAAGTTCTGTTTCCTTTTTTCTATAACTCTTTCATGTCCCTCTCCTCCACTGACGTGGCATAGTGAAAAAGGCCCTCAGCTGGGAGTCAGAAACTTGGGTTCTGCTCCCCCGCTGTGCCAGGTGCTAGCTGGGTATTATTCTTGATCAAATCACTTCTCTCTGTCACCTTCCTTACTGCAAAATGAGGAAAATGACACATGTATCACCTCCTTCTCAAAATTATTGTAAGGAAAGGGCTTTGTAAACTTTAAAGTACTTAGAAATGCCAACTATCTTATGCATGCTGCCAAATGAGTCTATCTTGCCTTATTTTTAAACACTATTACATTGACTGACTTAAAATAATTCCTGCATTGTTCTTAAAAAGAGAGAAGACTACAGTTGTTTTCCTTGTCACAGATAATTTTATTAAAAAACCATGGTGTAGTGGATAGAGCTTGCCAGGAAGATCTGGGTTCAGATCCTACCTCTGCCCCTACTGTCCATGTGCTCCTGGACACTTAAGTTGTTTATCCTCTCAGCATTCGTGGTAACTCTCTAAGACTATATGTTGCCAAGCAAAGTGTCCACTGTCATGAAAAGAGGGGAATTCCTCACTGTGGTAATTTCTCTACAATAATGAAATCACAGATTAAGTCCTTATTCCTGTCTCTCTATGCCTCAGTTTCCTTTTCTGGAAAATGGAGATGATAATGCTATAATTAAACTCAGAGTTATTGTGAGAATATAGCTTTAGAACTGAGGACATGAGCAGTCACTAAGTCCTCCCTCATCATTGATGAGGAAACTGAAGTACAGAGAAGTAGTAGGCATTCAAAGCCAGGTCTACTGACTCCAAAGTTAGTGAACTTTCCACTGTACCGTGCTAAAGAATGTTAAAGGACACTCCAGTTAAAAAGCATATGAGCAAAGAAAGTTATCATTATTAGGGGGATGACTGCTCACTATGTTATTTTTCCTGTTGTAAAGATATATTTGTCATTTCTTTCTTCTACTCACCACCCTCAAAAATGCCTCTTCTGGGAGATGAGAAATCTAAGCATGGGTATGAGGAGAGAAGCAGTAGTTTTCTGTCCCTGAACTCATGGCTTCAATAAGAATGCACTGCCTTAATAGATGAAAATGCTAGCTCTGACCCCCTCTCCAGTGGGCACAAGCTCTGTTTTTTTTTTAAGAGTGGTAATGGGTTTGCACTTTAATAATATACTCTCTGAGCAGGAGTTTGAGAGATAATCCTAGACCCACATTAGCCCTTACTTTGGGAATGATGTAGGAAACCCCAGGGTCTCTACTGTTTTTAAGCTCTCAGGAAGAAAGACATGGTAGGTGGCCCTCATTTTCTATAGCAGAATCATAGGACCTTGGCATTGAAAGAGGCTCTTGGAGGGATGACAGAACTGTAGAGCTGGAAGCAGACTTTGAAATTACGTAGTCCAACCTGCTCACTTTATCAATGAGGAAAACCAAGGCCCAGAGAGGTAAAGTGATTTGCCATTGGTCACATGGATGGGGCAGTAAATGGCAGAGCCTGGACCATCTCATTCTAAGGCTAATTCTAAGGTCATCTCTTTCTACATCTAGGCTCTTTTTCCTGTGGCACCCAATTCCTCTCTATTATTTCATGCAGAAATGGTTTGAATGGAAGCATTTCAGAGCTGAAAGAAACCCCAATGGCATCTAAGCCAATACTGAGTTGAATCAATTCTAGACTAAAACCTTCATTTTACAGATAGGAAGACTGAGGGTAGAGAAAGGGAAGAGACTTGCTTAAGGTCCTACAGCTGTTAAGTGGCAGGACCTGAATCTAGGTCTTCTGGCTTCAAATTCAGGGTTTGTTCCATGCTATCTTTGACTACAGATTCCTACCAAAGAGGCAGGCCACCCCGGGGACTCTGGGGGATGAGAGAAAGCTCTAGGTTTGGAGTTAAAACACGTGGGTCTGAAGCCTAGCTTTGCCACTCACTACCTGTGTACCCTTGGGAAGTCTGTCTGGTTCCCTATCTGTAAATGGAAGGTTTGGACTAGAGGGCGAACAAAATGCCTTCCAATACTAATTTTAGAATCTCATATTGCCTCATCCATACTTTAGTTTTTTCACTTTTCAGGGATAATTAACTGAAGGGGGCTTCCAACAGAGGGAAGATTTGTAGAAAAACATGAACCTTTGACAGCTGCAAGCTGGTGGACCCAAGCGGCCTGTCATCAGTGTCTAATGCTGGGGCTCCCCCTCGTGGCCAGATAGAGTGATGGAGAAGGCCGATTAAGTGTAATTAATCTATAGCTATCCAGTAGCCACCGTTCCTGAAGTCTCAGAACTGGGTACTGAAAATCAAGGGATTAAGAAGGAAGCCCCATTGGGATATTTGACATAAAGGGTAATCATTAGAGCCCTACTCAATGATTTCCCCTTCCTTTCCACCTCAGGATGGAGAAAGGACTGGGCTTCTCCCCAAAGTTGAGCAATCAGGTGGTGCGGTGAATAGATAGAGGGCAGGGCTTGGTGTCTGGAAGGCTCAATTTCCTGAGCTCAAATCAGGCTTCAGATATTGACTAGCTGTATGACCCTGGGGGAGTCACTTAACTCTGCCTCAGTTTTCTCATCTGTAAAATGAGCTGGAGAAGGAAATGGCCAACCACTCTAGTATCTTTGCAAGAAAAGCCCAAATGGGTCACAGAGAGATGGACATGACTGAAAACACTGAACAACACAAGAGCCCTCTAGGGGTCATCTCTGGGAATGTGGGAAGAGCTGTCTTATGTGCTACATGTGACCCAATGATGAAGGCCTTGAGCATGAGAGTTCCCTGTTGACCCAGGAGAGTTGAGGTCTCCTTGGAAGTTTAAAATGGAGTGTTTGCTTCCTTTTATTCCAGCTGAAAATTGTATCCACACTTTTTTGAGCTGCTTCCTTAGAGGGATCAGGAAGGGATGGTTCTTCCCAAAGCACAAGTCCTACCTAGGCAAGTCTGAACCTGGGTTTGAGGCTGCCTTTTCTGTATTTCTTCTTTCCTGATCATAGATGAACAAGGATCACAGAATAGACATATCCATGCTTGAATATAACCTTTGTAGTGCTTTTGGTTAAAGCTGCCCAGGGAGAAGCCCTCAGCTACCACTTCAATGTCTTGAAGAAGATGGCTACTAAGATATGGGCTGAATCTTGGCCCTTCTAACAGAAGATATGGATCAGGAGTTGTTTGCTGAGTGCAGTCAATCCTAGTCAGGCAATAAGCATTTATTAAGCACTTGTTTCTACAATGGAGGAAACAACATGCAAAGAACTACATACAAGCAAGACATATACAGGATAAAGCAGAGATACGCAATAGAATGAAGCCCCTGGCATTAAATGGGATCAGAAAAGGCTTTTTGCAGAAGATGAGATTTTAGCTGAGCCTAAAAGGAAACCTGGGAGGCCAGGAGGCAGAGATGAAGAGTGAGAGAAATCCAGGCATGTGAGACAACCAAGGAACATGTGCGTGCTCAGGAGATGGATGGTCTAACTGAGGAACAACAAGGCCAGTGTCTTTGGATCACAGAGTTCCTGGGGAAGTAAGGTGTAAGGAGACTGGAAAGGTAGGAGAGGGTCAGAGGATGAAGGGTTTTGAAGGCTGAATAGAGGATTTAAATTTGTCCTGGAGGGATGAGAAGCCATTAGGGTTTATTGAGTGGTCAGTCAGACTTGTTACTTTAGGGCAGAACTGAAGTGTAAAATACTCAATCAACACATAAGTACTTTACATCCTGAGCATCATCCTCTTGGAAAGAATATGATAGTATTTATAAGTTAAGTTGCTGAATACTCTTTTAAATTGCTCTGATAGGACTCAGAATCTTTTGAGTTCATTGGTATTTATTTTGAGTGTAGACAGTACCTTCCCCATACCTGTATTTTTTACTCCCCATTTTGTGGGGAAGGGAAAGGGCTCTAGATATATTAAAACTTATCTCTAAAAATTTGTCCCTGTGGTCCTAGAGTGCAGATTTAATGAATTGGAGAATATGAAAAAAAAAAGATGTTTTTACTTTAGAGCTTAGGATCCTCTGGATTTGCACCCATTCTGGACTTTGTGCTTAGATCCAAAGCAGATAGGCCCCTTAAAAGAACAAGGAGTGCATGCGGTGTCCCAGTCCTTTGAGCCTGGTTCTGTGATGTTAGAAAAAAAAGTACCTGATTCTAGTGCTGTTTCTGCTACTTTCTACCTATGTGACCATGGCCTGGCTCATACCCCACTCTGTTTCCTTGTCAGTGTAGGGGGTTAGAAATCCACTTGTCAAAGACCAGTAACCACCCTCTACCCTTGTTCTGCCTATATCTGTAAAGTGAGAGGATTAGATTTGATGATTTCCAAGATTCCTTTGAATAAATCCTGTGATTGACACAGAAAACTACTTTTGGGGCGCCCCCTCCCGATCTGGAGTCCCATCTGGACTTTGGGAAAACAAGGTGAGAAATTTCCTTTACAAATCAGTTAGGGATGCTTCTTTCCTTTCTGCTAACAGCTCCTGTATGTAGTGTATGGGACTTGGAGCTAGAAATCCTGGTTTCTTGTCCTAGCTCTGTGCAAGTGACCAGGGGCAAGGCACTTGTTCTCTCTGGACCTCCGTTTTCCCTTTCTATAAAAAAGCCGGGTCTTGAACTAAATTCTAACAGCCTTTCCAGCTCTGATTCTAAAAAGTAGATGCTTTAGTTTCACCGTCTTCCCTTGAATCATAATTCCTTGAGGTAATTTTGAATAATTAAACATACATGTGCTACACAAAAATCTCCTCATAAAACACCAGGGTCAAGAGGGAGCCCAATAGAATGGGGTTATGGCTTTGACCTCTAGCAGCCCTTTCACTGTTGAAAGGGGGAACAATATAGCAGAGGCTTTTTTCTTTTCTTTTCTCTTTTTCTCCTTCAGAAAAATCAAGAAGAGTAACAGCTAGAAATAAATGAGAGCTAGGTTGATCTAGACCCAGCTTAATTCTGCAATTTGACCTGGGGTGGAGGAACCAGACCTGATGCTGAGGTCTCAGAAGTGGGTGGAATGGAAAGCTCTGGGATCTTGTGGTCTTTGGTCAATGAGAGGAAAACTGGCAGGTGGTTGATTACATTACCAGGTGAGAGGCAGCCTAATGGACCTGTATCTGGGCATAGGGGCACAATTTAGGCTGTAGGAGAGCTTCCCTCCCATCCTCACATAGGATTACCAAAATCAGAACTACAAGAGCCCCACAGCCACAACACAACATTCAACAATAAAAGCAACCTTGGTTTCTGTGATAAACAGTGGGGCAGGCAAGTCACATGCCAGCCAAGCCAGCCCCAAACAAGCTGGTTGGCAACTCTGCCCTTAGACTAGCCCTGAGAGCACCAGACCTGACTGTGTAACAAGAAAATGCTGTGCTGTTATGCCACACATGAGGTTGGTTTTCCAGCCTGTGTCCAAAGTGACAAATGGTTACATTTGTCGTTAAACCTCAGAAAGCCCAGACTGCCAGCATTACTCATGACTCCATCCTGGTGTCACACAGCTTCATCTTAGGACCAGTGAGCGATAATTCCATCTGCTATATACCTTCTGTTTCTCTGATACTTATGATGATGGTGATGATGAGAAGGATAAAGTGCTATGACATAGTGAAGGAAATCTTGCTTTAACATTAGGAAAACCCAGATTCATATAGATCCTTAGACATTTAACAGTTCTGTGACCCTGGGTAAATCACTTAATTGCCCCATGACTCAGTTTCCCTATCTGTGAAATGAAGGACTTAAACTCAAAGATCTTTGAGGCTCCTTCCAGTTCTAAATCTACGATCCTCTAAAGACTTGAGGTCAAGTCCTGGCTCTGGCACATGCTGGCAGTGTGACTTGGGCAAATCATTAAACCTCTTAAGCCCCAGGCAACTCTCTAGGATTCTTCTGTAGAGAAGGTGCCATCCTGTTTTGGTAGAAAAAATTCCTTACCAGGAGCTCCCTATATCAATGAAATCACAAGTCTAAGAACAGCCACAACCACAAGCACACTAATGACATTCTTTTAATAACTAGATCTATTCATATTAGTGATTAATGATAGAGGAATCCATTTTCTATAATGTTGTAAGGTTTACACTTTCCTAATGACAACTCTTTGAGGTAGGTAGTCTAAGTATTATATATATACATATATATATACACATACATACATATAAATACATACACACACATATATGGGTGAGAAAACTGAGGTCCTAATAAATGAAATGACTTGCACAGAGTTGCAGACATAGTACTTGGCAGAGCCAAGATTCAGACAGGTCTTTTGACACCAAATCCAGTGGTCATTCTGCATAGCAAGATTGGGTTTTTTAAAATAAATTTTTGTTGATATCTTTTCTTTTTGTGTTGTCTAAATTTTGCACCCTATTTCTTCCCCTTCCCCTTCCCCTTCTTAGATAGCCATCCCTTAGAACAAATTATATATGTACACATACACATATATATATGTATACACACATACATATATGCGTACATATACATATACACACATATGTACACATTTATAGGAGGAGGAGGAGGAACATCAGCAAGAACAACAAATATAATGAAATCTAAAAAGCATAAGAAACATTCCACACTCTGTAAAGAAGCAAGAGGGAGTGTCTTCTTTTAGTACTTTTTTGGGGCCATGATGGTTCTTTGTAATTTTTGCAACATTCACTTTTGATTGTTTTGTGATATGTCTTTCCATTTATACTGTTATAGTCATTGCACATATGGGATGATGAAATGGATAGAGTGCCAGGACAAGAGTCAGAAAGACTCATCTTCCTGAGTTCAAATCTGGCCTCAGGCATTGACTAGCTGTGTGATCCTGGGCAAGTCACTTAACTCTGTTTGCCTCAGTTTCCTCATCTACAAAATGAGTTAGAAAAAAAAATGGGAAACCACTCCAGTATCTTTGACAAGAAAACCCCAAATGGGGTCATAAAGAATTGGACATGACTGAAAAACAACTGAACAAAGTCATTGTGTATATTGTTTTCTTGTCTGCTTACTTCACTCTGTGTCAGTTCATGTAACTCTTCTGATGCTTATCAGCATTCATTATTTCTTATGGTACAATCATGCTCCACCAGAGTTTGTCAGGAATTTGTTCAGCTACTGCTCAACTGAAGGGCATCTACTTTGTTTCCAGTTCTTTTCCAAAGGAAAAAGTGTTCCCATAAATATTTATTTTTTCAATGACCTTCTCAAGCTGTATGCAGTGCAAAAACCAGTCGTTACTTCTTTCTTCATCTGTAAAATGGGGATAACCATGCCTCACAGAGTTGTTGTGAGACACAGTTGAAATGGTTTCTATAAAGTGCTTTGCATTTCTCTAAAGTAATAAATAAATGTCAGTTACTTTATATATACCTCAAAAAACTTTTGTACTGCCAAATATTCATTCCCCCAAGATCCCAGAATGGTCTGTGAGAGAAAATTTGATTTTCTTTCCTTATTTTTCCTCCTTTTAGTTTAACAGCTATGTCTTAGTGATAAACTCAATAATGTCTTTCTCTTCCTTTTTTTTTTTTTTAAAAGATCAGGGCCACGTAGCTGATTTGCTGAAGAAATCTGTCTCCAGATGCTTGGATCTATAATAAGCCAATAACTCACACTTGGGTCGCTGGAGTCACGAGTTGGGCCTGGTTATTTATACTGCTAAATGTGAGTTGATTTGTAAGCATTCAGGAGATGTGCCCAAATAACATCCCCAACGGGTGTGAAAACAATCTGCAATGTGGGATTTTTTAATTCAGTTCCCAGAAGATTTAAGCTGATATCAATGTAGTTTTTCTAATATTGACGGCATGATGAGAATAATGAACTTTGACCTAAATACCTACAGGGTTCTTAGGAGGAAAGCTCTTTGTGAATTGGAAATGACCAACAATAATAGTTAGGGCACTAAAAATAGGAATAGTAATGTTTGTACTACTTGCCTTCGTGCTAGAATAGAGGAAGGACTGGAGAACGTCTTTCCAGCGCTATTGCTGACCTCCTTTCCTCTTTGTGCTGCTACCCAGTTTAAAGACCAGAATACTCAGGATTTCAGCAGTTTGCCTGCTTGGCCCCTTTCCTCATTGCCTCAGTTCCCCCATGCTCATTCTTGTCCCACGGTATTTGGTATTAGACCTGAAGTGCTTCACCCATAGAGAGAGTCCCTCAGACAAGGTTACAAGGTTCAGGGCTCTTTGAGCTCTATTCAAAATCATAGCACGTGAGGCTCCCACCAAATGGGTTTATTTTTTCTCAAACCAGCCAGAGTATACAATTAATTCAAAACAAAGACATTTAGCATAATGAGAAAAGTTAACAACAGAACATTTTCCCCATAAACCTGGGGTGCACTTTCCCGCAGATGTACACATCATCAACAAGAAGAATGGATACATCAGAGAATATACATGGAGAGGCAAATTTCTGGGCGTGATTGTATGAGTAGGTCCCACTTAGAAACACCTGCATCCAGAGCACACACATTGAGGGGTCCTCACACAGGGACACATGGGGTACATGTCTGGAGGATGGCCAATGTCTTCTGTTGCTGTCATTTCCTTGTTCCTGCCTGACCTGTTTTCTGTTGGTTTCATGTGGTTCTTAGTCTTTGCTCCAGTCACTGCTGGTCCTAGGGTTGAGGCTGATTGAAGACTCATTCACCTTCTGTCCTGCTGGGGAATATTTAGCTGGAGGTGGAGGGGGTGGGGTGTCCTTTCTGTGTTCATAGGAGGATAAGAGAACTCTTTCTTCCAAGCTGGTAGACTTTCCCTGCTATCCTCTTAGAAAAAAGATGGGGATCCTGACACAGTCACCAAACTAGAGGAAAAAGAAAATCTTCTTTGGGGGCAAAAGTCTTATCAACTTTTTTTTCTCCTATAGAATGGCCTATCATCTTCTTTTGGAGTGTTGACTAGAAGAAGGGACTTTCCTCTCTAGAAGTAGAGTTCATACCCTTGGTACTAAGCTCTTTCAATTTAATTCAGCTCCTATGTGTAAGGTGCTGTTAGATATTGAAGATAAAATAAAAAATAAAAATGAAACAGCCCCTGACTTCAAAGAGCTTATATTCTATAAGGAAGGGAGGGGAGAAGAGGGAATATAACATGTACATATGTAAGTAAATCGAGGTAATTTGAAGGAAGCTAGAGCACTAACCTATTGGGGAGGGAGTGATGATAAAGAAAGGTTTTATGTCAGTAGAAGCTCCTGAACTTTGAAGAAAGCCAGTAGAGGTTCCAGGAGTTGGCACGAGGAGGGAATGTATTCCAGGCATATGCGTGTGCTCTGACCACATGTGTTCCCTATGGATTCTCCTTTCATGCATAATACTAAGATGTGTCTGCTTTTTCCACTGCTGTTTCATTTATTTGTAAGACAGTATCCCTTAGATTTATGAGCAGCATGTTCTACTGAGACTTTTCTTATTATACTATTTCCAGAAACACCTTTACTTTGGAGTAATTTTGTTTCCTTTGGTTGAGTACAGAGAAGGTAAAAACATTAGTGGGGGCTTGTGAACTATGATTTTGAATGGATATAGACACACAAAGTATTTTGAACTTGGGATAACTTATATGGGAGCCCCATATGAGAGAGGGAGGTAACACAATTGATACGTTGTTGGGGCCCATCCAGGATGTCAGTACTGGATGCAGTCAAGAACTGGATACATCCATCGGATGCAGTGTCTGACAACACAAGACAATACTTTTCTTCCTTCAAAATAAAGAAGAACTTGGGTAACTTTCACAAACAATGTTGTGATGCTATAGAAACAGGAGTGACTGATGTAATTGCTCAGAAAAGTGCATACTTAGGACCCAATGGCCACTGACTTTATAACATCACTTACCTAGGAATGTTTATTATAACTCCTATCTCTGATCTTGGAACCATGAGTCCCTAGAATGATAATATCTGGGACAACGAATACATACCTCAGCCATATAGTTGGTGAAGCAGTGTGACCCATCCCACCCCACTCACTTTATGCTTTGTACATACTTTTATTTGCTCATAGATATATACATTATTTTCCTCCCCAGTAATAGACTTCTTGAGGGTCGGGGTGATTTTGTTTTTGTCTTGCTGTCTATAATGTCTTGTGTGGTGAATGGAACATAGTAGGTACTTCATAAATTCTGATTGAATCAAATTGAATTGGATACTCCTCGATAGTGCGGAGATCCACTGGGGAAAAAAAATTCGGATTATGATGGTACACAGTTTTCCAACATATTTGCTTTTTCAGGTTATACCAGCCACAGAGAAAGAACTACTATCTCATTTATCCATGATGTTGAATTGGGGGCAGGGGGGACATTGTGATCAAGCACTGGGTTTAGTTGTTCCCATGGCTATACAGGTATGAGAAACTTGGTGCTGCTTCATAGGAATCGACCCACACCAAGGACTCCTGACTGTGAGAGTATCTCTTGACTGTGCTGATGATTTTGTGTAGCCTTTACACCATGCTGAGAACATGATTGGGAAGATTAAATTATGGGTCAAGAAATGCAAGGGCAGAGACGCAGTAATGGTGTCGTGCCCCCCTGCCTAAAATAGTGAGGCAAACATTTTCAAGGAATCCATTGGTAAAAGGATGGTTTGGGAGTTAATTAGTAAAACTCCTGGGTGATTGATGATGATGATGACAAGGATGACTAGGAATTAGCAAGAAAGTTTGAAGCCTGCATGACAAGAGAAAGAGTGACTGAAGACAAAATAAGGAACAGGCTAGAAGGCAGAGAGTGTTACTTTGAGCAAGTCACTTTTCATCTTTAGTGTACTCTGGTGCTGGGAGAGAATCAATCTTAGCAGTTCCAGATGCAGGAGATGTAAGTAATGATGGACTACAGGTGATTAAACTCCCAGATCTGTAAGAGAGGAGTTGATATGGGAAACTATTCTCCTTTTCAGAGGTGCAACCACAGCCACCAGATGAACTCTCTGACTTCTGGTTAGATATGCCTCTAATCTTGTGTGTGTGTGTGTGTGTGTGTGTGTGTGTGTGTGTGTGTGTGTGTGTGTATGGTAGCAGTGACCTAGAAATAAAATAGGTGGTGATCAGTTGTGGAATATGTAAACAAATTTTGATAAATGAATCTAATGGAACACAACTGTGCTATAAGAAGCAACAAGAATGATAAATATGGAGAAGTATGGAGAGACTTCCATGAACTTGTAATTTAGGTGGATCAAACATGAATATATAATGTCTGGTCCACTCTAGATAACAATTTGGAACTATACTCCCAAAGTTACTAAAATGGTGCATACCCTTCAATCCTGCCATACCACTGCTAGACCTATACCCCAAATAGATCAAAGAAAGAGGAAAAGGCTCATATGTTTAAAAAAAATTACAGTAGCTCTTTTTGTCCTACTGGGGAGTGGTTAAACAAATTGTGGTATATGAATATAGTGGAATATTTTTATGCTGTAAGAAATGGCGAAATGGAAAATTTCAGAGGGAACTGGGAAAACCTCCATGAACTTATTGATACAGGGTGAAGGGAGCAAAACTAGGTGATAGCTCGTACAATGACAATAATGTAATAGAGAAAAACAACTTTAAAAGACTTCAGAATTCTGATCAATGCAAGGATAAACCAGGAGTCCAGAGGACTGAAGATGAAGCATACCTTCCACTTTCTACCAGAGAGGTGATGGACTTAAAATACAGAATAAGACATTTTTCAAATATGGTCCTTGTGAGACTTTGTTTTGCAGAACTCTGCATATTTATGAGGACTTTAGTTATTTATTTATAATTGTTCAATGGGGGATGGAAATGAGAGATAATAAATTTTAAAAGCTTTAAAAGTGTACAAAATACATCATGGCTGACCCATACATGGCTTTGGATAGCTGATCTGGGATCTGGTACACCTTTTCTCCAAGGGAGACCATGATTTCCAGTTTTGTGGGGAGTAATAGGCAGACAATAGCTAGAAGGTCACTTCTTTAGTCTTCTCTCTCCAACATGGGCATTGGGCTAGAAAATTAATATCCATCTACCACATATCAAATATTGGTAGTCTAGGATTACAATGCTATCTTTTCAGGATAAAAGCCACTTTCCTTGGTCAGTTTAGAAAGAAAGGCATCAGTTATTCTCCTCCTTTTATCTGCTTCCCACCAAATGCAAACAGACACAAACAATCATTTCATATAGTGAGCAAACCCATTTAACCAAGAGAACAATAAACAGAAATCTGGAAAGTTATACAGATTAGAGGAGAGGAAAGAATACAGAAGAGTAAACCAGCTCCTTGGGAGCAAGATAAAATCTTTAATTCAAACAAGAGAATGATCTCCCTGGGAAAATCCATTCTTAGCAGCCTGTGAGGTCTTAGGCCCTGGGGATCAGGAGACAGTTTAGAGGAGGGGGCTAGCTACCCCACTCTTCTGCAGCTTCAGGGGAATATCCCATTGATCATTCAAAAATCTATGCCTTGTCTGTCTTCATCTTTCTTGAATTCTCTGTCTTTTATAGCTACCAGACTTGGGAGGCCCCTCACTCAATCAAGAATCACATTTCTCTCTACAGGCTGTTCCTGAGGAAATTGCCCCAGGCTTGAGATAAGCGTGGGTTCTAAGGTTCTAAGGAATGTGCTGGTGATTCTCTAACAACCAGCTCTCCAAACTGCAGGATATATTTCTAAAGTTTAAGCTGCATTATTAACGTTTTCTCCATCTCTTTCTTAAGTCTGGACTTTGGGAGGGGGGACCTACCTCTGGGACAACAAACAAAACCATAAGTCAGGCTCTGATTTGTAGTGTTTGCCAATTTCCAAGGTGGAAATGCTCACAAAATAAAAACTTAATAGTTGACTTTCTGGACTCAGAAGGGCTAATTCAAGGACATCTTCTGGTTATAGCTGGTATAAAGTAAGGTGAGGAGAACCAGAAAAACAATATTCTTAAAGACTGCAACAATGTAAAAAGAAAGAACTAACACCACAGAACAATCAAAACAGAATTTTGCATAATTATAAGAAACAAATTTGGCCCTAAAGAGGAAATATAAGGAGCCACTCTTGCTCCTTAGCAAAGACTTGGCTCCACAGGTATGGGAAAAGTTTTATAACATTAGATTTGTTTATGTGTATATCAGTTTTACTGAATTTTTTTCTCTCCCTCTTTTTAAAAAATAATTTCTTGTTATTAGATATGAATCTGTGGGATATGGGAGAGAAAAGATTCGTGGTGAAATTTAAATGATGTCAAAGCTAAAGCTACTAATAACAATCTAGTTTTTTTTCATAAAGAATATCATTGAATCAATATTTGATGAACATTGATTCTATTTAAAATTGATTAAATTGAATATAGATTCAATAGTGTTCTTTTTTTTAAGAAGAGTGTTGTTATTGATGACAGAACTGAGACAGAGAAATGTGGTCAGTTAGAGTCTCAGGGGACCTGCTTATGATGTTGTACTTATATTGACAACACAACAGACTCTGGTACTTGGATGGTTGTGGGAGCTAGATAGCCATCTTGGTAACATAGAGAGTTCCCAATGGCCCCTGTGTGAAGTTCCTAACTACCTCCAAGCAAGACAAGAAAAGATCCGTGTTAACAGTTGGAGGAGTTACTACAGGAGGTTTTGGTCAAGGGTACAAGTCTTGTGGAAGGCATGGAACCTGCCAGGCTGACTCAAGTTCCCTGGCAAATAGTACATGATGTCTTTTTCTCTTATTTTTTCCTTCCCTTCCCTAACCCTAACCCTAAAGAAGGCTATAATTAAACACAGATACATATACACATACATAGATATCTATAAACATACACATATATGGAAGACTGTACTATGCACATTTCCACTTGTCATTTCTTTCTCTGGAGGTGGATGGCATCTTTCTTCACAGATCCAAGTCTTTCCACATTTTCCTAAATCATCCAGCTCATCATTTCTTACACTACAGCAAGTATTCCAAAACAATCACATACTGTCTGAGATATTGTTCATGAAAGTTTTCTCCCAATTTCCTACATTCTTTCTAATCTTGGATGCATTTATGCAATAAAATTTTAATTTAAAATAATCAAAATTATCCATTTTCCACTTCAACAATGCTCTCACCTAATAATATATGTAAGGTCTGATACTGTTGGTTTTCTTTCCTGTTCGTCACTTCTCCCTGGTTTCTATGAAATTCTTGACCTTTTGTTCTTCCAAATGAACTTTGTTATTTTTTTCTAACTCAGAAAGATAATTAACATGATGTCCTTCTACGGACCCATCTATGGCAGAGTGAGCAAAAGGAACATCATTTCCTTCTAGATATTCAGAATTAGTGTAATCTACTTGACTAAGTAGGAAAAGTTTATGGGCTGGGAGAGCATGCTGATTGAACTGAAAATAACTTCGCAGAGTTCTAAGACATCTCAAGCCATTGAGATCAAATGAGAGGATCCCCTGAATCCCCCAGACTCCACTGAAAAAGATCAAGACAGATCTGATGGGAGGTAGCTTAGTGGACAGAGTCACTCTCCTCACCAAAAAAAAAGGCTTGGTACAAGAAGATGAAGAAGACTCATGCAAGAAAAGCAATGGTAGAGTATAGTCAAATAGGTTGAGTTTTTCTTGTTGTTACTGTTACAAATGGGGACCAAAGGGAATCAGGTATTAGTATATAAGAAGTTGAATGACTTGGAATTGGGAGATATCACTGGGATTGGAGAAAGGTAACCTGAGATCTCAAAGAAGCTAAGCTTTTCTTCATCTGCAGTTCCTGGAGTTTTCTATCTGGACCTTGTGCAGCAGAGATTATGATAACTGAAAAGGCTACCCTACTGTGGCAGATAGCAGATCACAAGTGATGATTGGATTACAGTCATTCTATAGAGCTATTTGCAAGAGATGTCTTGAGTGAGACAGGAATAGGTCTTTATGGGCTGAGTTAGAAAGTCTAGCCCAAGAATTGAAAATCTGCAGCATCTAGGCCACATGTGTCCCTTTAGCTCCTCAAGTGCAGCCTTGGAGTGAATTCAAACCCCTGGGCTAGTCACAAATGGAATTGATTGATGTTCTCTAAGGAAGTTGTAGGTGACTGCAGAAAAGTGGATGCTGGCTCTGGTGCATACAGAACTAGCAAATATCTCAGGTGTGTCAGCACTGACTGGGCCAACTTCAGGCTTTTCAAAATATTAGCAGGATACTTTGAGAAGTAAACTGGGGCCCAATACCCAGATACTCTGATAACCAATATTTCCTGCATAGAAGCCTAGAGAAAATGAGAAGCCAATAGTGATGAGAACCATTTAGGAGCACCAACTACTCTGCCTCAGTAGTGGGTCCAGAAAAGTTTGCCTTTGGTGATTCTAGGGTCAATTAATGGAAGAATAATTTGAGGAAGGATTTTAATGCAAAAATGTTCTCATTGTATATGTGAGATGTGGTATATGCCTGAAGAGTAATATATAAAATCCAGCTCAATGATGCCTGATCTTTTCAAAAGCAATCTCAGAATTTGCCCTCATGGCTATGGAAGACCTCAGAAATCATCTGAAGAAACCATTGGTCAATGGCATCATCATAGAGTCCAGTAGTCCAGTACTTACCTGGTGGTAGAGGAGAGAAGAATAGGAGAATCCAGATGTTTGTAGACTACTGGGCATTGAAGGAGTCTTATATATGTGTTATGTGTTATAAGTGAGTGTTATATTCCACAAAGTCAAAGTACTTTGGATTATTTGTTGGGTAGCAGTAGCTTTTAGCATTGGATGAATGTAGTAGATACTACCAAATCCATAGCAGAGGATGACAAAGTGACTACAGTTCTCATCTCAGCAAGATTCTAGGAACTTAAGGATCTGGAAATATGTGTGAATGTGTGTGTGTGTAGAGGGTGGATGAATGGGAAATACCCATATTTCAATGGCTTACAGGAAAGGTGGTGGGAAACATGAACTATCTGAAATTTCTGGTATGCTCAGATATCCTCACTGCCTTTAGAAAGACCCACAAAGGGCAAAACTAACAAAGTGTTAGATTAGTTTGAAACTAGTATGAACCCACCATCAGACACAGCAATATTGTATGATGATCAACTGTGAATGTCTTAGCTATTCTCAGCAATGCAAAGATTCAAGACAATTCTGAAGGACATATGGTGAAAAATGCTCTCCCCTTGCAGAGAAAGAGCTGATGACGGCTGAATGAAGACTGAAGCATACTTTTTTAACTTTAGTTTTTAGTAAGTTTTTTTGTCTGTTTCCTTTGATAGCATGATTAATATGGAAATATGTTTTGCATGACTGCACATGTATAACCTGTATCAAATTGTTTGCCATCTTATGAAGTGAGGGTGAAGGGTGAGAAATTAGAACTCAAAAAAAATTTTTTTAAATGAACGTCAAAAACTGTTTTTACATGTAACTGGAAAAAAGTAAAATATTAAAAAAAAACTGTCCATTGGCAAGTGATGGTTTTGGAGAGCTTTTGTCAATTATGCAAATCATATAATGTCTCACTAGGGAGGGAGCATGGATCTTGAGAAGATAGCAGGGCTCACCAGGTGGCCACATTCAAAGAATATCTGTGAATTGTGTGGTGTGATAGAAAGAATGTGGGGCTTGTAATCAAATCCCATCCCAGACATGTGTGACGCTAAGTCATTTAATAATAACAATATCTAGTATTTATATAGTATTTTAAGGTCTGCAAAGTGCTTATTGAATTCTATCTCATTTTATTCTTCCTGACAACAGTTTTGGGAGGTAGGTAACTAGTATAATCTCCATTTTACAGTTGAGGAGATGGAGGCAATCAAAGGTTAAATGAGTTGCCCAGGGTCACACAGCTAGTAAGTGTCTAAGGCAAAATTTGAACTTAGGCCTTCCTGATTCCAGGCTCAGTGGTCCATTATTCACTATGCCATCAGCTGCCTCCACTAAACCTCTCTGGGCCTCAGATTTCTCTTCTGTAAAATGGACTTAATGACCTTGAAGGTTCTTCCTAGCTCTAAACCTATGATTGTATGATTTTTCCAGGTTTACAGAAAATTTTAGAAGAGTTATACTTACATGACTAAGCTTTTCAGCTTTTTGGTACAATGGATAAAAAGCTGAACTTGGGATCAGAAAAACCAAGGTTCAAATCCTGCCTCTGATACTAGCCCTGGGCAAATTGCTCAACCTCTCTGTGCCTGTTTTCTCATCTGTAAAACGAGGGGTTGGATGAGAGGGTCTCTGTGGTTCTTTCCAGTTCTAAAATTATGATGCCATGATTTGTCCTCCCGCTTATGTGTATGGTGGGAAAGAAATGAAATAAGAAACATCAGTCTAGCTTGCCTCCTTTGATGCCATTCAGAAACTGCTAGAATTAGAAGTATTAAGATATTTTTAAGGATTCAGTCAATTACTTTACAAATACAACAGAGTTAGCCTTGAAGAACTGAGCAAGATTCCTTCCCTCCTGCACACTAACGCTAGCTTGATTTGCCTGGGAACAATCCCAAACCAGGAGAGAGTTATGGTCATTAGAAACCTATTGCATTTCTCAGCAGAGGTCATATTGACTGTAAGGATTTGGTATCCCATTAGCAAACTGCAGTTCATGGCTTTGAGATGAGCTGTCATTGAGAAATCCAAAGACTATAACTTGGGAATTAAATTTAAAGTAAGGAAAGACACCAATCCACTGACCTATATGTTGACCAGAATCCAAGTTGAATTCTAGCTGCCGGAGATGATTAGCATCATTAGCCAGCTATGAGTTCAGTATACACAACTGGCCAGAGAGGACTAATTTAGATCAAAATTTTCTGTCCAAGGGGCTCTAACTATCCAAAGTGATGGTAATACTCCCAGAAGGGGTGAAGGCTATCTGTGATTTCCAAGGAGCTGGACCACAGTCATACGGAAGTATAACTAAGAATTTAGGGCTCCCACTAGACTGCAGAACATTGGTAATCTGTTTTTTGGCATTGAAGCAATCCTCTTTGTCTCATTTTCTTTGGATGATTGCCAGTGGGAACAACTTCATGATAAAAGATTATAAGAAGTGATACAAACCCTGAAGTGAGGGAGTATCCCTTGGGGATTCATTTCTTTCCCTAGTGGGCGTCTTACTAGTGAAACAATGGCAGATATTGCATCTATGCAATGGAATGTTGTATCAACCTGTAATTGATCCCATAGGTAGTACCAGAAAGCAGTTGGTAATACTCAAGGCATTCTGTTCTCTGGTTATAACAGCACTATATGATGATTTTGGACACGGGTCAAGAGAGGGCAGCAGAACTACTAAGAAGCAGATTTTCCTGGTCTCAGATGGCAGCAGATGTCTATAAGAAGTGTCAGACTTATGCCCCATATGTCTGTAGGAAAGTCCTGCCAAATTGTGCTGAATACTTGTAGGATATAAGCACTAGCAAGCTGTTGGAACTTGTGTGTATGGACTTAAAAAATATCTTTTTTTGGAAGAAGATAGGAAAAATATAAGCAATACCCACACAATGATAGACCATTTCACCCTGTACTCACAAGCATGAGCGGCCAGGAATTCAAAAGTCTCTACAGTGGCTAACGTGTTGTGGCCATGTATTTCTCTATATTTGACTTCCCTGCTAGGCTCTACTCTGACCAAGAAGGTGTTGGTTTTTGTCAGGAATAAAATCTAGAACCCTACCTTATCGTCCTAAAGTATATCCAGAGCCTAAGAGTTGCAATGCACACTAGGGGGCATACTGGGAAAACAGAAGTCTTAGAAGTTTAGGTGGAATCAGCAGATACCATTTTCTGATCTAACAACCAGGGGGAGCTTGTAAGTGGGGACAGGGGTTATCCATCCCACAGTCCTGACAGCTAGAGCTGCTTCCTGTACAGTTAAATTATTTAGCCCAAATCATTGGTGCCTGTGTGAAGTCCTTCTCCTCTCTCCATTCCCTATCCCCTTCTTAGAATAGACTATTTTTTTAAGCAACCCTGCAGGAGGCTTGCTTATCTCCACAGAGGGACTTCTTAGCTCATAGTCATTAAAAAAAAAAGTGATAAGGAAATAAGTTGATGGTTCAAATTGGGATGTGCAATCTGAAAGGCTATAAAAATATCCTACTCACTCTCTCCCTTTCTTGTCCCCACCCTGCAATTTTTGCTGAGGGGAAAATGGTTTCTTGCTCTTTTAAGGGGTTTTGTTGCTTTTTCCAGCTTTTTCTCTCTCAGTCTTATTCTCCACAATTCAAGCAAACAAACAGCTTGGGTTTGTTGGCTAACAAGTTTTTTTTTTTAAATTTTTTAAATAAGTAATCAGCTAAATAGCAAAACAAAATTAAACAGGGAAATCAAAACTCTTAATGCTAGCTAAAGCAGCCTGGAAGAGACAAGAAAAACCAGGAAGTAAAAGGATTGATTGGAAAACAGAGCTTCTTCCTGAGAGGGAGAAAGAAAGAGAAAATGTTCCTATTTCTGCTCTTCTAGGTTTGCTTGGCCAGCAACACAGGCCCAGTCCCTTCTTAGCTTGTGGTCCGAACATCTCCTCAATTCAGCTACACCTGCTTGTCATTCTGTGCCATATTCAGATATATTCATTCTTATCCTCCCATGGCTCTGTGTGACCTCCACGGGAAAAAGGCTGACTACTACACTACTTGTCCATGTGGCTAAATAAGATGTTTCCTTGTCTCTCCATGGCCATGCTGATATCCTCTAGTTTAATGTCTTGAGCCCTTGAAAACTCTGAGACTCTGTCCTAGGTCAAATTCAAGGGATAGGAACCCTAGAGAATTCTGGGTCATCTACTTGACCAGCAAATAGGTCCTTAGTTACCTCCTAGGGTTTTTATGGCCATACCTCTATGGATATTACAAAAGATGGGTTGGCATTTGTGTATACATACCATACTCCCAGGAATAATACTTGCTGATATCTGAATGAGAGCAAACTTGCTATCAACTTGTACTTTTATGTCTCAGAAGATGGAGGAGACATAAAAATTCATAACCAATTCAAAGCCTTCAGCAAGATGATAGAGTTCATCTAAGAAACCTTAGGGAACATGCAAGATAGCAGACCAATAGAAAGCCATCCCATACTAAGTAGCTGGAAGACTGGCAAATTTGCCAGTCTGTAAGATGGTGCTGGAGAATGGTTGAAGCCCTGAAAACATAATACATTGCACCCATTACCTACTGGGGAGTTAGTTGGGCTTCCTCATGGAAGAAAGCTGGAGGAAAAGGAATCATGGAAAATCAGTCAAAAAGACTGAGGAGAAAAGCCCTCTCACCAAAAAGACTTTAAGGACTAGATAATAGCACAGGAGATAATGACTCAGATGAGAAAGACACTGGGCAGTGGTATCTTCTAGAAGATCAGAGAAATAACACAGGACACCCAGAGCTCCTGACTCATCCATGTACTTAGTCCTGGGATTACAGACCCAGGAGTCTGATTATTGCTGTTGATCCTTTGTTCTCAAAGAGGACTGATGGTTTCACGAGATGATATCTTGAGTTGTGTGCTCAGCAATCTTATTATGTTGACTGGCAGAGGCAGCCTTTTTCTTGCCAATACTCCAGTTGTGGAAGCACCTGAGAATGGAGGGTATCCATAGAGCTCAGAGGCAACAATATTCAGGCTGAGCCATTGACAAGTTTGGGGTTGGACCTGTAGGCCAGGAGGTCTGAGAATAATGGTAAGACTCCTGGGCCATCTAGGAGCTCAGGAGATTATGGTCTATAAGCCTATTAGACCAGGACTCAAGTTCATGCATGATGTTTCAGATAAATAGGAGTGGTTATCTATATAGTCAGGAAGCGAAGTGATGCCAGAGTGCATAGAGTGCTGGGCCTAGAATCAGGAAGACTCATCTTCTTGGGTTCAAATCTGGTCTCAGATACTTTATTGGCTGTGAGACCCTGGGCAAATCATTTAACCCTGTTTGCCTCAGTTTTCTCATCTGTAAAATGAGATGGAAAAGAAAATGGCAAACCATTCCAGTGTCTTTGTCAAGAAAACCTCAAATGAGGTCAAGAAGAGTCAGATGTAACTAAAACAACTGGACAACAACAACCCATGTAATCAAACCATGCCGCCTGATATAATTCGGCTAACGTGTACTTTGTGTGCCATGGCTACAACATTAATCACATTCATATATTGCTTTAAAGTTTGCAAGATACTTTACAAATATTTATTACTTTATACACACAACAATTCTAAGAGACAGCACAGCAGATGCCATTATTAGCCACATTCCATAGACAAGAAAACTGAGGCAGACAGAGATTAAATGACTTTCCTCAGGGTCACGCAGCTAGTAGGTGTTTGGCTGTATATGCTATTATATGCTGACTATGACTTCTGTGTTTGTTGCTGTGTTAAACATCATTGCTATGTATACTAGTATACAATGTTCTGCGTGTATTCTTGATATAAGTGCATATTCTATGTTTCTTCTCATGGTCATTGGATATGATCTCGTTATGTGTTTTATATAGCACTGAGGTGTGTATCTTTGGTTTGAAAGATGTGTTGTCATGTATGTTATTGATTACACAACAACATATATACATACCCATACATATAAATATATACATACATATATAAAATATATACATACATACATATATAATCCCAAATACTAATGATAGCATGTAGTTGTACTGTGGATGTCATGTCTTAGGGATCTATGTATTAATTCTACTGTGTAGTTGGATACCATTTATCAACTTATATTGTTTATGATATTCACAGATTTTCATATGCACCACATATAACTTACCAGAACCACAGATTTTTGTTTGGTGGGAGAAGGAATGGAGGCAACAGAGGGAGACAGTGAGGTTTTCCTCCTGGCCAAATAGAGCATTAAAGTAGCCAAGCTTGACTGTTTGCAGATAGGCGTGATAAAGACAGAAGTGTGGGTTAGGTGGGTAAAGTCTAATGCCTATACCGTCTTAGCTAACCTTTTGTTGTTATTCATATTCATCCGTGCTAAACCAGGGAGCATTTTGGGAATATCTAACCCTTAGTTAGTTATCTGTAACAGAGAGCTTTGAACTCTACTCACACATAGGGATCAAAAAGAAAGATTTAATCTTAGCCTGGGGCTATTCTGCCTAGTCTTTGTTAGTTGTCTGCCTGCCCTAATCAAGGAGAAATTATAACTATTATAGCTTAGAGCTGAAATGACCGACTATTGGCCCTAAAAGAGATGAGCCTGCAGCTTGTAGCAGGGAACAGTGTTTATCAGAGACCACACACCCACCAGAAACCAGTTCACAAGCCAAGGATGGTTACCAGCTGAGCAACCACACCCAGTGAGTGGAGAACCAGCCCACCACATATAGCATGATGACATCTCCAAGGACACCAGTGGTCCTATAGCATCAGAGACATGAATCACCTTTTCATGAATATGCTCTGGCCACATGTGTTATGTAGATATGTCCCTCTCATGCATGAATTCTGTTCATGTACACTTATGCTTAGTATATTTCTGAGAGGTTGTACCCTGGGGAATGGGGAGGAATGTTATATTGCTATTTTGTGATTTTTAAACATTTTTATATTGTGATTTTTCTTACTATGCTTTTATAATAAATACCTTTGAATTATGTCCCATAGCTGACTAGAAAAAATAAGTATCTCAATGGGAGGTGGCTAACTGTGGTCCTGTCTGTGAACCAACAGACCCCTTTGAATCTGAGGTACCCAGCTATTTTGGTCACTCTCTGGATGAGAAGAGGGAGCTTCCTGAAAGTTGCCATGCTCAAGCTCAGGGATTTATAGTACAAGTGCCAGGCCCATAGGACTGGTGGTAACTAAGCTCACATGGGACCCATTAGGTCTTACATTGCATGGAAACGTTCTTTCTTCCCCCACTCTACTCCCTAAAGTCCCATAGTTGTTAAGGATTGCAGCAAGCCTCAAATGAGGGGGATGGGAAAAAAGGGTGTCATGATGTGGTGGAAAGAATGTCTGAATGAGAAGCAAGAGATCAGAGGTATATACTTCTGGCTTTTCTGAGTGATCACTGACAACCTACTTCCCTTGTCTGGGCCTTAATTTCCCCATCTGTGAAACAAAGACGTTGTACTAGGTAATCTCCAAAATCTCTTCCAGCACAGATGTCCTACGAATCTTCTAGAGATGCAGGAGTTAGATGGGGCTTATCTCTTTAATAAATATCCTTTGGATAGGCTGGGTGTAAATATATGTGTTTTAGGTACTGACAGGAAAGGCAATGTGTTAGAATGGAAAGATTCCTTGCTCCTTACTAAATGGGTGACCTTCAGTAAGTTACTTTACAGTGGGGAGCTGAACTATGTGATAATTAAAATAACAATAAAAAACCAACATCTTTATAGTGCCTTAGAGTTTATAAAGCACTTTACATGTGTTATCCCATCAAAGCCTTACAACAACCCAATGTAAGGTTTATAAAAACCCATTTTATAGGTGAGAGAGGTTAAGTGACTTACCCAAGGTCACACAGCTAGTGTTTAAGAATTTGAACAAAGGTTTTCTTGACTTGAGGCCTATCACTCTTTCTCTAGCTACCTCTAGTCAGATGATCTCTGAAGTCCCAGTAGTTCTCCATCCTGTGAACTTTAGGCATTTGTTCCCATGAGACAGATTCCCTGAGGTCAAGAGATTCATTTGCTAGAAGAAAATGTTTCTCACATAGTCAGGCACTAGAGAGTAGACCTGTGATGTCATAGGGAACTACCCAACGAGGTAACTCCCTCTACTGATTTCGGTCAGCATTTTCTCTGCAACCTATCATTTTAGAGGATCACAAAGGCAGTATATATCTGGGAAGGGACCAGAATTCAGGTCTTCCTGCCTCAAAGTAGACTATGGTTGTGGGTGGAAAGAGCCCTGTCAGGTCAGAAGACTTTGCTCAAGTAACTTTGGGCAAGTCACTTCTCCTTTGGGGGCTTTAGTGTACTCATGAGAGGGGCTCATTAGATCATCTGCTAAAACTCTTGTTATTTTAGGTCCTAAAAGAACAGACTTTCTTTAGGCCTGCCTCCCAAATCTAAACCAACTCCCAAAGGGACTCCCAATCTTAACCTTTTATGAATCTATGGAGAAGTCCTTGCCATGTTTAGAGGAGAAGGGGCCTTGGGAGCCATCTAGCCCACCTCCTGCCTCATTTTATAGAGGAGGAAAAAAATCAAGCAAATTTAACTGATTTGCTAAGAGCTAAGATTTGAACCCAGGTACCATGATGTCAGGTCTAACATCCTTTCCCTTTCACCACACCACCCTTTTCTGGCTCTGTCTGATGTCATCAAAATCACCTTGTGTTGTTCAAGTCAACAGGTGTACACATGACTGTGGCCATAGAGACAGGTAAAAGGTAACAGATAAGCTTCTTTTCCTCAGCAAAGAAGTTTAAAAATGAAGAAATTTCTAAGTTAAGATTCCCATGGTAACATTAACTCACCCACATTGCATGTGTGCTGCATTCTGGATTACAGGTTAGGTAGTAAGCTCTATAATAAATTACATGCTCCCAGTATTTTGCACGGCAGCACTGTATAATAATAAATTATGCAGCTACAGGCCCAGGCCCAAGTTATAACAAATTGTACCACAGTGTATAATTATCTGGCACCATACTATATAATAATAAATTAGACAGTTATGAGGCTCTGTTGTGACTCTAAATAAAATATATGCATTGTGGGAGAGGGGGAAAGAGCACTGGACTTGAAGTCAGGGAGATTTCCATTCAATTTCTGCTATATAGTCATTTTGTGTGACCTTGGATAAGTCACTTAAACTTTTGCAGTTTCTCTTTCTTCTCTGATGAAATGAGATGATATGGTATTCATTGCTCCACCTGACTAGAAGGCTATTATGAGGAAAGCTCTTTGTAAACTATAGTTTATATATGTATATGTATGCATATATACATGTGTGTGAGCTAATGATGAATAATGATGCCTTAATTTCTAACCTGTCATCCATGTTGGGGGAAGGATGGAATGGCAAAGAAGGGTAATACCAGCTAGGGTAACAGAAAGTGGGAACTCAGGCACCCCATGCCACTTTGGCACCTATAAGGGACTGACAGAAACACTGACATGCTGGCGTATTGGCTCTGGTCAGTCCCACTCAGTAGGTCAGCACCCTGGTCAGGGTGATGTAACTATTTCTAAGAGGCAAAGAAATAAACAGAAAGGCTGCAGGCTGGGTCTACTTGACACAGAGCCCAAGGGAACGAATGGTACTCCTTTGTGCTCTGCTATAACAAGAAGGCAGCATATACCAGAAGAAATCAACAATTTCTGCTGGATATGCTTCAGTGCAGATGACACTGACCACTGAAGCAGGGAAGCTGGGAGTGCCCATGAAATGGACTGAGGGCATGGATGCTTTAGCAATACAACAGCTCTGTCTCATTAAAAAAATTGGAAATGGATCTTATCAATCAGCTCATCTCTATGAAACACCATCAATGAGCCAGGCACTAGCCTAGGTGCTGGGGATGCCAGTCCAAATAATTGTAACAATCCCTGCTTACAAAGAGCTTTCATTCAAATGGTGGAGACAAGTACCTACACAAATATATGCAACTCAAGTATAAATGGAATATGTTTATAATAACATATAATAAAATATTATGTTAATAATTTAACAAAATAAATATTATAAAATAACAAAAACAATATAATGATACTATAAATTACCTAATAAAAAAATAAGCACAAAGCAGCTATATTTTAGGCACTTTGGAACGGAGGACACTAGTGGGTGGAAGGAATCTGAAAAGGGCCTGGCACAAAGGCAAAAGATGGTGCTTGAACGGTCTTTTGAAAAAAAAATTAATTCTTTAGTTAAACACCAGAAAAAGGAGCATTTCCATACCACAGAAGAACCTCAAAGGAAGATTCTCTATGAAGACATGAATCTCCATTTCATTCATTTTTGAAGAAAAAAAGAGTATATAATACATCATATGTCACTGTCCTGATTGTTTCCTCCTAAACTAGTCTGGTTTTTTTGTGCCTTTAAAAAATATTAGTTTCCCTTCTTTTTTTGCATCACTATAGCTAACCTTCCCCACTTTAATTAAAAACAGAAACAGCAAATGAGAGAAGGGAGGGAAGAGTTGTAGAACCCTTGTAACAAATAAACATGTTGAAAGAGTGAGCACGCTCCAGGAATGTGGGATGGCTGGTACAAAGCCATGAAAATGGGAGATGGATTGTTATCAATGAGCAAGAGAGAGGAGGACTGATTTATAGGAATGTATACAATGAGAATGGAACAATAGGTTGCATCCAAGCAGTGTAAAGCTTTTAAAGTTTATTCTAGAAGAAATAGAAAGCCAATGGAGGAATCTTGGAGAGGGATATAGTCAGAATACAGGCAGTAGTGATGGCATCCTCAAATCTAAGTCACACAACAAAGCATTGCTGAGCAGTGCAGAGCAATTGGAGGGAATAACTTCACCCCTAAGATTAGATTAGATGAAATAAGAGATCAAATCAAAAATCTAAAAAAGAAAAATTTGAAGATCCTGAGATTACTGAAAATTTTCATTCAATATTAACTCCTGAAACTATGTTTAATAATGAAATGGATGGCAAAAGTACTCCAATATCTCAAACACTATCATAGCAGAAGTAACTTTAGAGAGCTTTTGAAGATCTATGAATAAGGCATTGGAAGATTACATCCATAAATGGAAATGGCAGATTATGTTCAATTAGTATGGGTGCAGTAAAAATGTTGGGTGCCATATTGCCCCCCCTCAAAAAAAATGACAAAAAAGAAACTTGCAGAATAGACTCTGGGAACAAAGAAATGGATATCAGAAATTCCAGATTCCCTTAATCAGCAAAAGCCAAAAGCTTAAGGAGATTTATGAGGTTCAGGTAGCGTAAGGAACGAAAGCAAATATCAATCAAAAACTTGACCACTGAGCTCTTTAGCTTCTCAGTATACATTCCTCTCTTCCACCTACCCTATGTGGAAGGGACAGTGATACTAGCCTTCTTAATATTCCTTGCATAAGATACCCTGATGGTGGGCATTCTGATGGCTGTCTCCCATGCCTGGAATGTTCTTCTACCTCCTGGCTTCCCTGGCTTCTTTCAAATCCCAAGCAAAATTTCACATTCTGTAGGAAGCCTTTCCTGATCCCCCTTAATTTTAGTGTCTTCCCTCTGTTGCTTATTTTCAATACATTGTTTGTATATAGTTGTTTGCATGTTGTCTCCCCCATTAGATTGTGAACTTCTTAAGACCAGGTCTATTTTTCACCTTCCTTTGTCTTTCCAACATTCCTCTCACGTGGTAATCAGAAGAAATGATACAAGGACACTCTGAAGGTCTCTCTAAAGAACTTTGCAATTGATTGTGTGACATGGAAGATGCCAGCAAAGGACCACCCAGCATGGCATACCTACATCAAAGAAGGTACTGGGCTGTTTAAGCAAAGCAGAATCAAAGTAGCTCAAAAGAAACATGAGATGGGCAAATTTAGAGAATCCACCCCAGATGTTCACAAAGACTATTTGTATCTGACCTGTGGTAGAGTCTTCAGAGCTCTCCTTGGTCTGATCAGTCACAATTGGACACACTGTAACTTGACTCTAACATAGTGGTGTCATTCTGGTCCTCTGACAACAAAGGACAACAACCAACCAACATTTAGCTCACTATATAGCACATAGTAGGTGCTTAGTAAATGTATGTTGACTTAATTTGACTATAATTATTTGAGGAGGAAAGCAATCAGAGGAGAAAATACCCTTGATGAAGAAGGATATGGAAATTTTTGGGTCATCTAAATGGTTTCAAGAAGTCTGATGAAACAAAAGGATAAATTAGATTGGTTAAGACCTGAAAAACTTGTACACTCTTAACATAATGAAGGAAAGAAGTTACAGTGAGGGAGGTGACTGAAATCCTTACTTCTGCAAAACTGGGAAGCCATGGGGCTGAATAAAATCGGTACTCATTGATTCATTCACTTCACAGTAGGCAGCTTATTAGGGTAATGGAGGTCTGGTACGTGCACAGCCCCTGGTCAGTTTGATCTTCACCAGATATGCTAAGAGCTGCTACCTGGAGAATTGTGATGATGAGCAAGGCAAGTGCCTTGGATAGACTATTGATCACGCATAGACATGTTTGTCACTGGTTCTGGTCCTGAGCACGTAATTGGGAGGAGCCTTTCTCAGTTGGATACAGAATTGGAACTGTCTATAACTTCAAAAGGACTGAATTAGCTTCAATTATCTTTGCTTCATTCGCCTTTGGTCAGGGAGTACAATGAGAGACTATGCTGTTAGGGTAAAGGTCTTAGGCATTTCACCATCTATGGCCTTGAGAAATAGGCATTGATCCTTAGCTTTTTTGGTTGTTGTCATTTATCTATTTGTCCTTTTCTAGATGAAGAGAGTGGTGTACTGACTGGGGAATAAGCCGCAGGAATCTGGGAATTGGAATCCAGGACTGCTTTTGCAGCCAGTGCATATTAAAAAATGCTTCTTTCTCCCAACCATGTGATTAGCCAACTGAAATCAGATACAGAATGTCTACACATGTTCCAGTCTCTCCAAGGCATTTCCCATCATGATTCTCTCAAAGGAAGCTACCTAGCATCCTCCACAAGGAAAGGTTGCATTAGCAGAGAAAGCTAATGAGGTCTGCACAGATTCTCCCATTATACTTAGAAGAAATAGTATATTGGCTGAGGAGCAAAAGGGCTGTGCCAGGAAATCTCAGAGGTGTAAAGAGCAACTTAGTATTGATTAAGTGATTGTTGGACAAGCTACTCAAAAGCACCATCACATTTACACTGCCTTTGTGATAACAAAGGCTTCAACTCAGTTGTGCACTCATGACTTGTTCCTGTACACAAATATATACAATAGACTCAAATATAGAGAGAATGCTATAGTATTTGATATCCATGACGAAAACTGTTCTATTTTTAAAATACCCAATCGACACTATAATATCAAGAATAGTTTATATAACAAATAGTATTTTTCAGGAAGATAGATTAAGTCTATTATGGTGTACCTCATCTTTAATATTATCTCCCCCAAACAGACCAAAGTATGATATCTAAGTTAAAAAAGAGTTGAACCAAAATATCCTATTAGTCACTTAATATACATGGATGACTTCAAGCTATGTGACTCCATTGAAAAGTGCTTTAAGTGACTCCTTCATATTGTAGACTCTTTCTCTAATTATGCAAAAATGTGATTTCGCACAATAAATATAAAATTCTTAACCTTTCCAGGGAAACATTAAGTCTGAAGCTTTAAATTGGAATTTTAAGGCCCCAGAGACCTTATGTGTGAAGGTAATACCTACAGAAAGTTCTCCTCCAGGCATGATATATTGAAAGGAGAAAGCTGTAGTGAATATAATGAGACTCGCTAGCACCTTGAAATCAAAACTGAATGGGTAACAATAGTAACTATACATTAATAGTCTTATTGTGCACTTTTGGAACTATAAAATGGATGATAACAGATTTGGAAACTATCTTTTAAAAACATTTAAAATTTGCTAAACATAAAGTCTATCACCTTAATGTAGGTATAGAAAGAGGAACACTTTCTCATCCAAAAGAAGGCAGATTGATAAAAATTCTTAAGGTGCATGAAAAACCGATTTAAAAAAACCCTAAAGAAATACTTTAGATATCACTTTGCCAAATAATAGTAAAGGTTGGTAACAGTTACATACCACTGGATTTATCAAATATATATATATATATATATATATATATATATATATATATATATATATATATATATATATATTTATATGTATCTCAAAGTGCTTTATATCTGGGTGAAAGTGACAAAACAATCAAGAGTGGAGTCAAGAGTCTCTCTACAGGCAACATCTGCATGAGCTCAGTTAACAAAATTTCAACAGAAAAGCATCAGAGAGAATGACTGACTTGTGAGGATTTGTTTGTGGAAATAGTAGGGTTTATTATGGCAACCTAATTTTGGACATCCCCCAAGACTCTCTCCTGGGTCCTCTTCTAGTTTGTCTCTACACCTTCTACTTAGCGATCTTGTTGGCTCCTATGGGTTTATTTATCATTTCTAATGTGATGGAATATTACTGGACTGTAAGAAATGGTGGAGAAGATGGTTTCAGAAAACCGAGGAAGACTTGGATGAAATGATATAAAGTGAAGTCATAGGACCAGGAGAACAATTTATACAGTAACAGAAATAATAAAGACAGTCAACTTGGAAAGACTTAGTAATTGATCAACATGGTGACCAATTGGCAAGTCACAAAGTATTCATGATGAAACATGTTATCCGCCTCCAGAAAAAGAGCCGATGGAGTCAGAGTGCAGACTGAAGCATATTGTTTTTCTTTTTCTTTGAGGGTTAGAGTGGAGAGTGGATATGGCTAATATGGAGATTTGTTTTGTAAGACTATACATTTTTGTGATGGGTTTTGTCTGCCTTGCTTTCTCAGTGGTTGAGGGAGCAGGAAGATGGAGAGAGAGAATTCAGAATTGAAAATAAAATAAAATTTAAAAAAAAGAAATAATGAAAGTGATCTTTCCAGAGAAATTCAGGAAGGCTTTTATGAACTGATGCAAAATGAAGTGAGTAGAACCAGGAGAAAAATTTATATAATAGCAGCAATAACACAAAGACAAACAATTTTGAAAGACTTAGAACTCTGATAAATGAAAGGAGTAGAGATCTTGTATTTTCTTCTCTTTTTTAATCGTTTGGTTTTGTTCTAATATTTCTCTGTTTCATGAGGCTACTGTATTCTATTTGCTCCATTCTAATTTTCAGCAAGTCAGTTACTTGGGTAAGGTTTTCTATATGCTGTTCTAAGCTATTATTTCTTATTCCAATTGCTTCTCCCAGAACTCATATTTGAATTATTATTTCTTTTTTTAATCTCTTGCTTCATTTTTTTCCAGATTCTTTCATAGTCCCTGTGGCCAAGAAATTCATTTTTTTTCTTTTGAAGCCTTGAAGTAGTTGTAAAGTTAACTCTCTTATTCTGGGCTTAGGCATCTCTTGACTCAATATTTTTTTCATGATTTTTGATATCATCTTCTGTTCAGTTCTTTTCCCAAATTCATTTCCTGGTTTGGGATTTTATGTCAAACCCAAACTCTTCCTCACACCCCATCCCACTTCTGGATGTGGTAATAAGGCTTGTCCTTGGTCTTATACGCAATTTTCTGAGCTCCCAACCCTGGTTTCCATCTCTCTGGTATGTCTGTGCTCAGAGAGCTGGAAAGTTTTATTCCCTCCTGGATTGTGTAGATTCAGAGTGTAGCAGCCTTCAGGCTCTTCATACCACCTCATTTTAGAGTGTGGTAGATTTCCAATTCCTCTGGAGCATCTTGGCGAGAGCAATGCCTTGTCTAGGTCCTGCATCCAAAGTCAGAGGAGCCAGAGTGCTTTGGGTTTCCAACAACTGCAGACTGCCCCTGCCTCAGCACTCTAAGCTTTCTGCCTCATAGGAGCAGAGTGAAACAGTATCTCTCGGAGTATCTCTAGCCAGAGCATTGGTAGGTTTCTGGCTTGTTCAGCTGTGATTATGCTGGCAAAGTCCAGCAGGCTGACTTTTTGTGCAGTTCAGGGCTGATTGAGAGAGTTTATAATTGTTTCTCTTTGAATTTCTTAAGAATTATTTGATCTGACACCTTAAAAATTTTTTTTTCTGGAATGTTGGAGAACTAGAAGCCTATATGACCTTTCACATGGCCATCTTAACCAGAAGCATAAAAACAATATTTTTAATAGATTTCCCCATTCCAAATACTCATAATCTCTATACTATATGGAATGAAAAACTATCAAAATATAGAAGCCTAGTGGAATTCGAAATCATTTGGGAATGGAATGAGGTACATAGCATTCCTGTCATTGCCTTTCCTACTGGAATTGTACCAAGGATGCTTTCAATGAACCTGCGGAAGGTGAGCTTACATCCTGAGGCTTTCATTCAGCTACAAAAGCAGTGATTTTATCCATCTGTGCCAAAGTCTGTAGAACATTAAATAGAATAATAGTGGGACAGTTACTTGTCCCTGAAACAATGACAAGAACCAGATGGTGACAGAGATAAAAATGATGACGTGGAGATAATATTTATTTGTTGCTGTTGTCGTTATTTCAGTCATATCCAACTCTTTGTGACCCTATTTGGCAAAGATCCTGGAGTGGTTTGCCTTTTCCTTCTCTAGCTCATTTTACAAATGAGGAAATTGAGGCAAACAAGGTTAAGTGACTTGCTCAGGGTCACACAGCTAGTGTCTGAGGTCAGATTTGAACCCACAAAGATGAGTCTTCCTGACTCTAGATCGGGCACTTTGTCCACTGTGCCACCTACTCTGTAGCTTACTAGGTAGTAAGGATCAATGAATTTGTGGGTCTTAGAACTAAACAACATATGCATCGCTCTTTACATTATTATTGTGATATATACACACACATACAGAGAATCTATATTGAATAATAATTATAGTCATACAGATATTTCTCTGTATAGCTGTACCTATATATAGGCATATATATATATATGTCTAGATCTATGATTTCATTGGTGGGGAAACTCCTTCCAATGTAGATAAATAACCCATCTGTAACTTGTAGTTTTAAGGCCTTATGCAGAACACTAAGAGGTTAAATGACTTGCCCAGGGTCACACAGCCAATATGTGTCACAGATAAAGCTTGAACCCAACTCTTCCAGATTCTAAGGTCAACTTTCTATTTCTCATGCTACTTTATTATATATATATATATATATATATATATATATATATATATTTATATCTCATCACTATTGTTATCGCCACTTCTTAGTTCCGTGACCTTGGGTTTTATCTCTCTGATACTAATTTTCCCTATCCTCTATGTTGATAGGCAAAGCCATTCCAGAAGGCACTTGCTAGACATTTTGGAGAGAAACCCTGGCACACGTTTGGATATAGGGGATTGGGATCAGTTCACTGAGTGTTCTGGGAAGAAGAGAGTTGTAGAATTCAATACAAACAGATTTCTACTCCATCTTGAGGGAGAGAAACATGGGAGGGCTTATTTACTACTCAGTACTTGCATCCAAAAACATTATGAAAACCTTGGATGGCTCTAGGAAGTGTCACCCAATGCCTCAAGGGAGGTGGAGAATCTCTGAGGGACTGTCTCATCCAAACTGGGATCCAAGCAAAAGGAACTAATTCCTATGGGCACCTATGGTTCTCATAGCCTTTAATTAATTTGTTCATTCATTCATGTGCAAGTGCTGGGGAGGTCATAAGTTACCTCCCTCCTCCATGTTTCCCTCTCTTAAGATGGAGAACATTCTCTGTCTGTCTCTGTTCTACTGTCTCTCTTTCTCCTCTCTCAATTTAATTTAACTTGTGAACCAATCCTAGTCACCTACACACACAGCTTCCCAGAGGATCTCTCCAAAATCTGCCATGTATTTTCAGATTGCTGTGTCTCACAACTTAGAGATTTCATTCAAAATATGCATGACAATTATTGCCCTGCCTACTTCATTCATGGAGATGCTGTAAGGAAAACACTTTGTAAGCTATGAAGTGCTCTGTAAATGAGAATATGCAATAAATATAGAGCTGGACTCACCTTCAGGGAGCATTTTCTGGTCCAATCCCCTCATTTTACAAGGAGAAAACTGAAATCCTGAGATATGGTGATTTGCCCAGGGTTTAAGATAATTAATAATAGTTATTAAGGTAATTAATTAATAACAGAGCCAGCATTTAAAGCTCAGTCTCTTGATGCCAAAGTGAGGGCTATTTCTAGCATAATCCTTTACTTTTATTTATATACATGTAGTGTGCTAAAGACTGATCTCCCTTAGAAAATACAGATTTGTATTGGCATCCTGGCACTGCCACTTTCTGGATGGGTGATACTGGACAAATGGCTTTTCCAATCCTTTGTTCAGTCTCCTTTTCTATAACTAGAAGTGACTGGATTGGATGATATCTACAGTTCTAAGTCCTGTGATTCTTGACCCTATGTTACTGACCCATTTCTCTGGGTGACCCTTCCTTTGGCTTCAAACCTGCCTCAAAATAAGAACAATAGTTCATGCAATTCTTGAAGTTCAGTAAAGAAGGAGGGAGGGGAACTTTTTTCAAATGGGCCACTCAGTGTCTATAACTTTAGAGTGTGTTGACGCTAGCATTTCTTCACAGCAACACGGACAAAGCTCTAATGAGTTGAAACATGAGAATTGGAAGGGGAAGTATGTGCGCAGAACGGAAGAGTCACAATTCCAAGCCATAGCTGGAATCTTTTCTTTTTTTTTAAACCATTATAAATAAGAAGAATCAGACATGTTCTGCAAAGATCCAGAGGGGAAAACCAGGGCCATGGGGTAGAGATTAGAAGAAGACAAATTTCAGTGTAAAGAAGAACTTTGTAAGAATTGGACAAGGGAATAATAACAACTCACGTTTCTTGGTCATTTCAAGTTTTTCTTCACAATGACCCTATGAGGTAGGTAGGGCAAGTATTATTATTTCTGTTTTATAGAGGAGGTAACTGAATCTCGAAAAGGGAAAATGATTTACCCAAGTTCATGCCAAATAAATAGTGGATTATGGATGAGAGGCAAGGATCCTGAGCCCAAGTCAAAGACCCTCTGCATCAGTGGTGTTGTGGTGGTGGTGGTTTGTCCTTTGTTCTAGAACAGGACCATGACATCAAGGAGGGGATGCCATGACTTGTGAGAGAATTGGATTTAAGTGAGGCAGGGCTGTGCAAAATCACCAGCCTCACTTTCTCCTCTGGAGCCATCTGGGTCCAGTAGGGAGATATAGATCAGGAGACTGAAGATGGCCTTTTTAAGGTAAGGTCTTCCTAGCTCTCACTTTGACTGAGCAAACGCCCATTTGGTGATTAAGGCTGGTTAAGAAATGAGGCAGAAAATGGCCCCTTTTATCTAACCAAAAAACAGGAAAATCAATATGGGATGGGGAGACACTTAGAATTTCTGGTCCAAATAGAAACAATTATTAATTCATCAGTGGTGTCCAATTCCCACTAAACCATACGTAAGATCCCCATGGGCTATAAATTAACCTAGAAAACCACATGCTAATATTTTCTATGTTCTATTGTATTTTATTTACTTTATTTATTTGCTATTGTATTTAATTTACTAAATAGTAATAATAATTTAACATTTATATAATACTTTGTCTTTGCCAGGGACTGGGTTAAGCACTTTAAAATTATCATTTCATTTTATCCTCACAACAATTCTGGGAAATAGATTTTCTTATTATTTCCATTTTACAGATGTGGAAATGGAAGCAAGCAAAGGTTATGTAATTTGCCCAGGGTCATTAGGAAATGTCTGAGGCTGGATTTGAACTTAGACTCAAATGATGTTTGGATTTGAACTCAGATCTTTCTGACTCAGCACTCTACCCACTGAAACACCTACCTATCCCTAACTATTCCCAATTCTGTTTTAATCTGGCTCCTAATTTACTAGGACACATTGATGGCTCTAGGGATGCTTTTATCACCTCTCAGGTGATAAATGCTGGTGAAAGGACACAAACCTATTATTCCTGATGTTTGAAGTTAGAAAGTTGCCCATCACTGCAATTCAGAGTCAGGATTGTCATTTCTCAGAATGATGTACAAGGGATTCATGGATCCAGTGGAGAGAATTGGGCTTGAATGCTATGAGAACCCCTTCCCAGCCTAAGGTTCTGATTTGACTATAAGGTTCCTTGTCATTTTTTCCATATCACAGACTGCTTTACCAAGGATGATGGCCAAAACTTCCATTTGAAGCTCAAACTGGTGGATTTGTTAAAAGAGAAGAGGGGTAGGGAGCCCAGGGGGAAAGCAAACCATCTGATAATGAGATAAAGATTTTTTAAAGGATCAGGGAGCAAGAAAGGTTTTTAAGCACTTCAAAGATTTTCTCCTGGGAGAGTCGATGGTCAATATGAAGCTACTCTGTGAGAGGCAGCCCTCTCTGCCAAAAGCCTCATCTTCCTCCACACAGAATTCCCTGGCCTCTGAGGAGGCAGCTTTTCTAACATAAAACAGCTCCCTTTAGGCCAAAATCCTTCCTTCTTGTCTGATCCCAAGAAAACGATGCTGGGAACATCAGGGGAGAGTCTCTTAGATTGTTGTTGAAAGGTTTCAGTTCAAATATAAAATGGAGGGAGCAGACCAGAGAGAAGGCATATTCCAAAAGCTTTGATTGGCTTTATTTTTTAAACAAGATACTTTTAGATTCAGTCCAAACTGGCTGAATGTATACTTGAAAGTAAAATCAAATTACAGGCATTGAGCTGAAGAATTTCATGCATGTGAGCAGTGGGATAGGGTTGCCATTAAGACACTGAATTTCTAACCAGTGGTATTTGACTGGTTTGATTGGTATTTTCTCCCAGTGGCCCATTGCTTCTTAGTGTAAAGGACTTTATTTTTTTTTTTAAATTTCAATAACCTTATTACTACACTAAGAATAGAATAATCCCTTTCTATAACCCCACACATATGTTTAAAGGATAGGACCCAATCTCCCTTTCCCTGTTCTATGCCTTCATAAAACACTCCCCATTCCTTAATTCCTGTTCATCCAAAGGCAATATTTTGGAAGTCACTTAACTATTCCTTTGTAAAATGAGGGTAACGATAATTACTTTTTTGGACTATACTTGCGATTTCTTCGGTATAAGAACTTCCAACGTGGAAGTTCCTTCCATCAATTGGCAGTTCCTCAGTCAATCAGTAAGTGTTTATTAAGTACCTGCTATGAGTCAGCCCCTGTCCTAGGTGCTGGGGACACAAATACAGTGACTTGTCCATGGTCATGTAACTAACACTAATATCAGAGGCAAGTCTATCCTAACACTAATGAATGCTGGTTCTTCATCCATTAAGCCATATGACTTCAATTTAGGGAGTTTAAAGGAGAGAAAAGGGAGAGCAATACTGGATAGAGTGTTAGATTCTAAGATAGGAAGACCTGGGCTTAAATACTGTCTCAGATGCTTCTCACCTGTGCGTCTCTGCATCTCTGAGTCAAAGCTTCTTTCTCTGCAAAATGGAGCTAATAATAGAAATATCTATTTTCTTAGCTTGGAAGGGAGGTAGCAGGGCATGAGGAGAAGAAAGTTGTGTTTGTAGTCAGGAAGAGGTGTTGATTTCCTGTAATTTCCATCCAGTGGTGCTCTGGAGCTAAGTCATCCTTCTTTTTGAAAATCTTATTTTGATTGATACCTTTTGTTTTTACATTTTTAAAAATTTCCAAATATTTCCATCTATGGCTACCCATATAGCCAGTTCCTTATAAGAAGGACTTTAAAAAAAGGAAGGAAAAAAAAAGCAGTTCAGAAAAACAATCAACACATGAAACATGCCTGGCAATATGTGAAATATTCCCCCACCTCACCAAAGAGGGAAGAGATAGGTACATTTTCTCAACTTTTTTCTAGGGCTAAGCTTGATCATCATAATAGCATGGTGTTCAATTTCCATTATTTTTGGTTCTTTCTATTTTCATTGTTGTAATCATTGTGTATGTTATTTTTCTTTATTTATTTGACTGACTTCATTTTACATTGGTTCATTTAAGTCTTCTCACTCATCTCTGAATGTTCTATGCATCATTTCTTACAGCATAATAATAGCCCATTACTCCATGTACCACAATTGTTTAATTACTGCTCAGTTGATAGACAACTCTTGCTTCTAGTTCTTTACTATCACAAAAAGCACTTTTATGAATACTTTGGTGTATAGGAGACCTTTGACTTTGTTTTTAACATGCTTGAAATTTATACTTGCCAGTAGGATCCCTGAGTCATGGTTGTATGATCCATAGTACATATATTCTAATTGTTTTTTCTCAATAATTTCAAATTATTTTCCAGACTGACTGGATCAACACATAGCTCCATCAACAGTGAATTACTAGCCCTATCTTTACAAAGTCCCTCCAAAATTGACTCTATCTTTTGCCATCATTATTAATTTTCTGATGTGAGATAAAATTTTAGAGTTGCTTTGAAATGTGGCTGTTTTTTATTAGAGATTTGTAGTAATCTTTCACATAGTTGTTAATAGTATGAAGTTCTTCTTTTGAAAATTGTTTGTTCATATCCATTGGCTTTTAGTCTGTATTAATGTCCTTTATTTCTTGGATAACAGACCCTTATTAGAATATTTTATGCAAGGGTTTTTTCCCCCCAGTCCACACTTTCCCTTCTTATCTATATTAGACTACATTGATGTTATTCATTAAAAAACTTTTCATTTTGATATAATCAAAATTACCTATTTTTTCTTATTGTGATTTCCTCTGTCTCTTATTTCTTTAAAGATATTCCCATTATGCATAACTATGAGAGGTACTTTCATGTTTTCTTCTAATTTCCAATTTTTTTTATATTCAAGTTGCCTATTTATTTTGAGTTTATTGTATGTGGTATAAGATATTGATCCAAACTTAATTTCTACCAAATTACTTTCTAGTTTCCCCAGTGGCTCCTGACAAATAGGAAGTTCTTCCTTAACTGTGTTTTTATATTTATAGGACAATGTGGTTTTGAGTTTTAGCTTTTTTTCTAATTCTCTTTTATATGATCTTTCTGCTGATCAATTTTTCTATTTTTAAAAAATCACCCAATGGTTTTGCTGAATATAACTCTGTTTTATAATTTGTGTTATGGAAGTGCTATTCTTCCTTCATCTCTCCTATTTTCCCTAATATTTTTCTTAATATTGTAGACCTTTCATTCTTCAAAATGAAAAATGTTTTAAGTAAATGTATTATCTTTATAGTACTCCCTTGGTAGTTTGGTTAGCATAAAACAAAATATGTTAATTAATTTAGGTAGTCTTTCCATTTTTATTGTATTGACATGACCCAACCATGAACAATGACTGTTCTCCAATTATTTAAATCATTCTTTATTTCTTTAAAGTGCATTTTGTAATTGTATTATATAAGAATGAGTTTGTCTCAGTAGATTGACTCTCAGAGATTTTGTGCATTTTTAAAAGCTGTTTTGAATGGAATTTCTTTTTCTACTATTTACTCTGGGTTTTGGCCTTGCTATATAGAAATTCCAATGAAGTCTAATCCCTCTTATTTGCAATAGTTAAAAAAAATCAGACCTTTCACAGTGGTGAGAATAGCATAGTTTTCAAAAGAGACTCAGGCTTCTTCTATTCTCATTGGAGATTTGCCAGTGTTGCTTGCCTTGAAGACAAAGAAAGTTGAAATGCTAGCATAAACTCACTCTAGCTTATAAACACCAAATAGTTGAATCTGGCTTCAGACACTGATTAGCTATGTGACCCTGGCCAAGTGACAACTTCTCTGAGCCTCAGTTTCCTCCCCCTTTAAATGTAGATAATAATAGAATGTCTGTCTCTCAGGATTGTTATGAGTATCAAATAAGACAAGGTTTACCAATATTGGGAAATCTTAAAGAACTATGTAAATGTCAGCTATTATTTTACAAAAGAGGAAATTGAAGACTAATGCCTTGCTCAAAGTCACATCATTGGTGGCAAGCCAGGGACTAGAAATAGATTCCCTGGCTTTTCCATTATGCCACATAATATCTCTAGTATCTCTAATATTCCCAACCTCACAGGGCTGTTCAGAGGATTGAGTGCGATAAAATATATAAAGTGCTTCATAACTGCAAATTCTATAGAAATGTTGATTGGCATTCTAATTAGTAATTAATCTAATTAATAATAAGTTTATAATAACTAATAATACCTAGTGTTATTTTGCCTGCAACTCTCTATCAAAGCACAAGGCACTAGATTTGAATCTAGGAGACACTGGTTCAGGTCTCATCTCAGATACTTACCAGCTATGTAATTCTGGGCAAGTGGCTTAACCTCTCTGGGCCTCAGTTTCCTCATCTATAAAATGATGGTTTCTCAGGTCCCTTGGAGCTTTAAACCTATGATCCTATGAACCACTGAGGAACAGATAGAGACTTAATCTTGTACTTTCTGGGCATCAATTTCCTGCTTGGAAAATGAAAAGATTAGACTAAATGATATCTAAAATTCTACGATCATTTTTTTCTCTTGCTCTCAACCCTATTCTGTCATAAAGATGGCTAAATTTAAGAATTATACCAACCACAACTATTTATGAAAATGGCCCAGAAATGGCATCAAGAAACCTAGATCAGACATGAGAGTCTCTGAAAGGCATTGACCCCAAATTTCTGAGAAATATTAGTAATATACATGTAGGTAATTAATTAACATATACCTATCAACATGCATTTAGTAAATCAACTAATCGGGAATAATCAAATAGGATAGAATCTTTCTTATAAAGGACCCCAGACTCTTATAAAAAACCTCACACCTTTTACAAAAGGCCCCAAACTGTATATTGCATAATCAGAAGGTCACTGACCAAGAGGTTTCCTTGCCTAATCATAAGAAGATAGTTAGAGGAACTTCACCCTTTCTTCCTGCTGAGCAGGGGACCAAGCCCAGCATGACAGATGTGACTCAATTACATAGAAAGTACCTAAGCTATCTCATTGCCCCTCTCCCCTTCATTATCCCCTCATGGCCTAATATGAGGAGATGCCTATGAGCATTTGGCCAGTGAGAGCCCCTAGCTGCTGTATTTTGACCTGCACTTCTCTTGGCCTATTGGCCCCATGTAGCTGTTTTGACATCCTCTCATCAACCCAACCCCATGAGCCTGCTCATTTGCTTTGGTAGGACCTCTTGGAAGGTCAAGGTAGTTCTATTAAAGTTTGCTTACCAGTCCATTTATCAACCAATGGGATTCTGTATTGTATGTAAACCTTCCTGGAGGGTCAAGGGCAAAGTCAATCCACCAATCGGACTCTATTTTTTGCCTGTTCCACCTATATCGTCTGAGTACCAAGCACTATAAAACTAAGAGCCTAAAGGAAGGGGGCCATCTTAGATCATGAGGAAGGTCGGAGATCCTATTCATTTAAGGGAGCCAGTTCCCTTTAATAAATGGTTATTGTCTGGGAGTTCTGCCTCAGTGGCTTTTCCTGCAGATTACAGGTTTAGAGCCTAGAGAAACATGCTCTTTGCCAACAAACACAACAAGAAGGGACTGAAGAAGACACAGGCCACCAAGGCTCAAAGAGAGTCTATCAAAGTCTTGAGCACCAAGGCCTTCAAGGCCAATCCTTAGTGTGCCAGCCCCAACCTCCTAGGTCTTCTGGTGGCACCAAACGCCCAGGCTTTTAGATCACAAAGCTCAATTCTAAGGCTGCCATGACAAGAACCACTGACCCCAACGCTACCAAACCTATTGACCCCAACATCACCAAGTATGACACCAGGGTTACCAATGCTGATCTCAGGGCAGCCAGGTCTGAAGCCCAGGTATCAAGTCTGAGCCTAATGCTACCAAGTCTGATTCTAAGGTCATGAAGCCCAGGGATTCTGAGTCTACTAAGCCTGGTGACCCCAGGCCTGCCTGAGTCCACCCCAAAGATGCTGGGGCTAAGGCTACTAGTCCCAAGTCTTCAAAATAGATGCTTCAGGACTGGACTTGTTTTAAACTCCAAATCACCATTTTTTCCCTTCTCAGCCAGGGTATGATTATTCACTATTTTGCACAAATAAAGGAAATGGTGAGTCATAATAAAGAAATAAATATATAAATGGATGAATGAGCAAACAGATGAATGAATAAATTGAATGAATGAATAAATAAACAAATAAATGAAACCCTATGATCCTAGGTTAAGGACACTGCTGAATTGATGGGTAAGATGTCTAAGTAGGAACATGGGATTAGAATTCCAGTAGAATTCAGTTCTCTTGTCCCTTCTTTAGCTACCTACTGGCTGTGTGACTAATCAATATATCTGTTAGTTAAGTAGCTGCAGGCAGGATTATTCCCATTTTACAGAGGAGGAACTGAGACTCAGAGAGGGGAAGCAACCTGTGCATTTTCACATCTGTGAAATGGGACTATCCCATAATGACAGTGCTAACCTCCTTCTCAAGATGTTGACTGGATCTAATGAGATGACAATGCAAATACAATCCAATTTAGGCTCTTGTAAAAATTATTGTTGTCTGCCTCACAGGGTAGTGGGGAAGAAATATAAACCATTATTTTGTAAACCAGGTCTTTATTTTCACCCTTGGTTCCCCCACCTCCCCTTTTTAAGAACAATTAAAATGCAAGATGTGCTTCTTGTAGGAGACCGACTCCAGATTTAATTGCCCCAAGAAAAGAAATTCCAAATGAAAGGTCCTATAGTAATGCCCGTTCATTCCCCTCGTGCAGTAGTTTTATGTCGCTGCACATAATATTAACTTTAATGCTTTAATCTGCATGTGCAAAGTGTCCAATTTATAGGCCGGGAGGGAGACATAACAGAATGTAGCTGACGTGCCCCATCACGGGGGTGATTAAACTCTCACCCTTAATGTGTTTTAGTGACATTTAATGACCATGTAAGCCAAGATACACATAGGAGCCCTGCCGCAAAGAATGATGTCAGGGAGATGGATGCCCAGACCTGGGCGGCCTGGCGCAGGGATGGAAAGGTTCAGCAAACAGAAGGTCTGGATGGATGGGTTAGGAATCGAGAGTCCCACAGGATCTGGAATAGGGCTTGGCAACTGTCCTTGAGCCACAGCCAGACCCCCCTGGGAGGCCCTGGAAGGAAGTGTGATTGCCTCCTGCAGATTCCCAGGCCCCTCCATCTCCAAGAGCGGTGCAGCGTCCCCTCCCTCTCCTACCCCCACCTCAAGTCCTTCCTGGTTTCTGAGGCTATTGAGTGCTCTGTGTTTTCCTTCTAAGACCTTGTTACCAGGCCCCTTGCTGTCAGAGGACGTTTTCTCCCCTGTAGCCTGCCCACATGCTGAGTGAGATCAATCGTCAAACATTGATTGATAAGGTGGAGCAGGAAAGAAGACGGGGCAGAGAGAGTCAGGAGTCCTGGACTACAGGGAAGGCTCTCTGCCTGCAAACATTTACTAAGTGATTACTAGGTGCAAAGTCCTGGAAATGCAAAGATTAAAACAAAACAAAGACAGTCTGTACCCTCGAGGCGATAGTCTCCTGGGGGACTGGCAGGCAAAAAGCATTTATGAAGTGCTTACTGTGTGCCAAGCACTGGACTGAGCCCTGGGTATACTAATACAAGCAAAAAATAAGACAGTGCCTGCCCCCCAGGAGCTTATATTCTAATGGGAGGAGAAGACCTATAAATTTCGTTGGGCCCCTCTGACTCTTTGTGACCCCATTTGGGGTTTTCCTAGCAAAGATATTGGAGTGGTTTACCATTTCTTTCTCCAGTTCATTTTACAAGTGAGGAAACTGAGGCAAACAAGGTTGAGTGACTGTTAGTGTCTGAGACCGGATTTTAGCTCAGGTCTTTTTGACTCCAGGCCCAGTGCTCTGGGCCACATACCTGCCCTGCAAAGTATAAAAGGCAGCTGGAAAAAAAGGAGTGAAGAGAAGTCCCTGGGGGCACCTTGGCAAGTCAACCTAGCAGGAAGCCCAGAGCTAGGAGGGGAATGAATTTGGGGGAGTGGGAGCGGGGGCCATCCTCCCTCCTCCAAGGAACTCACCTGATTGATGGCGCAGAGACCTGAGAGTCAGAAGCACCAGTAGGAGGGGATGGGACATGCAAAGCAGCTGTAACCTATGGTAGCATGTGACCCAGGCAAAGTAGCGCTCCTTTCTAGACCTATTTTTACCTTATTCTCCTTCACACATTATTTTCTCCAGTCAGATCATCCTCTTTGCTATTTTCTGACCTCCGTGTTGCAACCAGGCAGTCTCCTGCCTCTCACACTGCGCAGGCTGCCCAGCATGCTGGAAATGCATCTTCTCCTCCCTGCCACTTCATGGAACCCTCAGCTTGCTTCTGTTCAGCTGTTGCTTCCTGAGTCTTCCTCATCCTCTAGGTTAGGAGTGCTCTCTCCCTCTTCCACTCCAATAATCTTATTTGCCTTATCCCTTTAAAGGTTGCATCCCTCCCTTTATATCTTGCCTTGCTCCCCTATCCCCAACAGAGCCACGTCGTAGTGGGCACTTAATAACCTCTTGTTAAACTGCAGATAAAGTGATGTAAAGCATTTTGAGGAGCTGGGAGAACATTGTTAGCCATGGGGTGGGGCAGGATCATGCAAGACTTCTAGAAAGATGGAGCACTTGGGTTATATACAGGAGTTGAGCTTTAGGGGAGTAGGCAGGTGGAGATGGGAAACAGGAACTTGGTGAGTGACCTGATTTAATTTTACAAGCAGGTGTTAAGGGCCTGTGGTGCAATATGCAAGGAAATGAAGAAACAAAGACAAATAAAAATAGTTTTGTTTAAAAAAAAACTCATTTAAAAATCCACTAATTTAAAATACCTGTGGATCGATTTTTTTCCACTAATTTAAAATAACTGTTGATTGATTTTTTTCTACTAGTCTTCCTCCAGTGCCTCATTATTAATGGTGTGGAGGTGACCAGTGGCTCTCCAAGGCTACACCAAGGCAGGTCTTCTCAAGCTGGCATAGATTTTGAGTATAGTAGGGTCTTCCTGCCTCCTGGGGTCAACCTAACTAAGTTTGGAGAGGTTGATTATGTGAAGGCTGGCCACCAGGGAAATGACATCTTTTCAGTCACAAGAACTCATGGAGACCCTCTATTTAGGTGTGGATGAGTTTTGTTTTATTTAGTATGTATTGATTTATGCAAATGTTGTCTTCCCTATTAGAATTTAAGGTCTTTGAGGGCAGGGACTATCTTTGCATTCCCAGCACTTAGCAGAATAAGTGCTTAATACCAACTTGCTGATTTATTGTTCAATTGGCTAGTTGCAATCTGCTTCCTGGAGAAGGGCACCCAGATTCTTCAAGGTCACAGAGCAAGAAAGCATCCAATATTTGTCTTGATCCATATTAGAAAAGGAGTCACCTCTGTCTTTCCCCAACCCCTGGCTAGTCAGATTTGTATGGTATCTACTCATTTCACACTCACACCTGTTATATGAATTACAAGAAGGTGCTCTCTTCTCTTTGCAGGCAGCATATCCTCATTTCACTTTCTCAAAACTAAGTCATTTAAGTCATTTCTCAAATCATTTGGATCCACTCCCCTTTCTCTGACAAATAGTCCCTATGTTTCATTCCCTCTTCTCCTCAAGTGAAGCAAAGAAGCTGAACCCAAAGGGGCTGGGAGCCAGGAATTGTGAGTGCTCTAATAACACCAAGCCCAGCCGCTTGGACAACTCCCTCCCTAGGTCTTGATTTTTGAGCTCAAACAGAATTCATTTACAACTGGATAGGTCTCTGGGGATTCTCTAATTACCTCTGCCTTCTCTGCTTGTCTTTCAGCCTTCAGAGGGAGCTTCTGGAATACACACCTTCCTATTTGAAGAAGATGCTGACAGTATCAAGGCAGTTAGAGCACAAGTTTCATTTCATTTATTTGGTCAACATTTATTAATCACCTACTGTGTGCAGAGTCTGCTGCTAGATTCTGGGAGGAGATGCAAAGTATGTTTAAGACAGAGTTTCTGCCCACATGAAGTTTATAATATGGTATCCTAATGATGCCATAGTCTAGGGAAAAGTGCATTGGATTTCAAAATAGAAAATATGTTTAGAATCTTGGCTTGTGACTTCCTGTGTGACCTTGGGTGAGTCACTTCCTTTCTGGACTTCAGTTTCTTCATCTGTAAGTGGAGGGGAAGAGGTTGTATGGATCAGACTTAATAAATATCTAAGGTCCCTTCAAGAGCTCTAAGATCATAGGATCTCACAAAACAAACTCAGGTAACTATAATACACAATATTATCTGATAGGTGAATTAGAGACATGAAAAAAACCCAATAGTACACAAGGTCTGGGGAGGCCACGAGTGATTGGGAAAGGCTTCTTGGAAGAGGAGGTATCTGAGTTGAGACCTAAAAAACAGGCCTTCAACAGGTAAAAGGAAAAGAATCATTTTAGGCCTAAGCAAAAGCAGATCTATAACTAGGAATTTTTATACCTTGGGCAAGTATCAGAAACCTAAGTGTCACTGGGGGCAAATGGCACAGACTATACTTTCATTTGAATAGTGTGTGTGTTTGTGTGTGTGTGTGTTTGCATGGGGGTAGGAAAGGGGCTACCGGCTTGTAGGGGAGAGAGATACCTAGGGATGAGGGTGAGGGTGAGGAGACACCATGTATAGCTGGGAGTAAGAAATCACCATAGTTCTCTGCTTGGTGGCTTCCTAAAGTAACTTGTTCTGACCAATGACTTGCTGTACTAGTTCTATGGTGTTGAAGGAAAAGTGGTGTCTATACCTTCTACACTCAGCACTCTTTAAATTCAGTGTCCTGGGGCTAAGCCCAGTTGCCTCTCCCTAGTTCCTGATAAGTCATAAGGAAAAGGCAGAAGAACAAATGAATGAAAGGGAGTAATATGAGATAAGATTGGAAAAGCAAAGAAGCACCAAATTTTGGAGGGAGGTGAAGTCCAAGACATTATTGGACTGTACTCTTTAGGTATTAGGGAGCCAGTGGGGCTTTTTGAGCTTTGAGAGAGAATGGAGCAGATCTGTGAGGAAGAAAGATTCTTCCAGCAGGGCTGTGAAGGACAGACTGGAGCAAAGAGAGCTCATAGGCTGGATCCTCAAATTCTTCTGAATGAATAGACTGCGTCCCTTACTTAAGTCAGTTATCTGTCAAATACATACCAGAGGCCCCAACAGTCAGGGCTAAGTGAGAAAGTATGGGTGGACTGTAGTTAGACAGATAACTATTCATAGCTTATTAGAGCTGGAAGGAAACTTAGAGATTATCTAGCCTTACCTTCTTTTTGGGACAGTTATTTGGCACAGGGGCAGCTAGGTGGCACAATGGATAAAGAGCAGGACCTGGAGTCAGGAAAGCTCATCTTCATGAGTTCAAATCCAGGCTCAGATACTTTCTAGTTGTGTGACTCTGGGTAAGTCACTTAACCCCATTTGCTTCAGTTTTTTCATCTGTAAAATGAGCTGCAGAAGGAAATGGTACACCATTCCAGGATCTCTGTCAAGAAAACCCAAATGGGGTCATAAAGAGTCGGACATGACTGAACAACAATAACCCTCTTATTGTACAGGTGATAAAACAGACTTAGAGAAGAAAGAAGTACCTGACGACCCAAAGTCACATTGCAAGTCAGTGACAAAACTAAGGTTGGAACTTTGACCTCATTATTCATAAAATCCTACTCTCTCCACTGTGTCACAGGGCCTCTCATGACATCACTGAGGCCTGTAACAGGCAATTCTTGCAAATGGGGCAAGTTAAACAAAATGGTGCCCTCAGTTCAGTTGGGTGATTGGTGGAGAGGGGAGAAGCTAAAGCCCCAGAGTATGGCTGCGGAAAAGGCAGGCCAAAGAGCTCTTTTGGGAGTGCAAGCAAAGGGAGAGGAATCTGCCCATTAGGTAGTTTCTTATTTTAGCTTTCTTATTGCCAACTAGGCATTAAACTCTATTGTTTTTATGCTCTTGAGGACTGCATGTGCTTTCAGTGACTGCTAAATTCAGTGCCCTGGGGAAAAGCCTCAGTCACCCTGCCCTAGTTATGTCTCTGATACCAGTAGGAATTCATCTTCCCTTTTGGAAAGATAAGCTTGAATATATGCCCTCCTGGTGGTGGATCGTTAATGGCAATTTCCATAATATCTCATTATTGTCATACTCCCACTCTGTGGGTGTGCAACCTTCACAGAAAACCAACAATACTTCTGTGCTGCATACACATACAAATCACAGAATCTTGGAGGTGGAAGGACACTTTGAAACTCCCTACTCTAATCCCATAAAGCAGTAATGAGGAAACTGAGGCTCAGAGATGGGGAAGGACTTACCCAAGGTCATACAACCAGTCAGTGGTATAGTCGAGGCTAGAACCCAGGTTTCCAGAATCCCACCAAACTACACTGCCCAGGAATCCTAGAATTTTAGATTTTGAAGAGATATGAGTCTATCTTGCTCAATTCTTTTCTGAATCAGGAATTTACAGTATTTCCTAAAACTGGACAACTAATTTCTGCTTAAATACTTTCAGAAGCAGAAAACTCATTATTTCCTGAAACGGCCCTTCTAAGTTTGGACAACCCTAGTATCTAAGAAGTGTTTCTTCATATTGCCTCCTTGTCACCTTCCTGCTTTGCTCAGTTAGGATCCCTGGGGATTACCTCTAAGTTTGTAGCCACGTGGATGTATTCAGCACCTGTCTTTTTTGTCTGTAACTTTGCCCTCTAGGTTTCCACAATGCCCAAGGTCTATCCCTCAACCCAAATAGTTGCAAGGATGATGGTTGAGTGCCAGGATGTCCTTTCTGCTCCAGTGCTTTCCTGACATTTCACTGCTGTGCCTCATCAGCTGAAGACAGAGACATTAGGAGGAGAAACTCTACAAAAACTCAAGGTGAAAGGATGCAAAGAAAATGTTGTTTGTGTCAGGTCTTATTAGAGGTAGACATTAGTAGGAGTCATCCAGTCCCTACTCTGCCTAAAATTGACAAGTAGGGTTATGTAATGGATAAGGCACGGTGTGGGGAGTCAGGAAGAGACCTGAGTTCAAATCTTACCTCAGATATTTACTACCTGTAGTCTTGGGCAATCAGCCTCTCCATGCTCCAATTTTGTCATCCATAAAATGAAGGGGTTGAATTAAACGGCCTCTGATGTCCTTTCTAGCTCCAAATGTAGGATCTTTAAGTCAGGATACCAAGGTGACAGTAGAGACTGCAAAGAGCGCTGGACTTGGAGTCAGAAGCCCTGAGTTCAATTCCTGGATTTAAAACATTTTAGCCATGTGACTTTGGGCAACTCACTTTAGTTTCTTTGAGACTCAGTTTCATTAGTTGTAAAATGGAGGTTAACCATACCTGTCCCATAGTACTCATAGGGTTAAGTGTTTTTTAAAAGTACTATGTACATGTAAGCCATTAGCCTTATCAGCTAGCCTTGTGTACCTGTAGTAAGCAAACCTAGTCCGGGAAATGCAGCATGGTACTCTGTAGAGTCCCTCTCCGGGCCAGCTCTGCCTCTGTGAAGTGAGAGGCTGTGGCAATGGTCCCAAAGGTCCCCCGCTAGTCCTAAAGTCTGTGGTCTTAGGAGGTCATGTGGGCAGGGCTTTAGCAGCAGCTCAGATGTGCCCCTTGGGTGATGGGCACAGCTGTGCTTCAGTATTTACATGAACTCTGGTCACTTTCTAGGATCTGATTTTCTTTCTGGGTGGCTTCTCCCACTAATAATGCAGATCACACCCTTTAAATGAACATCCATTCTTTGGAAGTTGTTGTGGCTGAAGAAAATTCACTCAGCCTTCTGGTGCTGAGCGTCTCTCCACCTAGCTGGTCCTCCAAAGACAGACACACTGTCCATCACTGGCTCTCTTCTTAGTAGGGACAATCCAGAGTCTGAGAACCCCTTCAGGAACTCAGAATCGAGGTCATGATACAATGAGATGGCTTTGGCAGGGGATCATTTTGGGAAGGGTCTCATTATAATATAATGAGAGGATTATAAAACATTATGGGAAACTTTTAAAATGGTAGCATGGAAACTACTTGAGGATAGGGACTTTTCTGCTCTGAACATGGTAGGCAATTAATAAATGCTCCTTAAATGAGGATATAGAGCATTCAATCTGTTCTGTACATGTCTCAGCAATCACTTAGACTACAGTCATTAAGGATAAAAACGCAGACAACAGATTTTTTTTTCAACTTTTCAAATTACTATTTCCCGGAAATCTTTATTACAAAAATATTTTGCAAGCCAAAAAAGTTTAAGAAGCAAGTATATACAAATCGGGGCCTGGCTCCTTCCCGGTTTTCTTCAAAGAAACCTTGGACACTACATTTCTTCTCATGTTTCTATTTCTTCCTCGCCTGAGTGCCGTGGTACTGTCTCACACATCTCTCAAAGCACCTGAGCTAAAGCTGAAGCTCTCTATTTCCCTTTGGCTTCTTTCCTTCCTCCGCTCCCCCCCCATACCACCCCTTACCCCGATAAAAGACACACACACAAAATAATGGCACCAAGAGAAGAAGAGGATTTGAGAATGTTCTCAAAAACTATGGTGTTTCCAGTGAAGGAAGCTGAGTGGGGAGCAGGGAGGCAGTTTGCAAGCCAACATTTGTGGGTTCCGGAAGGACCTACATGAGAAAAGGGAATGATTTCACCAGATGTTCCTGGCTGGTGGTTGTCGAGCCACCTAAAACAAACCCCACCAATGACACTGATTGCGGCAACAATTATGGTTGTGCTGCATGTTTAATCAGATACTTCCTTGACTTCTACACACGCCAGGCAGCATGAGCCTTGGGCTGGCAACTGCCACCTTGCCCCTCACCCCCCTGCCCCCGAACAGGAACATAAAATATTCCAGAGAAAGATCTCACTTGGAGGGGCGAGGTTCTCTTTAGGCTGGCGTCTTTTGTTTTTGACTCACCTAGCCAAGAATTCTGGATAGAGTCATTGAACCCTGGGAGAGTGGGGTTATTTGCATTTAGCTGGAAAAGACTGAACAGTTAATGTGTCAACATAGTCAAAACAGGTCATGCAACATCTGTCCTCCCTGGATTCCTGGCTCCACCATCCCCTCACCCCGTCAGCCTTCCATCTAGAAGATCTGTTTCACAGTCTGAATGACAGGATGGTAATTGGTGTCACTGCTGGAAAACCAGGAGAAGCCATTAGCCTATGCCACAGCTTTGGAAATGGGAGGAAGAGGGAGGAGCTGAGACTGGTTTCAATGCCCTCTAGTAACTCTCTGCTTCTCTGTCTGGTCCAGCTTCACTCTGGGAGTTTCAAAGAGCAGAAACTGAAGGGGATGTCCCGGAGAAGACAGGTTTCAGAGCTGTGGCACTGGCTCTTTAGCTGCTTCTGCAAGAAGAATAATTCACCTAAATGGTCCTCTGGACTCCAGAATTATAAAGTGCTTTATAGAAATTGGTAACAAATCTTCTCAATTCCACTCTACAGGTAGAGAAACTGAGGCATCAGGCTAAGTGACTCTTTTAGGGCCATGTAGTGAATGAGTGTTAGAACTGGTTGGGAGCTTGGTTTGGGTATTTTCAGGCAGCCTATCCACTAGCTCACACAATCAAGGCTGCCCCCCAGATTGCTGGAGACATGGTCTCGGCAGCTCCGCTTATGGCAAACGTTAAAGTTAGCAGAAGTATCGGCCGTAGGGCACTTGCTCCATCCCACTAAAGTCATTATCACCAATTTAATCACACTCAGAAAACTAGGTGCCCCCAAGGAATAGCTGGACTGTGTCTATCTGCCTAGTAATCTTCTGGTAACTGTATAGAATTGTTTCTGCTTCAAGAAAAACACATCCCGAACAGCAAAGGATAAACCCTCCTACACCCTGTAAGACTCAACCATGTGCAACACGGGACTTCAACACATGACAAAGAGTCAATATAATGCTTTAAAGGAAAAAAATCACAGATCAAATTTTCTAACACCTTGGTTTCAAGATTGCACATTTCACATTTCTTAATAATTTACAGGAGTAAACAGCAGCGAGGCATTGCTGTGTTAGTGTGGGCTGGAAGCAAAATTCAGGTCTAGAAATGAGAGGCGTGTCTGAATAGTTACAACTGGGACAACTGAGTTTGGGGGAGGGTTGTCCAGGGGAAAGTCAAGTCACACACGACCCTTAGGCAAGAGTGAGTTGTGTAAGTAGGTGTTTTGATTTAGTCTGAAGGTCCCTGTCTCCTGACAGACACACCAAGTCTGTCCTGGAACATGAGCAGAAGAGCTGGGAAGCCTGACCATGACCCCTAGCCAAGTCTCACTGAACAGGTCACAAAGTTGTCTTTCCAGCCTCTCTGCAGACAAGATTCTAGCATCTGGAGAATTCTCTCCTAGAGCATCGTGCAGTCACAGGTGGGTTAGGGGAAGAGAGGGTAGGCTTTTCCTTTGTGTTTTGCTCTGGAAGAACATAGTTGGGGGGACACTGAAGTCAATGACTGAGTTACTGAAAAGCCATGAAGGTGATCCATCTAAACAGTGTACCCCCATCCCAGCAGGGCAGGCTGGGCTGGGGCAGGGATAGGAGCCTGTGCTCCCAGGCCATTGAGATGTCACCACAGTGGAAAGGGCAGCAATTTCCCAGATTTCTGTTCTTTACTCAACCCTAGTTTTGGAATGTCACCCTCTGCATTTGGGAATGTTTGAAACATAGCTTGCCCCAAAGCCCTTGGTCCCTTGGTGGAAGTGCACACCAAGCTCATGAGTTAGTGTACAGTGGAGAGCAATACAGGGCCATCCTCCCTCCTCATCAATGGGTCCCAAAGGACGCAGCTTTCACGGTAAGCAGAGATTGGCGGGCACTTCCACTGCACTTCCTGGGGGACTGTGCCGCCAACTTCGTAGCGCTCCAGCAAGAGCCTTCCTGATCTGCCGCTGCTGCTGCCCCATGAAACCAGCAACCCAGAGGCGGCGTTCACTTCCTTTGCACTTGGACACTGGCATATTCTGAATACGATTCTTCGGGTCTGGTTGCAGGCTTCTTGGATGATCGATTCAGGTGGACCATGTCCAGGTCTGCGTAGGTCAGGTTATCCTCTCGTTGAGGGGATGGGCCAGTCTGGATGCTGGCATACTCAGTCTGACTGTTGGTCTCCACAGCTCGAGGGGCACTCTTTTTCCCTCTGGGCAGGTTCAGATCTGCATAGGTGATGTCATTGTTGATATCATTTGCATCTTGTATCTAGATGACAGAGCAACAGAGAATTCAGTCAATGCACTAAGAAGCAGAAGAGATGTTGGAGACTATCTAACCCAATCTCATTTACTGAGAGGAAAACTGAGGCCCAGAGAGGAAGTGAGTGGTTGAGCTGGGGCTTGAACTCGTATCTTTTGACTTAATGTTATTCTTCATTCTCTTGATAGAAAGCACTGAAGTCTGAGAAATGGCTGGGGATTAGAAGTCAGTCAACAGTGTCAGAAACAACAAGCATTTAATGGGACTGACTGGTTGATCTCTACTATTGCTTCTAGCTTTATATCCAAATTAAGTTCTATGACCCCTCCTTTTGTGTAAGGAGGACCCTATTCTCCACAAACCCCTTTGTCTTCTGGAATATGCCTATCTAAGATTCCATCTTATTTAGAGATCTCTAGCACTTTGACTTTTGCATTCTGATCCTGGAAGCAAGCTGATATCTGCTAAGAGGAATCCTTTGGGAACTTAACAGCTGAACATGGTACAGGTAATGAATCCAGTTCACACTTATGCAAGATCTTGGCAACTAGACTCATCACTTCTTAGCAAATAAAGGGAGAAGAAATGGAAGCAGTGTCAGATTTTATGTTCTTAGGTTCAAAGTCACAGACAGTGACTACAGCCATGAAATTAAAAGATGCTTGTTACTTGGAAGGAAACCTATGGCAAATCTGGACAGCATACTAAAAAGCAGACACATCACCTTGCCGACAAAGGTCTGTAGAGTCAAATTTATGGTCTTTCTAGTAGCAATGTGTGACTGTGTGAAATGGGCAATAAGGAGAACTGAATGCCACACTTTCAAACTGTGGTGCTGGAGAAGACTTTTGAGAGTCCCTTGGACAGCAAGGAGATCAAACCATTCAATACTTAAAGAAATTAATTCAGGCTATTCACTGGAAGGTCAAATACTGAAGCTGAAGTTGAAATACTTTGGTCACATAATGAGAAGATGAGACTCATTAGAAAAGACTCTGATGCTGGGAAAGATTAAAGTCAAAAGGATAAGGGAACAGCAGAGAATGAGATGGACAGACAGTGTCATGGAAACAAGACTTCTAAAGATAGTGGAGGACAGAAGAGCCTGGTGTGCTAGAGTCCATGGACACAGCTGAACCACAAAGAGCTGGAAAGGACCATAGAACACAGACGGTCAAAGCTGTAGGAAATCAAAGAATCTAAAAATTTTAAAGCTGAAAAGTCATGTCAGAGACGTAGTTTAAGGTGTAGGCTAGTGGATAGAGAGCTAGACTTGGAGTCAGGAAGATCTGAAGTGCTGCCAGTCACTAAAGAGGGCAAATCACTTACCTCTCAACCTCAATTTCCTCATCTGTAGAATAGGTCTAATAATAGTACCTACCTCACAGTGTGATGAGGCTTTGTAAATCTTAAAGTGCTATATAAATGCTTATTTTTAACTATTATTATTAGTGCTATTTAACAATAATTGAGTCCACCTCGCCCAAAGTCAATCCTACTAACATACCCAACATGTGATCATCCAGTCTATGCTTGGAGACTTCCAGTGAGGGAAATATCATCCCCTCCTGAGGCAGCCCATGCCATTTCTGGACAACTCTCATTATTAGAATGTTTTTCTTGACATTTAGCCTGAATTCACCTCTCTGCTAGTTCTACCCCTGGTTCTGCTCCCTTTAAGGTAAAATAGAACAAGCCTAATCTCTGCTCCAAACAAAAGACCTTCAAATACCTGAAGATCCTGCCCAAGAATTTTATCTTTAAACAGGATGTTCCCAACTGAACCTCATGACATAGACTCAAGGCCCTCTACTATCTTGGCTGCCTCCTCTGGACACTCTCCAGATTATCCATGGCCTCCTTGTACAGCAGTGCCCAGCAATGAACACACACACTGCAGATGTGAAATGACCAGGGCTGAGGGTAGAAGGACAATCACCTCTGCCCCTTCTATGTAGCCCGAGATGGCATTAGCTTTTGGGGTTGCCGCATTATTCTGCTGACCCCTATGGAGCTTGTGATCCACTGGAAACCCCAGATCTTTTTCAGATAAGCTACTAATTAGCCATGCCTTCTTCCATCAAATGTTTGTGAAGTTGATGTCTGATTCCAAGTCTAAGTCTTGACATTTATCCTTCTTGGATTTCATCTGATTACATTTTACTCCTCATGCTCTAGCTTGTCAAAATCTTTTGACACTGACTTTTGTCATCCAGTGTAATGGTGTCAAACTCAAATAAAAAGAGGGGCCCCTTAAGATCCCTGTAGGCCACAATATTGACTTAAACATATTAAAATTGTTGGTTAGTTGTGTCTGTCTCTTCATGACCCCATTTGGGTTTTCTTGACAGAGATTCTGGAATGGTTTAGCATTTCCTTCTGCAGCTCATTTTACAGAAGATGAAACTGAGACAAACAGGGTTAAGTGACTTGCCCAGGGTCACAGCTAGTAAGTATCTAAGGTCAATTTGAACTCAGGAAGATGAGCCTTCTTGACCTCAGGCCTGGCGCAGCACCATCTAGCTGCCTCAAATTAAAAATTATCTGTGTTCTTTTATATTTTAATTTTATCAAATATTTTCCAATTACATTTCAATCTGGTTCAGGTCTCACTCAAGAGTATTATGGGCTTCATGCCACAGTCTGAGATCTCTGGTCTAATCCACCACCCACCATGTTTTTTATAAGAATAGTACATGATATTCTGTCAAATGCTTTGCTAAATCCCAGGTAAACCACATATACGGCATTCCTCTGATCTACTAGCTTAGCAACGGTGTCAAAAAAGGGAATGATGAGGTTAGTCTGGCATGACTGGTCCATGAGCCATGCTGGCTTTTTGTGATGACTGCTCCCTTTGCTAGATGTTCACTGACTATTTCTCTAATGAATCATTAGAGAATTTCCCCCCAGTCAAAAGTCACTGGTTTATAGTTCATAGACTTTATTTTCAGTCCCTAATTTTTTTTCTGAAAATTGTGACCTTTGCCCTTCTCTAGTCCTGCTTCTCTTATTTTCCACCTTCTTTCAAAGATCACTAAGAGTGATTCGGGGATTATACCTGTCAGTTTTCTTAGTAGCCAAAGATGTAGTTCAATGAATTCATCAGGGGCAGCTAGGGTAGGGGGTGGGGGTGGGTGAGAGGAGGAAAGGAAGGCTCTTTTACTATCTCTTCACTTATCTTGGACATGAATTTCCTGTTAGCTATTTTTATTCTGTCATTTGGGCACTCTCCATTTTAGAGACAAATAGGAGAGAAATATAAAAATTGAACAGCTCTCTGCATTTGCCCCATCCACTCCAAACAATAGTCGTACCCCTTCTTTGATCTTCTATTTTCCCCCAAATAGATGAAAACCCCTTCTTTTGTTGACTTTTGCTTCTTTGCTAGACTCCTTTGGCACTCCTTGATAATATTTTTCCAGGGCTGTACCATGCCATCCTCTGTCATCTCTTGTTCCTTCCATTTTCTATACATATCTTTGGTGATAATTGTTTTTATTTTTAATATTCAGTTTTTGAAAATTCTTAATTCCAAATTATTTCCTTCCAGTCCCTCCCCAACTCATTGAGAAAGTAAGCAATATGAGATATCAATTACACATATGAAGTCACGCAAAATACATTAGCCACATACAGATCTTTTAAAAAATTGAGGTTGGTTGGCAACTTCCTGTGAATTTCCCCATCCCTCCTGGGCTGGCTTCTCTTGTAGAATTTAAGAGATACCACCCATTACTCCTCTGAATGCTGTTTTCTCAAAAGAATCCTAGATTATCTCATCAGATGGAATCTCAGCAGTCACCCCATCCCACCCAGTCATTTTACAAAGGAGGAAACTGAGGACCAAGAAGGAGAAGGTTTTCATCCTAGGAAACATGGCAAGTTAGCAGTATAGCCAGGACTCTAAGCTGGGTCTCATTATTAGTGGACATGTTCTATCTACAGACCTTCTAATAAAAAGATAATGAGTCTGGGAGAGAGACTCCTTTCCAACACTTAGCAAGTGCCCTTGCCAAAGGTGATCCAATGTTATGACTGGTGAGTCACAACCTTTGGTTATTATCTGTGCTGTTTGTGACCAACATTCAGAACACCATGTCCCAGGGATTTCAGTTCCATGCTGTCACCATCACCAAATTCATTTCCAAAGATTAAATCTAAAATATAGGTGAGGATGGAGAACGTTAAGCATGACCAGGGCTCTGGGGAGGGCTTAAGAGCCCACGGGTATCAGTGTTGTAATAACCTTAGCAAGCATCACCTTGGTTAAACACCACAATGTCTGTGGTGAAGCAGGGCTAGCCAACAGTAAGCAGCCGGGGAGAGATTTCTGGAGGGAGGGGGCCCAGAGTAATTATTTATGACCTCACCATCAAAGAAACAAAAAACTCTAGAACCAACTAGGCTGAATTATTATCAAGAAGAGGAAGGCGGGGTATCACATTGGAAAGGGTGTGGGAATCAGGAGGTTTGGGTTCAAGTCCTGGCTTGGACCATTGTTAGGTGGGTGAGTCCCAGGAAATAAACATGACTTTCTGGGTGGGTTTCAATTTCCCAAACTATAAAACAGGCACATAATCCTCACTACCTACCTCACACTATGGGTATAAGGAATAGGAGGGCAGCTAGGTGGTACAGTGGATAATGGAGCACTGATCCTGGAGCCAGGAAGACCTGAGTTCAAATCTTGCCTCAGACATATATTAACTGTATGACCTTGGTCAAGACACTTAAGCTCTGTTTACCTCAGTTTTCTCAACTGTGAAATGGGGTTAATAATAGTAGCTATCCCATCAGCTTACTGTGAAGACCAGAGATAACATTTGTAAAGCACTTAGCACAGTGCCTGGCACATAGTAAGAGCTAGAAAATAGGTATCATGGTTATCTTAAAGTGATAAATTATTATATATAATATATATCATTATATAAGAATTGTAAAAGTATTATGTTAAATAGTCATAAATTATATAGACATATTATACAAAGATTATATATTATTATATACATTATATATAAAGAGCAAATTATTATAACTTCCTGCCTCTCTAGAGAGTCAAATACGGAGTCCGAAGCAGGGTGCCATTTACTGAATTGAATCTGGATCCCAAAGCAATTACAAGCACAATGTGTGACCCAGATTCCTTTCTGTCATCGTAAGCCATCAAGGATATGGATGACTGGAAAAGAAGGAAGGTCAGCCATGTGCCAAGACTGATGGGTAAAAGGAAACTACCCTGGTTGACATGAAATATTAAAAAGCTTCAGAAAGGCTTCACTGGGAGAATCCTCGTGGGAAGATTTCTAGGAGAATGGGGACAAGACTGGTACAAGATGAGGAGTGTGGCTGGACTCTGCCTAAGAAGTCTGTCATTCAAGGACACATTGGTCTGAGTGGGAAGACTTCCCAAGGCTAAGATATAGAAACAGCAGAACCTCTTCTCTTGGCATTTACACTGGTCAGTAACTATCTTCCCTCTGCCCCCAAACTGATTCCATTCAGCATTCATTTTTAGCCCATTCCTTTCACAAAAATTTCTGTTGCTGAATCCTTCAAGAAGCAAGCCTTGGGAAGCACCGTTACGTACCTGACTTAGGTCTCTGGCATTTTTTTCCGGCTCATGTAACCTAGAAGAGAAGGCCAAGAAGGGATACATCAGATAAATCAGTAAAATTGCTTCACTTTGTAGTTTGAAACCAGTGACACAGTGACACAGCTCACTTTAATGGATGCTACTCAAGGACAGTGACCCCCGTGGGTCTGAACTGAGACATCACCATGTTCTTGGTTCCCAGGCAATGCAATGTCATGGAAAGAACTGATGAGGAGTCCCACACACTAGCTGGGTGATTGAGATGAATCCCTCACCTCATTAAGCCTCAGTTCCCTGAATCTGTAAAGTGGAGATTATACTTGTAGTCACAGAGTACTCACAGAGCTACTGGGAGAAAATCACTTAGTAAACATTAAGGTAAGACAGAAATGCGAGCTATGATCATCCTTATATTTCCCTGAGTAGCACCTTGTAGTAGAAAGAGCACTTGTCTTGGAATACAGGTGAATTAAAATCTCAGCCTCAACTTACTAGCTATGTGAATTTTAGCAAGCCATTTTACTTCCCTAAGTCTCAGCTTCCCCCTCTGTAAAATGGGGATTTTACAGTTGCACCATCTAGGTGAGAAACAGGCAAATACTTTAGAAACAGTCACTGGTATTATTCTGCCTGGGTGTGATTGATTTTCAAGCATGAACCTCGAGGTCCAAGGGACAACAGACTGGATTTTATCAATGGTAAGTGACAGGGTCTGTCCACAGAAGTTAATCTTGGCTGTGACAGAGCATCAAGCTCAAGGAGCACTCACTGAGCATGACAAATCCCATGTTTCCACAGAAACATTTTCCTCCTGGGGGTGAGTACACCTGACTGGAGGATCCTGAATCACAGTGGCCAATTAAGTTACCATTATTATGACGAAGCCCAGGTTCAGAAAAATTAGGCGACCTTCCTAAGCTCAGAGAGCTGGCAGACAAAGACCTGCATCTCAAACCTCTGGCTTTTGATTCCAAGGCCAGTGATCCTTCTATGACACCACACTACTTCTCCTGGGTAAGGCTGGAGACTCATCATTTGTCTTTTAACTTTTAGCGACGTGTGTGTTCCTGGCTTTTCTTTCCTGTTAGACTTCAGTCTCCTTTAAGGCAGGAACCATGACTTATTCATCTTGGCATCTCCCAGAATTTCTAGAACAAAGCCTTAGGCACAGGAGACACTTAATAAATGTTTGTTGAACGAATGTTTATGTTCCTGGGCCCTGATAGATTATAGACAGCATGCTCTGCCTGTATATAGAGGCACTGTGGCTTAGTGGATGGGGTGTTAGGCTTGGAGTTGGTTCAAATCTTGCCTCAGATACTTATTGTGTAATCCTGGGCACTTAATTTCTCCATGCCTAGGTTTCCTCATCTGTAAAATGGGCATGGGGGAGGGGCTGTGAACTCAATGGCCTCTAAAGTCTGTTTTTGCTCTAAATCTCTGATCCTATGGTTCTCTGTCCTATAAAGAAGGGGTCTTTAATTTTTTTTAGGTGTCAGGGACTCCTCTGGCAGTCTGGTGGAACCTATAGACCCTTTCTCAGAATAATAATTTTTAATACATAAAATTACATACAAATACAGTTAAAAAATACACAGGATTACAAAGGAAACCAATTCTACTGAAATAAAAAAATAAAGTTTTCTCCCATCTAAGATCATGAACTCTTAGGGTGTATGGAGTTCAGGTTAACCATCTCTGCCTCTAGAGTGAGAAATTCTATTTCAATTATAATTTGGAGAGATCCTCTGAGTCCGAAGAGGGTGCTTCACAACTTGGCTGCGGAGTTACCTGGCTTTGGGCTTAAATACTGATAGACTCTGAAAGATGATGAACTAGGAACCTCAAGAGACAGTCGGTCACTTAACGGGAGGTAAATAATAAGCTCTACTCCAAGTAATTTTGGAGGTGGCCATGTGAAAGAGCTTCTGGGGAGGTTTCGTTAGAAACCTAATGAAAGGTATGAAACACAACAACACTGGGTCTACTGTGCCTTCTTTGGGGAGAAAAAAAGGCTAGTCAACAAATGTTGCTGAGCATTTGGTGCAGGATGCTGTGCTTGGTTTCATCCATGTAACGAGATATGATCCCTGTCCTTTAGGAGCACACTGTAGAATAGGGAAATGAGACACACAAGACATGTATGGGTAAGGATAACTAACTGCAAGGTCATCTACCCTACAGCCAGGCCCCGATTAGTGTGAACAATAAAACCTGTGAAGTGTCACCTGTATTTAAATATGCACTATTTTAATTTATAATTATATAAAATAGGATAATTTATATAATATATTATAATAATATAACATCATATAATTTTATTTATGTTTGATTATATTTATATTAAATTATATTATTTATATATTACCAAAATATAATTATAAAAAATAGGATCATTGGTTTCATCTGAATGGAAATAGGCAGAGTGGATTCAAATAATTCAAACACTTCATTTACACTAACTGGGTCCTAGATGTAAATGCTTTTGATTCTGAAAGTTAGGGAGAGCTGTGGGAGTCATTATAGAGAATGCTATGAACCAGGCAATCAGGGAAGGCTTCCTGAAGGAAGTGGAATTTGAGATGGACTTTGAAAGATAGATTTCCATGGGGGAAAGGACATTCCAGGAGTGAGGAAGGCATGGGCAATATCGTGGAAGTGGTAAAAGCCCAAAGCGTATTTAGGGGGGCGGTACACGGACCAAACTGACCTGGAGAATAACGGGAGATAAGGTTAGAAAGGTATTAACATTATAACAGAGCTAGAAGGGCCCTCAGAATCATCTAACCCAACTCCGTCATATGACAGATGGGAAAACGGAGGCCCAGAGAGGTTGAGTCTCTTATCCAAATTCATACCAGGAGAAGTAGCCAAGGCAGAATTTGAACTCAGGTCCCGTTTTCATGGTTAATTCTCATCCTACTATACCAAACTAAGCTGAATATGATGGGCCTTCAATGACAAGCTATATTAGTAAGCAATGGGGAGTCACTGAAGGTTCTTGAGCGGTGAAGAGACCTGATAAAAATGGAGATTTAGGAAGATGAAATGGATGGTACGCATAAGAAGGATTTTAGAAAGTGGAGAACAGAAGCAGGGTGACTATTGGGAAGGCCAGGTACAGTGGGTACAGTGAAGCCTGGGGTCAGGAACACCTGAGTGCAAATGTGTTAATTTCCCAAAGATCTCATCTTTCTTCTGGGCGCGAATGAATGAGGTGGGAGCAAGGATGGTATGCACTCTGTGGATTCTCAGCTAGCTCAGAGTACATACAGGCATTCTGGTTCTATTCAAGCAAGAAGTGTGTAAACACTGTGTGCTGAGCTTACGTGTTGGGCTGTTGTTCTTGCTCAAGATAATGTGAAGATTGATTATTGCATAAGGGTGGTCCATCACGTGAGTCATGCAAGGACCTGTCTTCTCAAGAGATTTCTCCCAAGGCGTCATGACCCTGATAACCTGAGAGTTCCAGACCCCTTACACAAATGCAGCCTCTGACGTGACCCTGGTTAGCCGAGTGACTCTGGGCAAGTTACTTAATTTCTTTCAACTATATTCTCATCTGTAAAGTGGGGGAAATACAAGCACCTATCTCCCAGGGCAGTTGTGAGGATCAAGCGAGGTAACACATGTATAATGCTTTGTAAACCTTACAGTGGTAAATAAATGCTAGCCTTATTATATAAAAGTAGTATTTAACACTTATAGGCACCTCGTATAGGGCAGGCACTGTGCTAAGCTCTTCATAATTATTAGCTCATTGGTGATGCTCACAAAAAACCTGGATGCTTTTGTTATCCCCATTTTACAGATGGGGAAACTGAGGCAGGTGGGGATAAATGACTTGTCCAGAGACACACAGCTAGTAAATATCACAGGCTGAATCTGAATTCAAGTCTTCTTGACTCTAGGCCTGAGAGTCCATTCACAGAGCCACTCAGCTGCTCTGCTAGGGACATTTAATAATTATAGTAATTATATATTTAATATAAAATCCTCTATTTGGCATTTAAAGTCCTTCACAATTTGACTTCTCCTATCTATCCAGTCTTATTACACCTTACCCTCACTCTCGTACCCCACACACATTCAGGGATAAGGGACACCTAAAGTGTCTCCTAAATGAGACACTCCATATCTCTTGACTCTGGAAATTTTCTCTGGCTTTCCCTCAGGCCTGGAACCCTTGCTTTTCTCATTTCAACCTCTTGGTTCCTGGCATCCCACCTTCTATAGGAAGCCTTTCCCAATCCCTTGTATTTCTAGTTCTTTCCCTCCATTGACAATTTCCAGCTTGTCCTGTAAATAGCTTGTTTGTACCTTGTTGTTTGCAGGTTGTCTCCCCTGCTGGACCATAAACCCCTTGAGGGCAGGCACCGTGTTTGCCTTTCTTTGCATGTTTGGTGCTTAGTTTAGCAGAGTGCGTGGCACATAGTAAATGCTTAGTACATGTTTCCTGCCTGACAGACAAAAGGCTTGAATTATTGGGACAGCTCTAGGAATAGGGCATCTTAAAGGTTACCCTCTTTAAAACATCTAGCATGAGGTATTGGTGAGGAGACAGCTCTCCATTGTGTTGATTTGGTCAACACTATGCCTCGCCATGGTGGCTGACCCTCTGGCAATAAGCCCCTGCTGACTCAGGCCAGTCTTCGGCTAGCAAACTGTATGACCGTCCTTGGGCCCGTACTGGGTGCCTTTCCAGCTTAGTAGCGCTTGCCTGGCACACTGTAAGTGCTTAATTATTGCTTGTTGACTGACTGACTCCCTGCCTGGCACAGCCTTTCAGAACACTGAGTCACCTTCCTGCTCTGACCAGGCATCGGAGGAGGAAGTCAGGGAAGTGATTTTGTAACAAAACACAAAGAGCACAGGGTGGGGATGTAGTGAGTACATGTGAGTACTTGGGTTGCCAAATACTCTTATTTTTTCCCCCATCTGTTATTTCATCAGCACAGCAGGGTCTTCCCAGTGAGAAACATAATATGAACACAGACCAGCAGGAGAGTGGCTTAAAGGCACTCAGAGGTTAAGCGAACTGTCCCAGGTTACACAGCCAGGAGGACTCGGAAGAAAACTGAAACCCAGGTCTTCCTATCTCCTCCAACTACTTCACCACAGTGACTCGGCCTCATTTATTTAAAGAAAACAAAATCAAACCCATTCCTCCCTTCCCACCTTTACCCTGCACTTACCTTGTAGAAGAAGTCGAACCTTTTGCTGAAAGAGAAAAAGAAAATGTCATTCATTTACTATTCTTTAAAAGGTTTCATTCCTACGACCTTCATGCTGGAGGCAGGCAATGACTCTTTAGTGATTTCTAGGAAAACTTAGGAAGAAACAACCACATTCCTTTAAAGCCATACACAGGTATTTTCTGGGAGTGAGGATGGCAAGGGAGGAAAAGGAAACTGATATAAATGATGTGGAACATGTCTGCTGCCTTATGCTATGAAGGAAGGACTAGAGGGGACCTGGGTGAGACCCCCTGCCCTGCTACTTTGCTGCCCTCACAACCTTGGGGACATTACTTAGCCCCTCTAAGGTTCAGCTTCCTCATTTGTAAAATGAAGGAGATGGACTTGGATGATGTCCAGAGTCTCTCTACCAGTTCAAAATCCATGAAATGACGAACTCTTGAAGTTTCCGGAGACTTCCTAGGTAGGCTTTTCTTTCCTTTTAGAATCAAAGAACAGGAGCCTTGCAGGCCATCACATGCAGGCAGCAGCAGCACGGAGGCCTGACTCCTGGATTTGGAGATGACGTCCTGAATCTTACACTTATAGAGTAAGCTCTTTTCACTTTTGTGAGCCTCAGTTTCCCCATCTGTAAAATGAGTCTAGGAATAAAGGTGCTACTACACAGGATGGGTGGGAGGATGGCAACAATCAAAGGAAGTCATATATATACATATATATATATATATATATATACACATATATATATATATGTATATATGTATATATATATATATATATATATATATATATATATATATATATATATGTATAAAGTGTTTTGAAAATAATAAAATGTAACGATTCCTACTTGACAGGAAATATTCCTAGTCTAAGCAACTTTACCTTGTGCGTTCAGAAGGCCCAATCTTTTCCCTGTTTTTGAGAAGCAGCCTGGTTCTGTGGGCCTGGGGCAGCTAGGTGCTGCTACATCCCAGGATAGAGCAATGGGCTTGGAATCAGGAACACTCATCTTCACGAGTTCAAATCCTCCCTCAGGCACGTACTAGCTGTGTGACCCTGGGAAAGTCATGTAACCCTGTCTGCCTCAGTTCCTCATCAGTAAAGTGAGCTGGAGAAGGACATGGCAAACCGCTCCACGATCTGTGCCAAGAAAACCCCAGCCGGGGTTGCAGAGAGGCAGGTATGACTGCAGTGACTCAACAACAACTGGTCCCATGGAAAGAACCCAGGACTGACTGGTTCATTAATCAGACTCAGTTCACATCAAGTGACTTCCTCTCTCTGTGGCCTCAGTTTCTCTCCTTTGCACAATGGGGATCATGACACTCACAGGACTGTTAAGAGGAGAGCACTTTGTAGACTATGAAACACTGAATTATTACAGTAATTACTGTGATAGCAATTATTACATATTATAATTTAATGTGTCATAATGTATAATGATATATCAAATATATGATCATATCATACAGTGATGATTATATTACAAATATTATAATAATAGTTACTACTGTAATTACAGACATATTTAGTGTTGTTAAAGTATCAGTGGGAACGCCCAACAGCCGCAGGAATCCATTGGGTAATATGATAAAAACAACATTGATAAGTAGTGTTTATATAAAACTTTAAGATTTACAAAGCTTCCTACATGCTATCTCATTTGAGCCTTACAATAGCCTTGTAAGATAGGTATTATTATAGTATGTATAGTATACTATAATATAGTATATAATAATATATAGCTATTATCACCCCCACTTTACAGATGAGAAAACTGATGTTGAGAAGCATCTGAGGCAAGATTTGAACTCGAGTATCCCTGAGTTCAAAGGTAGCTTGGTGCAGTGGGACTAGGTTGGAAATCGGAGGCCTGGGTTCTAGGTCAGGCTCTTCCACCTGTTTGCTGGGTGACCAAGTCCTCCAGCACTTAGCAGAGTACCTGGCACCTAGGGAGCCCTCAACAAATACTTGACTGACTCATTTTCTCCCTTTGTAAAATGAGAGAGTTGGAATAAATGATGAGTAAGGTCCCTTCCAGGTCAACCACTATATAGTTTTACCCCTCTACACTCTACAAGACCTTCTACTAACCTCTCACATCCTATGCTCTAAGGTCTTTCCTGCCTCTAGCCTTCTGTAATTTCATGAGACCAAGAGGAAAAGGGAACCTGACTCTCTGTGGATACAGGCTGGCAGAATGATATCTGAGGA
>CM053769.1:308566563-308581480 GCA_028658325.1 Potorous gilbertii | reverse complement strand
TAGCAAAGGTTTCAGGATTCCCAGCTCTTTCTATTATATGGCTGTAAGATGAGACTAAAAATCGGGAGAAGTGTCTCAGTGATGCTACTAACTTCCTATGTTATCTCGGGCAAAGCATTTCCCCTAGCTGGGGTCTCAGCTTTCCTATTTGTAAAATAATAGGATTGGATTAGGACAGCTAACTTCTAACTTTGTATGTTCTAAAGGTCCTCGTTCCAAAATTTAAAAAATCCTCTTTCTACATATGCATGTGCACTGCGCCCCCACCCCACCCCCACCCCCAGTAGATTATTATTATTTGTTATATTATTTTCCATTAGAGGTTATAGATTTAAATTAGGGATGGGGAACCCGAGACCTTAAGAATATGTAAAAAGCATTACAGTCTAGTACATGGAGTTCTGGACTTGGAGTTCCAATTCTGCCTCTGACACTGAAATACCTGGAAAAGGAAAGGGCGTTGGATTGGATGTTCCCGATCCTATGTTCTTTGTGTGTGGTTCTTTTGTTTTTTTTAAACATTCATTTTTAAATTGAGTTCCAGATTCCCTCTCTCTCTCCAGTCCTTTCCCCACCCATTGAGCAGACACAAAATATGATACCCCTTATCATATTCTGCATGTGAAGTCATGCAAAACATATTTCCATATTAGCTATGTAAAGAAAAAGAAGCAAGAAAAATAAAGTGAAAAATATATGCTTCAATTTGCAATCAGAGTTCATCACTGTAGAGGTGGATAGTATGAGTCCTCTGGAAACGCCCTGGATCATTCTATTGCTAAGAACAGCTAAGTCATTCACAGTTGAACATTGTACAATAATTGCTGTTACTATGTACAATGTTCTGCTTGCTTCGTTTTGAATCTAAGTTTTCCCAGGTTTTTCTGAAATCAGTCTGCTTGACATTTCTTATAGTGCAATAGTATTCTATTATAAGCATATACTACAACTTGGTCAGTCATTCCCCAATTGATGGGCCTATCCTCAATTTCTAATTCTTTGCCAGAACAAAAAGAGCTGCTATAAATATTTTTATAAAAATAGGTCTTTTTTCTTTAATCTCTTTGGGATACAGATGGATATGCACAGTGTTGACCATGCCCTTTGGACATAGTTCCAAATGACTCTCCAGGATGATTGGACCAGTTCATAACTCCACCAACAGCGCATCAGTATTTCTATTTTCCTACATTCCCTCTAACATTTGTCATTTTTCTTTTCTGACATGTTAGTCAATCTGATAAGTATGAGAGAGTTGTTTTAATTTACATTTCTCTAATTATTAGTGATTTAGAGCATTTTTGTGTGCATTAATTACATTTGATTTCTTTTTCTGAAAACTATCTATTCAAATCTTTTGACTTCTCATCAATTAAGTAATGGTTCTAACTTTTATAAATTTGGTCCACTTCCCTATATATTTGAGAAATGAAGTCTTTATCAGAGAAAGTTGCTGAAACCTGCCCCTCCCCCCAGTTTCTTTCTCATTCTGACTGCATTGATTTTGTTTGTGAAAACACTTTTTAATTTTGTGTAATTGAAATTATCCATTTTACCTCCTGTAATTCTCTCTATCTTTTGTTTGGTCATAAAAATCTTCCCTTATTCATAGATCTGACAGGTAGATTTTTCCATCCTCACTTAGTTTGCTTATGATGTCATCCTTTATGTCTAAATCATGTATGTATTTTGACTTTATATTGGTATACAGTGTGAGATACTGTTCTATGCTATGTCTAGTTTCTGCTAGATTGCTTTTCAGTTTTCCCAGCAGTTTTTGTCAAATAGTGAGTTCTTGCCCTAATAACTTGAATCTCTGAGTTTATAAAAAACTAAATTATTGTGGTCATTTACTTCTGTATATTGGATACCTACTCTATTCCACTGATCAACCAAGCTGTTTCTTAGCCAGTACCAGATTATTTTGGAAATTAACACTCTGTACTATGGTATGGCTAGTTTGTCTTCATTTACATTTTTTCATTGTTTCCCTTGATATTTTTGACCTTTTCTTCTTCCAGGTGAGTTATTATTATTTTTATGTGTCTTATAAAATAATTCTTTGATCGTTTGACTGGCATGGCACCAAATAAGGAAATTAATTTAGACAGAATTGTCATTTTATTATATTGGCTCAGCCTACCCGTGAGCAATTCATATTTGTTCAGTTGTTTAGATCTATCTTTATTTGTGGGAAAAGTGTTTTGTAATTGTATTCATTCTGTGTGTGGCTCTTAAAACATATGCAAAGAGATGATGCTACCCTTATGAGTTGTTATGAGGCTGTAATGTTATGCTCTTTCAAAGGTATAGCATATTCATCAAAATAACAATAGCTAGTACCTATACAGCACCTACTATGTGCTTTAACACTATTCTCATTTGATCCTCACAATCACCATGAGAGGTAGCTGATATCATTGTTCTCATTTTACAGATGAAGGAAACAGAGCTTAAGTGAATTGCCTGGGGTTACACAACTAATAAGAATCTGAGGCTGAATTTGAACTCAAGTTTTAATAACTCCAGGCCTGGCACTCTATCCACTGTACAATGCAGAAGCATGCGTTCAGTGTGAGATAGAACTAAGGTGGTCAGTTGGGGTCGGGGCTTCTCTGTAATAAACTAAGTATTAAAATTATGATCAAAAAAACCAATTCTGGTAGACCTTTGACAATGACACTGGTGAATTCTGCTTCCTACTCCCCAAAATGAAGGAAAGAATAAAGCATTTATTAAGTGCCTACTATGTGCCAAACACTTAACAATTTTATCTGAGCCTCACATTTCCTCGAATTCTGGGTCCAGTGATCTATCCAATGCACCCACTAGCTGACATTCTGGAATAGTGGAATCTCTAGGTGAGGGATCAAAGGCCCAGATTTTGGTCCAGGCTCTGTTACTTACTAGCTGTATTACTTTGGGCAAATCATTTCTTTCTTGGCCATTGCCTCACCACAGGGCGGGGTGATCATGAGGACCACATGAAACGAAAAGTCTGAAAGAGCTTTGTAAACTAAAAAGTCTTTGTACTCATGTAAAGGATGATACTAATGACAATTTGATCACCATCCTTGGTCAGATCAGCTGAATGGACCCATAGGACTGAACCTACACTGATTATTTCCAAATCAAGTAGTAGAGATCTATAGCCTCCTAATGAAATCAAAGATGAACTCACCTGACTCTTTTTTCTCTGTAGACCCCGAATTCGGTGGGCTTATAACTATTTTAGTGCTATTGATTGCAGGCTGGGAATCATGCAACACCTGACACATGATCTCCTTTTGTTCAGATGTGTTGACCAGGAGTGAGATGTTGAGGCTGTAGGTACCATCTTTGTTCTCTGTGAGTTCAGGTATCTTCCCTTTCCCAGTTTCGGTGCCATTTTCTAGCCAGATGACACTCACATTTTTGGGATAGAACTTGTTCACATGACAGGTGATGTTGGTGCCATTTGAGGTAAATAGTGGAGTAATCTCTACTTGAGGTTTAACTAGAAGAAAATGCAAAGCCTTTAGATTAACCAAGGGAAGACCTGTCTCTCTCCTATCCTTTGTGTCATCACAGAGTTGCAGGGAAGGGAGCACGAATAAACAAGGACCAGAAATCTGCCCTGGCAGTAGATATCCTTAGGTTTAACTGGGGAATCCCCAACATTCATTCTGTAAACTCCTTGAGGACAGGGACTGTTTTTTTACTTTCTGTATCCCCAACACCCAAGGAGAGTGTCCTGTGCATCATTTGTTGCAAAGGTTTGTTTACTTGAATTCACCAAAAACCAATAAGAATGGAATCTATCCCTCTCCCTTACTTGCTCATTTCCTTCTCAAAGCTCAAACTTTATTTATTTGGGCTTCTTTTCTTGAGTGTACATAGAGTATAACACATGTTCCTCAAAGTAGGATCCAAGGACTGGATTTTCAGAGACACATGACACTAAGTTTCCTGTCCTAGCTCCTATGACCTGCTTTACTCAACACCAGCAAAAGACATAGAAGTTTGTGGCTAAAGAGAATTTCTCCTTTGGGGATGAAAAGAACCCCCCTTTCTAGGATTATACTAGGCTTTTTAGGACTTAGAGAAAACAAACACAGCTCATGCTCAAAGGGAACTGATGTAGTTGTGCTATGATATCAAAGCAGATGGCTCAGGGAGAACATGTACCCGTCTGCGATCTGGCCACCCTGTGTCCCTTTCTTCCTGTCTTCAGGATATTCCTAAGCACATGTGAAGTCCACCTAGGAGTTGGTCACCTCTGACAGGGCTCCAGATTGACCCGAGTGGCTCCTGAACATGGGGCTTACACTGTGTATTATACTCAGGAAAGTAACCTTTACTATATGCACCAACTGACAGCAAGCAGACCCCAGATAACCTTAAAGACACTTTTCATGGAAAAGCTTAAGGCAGCAGGTGCTCAGCACTTAGAATATTAGATATCAGTCATTTTGTTTCTGTCTACAGAAACTTGACTGTTTGCAAAAGGGGCCAAGTATGACCAGATAGTCCTTGGAGGTATTTGTATGTTGAGAGGAGAGTCAGGTTTCTCATAAATGTTAGCCCTTGCCAAACCCCTCCTATAGTTAATCAAACAACAAGCTATAATTAAGCACTTCCTTATGCCTAGCCCTGTGCTAGATGCTTTGACTATAAATATAAAAGTGGAACAGTACCCCCAACCCCTTCTAGAAGTTTACTTTCTACAAGGAAAATACAATACATTCACAGAAAAGTAAATAAAGGCTATCTACAAAATAAATACAGTGATGAAAGAAAGACAGCACAGATGTGGAAGATGGAACATTGGGGATGGAGCAAATAGCCTGGTTTGGTCATAGCAGAGAATGCAAGAGGGAGTATAACAAGCAATCTGTTAGAAAAGTTTAGCTGAAGTCAGATTGGAAAGAATCTTAAAATGCCAAATGCTGGAGCTTCTATTTCAACCTAAAGGCAATCGAGAGTCATAAAAGCTTCTTATGGCTAGACCTGTGCTATAGGAATATAATTTTTGGAGAAGGGGTTAGAAAATGGGAAAAAAATAGAGAGAGGGAAGCCAATTAGGAAGCTAGTGCCAAAGAATGGATAAGGGATACTGGGGACTTTGTGACATGAGCAGACAGAACGGTTAATCAACGGACATGTATTAAGTGTCTACTATGTGCTAGGCCCCATACTAGGTGCTAAAAGAGAGAAGGGGATGAATGTGAGATTAGGAGATGGAATTAACAAGCCTTGGCATAAGGGAGGGCAGTGAGGGAAATGGACTGCATACTGTATATGAGGAAAAGTGAAGAGTCAAGGATGACTCCTAGATGCCTGAAGAGAATGGTGGTCCCCTCAATAGGAACAGAGAAATTAGGAGGAGAGGCAGGACCAGGAAGAAAGATAATGAGTTCTATTTTAAACATAGTGAATTTGAGATCCCTATGGGTCATGCAGGGAGAGATGTTAAGTAGGTAGTTGGAGGCTTAGGACTAGAGCCTCAGAGAGAGATGAAGGCTGGATGTGTAGATTTTGGAGGCATTTATGTAGAGATGATAGTTGAATTTACAGCAGCAGATAAGATCACTAAAAGAGAGTGTAGGGATAGAAGAGGATAGCCCTTTGGTACACCTATGCATAGATGGCCAGACATGGATGAAACTATGAAGGAGAACAGGAAGTGCGGTCTGACAGGTAGGAAAAGAATCACAAAAACCCAGGAAGTAGAGTGTCTAGAAGGGTGTGGCTGATCGTGTTAAATACTGAAGAGAGATTTTAAAAAAAGGATGAGGACTAAGAAAAGTCTGTCACATCTAGCTATAGAGATCACCGGTGACCTTGGAGAGTTCCAGTCGGGTAGTGAGGTTGGAACAGGGAAACTGGAATAAGTAACGGAGAAAAGCTAATAATGGAAATTCTGCTTCTGAGGGTTGAGAAGTGAGAAGATGAGAGAAACTGAAAGCTCCAGGAGGAGACTTTTTTCCTAAGAGATTGTGAAAGGAAGGAGAGATACAGGATGATAGCTTGAGGGGATGATAAGGTCAAACGAAGGTTTTTATCGATGTGAGCATGTTTGAAGACAGCAGGGAAGGAGCAAGTGGGGAAGAAGAGGCTGAAAATTCAGGAGGGAGAAGGAAGGATCAAAGAGACAAGCACCCAAAGGGGTAGAAGGGGATGGGATCAAGGTTACAAGAAAAAAGTTTGCTGGTGGCAGAGAGAATAGCCAGCTTGTCCTCCAAGAACAGAGGAGAGTCTGGGGATGATGCTAAAGTGAACTGAAGTATGGAACTGGAGATGAGTGCAAGTGTGTGATGGAAGATTTCAATGAAAAAAGGTGCTTTGCTGAGTGGGAATAGGGAGGTCAGAGTAGAGGTAAGCTGTAGGAGAAGAGGGAGTCTGATAGAATCGATCAGGGAATAGGAAAAGAAGTGATAAGCAGTAGTAAGTGCCAAGTGGAGACTGAGTAACACTCAAGGTCCCAGAGAGCACAGTGGTGTCATGTCTTCTAGAGGTGCTCAGTAGTACAGGGCAGTAGAAGAGGAAGTGTGTGTGTGTTCATCCTTTGTTGCCAAAGAACACCATCAGAGAAATGATGACATGACTTGCATTTGACTTTGTTTTCAGTGAGGGAGGGCTGTGCAGGTCACCAGCCTCATTTCTCTTCCAGAGCCATCTGAATCCAGTGACCTTAGGCTCTTAGCCTAACTCAATTTTACTACCTTTGAAGGAACTTCTGTATAATATGAAACAAGTAGTTAGATGGCAAAAGGCAGCTAGGTGGTACAGGAGTCAGGAAGACTCCCCAAGTTCAAATCTGGTTTTAGACACTTACTAGCTGTATGACCCTGAGCAAGTCACTTAACCCTGTTTTCCTTAGTTTCCTCATCTGTCAAATGAGCTAGAAAAAGAAATGGCAAACTATTCTAATATCTTTGCCAAGAAAACCCCAAATGGGGTCAGAGAATTGGACATGATTGAGACAACTGAAAAACAATATAATATGCAACACAGCTCCTAGGCACAGGTAGGAACCCCCTCTACATTTCTTACCCTCTGTCTCCTTTGTCTCAGTGTTAGGCAGATTTGGTTTCCTAACAGGGATCTTAGGGACAATTACCTTTATAAGGACAGAGTTCACTCTCTGTATCTCTAAGATCCTTAAGATTTATCTGCCTCATAAAGCATCAAGGAAGACAATGAGTGTAACTGCTTGCCTGTTGCCTTGATTGATGTATTTCCATTGGAAACTCTGTGTGGCCAATGGAACCTGAGGTCCTCCAATCCTATCACAATACTAAAACTACCATTTCCTCACCCATTGAAGGTCATGATTTGAATCTTTTCTTGATACGATAATCCTATATGTGGGCACGAGGCACCTAGGAGACACAATGGATAAAGCACGAGTCCTGGAGACAGGAAGACAAGTTCAAATCTAGTACCAGGAGCCTGGGCTCCTTTTCCCCAGCTGTAAAAGGGGGATAATTAAAACACCTACTTCAGAGATTGTTGTGAGGATTAAATGAGATAATATTTGTAAAGTAGTTAGCACAGTTTCTGACACATAGTAGGATCTTTATAACTCTTTCCCCTTATTCTCACCAGCTGCCAGGTAGCTATAACTCTCATACCTGGAACTCCTACCCTATAGTCACTTCCTTATCAGCTACCATGCAGAGCAGCAGTCATACTGTCCCAAAGTCTTCCTCTTTCTAGTTCAATCAATCAACCAATAAACATTTATTAAGTGCTTACTATGTGTCTGGCAATGTGTTCATCTCGGGGAATACAAAAAGAGGCAAAGGGCAGTATCTGCCCTCAAGGAACTTACAATATAATTGAAGCAACAAGCAAAAAATTTTGTAGAAAGCAAGCTAAAAGAGAGTGTAGGGATAGAAGAGGATAGCCCTTTGGCTATTTGACAAATAAGGAAAGACCCTAGAATTGAGGGGAGTTGGTAAAGGCTTCCTGTAGGAGGTAGGATTTTAGCTGGGACTTAAAAGCCAGAGAAGTCAGAAGGTAGAGAGGAGGAGGGCAAGCCCTCTAGGAATGAGGACAGTCAGCCCTGAAACTTTAAGCAATTCAAGTTGGTGCCCTTGGTATTCCAAACCATATTATCCCTTCATTTAAGCCATGCCTCCATAGTTACAGCATTGTCTCCTCTTCTTTGAGGGCAAGGGCTATCTTGGCTTTGGTATTTGTGGACCCCCTCGTCCTCCCTAGCTTGCATGTATACTTGGCACACAGTAAAACTTAATAAATGACTCTTCCTTCATCATTCTAACCCCCAAATCATAATGACTCGTATTTCCCTAGGGCTTTATGGTTTACACATCATCTTTTTCACCATCGATCCGAGAGATGGGCAGTAAAGGTATTATGCCCCATTTTACGGATGAGGAAATAACATCAAAAAGGTTAAATGTCTTGTCAAATAATTGGCCAATAATAGGCTTTGACCCAAGTTTTCTGAGTCCTCCTCCTCACAACATCATACCCCTCTTCCTCCACGTCTTCTTCCTTCCTGGCATTCTGGCACATCTGGCGAAGGCCTTGGTGACATGTGTCTCACTCTAGTGCTGCCAAGAACTCCACCATCCACTGTTGTCAGGGTATCAAGCAAGGATCGCTAGTCTTAAGATCAGAAGATCGGGTTTGAGCTCCACCTCCAAAACTTAGGCCCCAAGGAAGTCACCTTCAGTTTCTAAACTTTCAGGTTCCTCATCTGTAGAATGGGGATCACTACAACGTGCACCTTCACAAAGAATGTCCTGTGAGCTCAGTGGGTGGGGAGCTATTATCATCTTCATGATTTAAGGGGTGATCCCAGGAGCCTGAGGCGGGAATGCTGTTAGCAAGGAATAAGGATAAATGGGAAGTCAGTTCCCAGGACTTAACCTCGGAAGATTATATTTAGGCTTCACAATTAATAGCTAAGAGTCAATTTTCTGAGGCAACCCTGGGTCAAGTCAGTCAGGGAATGGGCATTTAGTCAATGCCTAAGCTGTGCCAGATACTGTGCTAAGGGCTGGGGATACAAAGCGAAAGATAGTCCCTGCTCCCAAGGAGCTCATGGTCTAATGAGAATCAAGCCTATGCCCCAGAACTCATTCAGGAACATAGGGTAGGAAGCAGGGAATGTGCCCAGTGCAAGGGTTCACTTACCTCGGACAACATTTGACAAATTCTTTGTCCCTCGAAGAGGAGATTGTAACGTGACATGATTCACCTCACAGATGACCTGAGAACCGACATCGCTTGCTTCTAGTTTCACCAATGCAATGCTGGAGATGTTGTAGGACACACTATCGCCCTCAGGGGAAATCTTGGTCCACTGGGTATGGATCTCATTCCCATTTTTAAACCATTTCAGGGTGATGGCTTTGGGGGAGAAGCCATACGAGTTACAGGTGAAATTCTCCATGTTCTCAGTATTTACTCTCTCCTGGGGGCCGGATACTACAGGTACAGAAGGTTTGGCTGGACACAGAAACAATTAATAAACACAATGCAGTAAAATTCCTAAATAAACAGTTAATAAAAATACCAAATAAACACAAAAGAAAAATTACCAGTGCCCAGTCTCTTAGTTGCTACTTTAAATTACTGCTACCTGGCTTCATCTTAACACTTTATAAGTTTCAGAAATAGGTTTGTTTTTTTAAAACTATAAATAGAGTAGAAAATAGCAAGCATGTGTGTCTGCCAATGCCATAAACTCCACTTATATAAAACTTCTTTATTGAGAGTGTCAGAGGAAGGAAAATATGCTGAGGTCTCCTTAATCCTAAGAAGGAGCTTCCTCTACCTGATTCAGTTAAACACAGTAGAAAGAATGGTGGAGTCAGAAGACCTGGATTCAAATCCTTGGTCACTCATATGACTTTCTGCAAGTCACTCAACACCCTCCACCCCCAGCCTCAGTTTTCTCATCTGTAAGATGAAGGTCTTGGACTAAATAGCTTCTGTGCTCTTCAAAAGACCTAGACCCACAATCCTATGATCTCCTGTCTCTCTTCTCACTAAACTTCTTGGAAAAGCTCTCTAAATCTAGAGACCAATATTCTATAGTACCTATACCCCAAAGAGACTGAAGAAGGAGGAAAAGGGACCTCAAATGTTTACTGCAGTTCTTTTTGTGGAGGATAAGGGGATACACATTAATTGAGAATGACTGAACAAATTGTGGTATATGATAGGATATTACTGTGCTGTAAGAAATGATGAAGCATCAACCAGGGAATGGCTGAATGAGTTGTGGTATAAGAAATGATGAGCAGGACGCTTTCTGAACACCTAAAAAAAACTATGAACTGATGCAAAGTGAAGTGAGCAGAACCAGAACACTGTACACAGTAGCACCAATATTGTAAGGCTGATCAATGACGAAAGACTTAGTTATTTTGATCAAGGTAATGATTCAAGGCAATTCCAAGACCCGTGATGAAAAATACTCTCTACCACCAGAGAGAGAAATGATGACCTCTGAGTACAGGTGGAAGCGCACTTTTAAGATTTTACTTTGTGTGTGGGTGTGCTTTTTTTGATTTTTGCAACATAGCTAACATGAAAATGTTTTGCATGACTTCACATGTATAACTGATACCAAATTGTCTACTTTCTCAAGGAGTGGGGAAGAGGTGGTAAGGAAGATGAGAATTTGGAACCTGAAATTGAAAAAAAATGAATGTAAAGTTTTTTTATATGTAATTGGAAAATATTTAATGAAATAAATAAAAATATATTTTAAAAAGAAATTATGAAGAGGAGGGAAAAGGATCAGAATGCATGCCATGTCAGGGTGGGGGGGAAGGGAGAGATGGGGAGAAAATTTGGAACTCAAAATCTTGTGAAATGAATGTTGAAAACTAAAAAATAAATAAATTAAGAGAAAAAGGGAGGGAAAGGAATAAACATTTACATTTCATCTACTATGTGTCAGGTACTACGTTAAACACTTTTTACAATGATCATCTCGTGTAATGTCTCACAACAACCCTGTGAGTTAAGTGCTATTGTCATTTTCATTTTATAGATGAGGAAACTGAAGCATACAGCAGTTAAGTAACTCACCAGAGTCACCAAGTTAGTAAGTGTCTAAAGCCCAATGGTTTTAGAGAAACCTGAGAAGACTTGTATCAATTGATTCAGAGAGAAGGGAGCAGAACTAGGTGAATGATTTTCCAAATAATAACATTAGAAAGACAAATAACTCTGAATAATTTGGTGAACAACCATAATCCTCAAGGACCAATGAGAATGCAGACTACCCAACTCCTAACAGAGAGCTGATGGACTCAAGACACAGAGTAAGATATATTCTTTTGGACACTGCCCATATGGGGATTTTTGCAGAACATTTTTGCTTAATGATGCATATTTATTACAAGTGTTTCCCCCTTCACTGCCCTGAGAATGGGAAGTTGGAAGTGAGAGGCAGAAAAAAAAAATTGCCTGTTAACTGAAAAAAGTAAAACAAAAGTTACAAAAAGAGGAAAAAAGACTCTATCTATGCACAGTCCCTATATTTTCTGGCCACCCAAGATGCTCTAACCCTACAGAATCTCAGGGTTTGAAGGAAACTTTAAGATGATTTAGGCCAAACCCATATCTAAGAAAGAACCTCTCCTACAAAATCCTTACAAGTAATTATTCAACAATCCACTTTTGGACATCTCTGTTTAGGATGATTTTCCTTATAATGAGTTGAAATCTTCTGCAATTTCTTTGCATTGCTCTTAAATCGATTCCTGAGACCAGGGAGAACATGTCTTATCCCTCTTTCTGAAGACAACTCTTCAAGGAGGTGGAGCCAAGATGGCAGAGTTTAGGTAGCAACCCAGATGAACATTCCCAATGTTTCCTTCCAAAAAACTTTAAAATAACTCTTTAAATCAAATGTTGGGGCACCATAGTCAACAAAGAGTCAGTGAAGCACTTTTCTAGCCAAAGAAAACTTAGGAGGTAGGCAGGAGAGGTCTGTGACACTAGAGGTGGGGATTGGTCCAGAGCTCAGTACATCCTGTGATGAGTCTTGGAGACCACTCTAACAACAACAACAGCAGTTTCAGCAGCTCTCAGTCAAGACATGGGAAGGGGTCAGATAACTGGTCAAAAATAAATTACAGGGGACTTTTTTTGGCACTGGGGACAGCTGGGGCTGACCAGCATCTCTATTACCCATGAGCAGTTCTCGGTTGCAGTTTCAAGTATGTGATCGGTCACAAGGGAAAAGGGGCAGTTCCAGGGCAAAGAGGAACACTAGCAATTGAGGCTACAGGGGAGCAGGGTCCTTTCCTGGGTACAGACCAGAGCACAGACCAAGAGAGCAGTGACCACACCTTTGCCAGGAGCATACCACCTTGGAAGCACCACAAACTTTAAGATCCTCAGTTCTGAAAACAGAAACATGGAAAAAGCCTAAAACTTGGGACAATGCCTCTTTACCCCCAGATGAGCAGAGCTCAACTTTAACATGAAGGTCAAAGTCAAGAAATAGGCTGGAAAAATAAACAAACAACAACAAAAAAAGGACTTGACTATAAAAAGTTACTATAGTGACAGAGAAGACCAAAACAAACTCAGAAGAATATGAAAACAGCTACCAAAAAGCCTCAAGGAAAAATGCTAATTGGACCAAAGCCCAATAAGAATTCCTGGAAATATTAAGGAGATAATAATGGCAGAGGAAAAATTGGGAAATGAGAGCAATGCAAAAAAATTAAGAAAAGAGAATTAACAGGTTGGTAAAAGAGGCACAAAAAATACTGAAGAAAATAACACCTTAAAAAAATAGAATCAACCTAATAGTATGAGGGACAAAAATTCATTGAAGAAAAGAACTCTACAAAAAGCAGAATAGACCAAACGGAAAAGGAGGTTCAGAAATTCACTAAAAAAGAAGAATTCCTTAAGATAAAGAAATTGAAGGAATAAGAATAGGCAAAGAAGAAACTAAGTTATCACTCTTTGCAGATGATATGATGTTATGCTTAGAGAATCCCAGAGATTCAAGTAAAAAAACTACTTGAAATAACAAACAACTTTGGCAAAGTTGAAGATTACAAAATAAACCCGCATAAATCTTTTGCATTCCTATATATTAGTAACAAAGTTCAACAGCAAGAGATAGAGAGAGAAATTCCATTTAAATCTAGGGTAGACACTATAAAATATTTGGGAGTTTACCTGCCAAAACAAACTCAGGGACTATGTGAACACAATTACAAGACACTTTTTGCATAAATAAAATCAGATCTAAGTAAGTGGAAAAACATCAGTTGCTCATGTGTAGGCCGAGCCAATGTAATAAAAATGACAATTCTACCTGAATTAATTTACTTATTTAGTGCCATACCAATGAAACTATCAGATAATTATTTTCTAGAGCTGGATAAAATAATATCAAAATTCATCTGGAAGAACAAAAGGTCCAGAATATCAAGGGGACTAATGAAAAGAAATGCTAGGGAAGGTGGCCTAGTGCTACCAGATCTCAAATTGTATTATAAAGCAGTAATTATCAAAACCACATGGTACTGGCTAAGAAACAGAAGGGTAGACAAGTGCAATAGGGTAGGTACTCAAGACACAATAGGCAATGAATATAGCAATATCCTGTTTGATAAACCCAAGGACCCCAGCTTCTGGGATAAGAACTCATTGTTCGACAAAAATTGTCGGGAAAACTGGATAACAGTGTGGTGGAAACAGTATGGTGTCATGCCTGACACCGTACACAAGAATAAAGTCCAAATGGGTACATGAACTAGGTATAAAGATTGATACCATGGACAAACTGGAGGAGGAAGGAATAGTGTATTTATCAGTTTTATGGAGAAGGGAAGAATTTTTGAGTAAAGAAGAGATAGAAAGCACTATGAAGTGAGAAACAGATAATTTTGATTACATCAAACTGAAAAGTTTTTGCACAACCAAACCCAATGAAACCAAAATTCGAAGGGATGTAGTACATTGGAAAGAATTTTTACAGCTAATCTCGGGGATAAAGACCTTATTTCTAGAATACACAGAGAACTGAGTCAGATGTACAACAATACAAGTCATTCCCCAATTGATAAATGGTCAAAGGATATGAACAGGCAATTTTCAGAGGAAGAAATTAAAAGATAAATATCATCATATGAAAAAATGCTCTAAATCACTTTTGATTAGAGAGATGTAAATCAAAACCACTCTGAGGTACCACATCACACCTATTAGATTGGCAAACATGACAGAACAGGAAAATGATAAATGTTGGAGAGGATGTGGGAGAGTTGGAACACTAATTCATTGCTGGTGGAGCTGTAAGCTCATCCAACCATTCTGGAGAGCAGTTTGGAACTATGCCCAAAGGGATACAAAAATGTGCATACCTTTTGACCCAGCAATAGCACTTCTAGGACTGTATCCCTAAGAGATCATAAAAATGGGAAAGGGTCCCACATGTACAAAAATATTTATAGTAGTAATCTTTGTAGTTGCCAAAAACTGGAAATCAAGGGAATACTCATCAATTGGGGAATGGCTGAATAAATTATGGTATATGAATGTAATGGAATACTATTGCGCCATTAGAAATGATGAACAAGAAGACTTCAGAGAAGCCTGGAAAGACTTATATGATCTGATACTAAGTGAAAAGAGCAGAACCAGGAGAACTTTGTGCACAGCAACAACCATAGTGTATGAGAGTTTTTTCTGGTAGACTTGGATCTTCATAGCAATGCAAGGACATAAAAAAAAAATTCCCAATGGTCTTCTAAGGCAAAATGCCTTCCACATTCAGAGAAAGAACTATGGAATTCAATCACAGAATGTAGCAGATCATTTGTGTGTGTGTGTGTGTGTGTGTGTGTGTGTGTATCATGTTTTGGTTTGTTATATGATTTCTCCCATTTATTTTAGTTCTTCTATACAGCGTGACTAT
>CM053769.1:308455487-308566463 GCA_028658325.1 Potorous gilbertii | reverse complement strand
GTTCTATGGTAGTGATTGTAGAATACTGAAAATAAAAAAAATGAATATATACAAAAGAGTTCCTTAAAAAAAAAAGCAGAATTGGTCAAATGGAAAGAGAGGTACAAAAGCTCACTGAAGAAAATATTTTCTTAAAATTAGTATTGAGCAAGTGGAAGCTAATGGCAACATAAGACTTCAAGAAACAATAATACAAAGTCAAAAGAATGAAAAATATATTAGAAAATGTGAACTATCTCATCAGAAAAACAACTCACTTGGAAAATAGATCAAGGAGAGATAATTTAAGAATTATTGAACTACCTGAAAGCCACAATCAAAAGAAGAGCCTAGATATCAAATGTCAAGAAATTATAAAGGAAAACTGCCCCCAATATCTTAGATTCAGAGGGCAAAATAAAAATGGAAAGAACCCACTGATCATCTCCTAAAAGAGATCACCAAATGAAAACTCCTAAGAATATTATAGAGGTATTCCAGAGATCTCAGGTAAAGGAGAAAATACTGCAAGCAGCCAGAAACAATTTAAATATTATGAAGTCATAATCAGGATCACACAAGATTTAGACATTAAAGAACTGGAGGGCTTAGAGCAGGGGTGGGGAACTTGTGGCCTTAATCCAAACTTCATAGAACAAACCCCCTTAATAAAAGGATTTGTTCTATGAAACTTGACTCAGCCAAAAGACTGTACCCAAGGACTTAGAAAGCCACATGTGGCTTTGAGGCTGCACATTCCTCACCCCTGGCTTAGAATATGATAATCCAAAAGGCAAAGGAGCTAGGATTATAACCAAGAATGCCTACCCAGGAAAACTTCAGAGGGAAAAAAATGAAATAGAGGACTTTCAAGAATTCCTGAAGAAAAGACCAGAGCTGAGCTGAAAATCTGACATTCAAACACAAGACTCAAGAAAAGCATAAAAAGGCAAACATGAAAGAGAAATCACAAGGGATTTAACTGTTTACATTTCTATATGGGAAGATGATACACGTAATTCCTAAGAACTTTATCATGAGTATGGCAGTTAGGAGTCTACACTGACAGAGGGCATGAGTGAGTCAATTATGTTGGGATGATCTCAAAAAAAAAAAAAGGGGTGAAAAAGAGAAACCTACAAGAAGAAGGAAGGAAAAGAAAGAACAGGAAAATTTTTTCATATAAAAGAGGCATGCAAAAAGAACTTTTATAGTGGAGGGAGAAATGAAGGAATGGTAGGCAAAACTTGAAATTCACTCTCACTGGATTTGGTTCAAAAAGGAAAGACTATGCATACACACTCAGTTGGGTAAAGAAATCTATCTTTCCCAATAAGGAGATGGGAGAAGATGGGGATAAAAGAAATGGGAGTAGGGAGACATGATAAAAGGGAAGGTAGATTAAGGCAATCAGTGGTCAGAAGCCAAATAGACTTTTGAGAAGGGACAGGATAAAAGAGAGAAGAGGAAAAGAAATGGAAGAAAATAGGATGAAAGGAAACACACAAGCAGTAATCATAACTGTGAATATGAATGGGATAAGCTTACCCATAAAATGGAAGTGGATGGCAAAATGAACTAAAAACCAGGATCCAACCATATGTTGTTTATAAGAGACACACTTGAAACAGAAAGATACACACAGAGTTAAAATTAAGGACTGGAGCAGAACATATTATGCTTCAGCTGAAATAAAAAAGTAAAGGGGTGGCAATCATGACCTCAGACAAAGCAAAAGCAAAAATAGACATAATTAAAAGAGAATCAGGGAAATTACATTTTGCTAAAAGATCCCACAGACAATGAAGTAATGTCAAGAATTTTTACAGCAAGTTTCTTTGGTCAAGGCCTCATTTCTCAGATATGTAGGGAACAGAGTCAAATTTATTAAAATAAGATCCATCTCCTAATTTTTAAATGGTCAAAGGATATGAACAGGAAGTTTTCAGAAGAAGAAATCAAAGCTATTTGTTGTCATATTAAAAAATGTTCTAAACTTACTAAACTATTGCAGAAACATAAATTAAAATAACTCTGAGGTACCACCTCACACTTACAAGTAATGCCAAAGGAAGGAGAGCAATAGGAACACTAATGTACTGTTGGACTTGTGAACTGGTTCAACCATTCTAGAGAACAATATGGAAATATGCTCAAAAGGCTATAAAACTGTACACATTCAGCAATCCTACTACTAGATCTGTAACCTAAAGAGATTAAAGAAAAGGAAAAAGGACCCACACATACAAAAATATTTATAGCAGCTCTTTTTGTGGTGGCAAGGAATTGGAAATTGAGGGAATGCTCATCAATTGGGAAATGGTAGAACAAGTTGTGGTATATGACATTAATGGAATATTGTGCTAGAAGAAACGATGGAGATGGTTTCAGAAGAAAACATGGCAAGACCTATATGAATTGATGCAAAGTAAAGTGAGAAGAACTGAAAGATCACTGTACACAGTGAAAGCAAAGATGTAACGATGATCAATTGTGAAAGTGTTGGCTACTTTGAGCAATACAGTCATGTAAGACAACATCAAAGGACTTTTGGAAAGCATGAGGGAAAAATGCTATCCACCGCCAAAGAGAGAACTGATGAACTTTGAGGGTAAACTGAAGTACAATTTTCTCACTTTATTTTTTTTGTGATATGGCTAATATGGAAATGTGTCTTATATGATTTCACCTGTATAACTAATACAATTTTGCTTGCCTTCTCAGTGGGTGGAAAAGGAGTGGGAGGGAGGGAGAAAATTTGGAACCCAATTGAAATAAAAGAATGCTAAAATAAATAAATAATATTTTTACTTAAAAAAAAGAGGGAAGGTAGATTACTTAATCTTAATCTTAAACAAAATGAACTCTAAGGAAGTACAAAAATATTTGTAACAGCTCTTTTTGTGGTGGAAAAGAATTGGAAAGTGAAGAGATATCTATCAATAGGTGAACTGCTGAACAAGTTATGGTATATGATTGATAGAATATTATTGTCCCGTAAGAAATGATGAAAGGAATGGTTTTAAAGAAACCCAGGAAGACATATATGAAATGATGCAGAGTGAAATGAGCAGAACCAGTGGAATGGTTCATACCATGACATTATTACAAAGACAAACAATTTTGAAAGACTTAGAAACTGATCAATGACCAACCATGATGCTTGAGGACTCACAAGAAAATATGATAAAGAAGTGATGGGCTCTGAGTACAGACTGAGATCTACATTTTGGACACAGTCAATGTGAGAATGTTTGCTTGACAATACATATTTGTAACAAGGATTTTGTTTTTCTTTCTTTCTCCATTGGGGAAGGGGAAAGAGATGAGAGAGAGAGGATTTTCACTGACTGAAACAAAACTTAATTTAAAAAAAAGACAACTCTTCAAATACTAGAAGATAGTTTGTATGTTCACCACTCCCCAACTCCCACCTAAGTCTTCCCTTCCTCAAGCTAAACCTCTCCAATTCTTTCATCTGTTCTTTTTATGGCATGGACTCAAGGTTCTCTCCATTCTGGCTGCCTTACTCTAGATTACACTTGGATTCAACAATGTCCTTCCTAAAATGTGTCACCCAGAACAGAAGAACCTAACAACCATATGCAGATGGCCAGGGTAGAGGACATTTGCATTACTCCTCCCTTTCTTCTGCACACCACCTCTTTCAATGTCAATGCAGACTAAAATCGCGTCAGCATTTTTCACTGCCATATCGCACTGCTGAGTTCATTAAGTTTGTAGTGCATTAAAGCTCTCAGAACATTTTCATGCATACTGTTTTCTAGTTACCCCTTCCACTTGTAATCAAATTTCCATCCCATCATTCTACTTAAATTGCTTTCTCAAAGGTTACCAGGTTACTTCCTAACTGCCAAATCTCAGTCTTTTTTTAGCCCCCTTCCTCTTGGACAACCCCGTTTGTGTCATCCCCCATTCTCTTCTCCTTTGCTTTAATTTCTGATGAAGAGGAAGCTCTTCTTGCCAAAGCCAAATGCCTTAAGTCTGTCCTTGACTCTTATCACCTCCTAGCTCTGTCTCTTGTACCCTTAAACAACTTTTGAGTTGATTGTTCTATCTTCTCAAGAATCACATCTCTCATGCAAATCAAAACAACTCTGATATACCACATCACGCCTATCAGATTGGCTAACATGAAAAAACAGAAAAATGATAAATGTTAGAAAAGATGTGGGAGAATTGAAACACTAATTCATTGTTGGTAGAGCTGTGAGCTGACCCAACCATGCTGGAAAGCAATTTACAACTGCCCAAAGGATTATAAAAATGTGCATACCCTTGGACCACTTCTAGGGTTGTATCCCAAAGAGATAAAAACAGAAGAAGGACTCACATGTACAAAAATATTTATAGCAGCCCTTTTTGTGGTGGCCAAGAACTGGAAACTGAGGGAATGCCCATCAACTGGGGAATAGCTGAACAAGTTGTAGTATATGAATGTAATGGAATACTATTGTGCTGTAAGAAAGGATGAACAGGAAGACTTCAGAAATACCTGGAAAGACTTACATGAACTGATGCTGAGTGAAATGAGCAGAACCAGAAGAACATTATACACACTAACAGCCACAGTGTATGTGGGCTATTTCTGATAGTTTAGACCTTCACAGCAATGCAAGGACCTAAAACATTTCCAAAGGATTCTGGATGCAAAACACCATCCACATCCAGAGAAGAACTATAGAGTCAGAATGCAGAATGAAGCAGACTGTTTTCTCTTTCGTTATGTTTTGCTCTGTTTTTTTTCATGGTTTTTCCCATTCATTTTAATTCTTCTATACAACATGACTAATGTGAAAATGTGTTTAATAAGAATGTATGTGTAGAGCCCATATAAGATTGCATGCCACCTTGTAAAGGGAGGGGGAGAAAATTTAAGACTTATGAAAGTGATTGTTGAAAACTGAAAACAAATAAATTAATTTTAAAAAAAGAAACAGAAAAAAAGAATCACATCTCTCCTGCCTTTCACAATAAAATGCCTATAAAAAGTCTATCTATACTAGTTATCTTCATTTCCTCACTTACATTCATACTTGCAACTGAACTTCTGATCTTCATCCAAACTTTTCATTCTAAGACTGATAAACTCTTAATTTGTCTGTTTACCTCCCCCTGAAAACTCTCTCCTCCATCCTCTTTCTGATTTCTTCTGGTTCTTGTCCTACATGCCTCACTGCTACAGCTGTAACTAGGAACTTTTGTGTCTGAGGCAAGAAACACAAATTGTGTCTGGAACACGGGGCAAAAAATATGTTCTTTGTCATGGCACAGGGATGGGGTGGGCTCCTCTGGGAGTGGGAGACAAAGATTCTAGGACACTGACATGATGTCACTATTGGGTAAGACCAGGGAAAGGTTGGGTAAGACCAGGAACTTCAAACTTCTGTTCAAAGCCTTTTGCAAGAAGCCTTTCCCAATCCCCTCTACTGTTACTGCTTTCCACCTAAGACTGTTTCCCATATAAATTGTGTATATCTTATATGTGTAAGTTTTTGCTATGTGTTGTCTCCCCCACTGGACTGTGGGCTCTTTAAGGGCACAGACTGTCTTTTTGCCTTTCTTTGTATCTTAGTATTCAGCACAATGCCTGGCATATAGTAAGGGCTTAATAAATGACTGCTAATTGACTGACCCATTTTCTGGTAGCATCCTATGTTAACTACTTTTACTAACTAGGTGACAGACTGTATTATAGTGATACTGTCAAAGGACTACAAATGCTCCTACTGTCCTCTGACTTCAGCACCCTGGGACAAAACCCCTGAGACACTTCAATGGGTAGTGTTCTGCTGATTGCTTCTTGTCAGTCTCCTTGGCTGATCCTCATCATCATCTATGTCCTTTAACTCTAAATGCCCGCTAAGGTTCTGTCCTGTATCAGTAAGTACCCCAACATGCACAGGGGGGCCTGCTACCACAGGTTCTAAGATCTGCATTCATAAAAGGAAGGGCAACTTTTGAGGAGTTAACAATCACTTGAATCAAGCACATGTATCATTCCTTTAACCAAGCACATATATATTCACCTAGTTCAAGGGAGTCAGCACCCTGAAAATACAGAGAAATCAAAGATCAACAGACATGGCTTCCTCTGCCTGACCATCAACAGACAGCTCCATCTGTCTGACCATAGTTACCAGAGAGGGAAGCAATGACATCTGAATTTTTCAAGGTGGGGGTGGTGTGGCTGTCTTAAAGGCTTCCCAGAATCCTCATCTGGCAGAACCAACACTTCTAGTAAGTCCCAAAGTAAAACCTCACCCTCAGAGGTTTATACACTTTTTAGAACCAGAGGGCATAACCTTCTGACCCAGTGTCTCAATAGGAAAAAACAAAAGATACTTGAGATCCTCGTACAAAACAACTCCCCTAACCAAACTTCTCACAATGGGCAGGCCCATCAATGGATGGGAAAGATCTTCTTTAATCACATTATTCAATCAGAGGCACTTTTAGTAAAACAAAAATAGCAAAGGATTCTAATTTGATTTCCATCACATGTCCCTGGTCCTCCTCCTTCTCTATATACATGCTATATGACCTCATCATCTCCCATAAATTCAAGGATCATCTCTTGAAGGATCACCTCTCAGCAAATGACTCCTAAATCTTTATATCTAGCCCTATCTCTCTTCTGAATTCTAGTCCCATATCTGATGGACATCTCCACTTGAACATCCCACTGGGAATTTCAAACTCAACATGTTCAAAATGAAACTTACTATCTAACCCCACCCCACCCCCATCCCCAAACCTTTACTTACCCAAACTTCCCTACTTCAGTTGAAGGTAGCATCATCCTTCACTCACCTAGGTTTACAACTCTGAAGTCACTCTTGACTCTTCTCTCTTCCTTTCTTCTCTTTTCATTACCAGTGGTGAAGTGTTGTCAGCTCTACTTTCACCATATTTCTAACATCCATCCCCTTCTTTCAGTTCACATGGCTACCTCTCTAGTTCAGGCCCTCATCACCTCTCACCTGGACTCTTTCAGTAGCCTCCTAATTAGACTCCCTGTTTCTACCTTTTACCTTCTTCAATTTATCCTCTGCAATGCTCCAATAGATCTGTGACTTCATTATTCCTTCTAGCAATGCAGATCACAATCTAACAATGCTGGCCCAACCCTATCTATGTCTTCCCATAAGTTTGCCAAAGAGTAGCCTATGTATTAGGTGTAATTTGGTAGCACAGTGGATAGAGCACCTGATCTGGAGTCAGGAAGACTTGAGTTCAAATCCAGCCTCAGATACTTACTAGCTGTGACAAGTCACCTGTCTGTTTCCCTTTCATCTATAAAATGAGGATAATGATGGTATTTACCTCCCAGGATAATTGTGAAGTTCAAATAAGAAATGTTCATAAAAGCACTTTGTAAACCTTAAAGTGATATATAAATGCTAGTTATAACTGTTATCATCCCAATACTGTGAGAACCTTCCTTAAGTTCTCCTAACATCATTGGGGGCATCTTGGAACACACAGGCTGTCCATCAGTTGACATTCCCTCATTCTCATCATATGACTGGCCCATTTTTTCTGTTCATAAATTTTTTTTTTGGTGACACCCTTTTAACTGCTTCTCCTTAGTAATTCTCTATTTGTAATATATTGCAGCCTCTTCACACCACACACCTCCTCACTGCTCTTTGCATGACCCTCAATTTCAATTCTTCAGCAACTATACAGTTCCATGACTCATACCCATATGTCACTGGAAGAATACTGGTATTAAAAAGATGGGCCTTGTTTTAGGTAGAAACTTGTGCCCATTAAAAGAACTCTGCAATTTCCCAAAGGCATCCAGACTGCTCTTCTTTTTCTGGTCAATCTGTCTGACTCATTACTCACCTATGGTATTAGTCCAAGGGATGTGGATATGCACATGTGTCTCTCTCTCTTTCTCTCTCTCTCTCTCTCTCACACACACACACACACACACACACACACACACAAACACACACACACGCCCTATGGGTTGTCCAAACTGAATATTACAGTCTGGACAATGGGCATTCTTCATTTATTCATTTTTGCCTGGATGGATACTGAGTTCAACTTCTATCCTGCTAACAAAACAATCTTCACAAAACAAAGGTCTGACCATACCAAGAATTTTTAGTGGCTCTCTATTGCTTCTAGGATAAAGGAAAAACAAAAATGAAATGAAAAACAAACCCCCAAAAAACTCTTCAGTTTGGCATTTCAAGTCCTTTGCAAACTGATTCCAAGCTACCTTTCCAGATTTATTTCACATGCCCCTTTATGCATTATTTGTTCCAGACAAATTGGCCTACTTGATGGTCTTCAAACCTGGCATCCCATCTTCAAGTCTCCATTCTCTTGCATAGACTTTACCACATGCCTGACAGGCTCTCACTCTTTACCTCCACCTCTCAGAATTAGCTTCTATCAAACTGAAGTTTCATTTATTATAGAAAGCTTCCTAGTTTCTAGCTTCTATCTTCTTCAAACTATATTGTATGCCCCCAGAAGAATACAAGCTCCTTGAGGGCAGGCATTGGCTTCTAATTTGCCTTTGTACTTCCACTGCCTAGAACAGTATTTTGTACACAGCTGGTATTTGCATGCTTGTTGAACCAAAATCAATTGATTTCATAAATCCTTTGCCTTTCTGCAGCATTTTATGCTGCTGTCCATTCCTTCCTTCTGGATACTCTTTTCTCCACTGGCTCTAATAACAAAATGGTTCGCCTCAACCTCTCCATTTGTTCTATTTCCCATGCTGGCTCCTTGATTTCTTCTTGAGTCCTGTGAATGTTCTGCAAGTGTCTAACTTTAGGTCTCCTCTCCTCTCCTCTTTCTCTTTCTCCCTCTTCTTCTCCCCCCATCTCTATTTGTTTCTGTCTCTCTCCTCCCACCTCCATCTTTTATTAATTTTGTTCACTCTACATAGACGATCTCACATGTCTTCATGCCATACTAACATGTTGCAAGCTCCACACCTCCAGTCTCTACCACCTACAGAAATTTACCTCTCCCTGGCCCCTGACATGATGGACAGGGTTTACTCTGAGAGTCTCTCTCAATAGTAACCTTCATAATGTATGCCTCAGCCTAATTTCCCCTAGAAACAATAGACATCTCTCCTGTAAGTATTTAGGCAAAAAGGATATGAGATATAGGACAGATGCTATTTGATGTAACAAAAAGCACAAAGCAGGCTTAACAGTCAGAGCTCCTCAGCAATCTAAGAAATTATCTTCTCCTTTCTTAGAGGGCAGTCAAGCAACCCTCCCCCCTCTTTGGTGGATTCTACCTTCCCTATGGTCTCAGGCCGTAGGACTCACAAAAAAGGATGAAAGGATGGGCATGTGTTGCTTCATATAGTAATGGTGGTCACCATTTAGTGATGGAGGGGGAAAAGATGCTACTTTTGCAAATGGAAACCAAGAAGGTCTAGTATTGAGAAAGCCTCCAATACCAGTCCCTGAGAGTAATCATAGATTAGGTCTCTACTTTCCCAAGTCTAGAGAGGGCAGAGGATGGAAGAAATCCCAATTACATTAAATTAAAAAGGTTTTTTGTAGAAATAAAAGAAGTGTAGCCTAGATCAGAAGGAAAGCAGAAAACTGGGGAAAATTTTTTTATGGACAGTTTCTCAGATAAAGGTCTCATATCTCAAATATATAAAGAACTCTGTCAAATCTATAAGACTACAAATCATTCCCAATTGATAGTCAAAAGATATGACTAGGCAGTTCAATATCAGAAGGGCTTTCTCTCTTCATTCCCCCCCCTTTCCCCATCACCCTACCACTCTAGAGACAGCTACCATTAGAAACAAATGTGGGTATACATACATGCATATATATATATATGTATATATATATATATATATATATATATATACATATATATATATATGGATGGATGGATGGATGGATGGATAGATAGATAGATAAACAGATAGATAGATAGATATATGCAAAATCATTCTATATACACTTCTATTTATCAGTTCTTTCTCTGGATGCAGATAGTATCTTCCTTCATAGATCCTTAAAAGTCAAAATGACTTATTCACTCAAAGTTGTTCTTCAAACAATATTGCTGTTAGGGTATACAGTGTTGTCATGGTTCTGCTCATTTCAATTTCATTATCTTGTGCAAGTCTGTCCATTTTTCTACAATCAATGAGCTCACCATTTCTCATAGAATAAGTATTCCATCATGATCATATAGCACAATGTGTTTAGCCATTCCCCAAGAGATGGTTATCCCTGCAGTTTCCAGTGTTCTGCTACCACAAAGAGAGTTGCTCTAACTATTTTAGAACATATAGGTTCTTTTCTTTTGTTCCCTAATCATCTTTAGAAATAGACCTGATACTGGTATTACCGGGTCAAACGATACAGACAGTTTAACAACTCTCTGGACATAATTCCAGATCATTCTCCAAAATGGTTGGAGCAGTTCACAGCTCTACCAACAGTGAATTAGTGTCCCAATTTTTCCACATCCTCTCCAACATTGCTGCTTTGCCCTTCAATCATTTCAGCCAGTCCCATGGGTGTGAAATGATATCTCAAGCTTATTTTAATCTGCATTTCTCTAATCAATGACTTACAGCACTTTTTCATATGACTATAAATTGTTCTGATTTCTTCATTGGAAAACTGCCTGTTCATATTGTCAATTGGCGATGATTTGTAGTCTTATAGAGTTGACAGAGTTCTTTATATATCTGAGATATGAGATCTTTATTTGAGAAACTGTTCATAAAATGTTCCCCCCAATTTTCTGCTTTCCTTCTGATCCTGGTTACATTTGTTTTATTTCTTCAAAAAACTTTTTAATGCAATATAATTGGAAATTATGCACTTTATACTTTACACTGCTCTCTATTTCGTTTATTCATAAATTGTTTGCCTATCCATAAGTCTCTCTCCTTGATGAAAATGGTCCACCTACTTGGACCCCGGAGGTCTTCACTCAGTTGCTGACTTCTCTGATCCCTTTCCCCTTCTGCCTCTCCCTACCCTACCCCATTCAATTATTGTTCTTTTCATCATCTGGAGCACTTTGTCTGGTCTCTCCTTTGCCCCCTTTACTCCTTCCCCTGTGTAATATTTATCTGTGCACTCCTCCAGTAAAATGTAAGCTCCCTAGAGGTCAGAAACTTTTTAAAAAATTTCCAACACTTAGTGTTTTATACATAATAGTATTATGTATAGGACTCACATATTTAAGAAGTATCTCTTGAATTGAATTATCTAAACTTTCTCTCTCCTTCAATGTCACACACAAAAAATTGTTTACAGTAGATGCCTCATAAACGTTATAGTGAATTGCACCAATGATTTTATCTTTTATTTATATAGCAGTTTGGTGGAAGTATTTTTGTACATTATATTGGTTGATCTTTCCAACAACTTCACCTTCAAGTTTGTAAGGCAGATATTATTCCCATCATACAGATAAGGAAACTGAGGCCTAGGAAGGTTAATTGAGTCATTCATGGTCACACAGAGTCAATAAGTGGCAACTCTTGGCTGATAGTCAATAAACATTTATTAAGCTCATACTACGTGTTAGATGCTGTGCTAAGTGCTATGAATACAAAGAAAGTTAAAAGACATTCATTCCTCTCTCTCTCTAGAAGCCTGTGATCTAAGAGGAGGGATAATATGCAAATAACTATGTACAAATAATTTATATACAGGATGAATTGGATATAATCAACAGAGAAGGCATTAGAATAAGGAAGAGTGGAAAATGCTTCCTGTAGATGGGATTTCAGTTGGAATTTGAAGGAAGCCAGGGAAGCCAGTAGGCAAAGATGAGGAGAGAGAGCATTCCAAGTATGGAGGAGTCAGAGAGAATGCCCAAAGCTGAGAGACTGGAGGCTGGGGTGTAGGAGGGAGGTGTTTCTTCAAGAAACAGTAAGGAGGCCAGTGTTACTGGATTATGGCAGTGAGGTAGTATAGTGGATAGAGGGCCTGGAGTCTGAATGACCTGAGTTCAAATCTGATCTTGCACACTAACTAGCTGTGTTACTCTGCGCAAGTCACTTAAATTGTGTTTGCATCAGTTTTGTCATCAGTAAATAACACCTACCTCCCAGGGTTGTTATAAGGATCAAATGAGATAATGTTTGTAAAGTGTTTACCATAGCACACAGGAGGCATTAAATAAATAATGGTGATGATGATGATGATGATGATGCAAGAGTGAATTTGGAGTTAGTGTAAGGTGTAAGAAGACTGGAACTGTAGGGATGGGGGCTTTTTACACTGATGTTTGATCCTGGATGTGGTAGGGAGCCACTGGAGCTTATTGAGTAGGGTTGCGTCCTGGTCAGATCACTTAGCTAGCTCTTAAGATGCTCTTTGAATAGCCTACTGTATTTAACATGGGGCTGTATTTTATTTAAGAGCAATATTCATCTGTAGGACATCAGAAAACAAATTACACAGTATATCATCAGGATATGCAAAGACAATTTAATATCTTAATTATTAAGGGAAAGAGATATGGCTGGCTTAACTATTAGAGGGATCATTCCAGCAGATTTAGGTGACAGTGTGTTTGAATTTCTGCTCTGATGTTTATTCTCAGTGTGACCATGGGCAGACTGCATCGATTCAATTCAACAAACATGAAAATGTTTAGTGTGTACAAAGCATCATGCGTAAGCACTGGAAGTATGAAGAAAGAAAAAAATGAAACCGTCCCTGCTTTCAGGGAGCTAACATTCTACTGGAGGGATACAATGTGTACCCATAAGTATGCACAAAGTAACACAGAGCCATTTCAAGAGGGAGAGGGCACTCACAACAAAGGGGATCCGGAAAGGTTTTAACAAAGCTGTGGACCCTGAGCTTTGCTTCAAAGAAAGTCTGAGATTCTCTCTGAATAAAAGGTAAGGGAAAGAATAAATATCCACAAAAGGGTGGACCATTGGTACAAAGATATAAGGGCAAGAAATGGAATATTGTATATAGGGAATAGCTAACAGGTCAGGTTGACTGCAACAGAGTGTATTAATAAAGAGAGTGTGAATGAAAAAGACTGGAAAAGTAGGTGGAAATTAGACTGTGAAAGGCCTTAAAAGTCAATCTGACTATTTTTTATTTTATTCTAGAGGCAACAGAGAGGTAATGTAGATTTGTGAGTGTGTGTGGATGGGGAGAGGTAGTGACATGGTTATTTTAGGATATCTTTTGGCAACTTCTTATGGAGTGGTTTTAAAGGAGATACTAGAAGTGGTGTTGAGGACGTCACCTAAGGCAGAGGTCATGGAAGTTGAAAGGATGGGGATGGAGCCTAGGTTATGGAGTGCCAGAAGAAAGTACAGCTGAATTCTATCCCACAACTCCTCCAAAGAGAACTAGAAAACATACTAAATCAAATTCTGCTTTGGAAATACAATAAAAAGAAAATCACAGTGAGTCATTTTTCCAGCTCAGGTCAGCAAAGTGAGACAGACAGGGAGATCTGTGGACACTAGATGCTGTGTCAAGCTAGGCAGGAATGGCCTTACTGAACATCTCAGCACAGAGAGAGGCCATGTATCATGGCAAAAAGAGGTTCTAGATCCAGCATAGGTGGGCCTGATTTTGTGCAAGGGGAAGGAATAGGCAGCTTACTACCCAGTTCCAGGTCACAGATCCAGGGTAGATTGAAGAGGGAACCTACACCTTGCAGTGGCATTCCAGGATGAGGAGTGGTCAGGGGCTCTAGGCTGCACCCTGATCAAGAAACAAATTCAGAAGCAAGCAACAGCTATGTGGCTCTGACCCCAGAAGTGAAGTGGAGTCATAGTTTTAGTTTTTGGTTCAGCCTGAAGCCTACAACAGAATAGCTAGGGCAGAAATACCAGACCAAAAGGGAACCTGTAGTTCTTCACTCTGAATCAGCAGTACTTTTTACTTAACTGATGGTGGTTGGGCCCAGAAGTAGTCTACCGGAACTCCCACTGGGGCAAGCCAACAGCTGTGTTGCTTAAATTCAAACCCAAATTAGAAAAGTGCAGAGTTTAGATCAGGAGAGTATTGAACCTAATCATTTGGGAAGCACTGAAAACTTATAAGTCTTCAGCCTGAGCTAAACTTCAGATCCTAGAATAGCATTCAATATCCCCAAAAAGCAGCCACAGAAATCCAAGGGAAACAAAGTTAGTGCAGACATTGCTTACAAAGGTGTGAAGAATTTATCCTAAGAAAATGTCTGAAGTCATAAAGTAGGAAGGAAGAATAAGAAAAAAAAAAGAATCTGACCACTAAAAGTTATCATGATGTTGGGGGTGCTCAAGACACAAACCCTAAAGAAAAGTATGACTCTAACACATCAATAAGCAATGCCTCAAAGAAGAATACAACTTAGGCTCAAGGTCAATTAGAATTTGTGGGAAAGATGGAGAGTTACAAAACAGACTCAAAAAAATTTTATAAACAAAATGAGAGCACTAAAAGAGAAAAAAGTTAAGGAAATGAGAGTTTTGGAAAGGGAACAAACAGTTTGGCACAAGAGATACAAAACTTTGTCCAAACAACAAATTCCTGGAAATTAGAATGGAACACATGGAAGATGATGACTCTGTGAAACAACAAAAAATATTAAAACAAAGGCAAAAGGCTGGAGAAGAAAAAAAGAAAATATAACGTATTTCATAGCAAAAACAACTGACCTAGAAAAGATATCAAGGATAATTTAAAAGCCATACCCAAAAAAGAACCTAGACATCAGATTTCAAGAAATCATGAAAGAAAACTGCCTAGATCTTTTAGAACCAGAGAGCAAAAGAGAAATAGAAAAAATCTATCGGTTTCCTCCTGAAAAAAAAAAACCAAACATCAAAATGAAAACTCCCAGAAACATCACAGCCAAAATATTTCAAGCATCAATAAAGAAAGCATCTAAGTACTGAGAAACCATAGTCAGTATTACATATGATTTAATAGCCATACCTATAAGAAGGAGAGAATAGTTTAGAACATAGTATATTCCAGAAGGCAAATGGCACAGGTTTACAGACAAGAATTATTTGCCCAATAAAACTAAGTATAATCTTACAAGGGTAAAAATGGACTCAATATTTCTAAGGGTCTTAGAAATTTTCTAAGATTTTTAGATTTTCTAGGATTCTTGATGAAAAGGCCAGAGATGAGCAGAAACTTTAAAGTGCAAACACAAGAGTCAAAACATATAAAAAGCTAAACATCAATGAATAATCTTAAGGGATTAAACAAGGTTAAACTTTATATTCTAATATGGAGAGATGATACACATGCCTCCTCAAAATCTTGTCATAATCAGAGTTTATAGAGAGAGTTTGATTAGAGAGAGTGTCTGGGAAGGGTTCTGTTATAGATTTCAATGTTTAAAAAAATGAATAGAAAAGGAGGGGAAAAATACACTAGAGCAAGGGGGAAAGGAGAGGAAGGATGGAGAAATTTATCTCATTCTCAGGGCATACAAGTAGAAGTCTGTATAATTGAGGAAGGAGTGGAGGAAATGAGCGATACTTGAACTTCATTTTCATCTGAAGTGGTCAAAGGAGGGAAGAATATAAACACAAACACACACACACACCTTGAATATAGAAATTCATTTCACTCATAAGGGACCCTTTAGTATATTAAGGGATCACTGCCTTGTTGTGGCAGAGGGACTTACATAGCTCAATGAAACTATGAGCTATGCCATGAAGGGTTACCCCAGATAAACATGTTATAGTGGAGATTTATGAAAAAAGGTGATCTACTGGAGAAGGAAATGGCAAACCACTCCAGTATCGTTGTCAAGAAAACCCTATTGACAGTATTAAAGTGATAAAAGATATGACACCAGAAGATGAGCTGGTCAGGTCAGAAGGCGTTCAACTCTTTACTGGAGAAGAGAGGAGGGCAACTACAAGTAGCTCCAGAAAGAATAAAGCAGCTAGTCCAAAACCAAAAAGAAGGGTGTGTCTAGCGATGAGAGCAAAGTCTAATGCTGTAAAGAGAAATAGAAATGTCAGATCTATGAACCAAGGTAAGTTGGCTGTGATCAAAGAGGAGATGGAAAGATTAAACATTGACACTTGGGTGTCAGTGAACTTAAATGGATGGCAATGGGGGAATTAAATATAGGAGATCGTTACATATACTACTGTAGGCAGGAATCCCTTAGAAGAAATGGAGTATCCCTCAGAGTCAATAAAAGGGTAAGAAAAGCAATACTGGAGTATGATCTCAAACATTACAGAATGATATCCATTTGAATCCAAGGCAAATTGTTCAATATCACAATAATACAAGTCTATACTCCAACTACTGATGCTAAAAAGGCCAAAGTTGATCATTCTATGAAGACCTACAACATCTTTGAGAAATGACAACAAAAAAAGATGCCACGTTCACCATAGGGGACTGGAATGCTAAAGTAAGAAATCAAAGGATAATTGCAATAACAGGCAAGCTTGGTCTTGGAATACAAAATGAAGGAGGGAAGAAACTAATAATTGTGTCAAGATAATTAGCTAGTCATAGCAAACATTCTTTTTCAGTGACCCAAAAAGTGACTGTACACATAACATCACTGCTCAATATCAAAATCATTGATTATATACTTTACAACCAAAGGTAGAAAAGCTCTATTCAGTCAGTTAAAACAAGGAATGGAGCTGATTGTGCCTCAGATCATGAGCTTTTATTGCAAACCTCATATTTAAATTGAAGAAAGTAGGGAAAACCATCAGACCATATAGCTATAACCTAAATAACATCCCTTAAGAATATGAAGTGGAGGTGATGAATAGATTTAAAGTATTAGAATGGTAGATAGAGTACCTGAAGAATTATGGCTAGAGGTTCACAATACTGTACATAAGGAAGCAACAAAAAAGGCTCCAAAGAAAAGAAGAACACAAAACCACAATGGTTGTCTGATAAAGCTTCACAAAGAAGGAAAATAAAATGGGAAAGGAGAAAGGGAAAGATATACCCAATTGAATGCAGAATTCCAGAGAATGGCAAGGAAAGCTAAGAAGGTTTTCATAAATGAACAATGCAAGGAAATAAAGAAAACAATAGAATGGAAAGACAAGATCTCTTAAAGAAAATTAGAGATATCAAGGGACTGTTTCGAGCAAAGTGGGCATGATAAAAGACAAAAATGGTAGGGACTAACAGAAGCAGAACAGATTAAGAAAAGGTGGTAAGAACACACAAAAGAACTGTACCAGAAAGGTCTTAACATCACTCATAACCAGAATGGTGTATGGTTACTCCAAAGAGTCAAAAACCCTGGAGAATGAAGGCAAATGGATTTTAGGAAGCATTACCAACAACAAGGCTAGTGGAAGTGACAGAATTGCAATTGAGCTATTTAAAATTCTAAAAGTTGAGACTGTTAAAGTGCTGTACACCATATAACAATACATTTGGAAAAACTCATCTGCGGAAGGACAATTCCAAAGAATGTTCAAAGTGCTGAACAATTTGCACTCATTTCACACTTTAGCAAGGCTATGCTTAAGATTCTGCAAGCTAGACTTCAGAACTAACTGAGAACTAACGAAAACCAGGATGAGCCTTGAAGAGGCAAAAGAACTAGAAACCAAATTGACAACATTTGCTGGATTATGGAGAAAACAAGGAATGAGTTCCAGAAAAACATCTACTTCAGCTTCATTGACTATACTAAAACCTTTGACTGTGTGGATCACAACAAAATGTGGCAAGTCCTCAAAGAGATGGGAGAACCAGACCATCTTGCTTGTATCCTGAGGAATCTACATGCAGGCCAAGGAGCAACAGGTAGAACCAAAAATGGAACATCTGATTGGTTTAAGATTGACATAGGAGTATGACAAGGCCATATACTGTCACCTTATTTATCTTATATGTAGAGTGAAATCTACATATGTAGATTTCACTATATGTAGCATCACGTGAAATGTGAGGCTAGATGAATCAAAAGTCAGAATTATGGCTGCTAAGAGAAATATTAACAATCTCAGATATGCAAATGATACCACTCTGATGGCGGAAAGTAAAGAAGAATTAAGAAGTCTCTTGATGAGGATAAAAGAGGAGAGTATAAAAGCCAGCTTGAAGTTTAAAATAAAAAAAACAAACCAAGATCTTGGTAACTAGTTCCATCACTTCCTGGGAAACAGAAGTAGAAGCAGTGTCAGATTTTATATTCTTGGGCTCAAAGATCACCACAGACAGCGACTACAGCCATGAAATTAAAAGACGCTTGCCCCTTGGAAGGAAAGCTATGGCAAATCTGGACAGAAGAGACATAATCTTGTCAACAGAGGTCCATATAAGTCAAAGTTTTGGCTTTTCCAGTAGCAATGCATGACTGTGAGAGTTGTAGTAGCAGGAAAGATGAATGCTGCAGAATTTATGCTTTTAAATTGTGGTGCTAGAGAAGACTTTTGAGAGTCCCTTGGATAGCAATGAGATCAAATCAGTCAACATTTAAAGAAATTAATTCAGGCTATTCACTGGAAAGTCAAATACTGAAGCTGAAGCTTAAATATTTCAGCCACATGAGGAAGCAGCACTCATATGAAAAGACCGTGGTGCTAAGAAAGATACACGTTTGTAACGGGAGTTTTGTATTTCTTTTGCTTTGAATTGGAGGTGGATGGGAAGGATAAAAGATGGATTTTTGCTCACTGGAAAAATAAAATTTAATTTTTTCAAAAGGAAAGGGCTGATAAGAAAGTTGCTATAGAGATGGGTCAACAAGACATGACAACTGGAAGGGGAAGGGTAAAGGAAATGGAAGAATCAAGTACGGTTCTGAGATTGCAAACCGGTGTGATTGGAGGGGTGAAGCCTCCCTTAATAGAAATAGGCACATTTGGAAGAGGGACAAATTTGGGTAAAATTATGAGTTTTATTTTTAGACATGATAAGTTTGAGATGGTGATGGGATACATCCAGGAGAAGAAGCCCAGCTGGCAGTTGGTAAATGTAGGCCTAGAGTTCAGTAGTGAGATTAGAGTTGATTAAATAGATTTGGGAATTGTCTTTAACTGAACCAAGGGAGTTGATAAGATTACCAAGGGATAGAATGTAGAGTGCCCAGGACAGAACTATAAGGATATAAGGGTGGAAAATGGAAACCAGCTCATACAAGGAGAATGAGGAGTGGACACCTGCAGGAAAAGAACAGACAGCAGTATCCCAGAAGCTGAGGGAACAGAAAATGATCAGCAGTGTCAGAGAGGTTAAGAAGAATGAGGACTAAGGAAAGGTCATTGGATTTATGTAATTATTAATTGATCTTTTTTTTTTCCATTGGACATAGCAATGAAGAAAACATATACAACTTTGGAAAAAACAGTTTCATTTGGGGGCAAGGTGATTGGGTGGAGCCAAGTGGCAAGGAACTGAAAAATGACTGGAAAATAAGAAAGTGGAAACCCTGAGAAAGGAACCTTTCTAGGAGTTTGGCTGTGAAAGGGAGAAAGAGATCTAAGACGATAGCCTCAGAGGATGGCAGGGTTAAGTGAAGGGTTTTTAAGATTTAGGAGGCCTGGGCATGTTTGCAGTATGATCTTGAGGACTTCTCACAAAATTATGTCTTTGGTTTGTTTTGCCCCCACCCATAATTTGTCCTGGGGAATCTCAGAACCCTACTTCTTCTACATGTAAGTTAAAAAAATGCTATCTTCCTTGCAAACATGTAGCTCAGTGTATTCTTGGATTCAGGATAGACTTGATTTCACTCCACAAAAAAAATGCAAAACCAATTCAAACAGTAGCCCATTAACAAAAAAACAATTCTTGCTGAGTGATGTATATACCTATAATATAGACTATAGGTGCTCGACCTGTGGTAGAGCTTTCAGGGCTCATATTGGTCTGATCAGCCCCAACACAGGGATGTCATTTTGGTCCTCTTTGAGAATGAACCAATCAACCAAATGAATCAACCAACCATCAGCTAACTAACCAGCTATCAAGGTGGCTGAGGTTGGTGAAGTTCGAGCATGGAACGATGATGGGGCTAAAGTCAATGAGGTATCCATACTAAAACTGGCATCAGTATGGGTAGCACCCAGAAAGATGGAGCCACTACACTGCTTACAGAGAGCTGATATCTAGGTCAGATATGGACAAGGTCAAAGTTCCAATGCTGATCAGAGGAGAAAAGCAGGGAGAGAGACTCAATCTTAAAAACAAACCTAAAACCCCAATACTCCTTCCCTTCAGTGAGCCCTACATTCCACTCCAAAGATCTGTGCAGTCTTCCAGATTCATAGATCCACCCTGCAAATTAGATTCCTCAGGAAGGGAAATGCCTCAGGGGTAGACTGGGAGTCACTCACCAGATCTGCACAGATTTGAGTAACCCAGAGTTGTAGGGGAAGTCACAAGGTTCCTCCTCTTCTCATCAGGAAACTGGGATAGCAATTTGGCACCGTCCAAAACTCCCCTCTCCTCTACAAGGCAGGGTCCAGTGTTCTCGGCATTCCCCTACCGTACCCTGATGGCTACAACCTCCCAGGCCATATGGTTCCCTACATGATTCCCTTCTCCCCTCCCTGGGGCACAGAGGTCCAGAAAATCTGGTCACTTCACCAATCTGGTCACTTCATCAGCTGCTGCTGGATGACTACAAGGCTCCATAGTTCCTATACAAGGATAGGTGGCAATGCACAGGATTTACCTCCCCCTACCACATTCTACTCTCTGGAGTCTGCTCTGTCTCAATGTCCTCAAAGCAGATATGTTTGCTCCCTTTTGTGGGCCTGTGTAGCTCAAAGCTATAATAACCCAATCCAATTAAACCATAAATCACTCAGGGGGATATACTTCCCCTATCTATGACATATATCAGAGTCCTCCCTACCTACCGTGGAGAAGTAATAAAAATCTCAAACAATGGTCTCATCCTTTAACCTCATTAAGTTGACCAGGCTCTCCTGATCCACTTTCTACCAGTAAAATTAGTGGGTTAGAAAAAAAGTTAAAAAGCTTTAAACACAGTATAGCACATGGTGAAAAAAAAAAGGATCTGTGAACTTTTAGTCAAATATCTGAATTTGAGTGCCAGTTTCACCAGTTTAAATGAACTGTGTGACCATTTCCACTCTCTTAGCCTCAATTTCCTCATCTGTAAAATGGAGACAGTAATATATACAATACTGACCTCAAAGGATTTTAAGTAAAGTGCATAGTAAACCATAGCATGATATAGAAATATAAACCATTAGAATTGTGAGTTATAGGGGCAGCTAAGTGGTGCAGTAGACAGAGCACTTGTCCAGGAGTCAGGGGAACTTAACTGAAATTCAATCTTAGACATTTACTAGTTGTGTGATCACTTAACTCCAATTGCTTAAAAAAAAAAAATTATGAGCTGTAAGAATGTATACAAACTACATACAGTATTCTCAGCACCCAGCATAGTGCCTTATTTTTTAAAATATGTCAATGGGATAGGTGATGGCACAGTGGATAGAGCACCAGGCTTGGAGTTAGGAGGATCTGAATTCAAATTTGACCTCAGATACCTACTAACTGGGGGACCCTGGGAAAGTCACTTAACACCAATTACCTCCAAAAAAAAAAAACCCAATAAAAATTGTATGCTAAGTCATCAAGCATTTATTAAGCATCTACTATGTGCCAAGCAGTGTGCTAAGAGATACAGATACAAAGAAAGGCAAAAGACAGTCCTTTCTCTCAAGGAGGTCACTATCTAATGGGAAAAACAAACTGCAAACCATTATGCAAACAAGATATATTCATAGTAAATAGGAGATAATAGGGGAAGGCACCAGCATTTAGAGGGTCCAGGAAAGGCTTCAAGTAGAAGATGAAATGTTAACTGAGACTTGATGGAAGCCAGAAGTGAAAGGGAAGGAAGGAGAGAGTTGCAGACATGAGAAACAACCACCGAAAATGTCCAGAGTCAAGAGATAGAGTATCTTTTGCAAGAGGCCAGCGTCACTGAATTGCAGAGTGCATGATGGACTAAGAGATAGTAGTGTATAAGACATAAAATGACTGGAAAGGTAGGAAGGGCTTTAAAAGTCAAACAGAGGACTTAAAATTTGATTCTGGAGGTAATAGAGTCACTGGAATTTAGTGAAAGGGGGATTTCATTATGAGGTTTGCAATTTAGGGAGAGCCATTGGACAGATGAGTGAAAGACAGCCTGGAGTGATGAGAGATCCATCGGTAACAATAAACAAGCTATGAGGTCATGAGGGGCCTGCACCAGGATGGTAGCAATGCCAGGGAGCAGGTGTCATAAATCAGAATTTGGCATAAAGGATAAAGGGAGTGAGAGAAAGCAAAGGAGTCAAGGATGACACCTGGGTTGAAAGCTTGGATGACTGGGAGAAAAAACAGTAGTAAGAAAGTTAGAAGGGATTAGGAAAGTTAGGAAAGTTTGAGGGATGTTGAGTTTATGGCATTATGGGACATCCAGTTCTGTACATCCAATAAAGAGCCAGGAAAGAATTGTTAAGGCTGGATATATAAATGATAATTGAATCCATGGGAACTGATGAAATCACCCAGAAGGAGAAGGAGAAGACAGCCCAGGGCAGAACCTTTGGGGACACCCAAGGGTAGGAGGAATGACTTGGATGAAGATGCAGCAAAGAAGACTGAGAAAAAGCAGTTGGACAGGTGGGAGGAGAACAAGAAAGAGAAATCTAGAGAGAAGAGAATATCTATGAGAAAAGAGTGATCAGCAGTGTCAAAGACTGCAGAGAGATGAAGAAGGACGAGGGTTGAGGAAAAGCTAATCCGCTTGGGATGAAATTTAGCGAGTTCATGTGCTTGGTTTATTTCTACCCTCACTGACCCTTGTAAAGACTAACTTAGGATCACTTGGGTGTTAATTGTTATCTGATTCTTTTTCAGTAAGTGACGACTTTTAGTCAACTTTGTAAACACTTAACATGTTATGTATAGCACATTTTTAGTTTCATTTATCTATGTTCATACTATACCATTATTTTTTTTTTCCAAGAGAGGAATCATTTAAATCAAGTAAATTACTAAAATAATAGTGAACATTTGTAACAGGAAGAGATCTAAACTTTCATAAAGGACTGGACTAGTCTACAAGTCAGGATGTATATAGGTTGGGTATCAGCTGTGACACTCACAGTGACTTTGGCTAAGTCACTTTTCTCCTCTGGGCCTGTTTCCCCATCTATAAAAGGAGAAGATGGCACTAAATAGTCTCTATAAAAGTTCTCTTGGCTCTGCAATTCTATGATCTCCTTTATGATTCCAAGACCTATTTATTATCTATTTTTAATCAAAATACTTAATAAATGAGAATGTAAGGCCAACTGAAAAGTGACAGTCTTAAAAGTACAAAAAATCATTTTTTTCCTCAATGGCCAAAAAAAATAAGTCTACCACCAGGGTTAAGAGTTGGAATGGTCATTGGAGATCATCCAGTTAGAACATCTTAAGATTTAAAATTGAGACCTTTGAAATCACTTAGTTTAATTCCCTCATTCAACAGAAAAGGAAACTGAGAGGGGAAAAATGGTTTCCTGAATTTGGAGTCAAGTACTCAGGTTAAGTTTCCTCGTTTGTCAAATAAGTATAATAAAAGCACCTACCTCCTGGGATTGTGGTGAAGATAATATTTGTACGGTATTTAATACAGTGTCTAGCACACAACAGGCACTAAATAACTGTTAGCTGTTACTATTATTTTTCAGGTCCTACACTTCCTTTCTGAAAGATCCCAGGCAAATCACTTTATTTCACTACAGCTCAGTTCCCTCATCTGTGAAATGGGGACAACAACCACGCCTATACCTCATCATATCACCTTGAGGAGAGTATTTTCTAAAACTTCAAAACCTATCTATATATGATGTCAGTTATAATTACCCAAGTCACAAGGCTGCACAGAAACCCAAGGCTCAGCTCCCAATGTAGGTCTCTTTCCATGGACAAAGCAGCCTCCCAGAAGCATCAGCACCAGAAACCATCGGACAGTGACTCCAGGGAGTCACTCTGGGGACTGTGTGAAACAAAGCCCACATCACATGCTCTTCCATTTGGGACTGCTATATGCAGAATGCAGGAAGACTTTTCTAAGCTCCAACAGATTCTGTCAGTGACATTTCTGTGGGTTGATGCAGCCCTGTTTTGATCTCAGTGTTTGGACAGTGAGAGTTTGTTGTTATGCCGGAGTCTGTCTAGATGGAAACATTTTCGAGACTGGAAAAGCTTTTGGGGGATGTTTCTTGAAAGCAGAGAAAAAAGTTTCATCTGGAATGCCCCTACTCTACTATTCCTGGCCCCCAGGACTCAAGCCAGCACCCAGGCACTATGTCTACAGGGGTCTGTTGGTTGTAACATGAAGATTTTTTTTCTGCAAAAAAGACCAACGAAAATGCCCACAATGCTTGCAAGAAAGCACCCTTAGAAAGCAGAATGTCACAGCTAACAGTGATATTAGAACAAAGAATATTGGGGCTGGGAAGGATCTTAGAAAATAGGACAGTAGAGCTGTAAGAGGCCTTAACACATAAATTCACTGAACTTAGAGATGGAAGGGACCTTAGTCTAAATTCGTTATTTTCCAGATAAGGAAAATGAGATCCCGAAAGGGGAAATAATTTGGCCAAGGTTGCCAAGGTAGCAAGTAGCTGAGCTAGGATTTGACCTTAGATCTTTTGAAGGCAAATCCAGTTTTCTTTTTATTACATCACAACTGTCTTCAGCAAAATGAGTAAATACATTTGGAAATAGAGATATTAGAAAAGATCAGGTGGATGGAGAAGGGCTCTGGTGGAGCTGAGGATACTCCCCTAGGATCCAGTCTCCATAATTAACCTGATATACCGCTTGCATGTACATAGCTGTTTGCATATTGTTTCCATGAGAATGTGAGCCCCTTGGGGCAGCTAGGTGGCATGGTGAATAGAGTTCCAGCCCTGGAATCATCAAGACCTGAGTTCAAATTCAGTTTTGGACACTTATTAGCTGAATGACCCTGGCCAAGTCACTTAAGCCCATTGCCTTCAAGACAACAACTGTGTCTTAGGAGATGTTAGCCCTTCTAGGGCAAAGACTGTCTTTTAACTTTCTTTGCATCTTTGGCACTTAGCACAGTGCTCAGCACATAGTAGGAATTTAATAAATATTTATTGACTTGACATACCTTTATTGAGGTATTAGGCTGGATGCTGAGGATTTATTCACGGACAGAACTGACAGATAGACCAATGTTACCCCTTATTAGCTCTATGTGACTATGAATGGTCCACTTAACCCTTGATATCCTCCACTCAGCCTGGTACATAGTTAAAGTTCAATAAATAGATCTGCGCTTAAAATACCCAAAGAAGGACTCATGACTGCTAGCATTGTGCCCTGGAAATGTCATTGGATATGAAGTTAGAGAGCCAGGGTTCAAATCTTGCCTCTCAGTGCAAGTCCCTTCACCCTCCCCTCCCCTTGTGCCCTGGGGCTGCTGAGTTTCCTCCTCTGTTAAATAGAGGTTTGGACCAGATGACCTTTAAGATCTGTTACTACTTTAAAGCCTATACAGTCATATCTTTTGTGGGCCATGGTCTAAAGCTCAGTCTAGTAAAAAGTGTCCTCTCCAGGCAGCAGATTTCCAAGGTGAACAGGTTCTAGAATATTAGAATGACGTAGTTTGGCAAAACAGATCTGGTTTCAAAGGCTGGGCTGGTGAATGGGGTGGGCTAGGGTTCCAAGCAGGGCTGGGGGTGCCCAACCCTGCCTCTTCTGTCTCTTGGGTGAGGAAGCAGTGGGATTTGCTGGAAACAGGATGAGGGATGGGACATGGGGGGTAGGGGGAGGGCACGGTAGGTGCCACATTACTGACCACAATGCAGATTTATATTTGCCATCTCAGCTCACTCTAGGACACATGCTCACTAAGTGGAAGGCTCTGCCCCACCCCACTCCTTCATTTTCTCTATCTTTATTTTTTTACCATATAGTTGAATTCCTCTAAATCAAAGGTGCCTGTAGTACCACTGCCACGTGTGCTGAGAGGGTAGAGGGGAAGGTCGTACTTACCTGTCACAGAGAGCATGGTGCCCCCTCCAGATTTAAACTCTGTGTCAGGATTTCCCTTTTTGAACTTTACACAGTAATAAGTGCCTGAGTCTTCAGGAGTGATGTTGCTGATGTTGATGGAGAAGTCTGTGTTGCTGGAGCTTGAGGCAGCTTTTCTTATGCGTGGGTGGCTGTCTCCTCTGAAATTGAAAATTTCCTGCCTTTGGGGCCCTTTTCCCTTGAACCATATCACTGGTCCTGGAGGTAGTGTCCCAGGAACGGTGCAGTTCAGGGTGACCGTCTCTCCCTCTGCCACTGATACGGAACCTTTAGGCTGTAGCACCGGAAGCTCCTCCTGACCCCGGGCTCCTGTAACAACAACAACAAAAACCTTATTATCCAGAGGGAAAAAAACCAAAGGTAGGCCTGGGTGACCAGGGTCAGGCCTGGGCAGCACCAATTAGGGCAAAGGTGGAGTTGGGGTGGGAATGGGGGGGATAGCCCTCCTTCAATGATATTAGTTCTCTTGGGCATTGTGGAATCAGAGGCCAGGCCTCTTGATGTACAGGGACAGGATGAGGGCTGAGCCACCCTGCTGATGGCTACTTTCAGACTTTCATCCAGCCCATAAGGATGGTGCTGAGACTACTGTCTCCATCCCTTACCCTCTGAGTGGGCTTGGAGTGCTAGGGAAGAAGGAGAAAAAGACCTCCAGGGGCCAAGAGGATGGTGCAGAATGAATGAAAGTGTCCAGAACCAAGAATGACAGCCACAGGGTGAGTGAAGAGACCTGAGCCGAGCATGAAGCTAGCCCTGAAAATTAAGGGAATGAATGTGGAGCATAGAACAATAACAAAGAAGAATAGCCCATGTTTCTATATCAATTAATGTTTACAGAACTTGGCTCATTTTGTCTATTTTTTCTTTTTTTTAAAAAAAATATTTGTTATAAGGGATGGATCTCTGGGAAAGGGAGGGAAGGGATAAAAGTAGAAATTTAGGAAAATTAAGGGAAAAAAAGATAGCAATCAAGTGTATTTTTAAAAGTTTACAAATGTTTTCTTCATGATACTGTGAGGAAGGCAGAACAAAGAGAATGAAATGGATGCTGGATTTGGAATGAAAGGTCCTGTGTTTGTATTCTGACTGCTATGTATTGCTTTTTCAGGAGGCAGAGCTGTCCTATCTGTGAGATGGGGGAGTTGGTGCAAAGATCATCTCTGAGGTGCTTTCCAGTGCTAATGCTCATGGTCCCTATTTCTTACAAGAGGAAACCAAAGGGTTCACAAGATAGAAGTGATTTGCCTGCCATGGTCATCCACCTGGCTGGTGTGGAGAGTCGGAATTAGAAACCAGCTGACTCCGAGTCCAGTGGACTTCCCATTGTGGTACAGTCACAGCTCCAGAGCTAGAAGGGACCTTAGGTTATGGAATCCAACTCCTTCATTTTATTTTATTTATTGGTTTATTTTTTTTTTTTGCAAGTCAGTTGTGGTTAAATGATTTGCCCAGGGTCATATAGCTAGTAAGTGTCAAGTATCTCAAGGCACAAGGATTTGAACTCAGGTCCTCCTGACTCCAGGGCTGACCCCAGTGCTCTCTCCACTGCACCACCTGGCTGCCCCCCAAGTCCATCATTTTAGAATGAGGAAACTGAGGCCGAGGGAGGGTATGAGACTGGCCCAGTAAGTGTCTGAGCTAAGATTTGAACCCAGATTCTCTGACTTTTAATCCATTATATCATACTGCCTCCCTGACACTTCCTCTTGGATTTTTAAAATGAAGACCACGCAGGATACAATTTCTCCCAAAATATGCTTCCTATTAATAAAGACATATTGGATTATATAAAAGACAACAGAAGGCCCTGGAAACAGCCCTGAGCTTGGAGAACTTGAATTTGGAGTCAGAGCACCCAGGATCAAATCTGGCCTCTCCCACTCACTACCTGTATAACCTTGGGCAAATCATTTTATATGTCTAAGCTTCAGTTTCCTCATCTGAGAAATGGAAGGATAGGACAAAAGGACCTCTAAGGTCCTTTCCTGCTCTAGACTTATGAACCTTATGACCAAAGAGAAACACTTATCTGTCTTCTGGTAACTAGATGTTTCTTTGCCCTCCTCTTACAAGGCGGGGATAGCTGAACTTAAACCTGAGGATTCAGCCCCAGGGCCACATGAGAGGATCCAGAGGACCACATGTGGCCTTGAGGCCACGGGTTCCCCACCCCCAAAAATGGACTGAGGTGAAGAAGAGGGAAGACCCAGAACACTGAGGGCAACTTTTCTCTATTTCTGAAAACATGTGAAATAAAAATGTGTGTGTGTGTGTGTGTGTGTGTGTGTATGTGTGTGTGTGTGTGTGTGAAAAAGACAGACGGGAATAAAGAGAGAGGGAGGAAGGCAGGGAAAGAAGGAGAAAGGGATTTAGTGTGTATGTGTGCACATGTGTACATGTGTGTGTATGTGTAAGAGAGAAAGAGAGAGAAAAAGAGAGAGGGTGAGACAGACAAAAGGAAGGAGAAAGAGAAAGACAGACAGGGAGAGAGAAGGAGAGGAAGGCAGAGAGAGAGGAAAGAAGAGAGGGAGGGAGAGATATTGTGTATGTGACACAGAGAGGAAAAGAGTAAGAGGCAGTCAGAGGGGGAGAAGGGAAAAGAAAGGGGGGGAAAGGAGGGAGGAAACAAGATTGTGTGTGAGATAGAGAGAGAGAGAGGGGAAGAGAGAGAGGTAGAGACAGAGGGAGTAGAAAAGACAGAAAGGAAGAGAGAGAGAGAGAGAGAGAGATTGCACACACATGCATCACTGCTACTCATTTCATTGCCAGAGTGAGAAGGGAAGAAGGCAGCAGCACATGGAACATGTTAAGGCACTGGAATTCCACAGAAGGCTGAGATACACCACAGGAAGAAAGCTACCTCCACCATGATCCCCGTGTGGTAGAAGGAACTGTGGGGTTAAGAGACCAGACTGCTGGCCTCCACTTAGTCACTAAGTCACCCCCTCGAGTTGTTGTCCTTTCTGGGTTCAGCTTCTTCTTCTACAAAAGGAAGGGGTTGAACAACCCAGATTCTTTCCAGCTCTAACATTCTCCCCTCCCCCACTCCCTGGCTCCTTTATCCCTTCCAGACTTAGTTTCGTCAAGTTTAGGGACCCAAACTATATTATCCACATGGAAAGAAATGAGTTGCCTACCATCTTTCTCTATACATAGAAATAGTCTAACATTTTCAGACACAGTCAATGGAGGAATTTGTTTTGCTTGACTGTGCATATTTGCTACAAGAACTTTCTTTCTCTTTTGGTGAAGGGCAGCAAGCAGGGAAAGGGACTACTGATAGGATTGAAAAAAAAAAGGTAAGGTGGATCACTGAAGCATTTTTTTTAATGCTCCAAGGTAGACAGAAAGTCAAAAGGAAACACAGACAAATAGGATAGCTCTGAAAGTTACATGTTGAATTTATGACAAACTGAAGAGGAAAAGCAAGAAGGTATGTAATAGAGATTCACGATTTCATGTATCATTTCTTTTCTGTTCAACCTTGTAAATGGAAATACTAATTTTATTTGGTCTTTATGTTCAGAATAAAAATTATATCAAAAATTAACAGTATACTTAATGTGAGAAACACTTGAGTTTTGAAGGTTTGGTGGAGTTCTCTTGTCAGTCTGAATGGTCCTGGTATCTTTTTTTTGCAGGGCAGCTGTTAAATGTCTAATTCTCCAAAACTGACCAATTTAGATGACCTACATCCTATTCTGTTAATTCGGGTATTTTATATTTTGCTAAATATTCATCCGCTTCTTTTGAGTTCTCACATTTATTAGCACAGAACTATTCCAGCTTCCTATGTTCTAAAATCCTTTCCAGTTCTAGCATTCTGTATTCTATGGTCCAACATTCTTAAGACCCCATGATATGCTAAGCACTCCAGCAACAGAATTGGTGGCTTTTAGAATGCCATGGACCCAGACAGCTCCCCAAATCATTCTCAGATCCCCAGTGCCTTATCTGTGAATGAAAAAGAAGAATGACCAGGTGGACTAGAAATGTCTTGGAAATACAGTTCCCTTCTGTTCCCAATAGTATCTGGCTTGGAACTTGCTCCCTACTTTGTGTTCAGTTATTTTATCTAGGCTTGATGGACAAATCAGACAGGGAACCAATGGTTGGATGGCTGACTCCACTTTCAGCACTAAAATGTACAAACGAAGGCTGTCAGGACCAAGAATCCTGCATGTTGGAACAGGAGAAGTTTCAAGAGGGTGCCTGGAAGGCTCTCACACCACCCAGTTGATGATAAAAGTTGAAGTGTTGTAGGGTTGGGTTTTTTTTTTTTAGCTCCTCTCACACTCTTTCCACCAACTGTAGACAGATTTAGCCAGCTCAATTAATTAGCTAGTGTTTATAAAGTGTTTGAAGGTTTTTTTTTAAAAGCGCTACATAAGTGCCAAGTATTATTTTAATCTGTTTACCAAGGAAGGGTGGTTTTTTTTCCCCTCCTCCCTCCCTTCCTCTCTCTGCATGTTCTGTTTAGGGAAAGGCTTGTTAAAAATCCTCCATGTGGTGTTCTCCGTCACTGAGCTCTCACTATCAAACCAAACCCCACGATTTCCCATCTCATCCCAGGGTCTTGGCAGGGAGAGCCACTGCTTACAGAGGTCTTCAAATTAGCTGGTGGAAGGACCCAGCAGAGAGCAAGCTTGGCCTTCTGCTCTCATTTCCCATAATCCTCATGGTGTCCCTCTCTCATGGGTCCACAAGCCTCACTGTTAAAAGAATGAAGCTAAAACTTATGTTTCCCGAAAACCAGACTCATACAGGATGGGCATCTCACTGACACTTCTGCTGAGACTGGGAGCCGATCCCGTCTCCATAGAAGCGCCACAGTGTGTGGAGGGGCTCTCAAAGCACCCTATTGAGAGGGACTGCATTGGATGCCTCCAATGGAAGAGATCACACAATGAACACCAAAGGGAAAACGGGGTGAGGGGGGATGGAACACCACCTCAGAGACTAAGTAAACTCAAAGAGCTAAGGGGAAATAGGAGACTGAGGTGGGCATTCTTCCCAAAAACTCAGCTGGACTTGGAGAGTTCCCAGGACTTTAAGGCCCGTGGAATCCAGAACCAACACGTCCAATGCCTAGCTTCATTCCCACCTCCTCCACAGAACCTTTCCTTACCACTCCTGCCCATAGGAAACTCTTTCTCCTCTGGAGGCATAATATTCATGGAGGTAAAAACAGCTAGGTGGTCCAGTGGCTAAAACACCAGGCCAAGAGTCAGGGAGACCTAAGTTTAAATTTGGCCTCAGACACTTAGTAGCTGTATGACCCTGTTTACCTCAATTTCTTCATCTGTAAAATGGGCTGGAGAAGGAAATGGCAGCCCACTTTACCAAGAAAATCCCAAATAGAGTCACAAAGAGTTAAACATAACTGAAAACAACAAAACCAGTTTGGTGTAGTCAAAGGCTATCAGATTTAGAGTCTGAGGACCAAGGTTCAAGCCCTAGCTTGGATATCGTTTAGCTGCATGTGACCTTGGGCAAGTTACTACCCTTCACTGGGACTCAGTTTTCTCATCTGTAAAATAAAGGGTTTAACTGGAATCCAGAGAGGATACATTTTGATCCTGCATATAATACTTACTAGCCATGTGACCTCAGGTAAGTAATTTCTCCTTTTTGGGCCTCAGTTTCCTTATCTGTAAAACAGTGGAATCCGACCAGGCGATTTCTAAGGCCCTTATTATGTCTAGCTCTGACATTCCATGTGTCGATGCTGATTAAAAGAATGAATGAAATCTGTATTTCCCACACCATGTGACCTCTACACTCTGGGGCTTGGGTAGTCCACATTTCTGGTAGCCAGGGTTAATGCACTGACTCGATCTGATGGGAGCAAGCCTGAGGTTCCAAGCCAGATCAATAGTTTAAATAGAGTAGCCTGATAGGTGAGTCTCAGAGGCTTTGGCCAGATAACGCAGCTCAGATTTCCTGTTCCAGCTCTCCCCATGAGGCAACACATCGTAACGCAGAGCAGGAGAGGACATCATGGAATCATTACCGACTCTTAGAGCCAGAAAGGACTTCAAAGGCCTTCCAGTCCAACCTAAACAAGAATCCCCACTACAACACGGTATTAATAAATGGCATCGATTCAGTGTTTTCTGGTTCCCAAAGCACTTTCTACACATGATCTCATTTGATTCTCACAACCACTATGGGAGCTGCAGGCTTTTTTTATCCCCATTTAACAGAAAAGGACAATGAATCTGAGTCATTTGGCCAGCATCATGCTGTTAGCAAGGGTATGTGGCAGGATTTGAACACAGCTCTTCCTAATTCAAGTTTAGCACCCCCATTAATATATCACAAGTGGTCACTTAACCTTTGAAGACCCCCAGTAACATGGAGCTCCCTACCTCCTAGGGCACTCATTTCACTAAACTTTAATTATTAGGAAGTTTTTCCTAAATTTGCCTCTTTGCAACATCCACTCATTAAGCTGTTTCTCTGTCCCCAAGTCTGCTATATATCATAGACAGCATGCACTCACTAACTGACAGGGTCAGCCAGCTGCCTACAGGGTGAGATGATTACAGAGAGATGACCCAGACCCCCATTCTTTTCCACACCTGCTCTTCAGTTATGACTAAAGTTAGCTCAATAGAAAAAGTACAAAATGGAGAGTCAAAAGTCTTGGATCCTAGTCCTGACTCTAAGACTAACTTACTGAGTGACTGGAGGCAATTCTTTTCTGTCTGAGTCTCATTTTCCACAATGAGGAGTTTGTACTAAGGTCCCTTCCAACTCTGACACTTGGGATTTATAGATGTTGCTTCAACTGGGGACAAAGTCTTTTACTTCCTAATTAAAAACTAGATGAAAAATTCAACTACTCCTGGGAGAAGGAAACTTAAGACTAGAAATCCCATTGGGGTAGACATGACTAGTGGCAGATGTTTTGCCAAGGGGATGGAGGGAGGCAGAAAAGGAAGGAGGTGGTGAAGAGTGATTCTGGCTCATACTGGGAATGGAGTCACAAAGAATCAAACTGACAAAGCCACAGAATATCAAAGACAGACGGGCCCCCTGGACCATGTCATTCAGCTTTCTTATTTTACAGAAGAGGAAACTGAAGCCCAGGTCTCACATTACATCGGGAATATTAGTTGGACTAGGACCCAGGTCACCAGATTCTCCTATGGGGCTTTTCTCATTCTATGGCTCATCTTTCATTGGAGCAGAGGATCTTGGGAATGGCTGCCTATGCCCCATGCCAGGATACCTGCAGCAGGTCAACATGGGAGCTACTCCTCCCATTGGGAAGGTACCGTGTAGCAACAGTTATGAAAGCCAGCACCAAATGGCTTTCTGTGCTCATTAGCTAACCTGGCCTCATTCCAGCCCCACTGGAGAGTGATTCACAGAAATATACCTCTGAGTGAGATAGTACGAGGAGTTCATGTTTGAATCTGTTCTACCCGAGAACTCTGCCCTGACAGCATCTGGTGGCTGACTGCCCCCTTCCTCTGCGCTATGAGTCTATGCAGTTCTTTCTAGGATAATGGGGCAAATGAGTCGTTTCTTTTATGTTCCTGGGAAAAGTGGAGTTCCCTTGTGAGAAGTCCTTTCCTCCCTCTGGGCCTCAGCTGCTCCATCTGTAAAAGGATCAGGTTAAACTAATGCTAAGGGATCCCCTGAACTTTAGCTAGTATTTATATAGCTCTGTAGGGTTTGCAAAGTCCTTTATATATCTCATTTGATTCTCACAATAACCCTAGGAGCTAGGGGCTAATATTATCCACATCTTACAGATGAGGAAACTGAGTGTCATCCAGTTAGTAAGTATCTGGGGCAGGATTTGAATTCCCCTACTTTGAGACACCTAGCTTCTAGGTGGTCATAGGTGATCTCTGCTTGCTCTAATATTCTGACGGTCCTACATTAATTAAGTGCTAACATTCCACTAGTTAAAGTCCCTTCTGGCTCTAATAATCTACAAGTGCATGCATATAGGGGACACAGGGCCCTGGGCCCTGTGGAGTCACCAAATATTAAGAGCTTCTGATGACAACTTTGACTCAGTTCTAGGATTTCTAGCTAGGGGAGTTGGGGGGGGGGGGGAGTTTCTGTGGCCTCTCTGGTAATCCAGCAGCAGAAAAAGCACCTAAAAAGATCCTGTTTCCTCTCACTTGCTTAGGGCTGCCAGCCAAGGGTCAAAAGTTTCTGACAATGTTCCTACTCTTGGAACTTTTAAAGAAAGGACATAGTATGGTGTTGAGGAAAGGGCCCTGGTATCAAAGTCCAAAGATCCGGTTTTGAGGACCAGCTCTGCTACTTATTAAGCTGTATGACCCTGGACAAGTCACTCTTTTTTTTTTCCTGGGCCTTAGGTTCCCTCATCTGTAAAATAAGAATGATAATACTCATACAACCTACTTTACAAAGTGGATGTCAGCAAAGTGTTTTGCAAATTGTAAACTGAAACAGAAATTTAAGCAATGATTAATCAAGCTCAAGGAGGGGCCCTTTCTCCAAGCAACCAAAGCACTTCTAACTTAGTACCCTTGGGGAATGAATGGGTGAGTACTCTGGCACAGGAGGAGAGTAACAGGGCCTGGTAGTGGTGACAGCTGCCACTCTGCTTCTGAGCTGGCATTAATGGGAAATCACTCAGGGAAATCGACATATACCACTTTAAAACCGTGAAGTGAACAGACATGCTTATGCTGAATGGTAATGCTGGGGATGGTGCGGGAGCAGGTGAGGGAGGGAAGCTTGTAAAAGAGACACTCTAGCTTTAAATAGTCACACCTGCCCTGGTTTCAGAGAGAGCCTCCTGGTTACCTCCCTGAAACCCCAAAGCTCAGGAAGCAGTTGGCTCAATCATCATTCAAAGTCCTGCTCTGACACCTCCTCTGTGAAGCCCTCCCAGAGACTTTGAGCTAAAATTGACATCTCCTTCATGTGGTTTCTCAATAAAACACCCCATCCTCCTCTTATGCATGAATCTTAGGTTTGGTTTTTTTTTTAAATCAGAACTGTGGTTTCTTTGTTGTGCCAGGGCGTTTCTGGTGAAAACTTTCTCTAAAATGACAAAGCGCACTTCCTCCAATGAAGACAGTCTCAGATTGTTGTCTGGAAGCAATGAGAATTTAAGTGAGTGTCACACTAACCAGATAGGTCAGAGCTGATGCCTGAACCCAGGTCTTCCTGACTCAAAGACTCAGCTATCTCCTCAATATCACAATGCTTCTCGTTCAAATTTATATAATTTTTAAAGGTGCACATGTTTTCATTGGACTGTTAATTCCAAGTCTTAGCCAAGAACTAAGCATTAGTTAAACTTTGCATCTCCTTGCAACGCTGGCCCCGGAACTCATACACAATAAGCATGAGCCGTGTTGGTGGCTTGGATTGACCTGCCCCAACATGGGGGCAGACCCTCTGTCTTCCACCTGTATTGTATGTGTCTCTAGACTTTATGCACCTGACACAGATGTTACATGGATATGGTCTGGGGCTCTCTTTTCCTTTGAGGAAAATCTTTCATCTCAGACATCTTAACATTCCATAAAGGACAAAGATGGCATAGAAGCATGAGGGAGATAAGGGGAGGAAAGTGCCACTGAGTAACCCATTCATTTTACAAAAGCAGAAATTGAGCCTAGAGAGGGTGACTTGTCCAAGGTCACACAGCTAGTAAGTGGTAGAACCAGAACCAAAACCCAGGTCTCCTGACTAAGGCCAAGGTTTACACTATGCTGCCCCATTCACAGGTAGCCTAAGTAAGTAATGACATCAATAAAAATCGGGATATGGTCTGGGCAGCTAGGTGGCACTGCAGTGGATAGGGTGCCAGGCCTGGAGTCAGGAAGACTCATCTTCCCCAGTTCAAATCCAGTCTCAGACACCTACTAGCTGTGTGACCCTGGGCAAGTCACTTAACCCAGTCTGCCTCAGTTTCCTCATCTATAAAATGAGTGGGAGAAAGAAATGACAAACCACTCCAGTATCTTTGCCAAGAAAACCCCAAATGGAGTCATCAAGAGTCAAACACTAAACAAGAACAATGGTTTGGACCTATGATTTCATTCACCCCCACTCCCAAAGTGCATTGGCGCATTCTCCGTGACTTCCAGTTTTTGCCTGGCACTGAGGGGTTAAGTGACTTAGCCACGGTCACAATGTCAGTATGAGCCGGAGGCAAGCCCTGAACCCAAGGCTTCTGGTCAGCATTCCAACCACAATCCTCTGCTTCTCAAAAAAATAACAACAATTATAGCATTTCTTTAAGATTTACAAAACTCTTCCCTTCCCCAGACTCTCCGAGAGATAGGCATCTAAATATTATCCTCATTTCACAGATGAGAAAACTGAGATTCAGAGAAATTAAATGATTTGTACCTAGCCAGGAGGCATCAGAACCAAGTTTTAAAACAGGGTATCTTGACTTGTAAGTTCAGTGCTCTAAAGCACAAAGGTCAAACACATCTGAGTGGGGACTGACCCAGATTAAAACGTAATTGGGAAAAACAGCAAAATAAATATAAAATAAAGATAAAAATATAATAAGAACATAGATAATGTCAATATGTTGCCTTCTAAGTCAACATGTGGTCTGCAGGATATATAGACCTGTTTTTATTTGCGTTTGACCCCTCTGGCTTAAAAATTCTGTACTTATGAGAATAACACCCATACAATTGTACTGATGTCTCATACATACAAAACCAGCTACATGGATGTCATTCCCATAAGTACAGAACTATTAAGCAAGCCTTACTTTGTGGCATTGGGGAAAAGGCACTGGAGCAAAAGACCCATATTTAAATTCTGACCCTGACTCTTACCAACAGGGTACCCCTATGCAAATTATTTCATGACTGACATAAGTCAAGAAGATCTGTAAAGCTGGTGGAACCCCAGTTTCAACCTCTAGTCCACTCTTTTTCCCAATCCAATCATTCCATAATGAAATATATTCATCCTATAAAGGAAAGAACATTGTTCTTGGAGTCGAGAGAAGGCTGAGTTCAACTCTCACTTCTGTCACTTTCTACCTATATGATCCCAGGTAAAATCCTCTGGATGGGAACCTGTTAAGACCTATATGAACTGAATCAGAATGAAGAGAGTAGAACCAATAAAAATATTTATATAACAATGACACTGAACAGAAAAATAACTCTGAAAGACTTGGGAAGCCTGATTGACGCAATGGTCAACCATGACTCCGGAGGACCAGATGAAGAATGTGCTACCCACTTCTTAACCAAGAGGCAAAGGACTCCATATGTAGACGTACATTTTCAGACATAATGTGGAATGGAACTTTTTTTTTTTTGCTTGACCATGGATATCTGTTACAATGATTTTGCTTTTCTCTTTCTTTTTTCCAGTGGTGGAGTACAGGGTGGGTTGGTTTAAGAGGGTGAGGAAGGGAGGAAAAGAGGGCCAATGAGACTTTTTTTAATGCACAGAACATGTGGAAAACCATAAAGAAGTACAAATAAGCGTGATAGCTTTGAAAAGCTGATTTTATATATTTAAAAAATAGATATATAACCATATACATATATATTACATACATAGTAGAGATCTGCAGTTTTATGTACAAACCCTCTTTTTCTGTTCTGTGCATATGGAAATGCATATTTAATTAGGTGTTTGTTAATCCTAAATAAAAATAATTTTTAAAAAAGTCACTTGATCTCTCTGGTGTCTCATTTTCCTCATCTGAAAAACGGACACTAACAGGGCTGTGGTGAAGCTCAAATTAGGTGAAAATACATGGTAAACCTTAAAGTGTTCTTTCTTTCAGTTACTATGATTATTGCTGTTTTTGTCAGCTAAGAGAGCAGACTGTCATGTGAAATTGGTATGAGATCATGGAAAGAATACTGGACTAGCTGTCCAGAGACCTGGGTTTAATTTAATTCCAGCTCAGTGACTAAGCAGTTGAGAAACATTAAGCAAGTGACTTCTCCTCTTTGGGTCTCAGTTCCCTCCCCTGTAGGATAAAGGGCCTGGATTAGCTGGCATTTAAATCGCTTCCATTTTTGCCATTCTCTTTTCTATGGCTCAGCACCTTCTAACTCCAACACGATGATTCTGTGAGTTACAGGAGCTGGTCTCTCCGAACTATGGTCAGTGTCGGTTCTGAGATCACTGCTCACCTTCATTCACTGCCTTTCTTGGTTCCAAAGTTCATCGCTCATTCGGAGACTCCAATTTACCTCCCTGACGTGGCCACGTGATCTTATCTTATAGCCCAGGGCTGTAAGTGTTGCCATCTACCATGCCAATGCTCAAAACTGATGCATTAGAAAATTTTACAGACATAAAGAACCAATCCTACATCATGTCCAACTTCCAGCTCAGCTATTTTGCATCCCTCTAGACTAGGGGCCCAGCAGGGTAAATATATCTTGTAATAGGCTCAGCAAGGATGTTCTGTCCCAGGAACCCTGGAAGTTAACAGGAAAGCAGTTTCGGCTGTGAAAATAAATGTTTCCTTCATAGTTGCATGGATCTGGAACTCGTTTTGGTTCTCTTGTCCTATGATAGGAACACTTCTCAGAAGAACTCTAGGGGATTACTGTATGCTCCCTGCCCTGTTTCACTGATTGACAGGAACATTTGAGAGAAAAAAGGACAGGAAACAAGACTTTAGCAAGACTTTGGGATCGGGGTTTCTTCAATGGCAAAATGAGGGTGTTAAACTAGATCTCTGAGTTCCCTTCTCAGTCTGAAATTTTATATTCTAAAATTCGGTTTTCCAAGATCCTTTTGATCATAGGGTCTAGAGCTAGAAAGAACCTCAGAGGATATCTAGTGCAAAGTCCTCATTTTACAGATGAAGAAACTGAGGCCAAGGAATTTAAGTAACTTGCCCCTGGTCATATAGTGTCAGAGGTAAGATCTGAACCTAGGGACCTCTGACTCTAGAGCCCTATTTTCCCTTACGCCACTCTGTCTGACAGTCTATGTTCCAACATCCCTTCTAACTGTCTCAAGGTTCCTTCTAATTCTAATATTCTAATCTAGAGACAGCTGGTGGCATAGTAATATATAGAGCCCTCAGGAAGCTCTGAGTTCAAATCCAGATTCAGATAACTTACTAGCTGTGTGACTCTTGAAAAGTCACTTAACCTCTCTTTGCCTCAGTTTCCTCAACTGTAAAATGGGGATAGTAATGGCACCTACCTCACAGATTATTGGGAGAATCAAATGAGATAGTATTTGTAACAACAACGAAAACCAGCCACATAGTAGGTGCTATAGAAATACTTATTCTCACTTCTCTTCCCTATGTTCTGCATTCTGATATCTTTGAACTCTAAAGTTGTGTATGTTCTAATGTCTCTTTCATTTCTAATATTCTACCAACCCACGCCTTGTAAAATTTGACATCTATTTCAATCTACCACTCTCCAGAAGATACCAGGAGGCAGGATCTTAGGGTCATGATTGGAGCCAAGAGTTAAAGGTCAGCTAGTCCAACCACAGGGTAGCAAGGTGGTGCAACGGAAGACCTGAGTTCAAATTCAGCCTCAGACACTCGCTGTGTGACCCTGGACAAGTCCCTTAAGTCTGTTTGCTTCAGTTTCTCATCTGTAAAATGCACCAGAGAAAGAAATGGCAAAACGCTCCGGTATCTTTGCCAACAAGACCCCAAATGGAGTCAAAAAGAGTCAGACATGACTGAAAAATGACTGCAAAATGAAAAGTGCAACCGCTTCATTTTACAACTGAGGTTAAGGTCATTCAGAGAGGTTAGGATCACACAAACAGAGAGGTTAAGATCACACAAATAATGAATGGCAGAATCAGGCCTTGAATCCTCTGATTCAAAACCCAATATTCTTTTCACTTTGCCATGTTACTTCTTACCACATCACACTTTAACAATTATAATGTCTTAGAGTTGGAAGAAACCTCAGAGGACATCTAATCTAACCCTGCTATGATTAGGTATCCTTTCCACAAAAGCTCTGACAAATGGGCACCCCAGTCTCTGCTTAAATACATTCAAGGATGGGGGACTCACTACCTGTCTTATTTTCTTGCTAGGTAGTCCTGGTTATCAGAAAGCCTTCCTCCTAACAAATCAAAATCTCCCTTCACTTCACAGTAACACAGAGCTAAACTACATTTGCCAGGACTTGGCTCAGCTCTGCCACCTCACAAGTACGAAGGCTGTATTTTTTTTCAAAAAGCCTAGAAGCCTACGGTTTGAGCATGTTTAAAAAAAAAAACAACAACTCAAAACAAAAAAAGACCCTCGGCCCAAGATTCCATATAAGAAAATAACCTGTCGCTCTCAGCAAACCAAAGCAATGAGAACACAAGCTTGTTGAATTCATGTAACACTTTTAGAACTCCCTTCCTCCTCATCCACCTCCTCTCCATCTGCTGGAAAAAAGGCACAGAAAACCTACAGGAGGAAGATTCCAGCTTTGGATTCCCAAATTCCCCACAACGTTAGGACTCCTGGTTAAGAAATCAGCTCTGGCTTGGGCCTGGGGCTCCCTTGTCAATGGGCTGGCTACAGTTAAGTCACACTCGATGTATTATTCATGCAGGCCAAGGGTCTGTCACTGTTTCCATGATCAGCTGGGGATTTCAGAGAAATGAACTGTAACTTAGTCATAAAACGTTGCTCTGAGCTGAAACCCCTTCTATGAAGCCGCAATCACAGGGATTCCACAAATACCTTCCCCAAGCACCCCAAAGTCTGATGCACTTTCAGTTAGAGACATTTGCCAGGGCTGCACCTAGAGGATATGAGCTTTAGAGCCAAGAATCTCAAACCTTCACCCTACCTCTTTCACTAAAGTAATTCATCTCCACTACTACCCATGGAAGATGCCACAAATGATAGGCTGCCCCTTAGAGACCATCCAGGTCAACTTACTCATTTGAGAGAGTAAGAAACTGAGATCCAAGATCATATAATAAGTCAGGGATGACAGCTCTAGAACCCGTGTCTCCCAACTGCCAGTGAAGTCATCTTTTATCATGCCTCTACATATTTAGAACCTAAAATGTCAGAGCTGCAAGGATCCTTAGAGATCATCTGAACCCACTCCCTCATCTTACAGATAACCAAACTGAGGTTCAGAAAGTACAGTCCAAGGTCATATAATGATATCACCAAAAGTTTAAACTCAACAAAGTTCTCCTCAGTCTCACTCCCTAGTCTAGGCTCTTTCCTACCTTATAGGAGTAAGCTTGGACCGGAAAGGCTGAAGTAGTGAATAGCTAATGACCAAAAAGTACTTACAAAACATCAATGCTCACAACATAATCATAAATGAAAAATACCCCACAAGTGTCTCTGATATTTCAGTGGTAAAATTCTTTCTTCCTATGAAAGAGGAAGTGAAAAAAATCAAGAGGTAACCAAATTAAACTATGTTAGCAAAGTATTATGATGCTGAGGAAAGGTCAAGGGTTATTGGAAGGCCAAATAACCTCAGCCCTCAGTTGGATCACATGGAATCTTAGCATTGGAATGGACCCTGGAGCACTGGACATGAGACCATCAAGCATGGCAGACCACAAATATTGAAAGGCAGGATGTCAAAACATAAAAACCAAACGCTGGAAGATCCTTGAGCTCAGGGGTTCTTAAATGACATCTTTTTTTTCATTAGCTTCTAACTGAAATTTAGCATTTCCTTCAGTTATTTGAAAAAATTAGTTTGCAATAGGGCTCCAAAAGGCCCTGGGATTGATGATACAAAAAGGTAGAATTCCCTTCTCTAAATCAACACTCCCATTATCTAGAGGTGGAAACTGAGGCTGAGAGTTTGCTTAATAAGCAAGGAGAGGGCTCACTAAAGAGTTACCAGGTGGGGATTCAGAACTGATCAACCCCCAAATTTCAGCTCTGAGAACCCTTGGGAAGGGGAAACAGAAATCCTTCTTTTGCACTACCACATGGGAACTATGGTTGGTTCTGGACATTTTGGTTCTTTTAGGTTTTAAGAATAAAGTTCATTTTCATCTCAAAACCCCTCTTTTTGCAGTGTAATGAGCTGAATTTATCTCAAAAACACCACCCCCTTTTCCAAATTCATACATTGAACCCTCAATAAGCTCAGGTGATCCTGGTAGGAATCACATGATCACACTATTTTCAAGCGGTAATGGCAGGTTCTGCATCAGACACCAGCAGTCATTCATTTAGAAGGTACCTTCCAAATGAGACATTTTATAGTTTCTCATTTGAACAAATCCAATTTCTCACAAAAACTGTTTGCCTGCTCTATCCCACCTCCTCTGCCCCCTAGTCCAGCCCCTTTCCTTGCCCTCTCATAAATTCACTGAACCAATGAATGTCAGGGATAAAAGAGACCTTAGCTAGATCACCAAGCCCAACCCCCTTTGTTTTTTGGAGAACTAAGCCCAGGCTCAGCAAAAGGTTTGGATTTGCCTGATGACTAAGTGGGAGAGCTAAAATTTGAACCCATTCTTCAAACTCCAATGCTGTTTCTACTACCTCATGTTTTATCACTCCCAGGCTTGGATCAATTGCAAAGAAATGAATCTATGAGTCAGACAAACCAGGTGAATTCGGTGCACCCACCCTGTCAGAAGGGACTCCCTGCATTGCTCAGAGATTCAGAGTTTGCATCCTGGGCTTAGTGAAGAGAATGGAAGATGGTGACAATGGGAGAAGTGAGTTATAGTGCCTTTGCCTTAGAGGTAAAAATAGACAGTGACCATCCAACCCCCTCAATCCCATTCATCCTCTTCAGCAGAGAAATTTATCCTCTGTGAAAAGAATTAAGGCTCAAAAGATTTATTTATTGTAACATTCATGCAGCCCCCTCCACAGTTTCCACTTTCTCAGCCTATTGATGCTGAATGGATTGGAACGGGAGTTTTATGATTTAATCTTTGCCAGTTTATAGATTGTTTTTATAGGCAAAGAAGGGAAGATTTGCTAGAAGGCTGTCACCAGAGAGGGGTGTTAGTATTCCAAGCGATGGTCACCCAAAATAAACAGACAGCCAGTCTTAACACTTGTTAATCAGTGTCACTGTCTGCTTTGGCAGAACCAGATATATCCAAATAGAGAAAGATCTGGAAGAAGCAAACCATGAAGCCCAGAGCTTAAAAATCTACCCTGGCTGAGATTCCCCACTTAGAAAAATTAACAAGTGGTCGCTGAGGAAGAATCATGTTCTTTCTAGACTCCAGAAAAGAATGGTCAGAGAGCTAGCTAGATGGTAACTTATGAATTTCTAGGGCATATCTGGTCAGCTTGGGAAAGGTCAGATTTCAGATGTAATTCACCAGGGTGACATGAAATATACAAATGCTTCATGTCTTCCTTCCTCTCAGCATTGGCTCCACAACAATCTCTTGAAATGTGTTTGGTGGGGTTTGTGACTTTAATGGGACTAGCCAGACCAGAAGGATGGGAGAGAAAGATACCATCCCTGTGGCACAGTGAAAACATAGCTGGATTTGGAAGCAAGGGCCCTGGGTTCAGCTCTCCTGCTTACGACCAGTGAGACTTTGGGCAAGTCATAACCTCTCTGGGAGTCAATTTCTCCACATGTAAAGTGAGTAGGGGTTAGAGTAAATGAATTCTAAGATCTCTTCCAGCTCTAAATTTATAATCACAGTATCCCCCCCTTTTTTTTTAACTAACTCCCTTCTTTATCAATATATGTGTGGAGTAGAAGGGCAGAAGCAGAGGCATATAGGCCTCCTCAATGCAGAAAACTGTGAAGGCACAACAGAGACAGATTTTAATTTCCCCTCCTTCCTCTTTTGCTCAAGACCTGAGATTGCTGCTTACTACAACATATCACAGCTTCACTGGGTCGCAAAAGGTAATGGTGTCACGGATAGAGCACTAGTTCTAGAGTAGAGGAGACTGGGTTCAAATTCAGCCTATGACCTTGGGTAAGTCACTTGATGTCCTTCAGCCTCAGTTTCCTCATTTGTAAAATGAAGAAGCTGGATCAGATGGCCTTGGCGGTTACTTTCAATTCTATAATTTAATGATTCCTCACCCTTACCAAAGGTGCTTTTGTAATCCCCATTTCCTCCTCTGCATAAATCCCTCTTGGGGAAGTACCCTTGCTTTAAAAGGCTGGAACTGTAACAAACCTCTTGGCTTGTGACTAGAGAATACACATTATAAGCATTATAAGAATTAGGCCATACTCTTAGATCACATACAAACAACATGTTATAATGTTCGAGCAGATGCATAGAATGTTAAGTCTGAGAGGGATTTTGCTAAATAGAACATTGGAGCTGGAAGAAACCTCAGAACACACAATATAGAATGTGTCAGGGCTGAAAGGGGCCTGAGGATACAGAATATTAGAGGTGAAAGCAATCTTAGACAATATAATCCAACCTCCTCATTTAAAGAGGAGAAAAGAGAGGAAAAGTGACTGGTCACACACTGAATAAAATGATATGAAGATCTGATGGCCTTTATGCCTACTAAGGAGCTTAGCACCCTGGTTGCAATACAGTGGCTTCCTAGGAGTGGAATTTACTGGCATATAGGTTGAGAAGGAGGGCAAAAGGAAGTGACAGAATGAGAAGAAACAGGACAGAAAAATAGGAAGAAATAAGAGGAACAGGAGATGTTATATTTTCATTGACCACAAGAAAAAGTCACAGCATTTGAAAGAAGTGTGGGGTTGTTGTTCTCTCAGGAGCTCTCCCCTCCCATGCAAATTTGCCTACCATGCTCCAGACATTGATGAAATGAAATCAAGGGTTCATCAGCTGAGGTAAAAGAGAACCCCTCTTTCTTACATGAAAACAGTCACCCTTTCTGGTCATGTGATAGAGAGGAGGGAGAGGGAGGGAGGGAGAGAGAGAATGTTTGAGCCCTCCTCCTAGGACCAAAGCAGATCCCACTGCTTTCCTAAGGGGAAGTCCTGTTAAGGGGCTAGCTGTCCTACCAGTTGAGAAGAGAGGTGTGTACGTCCTGGGGGAATGCGGGGGTGGGGAGGGGGGGGGGGACGGTAAAGGCAAAGGCATAGTCATTAGGTCAGGTTACACAGAACCGCAGTAGAAGTCTGACATTAGGGTGCAAGGTGGCCCCATCCTCTTACACATATAAGGATATCAGGAGACTGAGAGCCCTTTGGCATTAAGGTTTTGGGAAGGATCCGGGAGTGCGAAGAATCAGGGGTTAAACCCTTTGCCAGCTCCATACTAATTTCTCTTCGGAGCCTCTGGCCTTCTCAACCTGTATCCATCCCTCTGCCTATATACAGCACAGAATCATAGAATGTTAGAGCTGGAAGAGCCTTTAGAGACCCTCTAGTCCAACCCGTCTTACAGATGAAGAAATTGAGACTTGGAAGGGGAGCAAACGACTTGCCAAAGATAACCAGAAAGGAAGTAGCAGATTTGAACCCAGTTCTGACTTCAAGCCCAGTGCTCTTTTCCATATACTCCAATCCTCCTTCGCCCAACATAGCAGAATGCCTGGAAAACATTCCCACTGTGTGTGTTGGAAAGGGGGGCCGACTAGGGAGGGAAGAGCAGAAGGGAGGGCAGACTGCAGAGAGAGGAGGAGGAGGAGGAGGAAGGAAGGAAGGCGGAGGGAGAGGGAAGCTCCCAAACTGCCACCCAAAAATGCACACGTTGGAGACACCTGGCAGCAGGTGAGCCTCGTCACTTACCTGACCAGCTATGGGACGCTGCCAGGAGCAGGAAGAGCAGGGACCAGGAGCGGAGCCGGCGAGAGCCGCGGGCAGGCTCCATGGGGCTCTGCTGTGGGGAATGGAGAGGAGAGCAGCAAGTGAGCGAGGAGCGAGCCCGGTGCGGGCAAGCAGACGGGCGGATGGAGCAGAAATATGACAATCTTCTACCTTTCCCTCCCTCGCCCCTCCCCCGTCCCTTCTCTTCTCTCCTCCGCCCCTGCCTCCCTCTTTCCTTCCTCCCCCTTCCCCCCAAACCAGAAAAGGGAACCGACCTGGCGCAGCAAGAGAGATACCACGCCGCGGTTATTTTTGAGAAGCCCTCATGTGCGAGGGGGGTGGGGGGAGGGTTAAGTGAGAAAAGGGGGGAAGGGGAGAGGGAAGGATGGAAGGGGGAGAGGGAGAGAGAGATGATGGAGGGGTGAGGATGGGGAGAGAGACAAAAAAGAGAGGAGATGGGGAGGAAGGAGAGAAAGAATGGGGAGGGGGGAGAAAGAGGAGGGAGAAAGAGGGAGGAGAGAGGGAGAGACAGACTCAGACAGGCAGACCCAGACCGAGAGAAGGGGGAGGTAACTTGGAGGCAAGGGGGAAAGACCTAGACGTGAGAGAGGGGAGAGAGGCAAAGGAAGGAACGAAGGCGAAAGAAAGAGGAGATGAGAAGAAAGAAGACGGAAAGGAGAGAGGAGCGAGGAGGGAGAGATTGAGAGATGGAAGGGATAGGGCGATGTGAGTGAGTGTGAGTGTGAGTGTGAGTGTGTGAGTGTGTGTGTGTGTTGCGTGCGTGTGTGGATCCGCGCGCGCGCGGGAGAGTGCGCCGGCTGCACTGACCTGGTCAATCTTGGCCGTGGTGCCCGTGCGCTGACCAGGAACCTTTCCCAAACACTCAGGGAAATCGGCCGCCTTTCCCAGGCAATCACATACTCTGTGCGCCCGCCACCCCCACAGCAGCTCAGCCCTAGCGCTCCCGAGTCTGCGCCGGTTTTCCCCCAGCCGCACCTACAATAGCCCGGGATTGGGGCTGCTCCAGCCCCGCGCCCTCCCGGAAGCGCGCAGCTGCCCGCTCCCTTACTCCAAAAGGCTTCCTTTTCCCTCTCGTTCAGTCCTGCTTCCCCCAGCAGGGTCCTCCTCTTCCTCCTCCCCTTCCTCTCTGGCTGCTGCCTTTCCTCTCTCGATTCCTCCGATAACGTCTTCCAGCACCCCCACTCCGCCGTTGCCTAGCATTCGGAACTAGATGGGGCTCGGTTTTCAACAATGTACCAGTTCAGAAAACCTCCCTACACCCCCACCCCCTACCACAGTCATCCCGAGCAGGGCTCAGCCGGGATTGATTTAAGGTAGTTTAAAAGGCAACTGGTAGGAGTAACGGGAGACAGAGGGCACTGCTACACTTAGAGCAAACTTGTTTTTGTAAGGTCATCGCGGTGTGCCTTAAACATTGTTCTCTTAAGGTGGACTGGAGGAGTTGGCCGGCCTGCCTTCTAGGCACTGGGCAATCCCTTGCAGCGACTCAGTGCCCTCGACGAATTATTAGTCCTGCTCGGAGCTGAAATGAGGTTTCACAAACCCACCTTTCCCAGGGGCGTCCCCTGCCAACGCACGCAGCCACCACCCCTTAGGCCAACCTTCTCGTCCCTGTCTGAATTTAGATGTGGAAAGAAGCTTAGAGATCCAGGGCTAAGGACTAATACGCAATGCCCTCATTTTACAGATAAGAAACTTAGAACTAGGCAAGTAAAGTGACTTCCCCAAGGTCACACAGGTATGGAACCGTGCTAGGATGGAAACCGAGGTCTTCTGACTTGGAATCTCCAGGGTTCTTTCCTGACTGCCTCCCGTCTTTTCTTCCTGCTAGAACCACGAGAGACCCTTCCTCCTTCCCTTCCCCCTCCCCCCGCCCCAATGCCTGTTTATTTCAAAGCTTTCCTGAGGTGGAAAGAGAGATAGAAGAGCAGGAAGTGTGTATGTGGGGGGGGAGGGGAGAGGAAGGGTAGGGTGATGGGGACAAAAATAGAGTATGTGTAGGAAGGACTTCAACACCGTTTGGAAAAGAGGCAGAAGGGAAAGGAATGGAAGATGGAGGGAAAGGAGAAGAGAAGGTGGGGTAGTAAAGCAAAGGATGACAAGTTGAAAGAACAAAGAGGGAATCCGAAGAGGATGCCTACTTGTAGCTAGAAATGATTTATGTCCTCACCTGGTTGAAGGTCAGCTCATCACAGGTGAGTCATGCTTCAAGGCAGACTCAGAAAGTAGAATCAAGTTCAGACTTTAATCTTGGCCTCCAGGGTTCTAGGCTAAGTTGAAACTCTGGACTCCAGTCCCTTGTGCAAATGTGATGGCCACTGGAAACAGAGCATTGAAGAGAGCATCTTTGTAATCTTGTGTCCCTTCCCCTTTCGCATGTCAGTTTCTTCACCTGAAAAAAACAGGGGAGGAGAAGACTAGATAATTTCTAAGGATGTTTCATAGTCTAATGTTTCTTAGTCATGTGATTATGCTCAAGTTACTCCCCTGCCTACCTGGAAAGGTGTTGAGGAGAGTGTTTTGTAAAGTTGAAAGTATGTTCTCAATGCAATTTATTATCAATGTCAATAATCTATGATGATCTGATGAGGACAGGATAACTGGGAGAGAATGAGAAGAGAATTGAGAAACTTCGACTACCATTAAAATTTTTTTGGAGCGGGGTGGGGGAAAACTCTATCCCATGTTGATAATGGCAGAAGAAAGTGTTAGAATAAGTGGAGGGGAAAAAAAAGATCTGAAATTTCCCCTCCCCTAAATAGATGAAAGAACTGAATCTAAGAGCAGGGAAGTGATTTACCCAAGGTCATACTGTAAGTTAATGTCTGAGGTGGAACCAAAACCTGGCTTTCCTGATTTTTAGTTCATTTGTTGTTCTGTGCTAATGTCTGAATGTCAGTGGGAATTGTGGGACCGGAAAATGGTTGTTGGAAGTGGTTAAGTTTTAAATATAAATTACAAGAAGCTGGGAGGTTTCTGGATAACATGAATTGAAAAGGAAAACAATATTCTATCTCGAGGAAAAAGTCTTTCTTATCTCTTCCGAGAGCAGTGGATATAGTGGAATAGTGGTGTAGTGGAAAGACACACAGTCCCCTGACCCATTCTTTAAATTCAAATGGAATAGTGGGTAGCCAGATCTGATCCTGGAGTCAAGAAGACCTGACTCAAATACAGACTCAGGTGTTTGCTATCCTGGTCAAGTCATTTAACCTCTGTTTTCTCCTCCTCCTCCTTCTCCTCTCCTCCTCTCCTTCTCCTCCTTCTCCTTCTGCTTTTTCTCCTCCTCCTCCTTTTTCCCTCTGCCTTCTTCTCCTTTTCCTCCTTCTCCTCCTCCTCTTCCTTTTTTCTTCTCCTTTTTCTTCTCCTCCTCCTCCTCTTCCTTTTTTCTTCTCCTTTTTTCTTCTTCTCTTTCTCCTTCTTCTCCTCCTCCTTCTTCTCCTTTTTTTCTCCCTTTTCTTCTTCCTCCTCTTTCTCCCTCTCCTTCTTCCTCTGCCTCTTTTGCTTTGATTGAGCAAGAGGCTCTTATTTCTGACCCTAACTTTTCTCATCTGTAAAATAGAAATCATAATCCTCACAGCATACCTCACAGAGTGTTTATGAGAAAAGCATCTTAGAAATCAAAATTATATCAGAGATGTGAGTCCTGATTATTACCTCCTGACACAATGTCACAATGAAAGTGGTCTGATGATTTCACTGGGCTCCCACTTGACCAATACCTGGAGGTTTGGATGATTTTATGGGATGGGAGAGATTTTTTGCAACAAGATGAAATTGCTATAGGCTTTCATCAGGATTTAGAGTTGCAAGGGTTTTAGAGATCATCTAGTAGTACTCTTAGCCTGGGGTCTGTGAACTTGTTCAAGTTTTGTTTACTATATTTCCATATAATTGGTTTCTTTTGTAATCCTACATATTTTATTTTGTGCATTTAAGAAGCATTCAGAGAAGGATCTATAAACCTCACTGGGCTGCCAAAGGGATCCACCATACCTCTGATTCTCGACCCCATTGCAAAGACCAGAAAATTGATACCTAGAGAAAGCCATGTAGATACAGAGATAAGTTTCGAACCCAGATCTTCTGATTCCAAATCCATTGCTCTTTCTGTTGTATTGACTGAGACTTCAGTATCAAACCCTCCCAAACTTCCAAAAGATCTACCATCACCAAGAGACAAAACACACACACACACACACACACACACACACACACACACACACACACACACACACACGGAAGGGATTAGGAGGCCTGGGGGATTAGTATGGGATGATAATCACACCACCTGCTATTTATTTATATAAAGCCCCTTTCTCTAGGCAGTTCCCAGGGCACTGCAGAAGGGGCTTCTTTCCTTCTTACCAACTCTCTGGACAGTAGGAAACTGACACTTTGGTGCCAGTACTCTTGGCTCCAGACCATATTTCCTCTAAATTCTGTATAATTAGCACTGACTGTGTGCAAGTCACCTTTTCTGATAGGTAGAGAGATATGATCTGATGAAACAAGGTCTCTGCCTTCATAGATCTTATTGTTGAATGAGTAAATCAATGACTAAAGAATTTATTCAGTGCTTACCACATACAAAACGCTGTGCTAAGCCCAGGGAACACAAGTAGAAAAGTCAGATAGTCCCTGCCCCCAAAAAGTTCCCACTCTAAACGGGGGACAACACTATGTATTTCAGCTACAAGTCAGATGGAAAGGTCCCATGGTTCTTAGGGTGCAGTGGCAAAGCAGATGTTAATGTGCCTTCTTGAATGACATTTCCGTTAATGAAATCTCATCAGTCTGTGATGTTGAACCATTTGACAGTGTGAAGGACTTTGACGACAAGAACTTTGCTATCTGGGTCTTCATTAGCGGTGGCTGTAGCAATTATAGGAGCAGTTCCCGGACTGCATCTCCACAGGGGTTGCTTTCCAGGATGATGGCTGAGGGCAATGGGCTGGCAGTGCTGCTAGTGCCAAGGCTGTTGGGTTCAGGGTCCTCCCTGGACTGCCTTCATCAGGGTCTGAGAGGCAGTGGTGGTCAAGGTGGTGATGATGGTTTGACTTGGCAGGCACGTGCTCCCTGTGGTCTCTCTCTTGGAGTGTGTTACTGCTTCTGATAGATTTGCCTGCCTGCCTGCCAGGTGAGAAGGGGTATATAATACATACCCCTAAAACTGCAATGCAAAACAATAAGTAATCGAGGGGAAAGTGACTTTCTTTTCCAGGCCAAGGTTTCCCTGATACAAAATGGACTACTTAATCTCTAAGGTTCCTACTGACTCTAAAATTCTATGATTCTCTATAGGTAACTGATGCAAACTGTAGCCCTGGATAGTAATTTAGAGACAGTGTTAAGGATCTAACTGGATTATACTATGAATGATGACTTTATACAGTGCTTTTCACTCATTGTGGTAGAAAGAGGTGATGGTCCTGGAGCCAAAAAGCCTAGGTTTGAACCTAGGTTCTGAGACTAGCTATGTGGTTGTGGGTAAATCATTTAAACCTCTCTGGGCTTCCATTTCCCTGTCTGTAAAACAGGGATAATATTATTTGCCTTGCCAACCTCACAGGGTGGTTAGTATTATAAGGATCACTTTGGAAGCCTTAAAGCACTGTAGAAATGTGAGATTGGTGCTGTTTTCATGAGTATTCTATGTTAAAAGACTACATGACTTTCTAAGTATGTTAAAAGAATTAGAGAAAAAGGTCTCCCAAGCTATGAGTAGGTATTCGATGGCTTTGTGGGGAGGGCATGAAGAAGAATCATATGAGATGAGAAGGTATGGATGAGTTGCCATCCTGACCAATGGAGGAAGCACTCACATCTATGAGATTACAGATTCATGGAAGTATATACTAGTCTGCTTCCAGCTCTGACTTTCTGTGTTCTAAGGTCCCTCCCAGCTCTGACATTCCATACTCTAAGGGCCCTCCCAGCTCTGATATTCTATGGTCTAAGGTTTCTTCCAGTTCTAAATCCTATTAAGGGATGGAGAATGGGGGTAGGGAAGGAAGGAAAAGGATGTTGTTTTCTATATCATAGTTAAAACAAAAGGTAAGCTGACCTATGGGCTGCTGTCTGTCCATGTCCTTCCCACCTTGGATTTATTGGCTCCCTCACAGCATCACACCATTCAAGCAAATGGCACTTTTTGGAGCTCCGCTCTGGGGAAAGGCATCTGGGTTGTGGCAAGGCTGCCTGTTAAGAGTCATCAGCTGAGATGAAAGTGCCACCTCCCTCTGAAGCCAGGCGCCTGGCTTTGACAGTGCCGCTAGTCCTGAGCTGTTTTAGAGACAGAACGCCATAATTAGTAGTTTCCTTCGGAATGCAACACCCACAGCTCTGCAGACAGCTTGCTGTTCTGTTCATCAACTGGGTGGGAGAAGGGGGTGGGGGGAGTGGGCTAAGGACTTCCAGGTTTGAAATACAGTTATTGGGCATTCGAGCAGTGCAAAGCTTCCTTGTTCCCTAACTGAACCTGCCCCACCCTCCCCCTTAAGGGACTCAAGTATGGGGTTGAGAGTTGATTATCTCTTGAAATAGAAAAACAAACAAACAAACCAAATGTAGACCAGAGAGAGGGTCCGGAAATCTGGGTTTTGGCTCCTGCTGTGTGACCTTGGGCAAGTTTCTTCCCCAGTCTGGGCCTCATTTTCTTTATCATATAGGGGACAATATATAAGTTCTGAGTACCTTCCTAAGCTCTAAAATTCTCTGATGCCATTACCTCTGTTAGAGATAACTTGGTATAGTGGATAGAGCCTTGGACTTAGAGTCAAAAAGCCTGGTTTTAAATCTAATTTCTGAGACGTACTAGCTATGTGATAACAGGTAGGTTACTGAATCTCAGTCTCCTCATCTCTAAAATGGGATAATATAACCTGTAGCATATATCTCATAGGGTCATTGTGAGAATCTAATGTAATAATACAGGAAAAACCATTGCACACTTTATAGCACAATGTAAATCCAGCTATTCTGATTGCTTTTGAATTAGACAATCCTATGAGGAAATCAGTGAAAGGACTGCTTTCCTTTTTACAGACAAGCAATAGAGGTTCAGAGAGGTCCAATTCCTTGCCCAAGGTACAACAGTAAGTTGTGGCTGACCCAGGTTTGGGACCCAGGTCTCTTAACTCATAGGAAAGAAGGGATGGTGTTGGGATCTGCTAGTGGATTACTATTTAGAGGCAGGAAATTCATCATGCACATAGTAGGTGATCCAATCTTTTATTGAAAGGCAGAAAGCTTTTCCTAGGCTGTCTATTTGAGGTTCAATTTGGAGACCTGCAGGTGTCCACAGCCAGCCGGTATTCTTGCCTGTAACTAAGAGCAGGTGTCTAAATGATGTCCCCATGAAGTAAGCCACAGTCTATATTCATAGGTCTGTTTCAGACGCTAAGTCAATGAGTATTTATTCAGCACCTACCGTTCAATTCAACCAAGCAACAATTCAACAAGCATTTATTAATTATACTGGCATCTGACATTTCCATAACACTTTAGAATTTAGTAGTAGTACTAGTAGTGGTGGTATAATGGTAACATATATAGCACTTTATGATTTACAAGCCACTTTTCTCTCAACAGTTCTGTTAGATGGAGAGAATAGAGATTATCCCCAATTTTCAGAAGAGAAAACTGAGGCTCCAAAGGTTAAGACTTCTGACAGTCATGCAGCTAGTAAGCATATTGCAAAAAGCGCTGGATTTCCAGTCAGAGGTCTTGGGTTCAAATTCTATTTCCTGTGTGATTTTGGAAATTGCTTAACTTCTCTGGGCTTCGTTTTCTTCCTCTGCAAAATGAGGGGGTGAGAACCACTTAGCACTTATTATGCTGTCTTTCTTGCCAAAAGGAAAAGATCTTTGGTCTAGAAAGGACATAACAAAAGCAGTTAATAAGTAGTTGAAACCCGAGAAAAGTGAGGAATGGAAAGAAAGCATCTAACTGCTTTAGTAGCTGAGCTGTCTATAGACCTAGATAAACTATATCCTAATATCCTGAAAGAACTGACTGGAAGTAATTGTTGAACCATTGTCAATGATATTTGAAAGATCAGAGAGAATGGAAGAGGTTTCAGAGGACTAGAAAAAGGCAAATGTTGCTCAGTATTCAAAAAAAGGAGAGTAAAATCTTGGCAAGATTCTAGAACTTATTATTAAAGGGATGATTTGTGAATATTTAGAAAGGGTTGCAGTAATTATTCAGAAGCAGTGTGGCTGCATCAGGAAGGATTATGACCTATTTTGACAGAGTTACTAGACTTAGATCAGAGGGATGTTGTAGACAAGAGTTTATCTGGATTTCAGCAAATTTCATACAAAATTTCTTGTATTATCCAAGTGGATAAGATGGAGAGATGTGAGTTAGATGGATAGTGCATTTTGATGGACCTCAATGAACAGCAAGACCTAAGAAGGAGTCATTAATGGGGCCATACCAACTTGGAGAGTGGCCCTAGAAATCTGTCTTTGGCTCTGTGTTCCCTTTTCCCACCGTAGGTCCAGTTGCCCTCTAGAGAGGAATCTCTCTGAAGAACAGATGGGTGGTCTAACTTAACTCTAAATGGCCTGGCTACAAACTAGTCTCAGTTACTGAGGACACAAAATGTGAGGTCTTGCCCTTCCATGGGAATCTTTGCAGAAACAGACATTCTGTATTTTTAACAACTGGCACCTCTGTAGTCCCTTACTCTAGATTGTTGTTATGATCAGAGGATTTTCAGGGTTGTATTGGTAGTAAGCAGTAGAGATGAAATTTGAATCCATATATTCTGACCCCAAAGTCAGTGTCCATCTTGCTATCCCATTCATTCATTCTGTAAACCTTTATTGAGAGGCTCATATCTACTGCTCCAAGGGCAACTAGGTGGTGCATGGATAGAGTGCCAGGTCTGAAGGAAGATTTCTCTTTCTGGGTTCAAATCTGGCTTCAGGCACTTACTAGCTGTGTGACCCTGAGCAAGTCATTTAAGCCTGTTTGCCTCAGTTTCCTCATCTGTAAAATGGACTGGAGAAGAAAATGACAAACCTCTCCAGTATCTTTGTCAAGAAAAACGCCAGATGGGGTCACAAAGAGTCAGATATGACTAAAGTGACTGAACAACAGTAATCTACTGTTCTATTGATGGGGATTGGATCTGAACCCCCAAAAGAAAAAGACCTTGTCTTTGGCAAATGGACCCCAAAAAGGAAAAGCCCCTGGACTTTCCCATTTAGCTCAGGTCCCTGGCATTCAACTTTAGCAATGGCCCTTCCCAGTTGATTAACTGCCCTTTCATTGCTGCACCTTGCCTCACCCTAGACTTGCACTCCCTTAATTCCATTCAGAACCCTTCTATGTTTCCATAGTCTTCCCTATAAAAGATCCATCTTGCCTCCCTGGAAGAGCTCAGATTCTGTCTGGCCTGCTTATCAATATAAGGATCCACAAATTCTCAGATTCCTTAAGAGTTTGGCCAATATGGTGGATTTTTCATACTCAACTTCTATCAGGTTCAATAAACCTTGTCTTTGGCTGAAAGAAAGCTTGGGTTGAATTCATTTAGATAGGACCCTCCTGTGGCCATTTTGGGGTCCCAGCATTCCTAAACCTCAACCCTATCACTATACCACTGTGTGAGACCCTGAGTTTGGGGCAGGAGGAGGAGGAAGATATAAAGTTTTAGATAAAAACTACCTCTTGTATGGGTATAGTATTTCTGACTTCAAATCCAATTCCCTGTGCTTTCCACCATAGTGGCCTCCTAGTACCAAAGTGGATTCTGGGTGGGATGCAGGTCTGTGGTAGAGGACAGGGGAAAGGAAAGTAATAAATGTTTTTATTTTCATCTAAAGTACCCTCCTCTTTTCCTCTTTCTTCATCTAGATCCTCTCCATCCCTCTAAAACTGTTCCCTCCAAAGTAATTGGTGATCTATTAATTGTCAAATTTATCAGCTTTTTTAGTCCCTCTTCTTGACTCCTCTTTGGATGTTTCCCAGTTCTCCTCTTACTGATTATTCCTTTGGCTTCTGCTTCGAATCATATTCCATATTCCTTCCCCTAACTGTGGGTCCTCTCCTTGCCCCTACCAAGGCTATGTCATGGGCCTTCCTCTTTCGCTACTACCCTCCCACTTAGTAATTTCCTTTTCTATTCATGGGTTCAGTTATCATTTCTATAGAGAGAACTCCAGATTTACACCTCCAAACCATTCTGTAGTTGCCTTTTCTCTTTGTTCCTGGCTCTCCTTCCAATGGTGAGTGCCAACCTGAACCTCCATTGTAAGAACGAGACCAGATCAACCATCCTTTCTTCTATGGATTTCATCACCATGTTCCCATGCAGGCACCTCTCCCTTCCCTGCTTTTCAGTTCATGGATTGTTTTCTTCCATTAAATAGAAAGCTCCTTGAAGGCAGGGGTTGAGTTTCTTTTTATTGGAGAAATTTATTTTATCTCCAGCACTTAGCACAGTACCACACACACAGTAAGTGCTTAATAAATGCTTATTGATTTGAATTCCTCTGGAGCAGTTCTTCATCACCAATTCCTTTTGGACATTTCCCAGTGGATGCCCCACAGGCATCTCAAATTGAATGTGTCCAAGACAGAACCATTATATTTTTGTCCAAACCTAGTCCTTTTCAAGACCTTCCTATTTTTGTTAAGGGAATTACCATTTTCCTTGTCACCCAGGTTCAAAATCTCAAAGTCATTCTTAACTCCCCAATTTCCCTTATTCTGTCTTTCCCCCATTCCCTGCCCCATATTGAATCAGTTGACCTCTTGTCGATTAGATCTTCTCAACACCTCACCTCTATCTCCTCTCTACCTCTGCCACCCTAATTCAGACCCTCACTGACTTTCGTTTGGACTATTGCTGGAATCTCCTAATTGGGATCCCTGCCTCAAGCCTCTTTCCTCTACAATCTGTCCTCCACACAGCTGTCAAAGCGATATTCCTAAAACACAAGTCTGACCACATCGCTCAAAAAGTCTCGAGTGGCTCCTTACTTCCTCAAGGATAAACTACAAACCCCTCTATTTGCCATCCAAAAGTCCTTCTCAGCTCAAGTCGCACTCTCTCCTACATAACACCTCTTCTTATTCTCCCAGTTGCTAGTCCTTTCCCTCCCCCTCTTCAATTGTATTTACTTAAAAGTAACTAGGTTGTACAGTGGGGGAAATGTTGGACACGGAGTCCCAAAGACCTGAGTTCAAATTTGACTTCAGACACTCCCAAGCTTTGTGATCCTAGGGAAATCACTTCAGCTTTGTTTACCTCACTCTCCTCATCTGTAAAATGGGGATCATAATGGCAACTACCCCCCAGGATTGTTGGGAGGATCAGATGAGAAAATATTTATAAAGCACTCTGCAAACCTTAAGGTGTTACATGATATATGTTATGTCACATATGTTGTTTCTCCTGAGAAAGATGAAATTTGAACCTACATATTCTGACTCCAAAACCAGTGTATGATTCCTTCATTCAATAAATATTTATCAAGTGTCTATTGTGCTAAGTGCTGGGGATGCAAAAAGAAGCAAAAGGCAATCCCTATTCTCAAGGAGGGCAATCAATCAATCAAAGCAGGGGAGACAACAATTCAACAAATGTATTCAAACAAGTCACAACAGGATAGATAGGAAATAATTAACAAAAGGAAGGCATTGGAATTTAGAGGGGTGAGAAAAGGCTTCATGTAGAAGGTGGGATTTTAGGTGGGACTTCATTTAAGTCATTCCTTCCTTCCTTCATTCATTCATTCATTCATTCATTCATCAGATATTTATTAAAAGACCAATGTCTATTGACCTATTACTATAAACTCCTTGTGGGAAGGGAAACTATTCTGTTTTCATCTCTGTATCTCTGCACCTAGCACTATACTAGCACCTAGTAAGCGCTTAATAATTGCTTTTGTATTGACTGATTGATTTCAAGACCCTGTTCAAACCACTTCTTCCTGAAAGCCTAGGCAGCCATTCTGGATCTCCCCGCTCAGATCTCTTCTATCACTTGGAGTCAGTACTACACAATTTAGCACTTAATTATATCCTGTCACGGATCATTCACTGTGGCTTCATGAGTGTTCATCTTGAGAGGCAGCCTGGCATGGGGCAAAGTGTGCTGGAATTGAAATCAGAAGACCTGGGTTTGAGTCTCTGCTTTGCCACATGCTTACACTACCTTTGTGACTGGGCCAGTCCTATCTCTTCTGAACTTCAGTCCTCTTCTCTGTATAATGGGGATGATGGTACCCAACAGAGTCCTCTGAGTTCCCTTCCAGCCTAGGGATGGGCACCTAGTAACTACTAAGGGGGTATGGGTGAAGAGAATGTTTTCAGGAGAAGACAGACCAGAGAGACAGGAAAGATTTACGTATCTGTATTGGGCTTGTTCTCATCTTTCAGACTCTGAGGCCTCACGGGCAATTGCGAGTAACCTTATTAGGCTTAAGGAGAGTTGCCTGGCAGGCTGGGAGGAGCTTATGCCTGTCTGTGATAATCACTGGTTTATATGCAGATGGCCAACGTTTGGCTGTCAGACTTGAAAGAGGGAGGGGTGGAGGCACACAGGAATTCCACCGACTCAGGAGGGAGGATACAGTTTAAAGGAAGAGAGGAAAAAAACAAGCAAACAGTTAAGAGTCAAGGAGTATGTAATTCTCTCAGGAAGTTGGGTGCCTGATCTTTTTTATCTTATCTGTACAATGTGAACTCCTTGAGCTCAAGGATTATTTGACTTTTGTGTTGGTTTCCTCAGGCCTAAAGACAATGCCTGGAATGTAGTAGGCACTTAATAAATGCAGATTAAGTCGTTTATTTTATCTTTGTGCTTGTTCATTTGTATCCATCCCTTCCTTGATCCTATTTGGGGTTTTCTTGGTGGAGATACTGGAGTGCTTTGCCATTTCCTTCTCCAACTGATTTTACTGGTAAGAAAACCGAGGCAAATAAAGTTAAGGAACTTGCCCAGGGTCACACAGCTAGTAAGTGTCTGAGGCCAATTTGAATTCAGGTCTTCCTGATTCCATGCCCAGCCTTATCCATTACTTTACCATTCCCCAAGGTAGCAGGGTAGAGTGGAAAGGGGGCTGAACTTTCAGAGGACTTAAGTTCAAATTCCAGTTCATCCACTTAATGGTGCAATCATACGCAAGTTGCTTAACTTTTCTGGGACCTAGCTTTCTCGATTATAAAATGAGGGCGTTGGACTCCATGGTGTCTGAGGTGGTTTACATTTCTAAATCTGTGATCCTATGACCTTAGGCTAACTCGATTAATTTACCTTACTTTTCAGTCATGTTCTAGAACCAGAGGTGTGTTGGTAAATGTGTTCATAACTGCTTCGCTTATGGGGAAAAATGTTCCCAAGACACCTTTTTTAAGTTTAATCTAAATTATAAACATTTTTCTCTATCATTTTCTTAAATCTAGAAAATCAACAAAACAATATGTCAAGCCTGGATTTATGAGATGTAAATGTGTATGCTGAAAACTTAACAATCATCTCAACAATCCACATTGCTGACTACAACCTAACTTACTTGAAAGTTCATCCCATCACTCTTCCTGGTTTCTGGGAGGGGAGAACTCCCCTGGAGAAGGCTGTGTACAAATCCCACTCTGAAAAATCAATTTTCTAATCAACCATCCCCACTTTGCAAATCATGTATTGCTCAGCAGCCCAGGTCTTAAGTTGCCTGCTTTCTAAAGTGACCACAAAACAAAGTCAAGTGTGTTCCTAGCATGTTGCTAGGAAGTTACATGTATAGGGATGGAGAAGACAGTAAGGAGCTCTTAGAAAATTTAAAAATTTTTTTAAAGTTCATATGGAGAGTCCAACAGCTAGTTCTGGAGCAGGATGTCTATAAAATGATGGGATCCAATTAGATGGTCTCTAGCTCTAATAGTCTACCTTCCATGTTCCAAGGCCCCTTCTACTCTAGCATTTATTTTCTATAGTCTATATTGTAAGATGGCTCCTGTGTTCTAAGGTCTATTCAGTTGTAAGTTCCTCCCAAAGTAGGGACTGTACCATTTATCATTTTTGTATCTTAAGCATAGTATATTGTACTGTAGGGGTTTAATAAATGTTTGTTGACTTGAATTAAGGTCTCTTACAACTCTGTCTTTCTGTGTTCTTAAGTTTCCTTCCAGCTCCAACATGCTGTGGCTCCCCATTGCTTATCAAATAAAGTCCATGTTTACCTACTTGACATTCAGAATCATCTACAGTCAAAGCTCATCCTGCACTTCGAGGCATCTTGAATTGTTTTCCCTCTCCCCAACACATAGCTCTCTCTCTTGCCTTTTGCCTTTGCTTATGCTATCCCTAGGCCCAAAGCGCCCCCTTTTCTTACTTCCTTTCATCTCTCTCTAAGGCTCCAATTGAAATCCTTTAAGGCCTACTGCCAGTGTCAACTGTCCTGGAGACTTAAAAGGACTAAGATGCTCATCCTTGAGATAAGTTCCTAGTAACTCAAGGCATAAACTCCCAGCCCAATCTGGGCTTCGAAGATTTGATGGACTTCTCATTGTCCTCGGATGACTCCTACAACAACATAACATTCTGAATGCAAATACCATCATGAGAAAGCAGAAGCTCAAAGAGCTATGTCCAAATAAACCAGCACCGGGCCTTTGCCAAATATTCTTTTCATGCTGATATTAAGGAAACTTCCTTTTGTTAAATGATATTTTGTCTACAAGTGTCTCATTTTACTTCAATCCCAAGTCTGAGCCACTGGACAGCCCCGAGTCACACTTGGCCCAGAACACATGGAGAATATTCAACTATTATATTTCCTTTCCATAATTGCTTTTCTCATATCAATTTTCCCTTTGTTAGCTCCTCATAGAAAACTCCAAATGAACCTGTCCTAGGAGCTACTATGAAAACTCAGTGGGGTTCCTGGGCATGGCTGGCTCGACACAGAGGTTATGTAGCATAGCAGTCACCGAGGGAGGCTACCCCTCTCCACAGTGCTGGTCAGTGAGCCATGATAGCTGAAATTCTCACGTCAAGCAGCCCAATTGGCCCATTTGCCTATGGTTCTCATTTGCAATTATACGTCTCCATCCTAGTTTAATATTTAATAACCAAGCAACTATCCTTTCCTGGCAGGCACTTAAGCCCCTGATTGCCTCTTGTTTGAACTTGGCCTGGAGTGAGCTGGAAGTGCTCAGAGGTTAAGTAATTACACCGATCATGGTGTTGGTATTCCCCGCCAATCCAGTGAGCCCCAGAAGGGGGAGGCTCTGATGGCTTGGAGTTTGTCGACAATGGAACCAGGGACCCGACATGTTGTCAAATTATTCTGACTTGCTCCAGTATGCTGGTGCCAGCTCCCATGGGCTCCACTGGCTCATGCCCTTCCGTACCCAGAGGAAGGAAAAGGCAAAGTATCAATAGTGTTTCTAGGAGTGCAAGGATAAAATAGGGGAAAGCACATTGAACTTGGGATCCAGAGACCCAAGTTCCAGTCCTGACTTTCAAAACTTGCTTTGCATGCATCAACAAATCATTTAACTTTTCTAAGCCTTGTTCATTCCCCCACAAAGTGGGTATACTGGGATTTTTGATTTGGACAGGACTTTAGAAGTCATCTTGGAGTCCAACCCCCTCATTTTACAATTAAAGAAACTATGTTCCCCCGAAGCAAAAAGACTGGTTTAAGATCACAGAATCATAGGACACTGTGCTAGAAGGAAAATTAAAAATGATTTCAGTCCCAGTCCCTTATTTTACAGAAAATGGAACTTAGGCTCCCATATAAGTAGGCAGATGATTTGTTTGAGATCACATCGTTAAGTAACACAATCAAGATTTAAATCCAAGCAGGTTTCCTGCCTGTAAATATATTGATAATCCTTATACTGTCTATTCCATATCATTTGACCTTCATGTGCCTCAGTGTCCTTATCTGTAAAATGAGGAGGTTGGATTCTGAGGTCTCCTCTAGGTCTAAGATCTCTGATCCTACAAGCTCTATGATTGCTGTAAGAGAAGTCCTTCACAAATGTTGACCCACTATTGAAATGTGAGCCATGGAAAGGAGATTCTGGGCTGCATCATTGCAGAAAGGATGGTGTTATCCTGAATAACCAAAGCTCTATAGAGCCTTGACTTCCCAGAATGGCTTGGGGCTCTTCGACAGTGGTCTCTGTATTACAGAAGGGATTTGATAAGAAGATTGACTTTGACTGTCAACAGCTGGGTCATTCAAGACTGTGCATATCCTATAAGCTACCACAGGGTTGCAAGAGTCCTTAGGGATCATCTAGTCTGACTCTCTTGTTCTGCAGATGAGAAAACAGAGTGAAGAGGACCCATTTTCCTTGGTGATGTAGTATGATCCAAGCCACTGCTGAACTCCAAGATCTGCTGAATCAAATCTCCACTTTGACATTACTAGCTGAGAGACCTTGGGAAAGTCTTTTAATTTCTCTGGGCTTCAGTTCCCTCATCAATGAAATGAGTAGATGGACTTAGATAGCCTATTAGGTCCCTGCCAGCTCAAAATCTATGATAGGGACTGGTTAAGGTCTCCTTCCCAGTCCTGTTTCATCATGGCATAGAAGAAAGATGCCTTGACTAGGAGACTAAGAGATTTGAGTTTGAACCCTTAATGGCTCTACTATTTACTTTTTGCCAAGTGACCTGTGTGTAAAAATGAGAGTGAACTGGATGATCTCCAAGGCCCTTCCAGCTCTAAATCTTACAATCTTGATGTGAAAACCAAAGTCCCTATGCTTCAGTTTTCTTGTCTATAAAATGAGGAGACTGTCCTCCATGGCCTCTGAAGTCCCTTCCAGCTATGTCCATGATGCCATGATTGTGTACTCTTCTAACATCTGTCTGGGTTCAGGGTGGACTTGGGTGGGGTGGAGGGGTAGGGCAGGAACAAAGTCCAAACAAGGTCTGGCTCTTTCTACTTTTACATTCAGGAATTCCTCACAACAGCATAGAATTTTACAGCTTCCTGGGCATTTTCCTCCGCAATATCTTAGTGGATCCTATTGTCAGTCTCTTGTGAGGCTAGAATCCTAGAACATCAGAATTGGAAGAAACCCTAGAGAACACTTAGTCTAACTAGAGTCTAACCTCCCCGCTTTGACAGACTTGTACTAGGTGACACAGCCAGCAATAAGAAGCTCATACTTCCCAATGTTTTTCAGTTTACAGTGGCTTACTTCACAACAGTCCTCTGAAGGGAGTGGGATTTTTTTTTTTAGTATGACTTGTGATCTCAACTAGTATAGTAAACTCTTGGTGTAGAGGAATTTCTCCTGTCATGAAGATCCCTGGGCCAACTACGCAGAGAGGGAGTTGCCTGGGATGTGACAGATTAAGTTATTTGGTAGTGTCATCGAGCCAGGATGAATCAGGGGCAGGCATTGAACCCATGTCTCTCTGCCTCAGGAGAGCTCTCTGCCCACTATCATATTGCTTCTCCAAAACGAGTATTATTGCCCCCATTTTAAAGATGAGGAAGCTGAGGCTCCCAGAGTGGGAGGGGCTTGACCAGTAAATATGTTGGAAATCAAAGCAAGGTCTTCCAACTTCAAATCTAAAGGCTTTCCCTATTACTCCAGGGCTCACGCTCCATTACCTCCTCCTGGGGGAGTGATAAGGGTCTTTTAGCTCTTTGAAAGATCAGTTCTTTCTCCTTCTGCTGTCCCATGGCCCCACAGTGGATCTCCAGCCCTTTTCTTCTCAGCTTACAGGCTATATTTGTTAATGAAATAACCAGTTGCTTTATCCATTATCTGATGAAAATGCCTTTTGTTGTCTGCTCCAGTCCTTGTTGTTAAGCTCTCCAAGCATAGGAGACCTCCTGTTCACACTGGTCTGCTAATTCCTGCCCCTCACCCCCCAAGTGAAATGGAGCTATTACCCCAGCAGACCCTGCTGGATTCAAGGACCCAGGAAAGGATGAAGACAATCAATCAACAAGCATTTATTTAAGCACCTACTCTGTGTCCTGAGTTGGGTTAGGTCTTGGGGATAAAAAGGCAAAAGTGAAATTCTGTTCTCAAGGAGTCCCCTCAAAACAAAGCAGCAAAATTGGCAGGATAAGGGCTTTTTCCCCTGCTTTTTAGATAGGGAAACTGAGGATCACAGAAAATATGCCTAACGTCTCATAGAGAGTAAGTACTCACATTTACATCTTCTGTATTCTTTAGTCTGGGCCTTATTGACCATTGTGCCAAGGGCCAGCTCTACTTCAACATGCAAATGTACAGATCTAGGAATTATGACTTCACTCTTACACCTATGTGATCTTTAGTAAGTCCTTTCCCTTCTCTGGGCCTTGGTTTTACACAATATAAGCAGAGGAGATTGGACTAGGTGGCACATTATATAGAGCACTGACCCAGGAATCTAGAAGACATGAGTTCAAATCCAACCTCAGACACTTACTAGCTGTATGACCCTGGGCAAGTTGTTTAACCCTGTTGACCTCAGTTTCCTCATCTGTAAAATGAGCTGGAGAAAGAAATTGTAAACTACTCCAATATCTTTGCCAAGAAAACCCCAAATGGAGTCACGAGGAATCGGACACGACTGAAATGACTGAATAACAATAGTATCTCCATTAGCCCTAAGATTCTATGTCCTATTTTCCAAGATCCCTTATCTCCAGGGTCAAATATAAAATCTAATATTTGACTTTCAAAGACCTTCACAACCAGATGCCTTCTCACCTTTGCAGTCTTCTGACACTTGACCACCCTGTAGTCTTTAGCTGAATAACACTGGTGTCTTTGTTCCTTTATGAGACACTCCATCTCTTGTCTCAGAGCTTTTTTCCTGGCTGTCTCCCATCCCCGGAATGTTCTCCCTTCTCATCCCCACCTCCTGGCTTCCCTGTTTTCCTTCAACCCTCAACTAAAGTCCTGCCTTCTAGAAGCAATCTCTCTGGGCCTTCCCTCTGAGAGGACTCCCAGTTTGTCCCATATGTATTTTGTACAGTTTTTAACATTGCCTTCTCATTAGACTGTGAGTTCCATGAGAGCAGGGACTATTCTTTGCCTTTTTTTAATGTCCCCAGGGCTTAATAAAGTCCATATTATAGGTATTTAATAAATGCTAGTTGGTTGACTGACTGACTGACATTCTACGGTCTACATTCCAAAGTGTCTTCTAGCTCTTACATTCTATGTTCTAAGGGTCCTTTCACTTTCGACGTGGTGTGATTTTGTGACAATCAAACCCGTTGTTGGAATCTTGTTAAAGGGCTGTGGTGAGAAGCTTCCCAGCCCTGAGAAAACCTGTTCCTGGGAGGGAGAGCCAAGTGTTCGGGACCCTTTGACCCTTAGCAAAGGTTCTGAAGAGGATGGAAATGAATTCCCTCTCATGGCCCCCCCTCCACGTGAGGGCTGGCATTGGAAGGAGGCAGTTCAGCCTTGGTTTTGGCAGAGGGCTCTGTGGAGGGCTGAGCTTCAGCCAGCCCTCTCTCTCACAAACAGCACCCCATTGTTCGACTTGGCTCCCTGTAGGATCTGAGGAATTTGCTTTGGTAATTCTCTCACAGGGAGCCCGGAAGGCCAGCTTGACTGCTTCCGGCTCAGTGGTGGGACTGAGCAGCCCAGAGCCCACCTGAAAAGAGGAACTCAAACCGCCTCTAGGGAAAATGTGTGGGCCAAGGCAATGGCTGATCCTGGGACCTGGGACGTAATGGACCAACCTGGCAACAAAGAATCTGGGCATGAATCCTAGTTCATACAACCAGGCAAAGTCCTGGTGTTCCTTTGGCCTCAGTTTCTCAATCTTTAAAGTGATAGGGGTTGCAGTAGATGATGACTAAGGTCCTTTTAGTTCCAAATCCCATAATCCTCTTCCTACATCTGGTATTTTTATCTAGATAGATCCCGGGATTTAGATCCGGAAGAGATATTGGAGTAGGGGTTCTTAAGCTGGGGTTCATAGAATCCCCAAGGGGTTCATGGATATATTTCCAGCAGTCTATACATTTGGATGAGCAAAAAATACACTTTTATTTTGAATATAAGATAAGATATAATATAGTATCATATAATATAACATAATATAACACAATGCACCACAATATAATACAATATATATACCATACCATAATATAATTTCTTTTGTAATCCTGTGTTTTATTTTATGTATTTAATAATATTATTCTAAGGGCTCCATAGGCCTTACCAGACTGCCAGAGGAATCTAGCACAAGAGTGTATGAGTAAATGTATAACTACCAGCTCTCTAGGAAAAAATGTACCCGGGGCACACTTTTTAGGTTTAATCTGCATAATTAGCATTTCCTTCATCATTTTTTTAAGTCTATGCAATCAACCAAACAACATACCAAGACTTGAGTTGTAGCAGTTGCTAATTTCCCAGGTATGAATGCTCACCAAAAAAGATTAAGAACTCGTGGCTTTCTAGATCAACCTCCTCATTTTACAGAAGAGGAAACTCAGGCCCCAAAAGAGAAGTGACTTACCCATGGTCACCCAAGGAAGGAAGTAGCAAAGCCAGAATTTAATCCCAGATCCTCTGACTCTAGACTCAGTGTTTTCTCTTATGTCATGGCTGCTTCTGGTGAAATATGATATAAAGAAACACCAAAGGTAGCCCTGATCACCATCTCTCAGAGCAGTGGGAAGAAGTGACTGGAAGGCAGCTTTCATCAGGATATAAGGAAAACCTTCCTAGTGATCAGAGCTGTTCAAAAAAGAGGAGTGAGCTTCCCATCCCTGGAGATCCTCAAGCAGAGGCTGGATGAGCCTAAATTTTAGAATAGTCCTAATTAGACAGAGGCTTTACAGGGAGTGACAGACAGTAAACAGCTTTATGGGTCTTGCCAAGGGATGCCACCCAGGGTCAGACAGCTAGTGAGTGGACAGCAACTCCCTTTATCTCTAACACCTTGAAGGTTTACAAAACACTTGCTTTTCAGTGACCCTGGGTGGTACTGTAGTATAAGTATTCTTATTCCCATTTCTACAACAAGAAACTGAGGCATCCAAGGAGTGTCAAAGTTGAGATTTTAGCCTAGGTCTTTGGAGTCTACCTTTAGTTCTTTTTATGCCATCCTGCAGTCTTTTGGAATGGGCCAAGTACTTTGCTACTTAGCACCTATGGAGCCTCCAAAAATGCTTATTCACAGAGTAATGGAATTGGTGGCTCATATCTGAGGGTCAGAGGTCAAACTAGCTGAGCAGAGAACCCTACCTCTGATTTGTGATGGGAGGTGGGGGTATAACAGCTGGCAGCTGTCTGCTGAGTTGGCATCCCTATTTGGTTTTGTCACCTTCATCTCTAGACAAATAAGGAAAGGAGAAGGGGCAGGGGAAAGGAAGAAGCATTTCTATAGTGCCTATTATGTGGCCATTTGTACACACGAACACACATACATACATATATGTGTACATGTATATACACATGTACAAGTGCTTTTACAAATATTATCTAATCCTCACAACAAACCTGAGAAGTAGGTTTTATTATTATAGTTGAGGAAACTGAGGTGAACAAAGTGACTTGTCCAGGGTTACACAGTTAGTAAGTACCAGAGGTCACGTTTGAACCCAGGACTTCGGACTCCAGACCCAGAGCTGTCTATTGTGCACCTAGATGCTAATGATAGTAACAAACATTTATATAGCACTTACTATGTGCAAGTACTGTGGTGCTCTACAATTACTATCTCATTTAATCCTTGCAACAACTCTGGAAGGTAGGTGCTATTATCACCTCCATCTTACAGTTGAGGAAACAAGCAAAGGTTAAGTGATTTACTCAAGTGCATATAATCAGTAAGTGTCAGAGGCCAGATCTGAACTCAGACTTTGTAATTCGAGGCCCAGCGCTCTATCTGCCACATCATCTAGCAGCCTCTAATAACTACATGTGGATGGCCATGAGGGTGGGGTGATTTCCTTCATCTGATTTGCCTGCCCTCCTCCCCAATCCAGACCATGAAGCTGGCTCTGTAGTCAGACTACTGGCTGAATGGACCCACTGATTCTTAGTAGTTGAGTTTCCTGGACCTGTTTTCTCATTCATACATAGGGAGATCGAGGGTTTTCATTGGCCAGAATATAGCATCAAAATAATAAAACTTTACAGTTGATAGATATACAAAATAAATACAGGAATGGTGAACCCAGGAGTTGTCTTTTGTCCCTACTCAAATTCATGTGCATCTAAGCCTGAGAGCTTCTTGTATGGGTTAAAGTGGTTGAGTGGGAAAAGGAGTTATCAGTACCGCTTTGATCTCTTGGTTAGATCTAATCTCAGCCCCAAACACTTGGCCTAGTTTTGGTTAGGTGGGTGTGGTGTCTGACTGAAAAGTTGTCAGCCTGCCCTAAAAGACGTGGTCTAGTCTCTGTATTATATCCTTCTGAAGGCCCAGCAAGACAGAAAGACTATGCCCAGTGAGATACAGGCTTGGCAGAGAAACCACCATGCCCACTGAGGAATAGTGTCAAGGACAGGTGTAGGGCTGCAATGTGCCCAAGGAAGATGCCACACTTAGCCAGGAGCAAGTCTACTGACAGCAGCTGTGAGGACTGCATCCAGAGGGAGTTTCCCCTCCATTTAGGCTCCTGGTGTCCTTCTCAGTGATCGTGTGTATAGGTGGGGGGGTGGGATGCTTTATGTTTATGAGGGTGAAGGAGCCAAGTTCTATTGCAATTTTTTTCCCAGTTCCTGCAGAAGTTACCCACTCACCTTTGGAGCACCTACCCTATGGTCCAGCTAGGTGGCCTAGTGGATAGAGTGACAGGTCTGGACTCAGGAAGAGTCAGCTCCCTAGGTTCAAATGCAGCCTCAGTCACTTAGTGTCACCCAGGGCAAGTTACTTAATGCTCTTTGCCTCAGTTCCCTTATCTGTAAACTAAACTAGAGGAGGAAATGGCAAACAGCTCCAGTATCTTTGCTAAGAAAACCCAAAATAGGATCATAAAGAGTTGGACACCACTGGAAAAAAAAAACCCTATTGAACAACAACACCCTAGGACCTAGCCCAGGAGACTGGGAGATTAGTAACTGAGTGAAAACTAGCCAGTTATGTTTACTTACTGGCCTCACACCCAAAACTGAGGTAGCCTTCTCCTCCCAGGTAGCCAGACATCCTCTCACCTAGGACATCTAGTCTTTTGTCTGCTTTGTCCATGTTCCTTTCTCTCTTACTGCTTTCCATCTCCTGTTCTGGACAAAGTAATCAAATCAACAGTGTCACTTCTAGAAAGGGTGTGTCAGTTGACTTCCTTATATATCAATTTACCATTTCTCTGGCTTTCCAGAGCAAAATTTCCTTTTCTGATCACACACTCACACACACACGTGTTGTTTTTGTTCAGTCATTTCAGTCATGTCTGACTCTTTGTAACCCCATCTGGGGTTTTCTTGACAAAGATAGCGGAGTGGTTTGCTGTTCTCCAACTCATTTACAGATGAGGAAACTGAGACAAACAGGGTTAAGTGACTTGCCCAGGGTCACACAGCTAGAAAGTGTCTGAGGTCAGATTTGAATTCAGGTCTTTCTGACTCAAGGCCTAGCACTCTATACCACCTAGCTGCCCATATACAGGTATATACATATGTGTATGTATTACAAAATACTTTATACATACATACATATATATATATATATATATATATATATACACACCCACATATCCATGTATGTATATATTATAAAATGTATAAATTAAACAAAATATAGAAATTAAATTATATGTGTGCATTGCATATTGTCTTTTCTATAAGAATTCAAGGTCACTGAGGACAAGGACTGCCTCTCTGTTATGTTTGTCCCTCCAGCTCAGTCAACAATTATTTATTAAGGATTTACTATGTGCCAGAAATTGTACTAGGCTTTGGAAATACAAATGCAAACAAGAAGAAAGATAGTCCTTGCCTCAGAGAGCTTATATTCTAATTAGGGAGAAATCAGTAAATAAAAGGAAGCTGAAAGGGAGGGAGTGAGAATACCTGTATGACCAGAGTGGAGAAGTTGGAAGAGTCAGGACTGGAACCTGAGAGCAATGAATGAGCGAACTTGGCTGGCTTGGTGCTCTCTTAAATATGGCAGTTCTGGGAGGAATGGACCAATCAGGGGAAGGGGCCACAGGTTCCAAGGTGAGGTTTCTGGAACATTGTGGTTAACTGAAGAAAAGGTAGACAGGTGAGTGGGGGCTTGTATTTATGGGATGTGGACCCACAGAGAACCTGCTACTCAGGGGACCCCATGTATGTGATGGGGGAGGGAGGAGGCATAAGTGCTATATGTAATACTATGAAGGGTTGGGCTAGAAAGTCTCTGAAGTCCCTCCCAGTTCTAAGTCTGATCTTAGGATTCTACTCTATTGAGAAAAGGCCTGCACTTTATGACCTTCCTAGCCTCCAGGGCACAGACCATGTGGCTATTAGTAAGACATGATTAGAAGCAGATTCATAGAATAAGAGAGAGGAAACTAAAAGGGGCCTTAGAACATCAAAGATCTGAACATACTTTAGCATTGTAAGAGATCTTAGGGAAAGCTAGTCCAGCTTCCTCATTTTATAGAAAAAAGAAAATGAGGTCTAGAGAAGGAAGGGAGCTGCTCAAATTGTCCAGCCAAGTGGTGGAGCCCTGATTCCAACTCCATGTTCCAGATGCCCAGCCCTGTGCTCTTTCCCCTGCTTCTTTTCTTGAGGAGTGGTCCCCCTTCTTCACATTTTGCTATTGGGCAAACGTTCTCCCCACCCTATCAGGCATCACGGGCCAGGTTTGCCCTTACTGGTGGTAGTCTTCTCCTGCCTGTCTGCCCTGATAAGGCAGTGCCACAGCTGCTGTGGGCCCTTCTGCCTGACTGCCGATGTCGTAATCACAGCTATGAGATTATCTCCTTATAGCCTGCACCAGCAGCTTCTGCTGAAAAATAGGATGGGTGTTTGACAGTGCAGGCAAGGGCAAAGCTCTTACTAGGGGTGTGTGTGTATATGTGTGTGTTTGTGTGTGTTTTGGCAGGTGGCCCCCCCCAAATCAATCCCAAGCTGCAATAAGAATTTTAACTAAAAGGGAGGAGGGAGGTTGCTACACAAGATGCTATTAAAATATTTTGCTCTTGTAGCAAAGAAAGCAAATGAGTTTGATGTTTCTTCTGGCTTTATGCAATCATTCTTAGCCTTCATTACCCACAGCTTCTGCACACAAAGCTGATGAAGAAACTGAGGGCTCACAGAGGTTAAATGACTTTCCCAGGGTCACCCAGAAAATAATGAGGAGGGTAATGATTAAAACACAGTTTTAACTCTTCCCTGGGTGAGGTTGCTCCCCGGAATGGATCATCTCTCTGAACTGCTTTTCTAGTATCCGTTCCCATAGCAGCAGGTTTGTCTGTACCTTCATAATGGTCTTTTCCCCAGATCCCGTCTCTGTTCTCAGGAGGATGGGTGCTATATGAGAACCAGGAGCTTCAGATCCCAGTAACTTCAGAGTTTGGTAGCTGCCATCTCCAGCAGAGGTGCAGAGGGGGTGTCATTTGGGCGGTCCAGGTATCCTCTATGTCCTGAAAAGTATCTCTCAGTTCAGTTCTTTCTTCCTTCCATTCTGTTGGGGATACATGGCAAGTAGATATGTGATGTGTCTTGTGGGAAAGAGACCCCCCAAAGGTAGACAAAAACAGGAGACACACAGAGAGAGCCACAGGGTCAGGGGAGACAGAAACAAAGAGAGGGAGACACAGATACTGGCACACAGAGGAGATCAACAAGCGAAAGACAGACTGGCAGAAGCAGAGACAGAGAAAGGTGAGGGAGAATGTAAGAAATAAGTAGAGAGAAAAAATATCAGAGAAAGAAGAGTAGTAATTAAGGTAGACAGAAAGAAAATGTTAAAGAGGTAGAGAAATAAAAGAAATGAAAGACAAAACCCATGAATCCAGGTTTCTATTTCCAATCAAATGCCTCAGAGAGGGATCTAGTCTTTGCCTTCAGAGGGTTTACATTTAGTTAGGGCAACAGAATGAACACATGTAAAAAGATAACAAATGATGCAAGACTTGAGTTAACGAGATAAACAGAGCAACATGTTCCAATAGAAAGATTTCTGGACTGGCAATCAGGGGACCTGGTTCTACTCCCAGCCTTTTTCCTAACTTGTCAGGTTCCCTGGGTAAGTCATGTCCACTTTCTGAAGCTCAGCTTTTTCTCTTTCCTGGTCTCCTTATCCCTTCAAACCCCTGCCATGAGGAAGCTGGTGAAGACATGCCTTGGAGATTTGACATTCTAAAGAATTCTTAGTTAGCCTAATTCAATTCAACAAACATACATTAAGTTACTAATATATGTGTGTGACATTATGCTCAGGCAATAGGAATACAAAAACGAAACAACCTCTACCCTCAAGGAGCTTGAAGTGCTCCTAGCGATGCGGCATGCACATCAATGATAATTTAGAGGAAGAGAACCTGCACCTCCTGATAACTAGGAGTATGGGGCCAGGAAGACCTCATAGAGGAGACAATACTTGAGCTGAGGTTTAAAATGTAAGAACATAAAGATTCTAAGAGGTTGACCTGATGGGTCAGAGGAATTCCCTTGCAGCCCCATTTGGTGGTAACTGGTACATGAAGTGGAAATATGTGTTGAAAACAGGTTGGAGCTGGATAATGACTAGTTTTTAAGTGCTAAGGCTGAGTTCTGTATTTTATCCTGAAGGCCACAGGGAGCCGGACAACCAGATCGGAGCTTTTGGCTTGGGTCCTTTCCCGTTTCCCTGTTCTCTACGTTTGAGGTGCAGAAATGCAAGCCATGTGACAAGGTGATATTACATTAAATAGCAAGAGTGGCTTCCTGGAGGGGCTCAGAAGAGGCCGGGATCACTGTGTGCGCTGGGGTGATCCCTCCCAGTGGAGGGCCCGAGGGGGCACACTTCGGGATAAATAGCTTTGGGGATGAACTTCGTGGTATCCCTCCAGAAGGTGCCTTCGGCCAGGTGACTGAGGCGAGAGCTGCAGTGACGATCGCTTTGTGTGTGGCAGCGGTACAGATCACCTACAAGGAACAATTCCCCTCACCCCCTCAGCCCCGAGGGGCAAGGGACGCGCAGCGCGGGCAGAAATGACAGCCGCTGGGGCTGGGCCTGGGGCACTGCGGTAGCCGCGGGGCACCCACGCCATTCAGGGACACCCACGCTCCGCGAGGAAAGGTCACTTTTGGAGCGGTGCGCTGCGCCTCTGGGGGTGCAGGAGAGCCAGCAGTGGGGGGGAGGGGAGGGGAGGATGGTGCCCTGGGCTCCCGGCTCAGCCAACGTGCCCAGCGAGCTCCCCGGGCGGCGCTCAGCCACCCCCGCGCGCCTCTCCTAGCTCGGCGGAGGCAGCAGGGCGGCCGTCCCTGAATGCAAACGGCCGCATTGGACACGCTCCGCTTCCGGACGGGCGGGCGGCGCGGCGCTCGCAGCCGACCCTCTCCTCGGCCTTTGCCAAGCGCCCTCCCTCTCTGCTCTCCCTCCTCCCGGCGTCCGCCCCGCTGCAGCACAGCCTCTCCACCCGCCCGGCCCCGTAGCGCGAGGCTAGAGGAGACTCATTAAGCGGACCTGGTGAGCGGGGAGGGCCGGGAGCCTCAGAGAGCCGCAGCCGCAGACTGCGTCACCGCGCCTGGTGCAGGGCTCCCCAAAAGACTGCGCATCTGCTCCAGGGACTTCGGACAGCGCCCCGGAACCGGGAGGGTCACAGCACAGCAACTGGGACCCTTGTCCGGGAAGCAGGGTCTTCCCGAATTCCATTCTCGGGCACCTCGGTTACAGCCCCGAGCCGGGCTTTGTGTAACCTGCGCACCGCCGCGGCAACTCTGGATTTACATACTGATAGCTGACATTTGTATGGCTCTTTGCATAGTTTCACGGATCTAGAAAGGCAAGGGGCCTCCGAGGCCGTGGGGTTCTGGTAAATGTTTAACAACCCGCGCTCCAGAAAAACAGTGTGCACTAGGAGCACTTTTAAGTTTAATCTGCATTTCTCACATCTTTCTCCCGTCGCTTTCTTGTCTTGACAAGCCATAAAACAAAAAATCATGCCCTGGTTTTTGCTCATTTCTGCGTTCACACTGAAAACTTAACAAAGGGTTCTCCAAGTCACAGTTTAGAGTCCATTTCGTCCTACTCAAAATCCAATTACCCCACCCCCACGTTTTCTTTTCCTTTTTTTCTCTTTCTTTTCCTTCCTCCTCTTCTTTTCTTCCTTTTTTCCTTTTCCTTCCTTCTTTCTTCCTTTCCTCTTTTCCTCTTTCCCTTTCCTCCCTCCCTTCTTCCCTCCCTCCATTCCTTCTTTCCTTCCTTGCTTCTCTTTCCTTCCTTCCTTCTCTTTCCTTCCTTTCTTCCTTCTCTTTCCTTCCTTCCTTCCTTCCTTCCTTCCTTCCTTCCTCTCTTTCTTTCTTTCTTTGTTTCTTTCTAGATAAATAAACAGACCCAGGGGCAAGACTTATTCCCAGGTCACACCAGGTAGTAAGCTTCAGAGACCGATCTGAACCCCTATCCTCTGAGTCCAGAGCCCGTGCTATTTCCATTTACCACAACCCAGAAGATGGGCGCCATTATTACCCCCATCTTGCAGAAATGGAGAGTCAATCAGGGTTTCCTAGTTCTGGTGTTCTCTCCACCAAGCCAGACTGGCTGTCAGCTACCTGTACATGATTCAGTCCTGGTGGCTTCTTAGCTAAGTATCTCTTTGGTTTGCACCTTCATCCAAGATTTCTCCAAGGACTATCAGAATTTGGCTCACAGTCAGGTCTGCTGCAAAAGTAGGGGATCTCAGATTCCATGCAAGCACCCAGGCTAACAAAACATTGAATGTAGGACAGGTTTTATTTAACTGGTCAAAATTCTTGAAAAACACCGAGGACCTCCAACCTGGGCTTATTAACAGCTCTCCTTCTACAGTGGGCCTCCAACTCCTCTAGGGAATCAAGGTAATTTTCTATACTTACAGATCTACATTGGGTGTGACTCTCCCTCCCCACCAAGGGGAAAGATTAAAAAAACCCATTCATCTGATGAGTCTTTCTTCTCCTAGGAACCTATACAGTTCTCTTGACTTAAAGTACTATCCTGGGGCCTTCCCTCTTCTTTTAACCTTTCCTGAACCCGCAAATAAAATTTACTCAGGGTCATTAGAGAATCACTTAATATCTGTAGACCTGAGGGGGTTCACTTCAGAGTGAAGGGCAGAGTCTAGGTTTGCTCCTGCCCTTCATGGTGTAATTGAGGGAGCCTGTAGGGGAGCCGTGAGAGATGTCTAGAAAGGCAAGTTGGGGCCAGATTGTGGAGGGTCTCTAATGCTGTGCTAAATAACAGAGACCGGCTGTGTAAGAACAATCCATTAGAGGCTAGGTCTGGATGTGACTGTTAGCCCTCTGTGCCCACTTACTAACTGTTTGATCAAGTCAGTTTCCTTCTCTGAGGCTGTAAAAGAAAGCAATTGGATTAGACATCTCTTTAGATATCTAAGGGCTATTAGATATCCCTATTGGTAGCCTATGTCCCATACTCCTATGAATTCTAACTTTAGGCAATGGGGAAAGTCCTTGAAGGGAAGGAATACTACTAGTTGCTCCCCTTCCCCCAGGTCCCAGGGAAGGGGCACAGGGAGTTCACCTCAGTAGTTAGTCACAGCAGAAAATTCCAACCCAAACATGGCATCATTTCCCACCCTCAACCCCCAACTCTGAGGCAAATCAGGTATTCTGCAGCAGTCTCAACATGGGCTCATCAGGAAGTAGCTTGTTCGTGGGCGAGGGCGTAATCACACTCACCCACCAGCAGCCTTCCTTCTCGGTGTCATTCCCCTACTGAACCTCTCCTCCGCTGGGGCTCGGGTTCATCACTCACTCACTCGCTGACTGGCACAGAGCCACAGCTGGCTCATCCTTTGAGGTGGCTTGGCCTCCAGTCAATTCCCTTGCTTCTTGTTTTCCCATTCTCTGTACGACATACCACAAACTGCTAAGATGTGGACACGAAAGGGCCCAGGATTCTGGGTGTCTCCTCTTCCTGCGTGACTTTCGGTCTCATTTTCCGTCTGTGTAAAATGAGGATCAAAGATTTAGGGCTGGAAGGGGACTCAGAGTTCATCTTGTCCAAATTCCCCATTTTACACAGGATGAAAATCAAGCCCAATAGGTTGTAAATTGAGCACATTAAGGGGCAGAGTTAGGCTTTGAGACAGGGTCTTCTGTCTCTCAAACTACAGTTTAGTCAACAGGCATTTATTTTTAAAAATTTTTGTAAATAGTGTTTTATTTTTTCCCATAACATGTAAAGATAGTTTTCAACATTCATTTTTTATAAGATTGAGTTCCAAAAATTTTTCCCTTTCTCTCTTCTCTTTCCAAGATGGCCAACAATCTGATATATGTTATAATGCATAATCATGTTAAATGTATTTCCACGTTAGTCATTCAACAACCATTTATTAATTCTACGCCTTGCAGAGGACTGGGGTAGGTACTGAGGGGATACAGATTTTGCAGTAATACACACTTTCTTCTGTGGTGGAACTTACAGTGCAGTAGGGAGGTAAGGCACAGATAAACAACTATTATTCCTCAATTAAAGCTCTCATTGTGGCATGGGGGTGAGCCTAGGTCCTTGAAGACTATGCTCGGGGAACACAAGCTCCAGTAGGACTTATAGGTTCTAGCATATAGGCCCAGTGATGGGCTGTGTGTCTGTTTGTGGCCCATTGCAGCTAAGTGCAGAGCGGTTGGTCATCAGATTGGCTGCAGGGTTATGAGCTTTAGGGCACAGCTAATTTTTATTAATTTAATATTTCTGTTGTCTTTTTTTTTAAGTCTGTATTTATAAAATCATAGGATTATAGACTGAGAGCTGGAATGGATCTTAGAGCTCTTCAAGACCAATTCCCTCATTATACAGATGAGGCAACTGAGTCAAAGAGAAGTTAAGTGATTCACCCTGGCTCATACAGCTAGTAAATGTCTGAGCAGATGGGATATGAACCTAGGTCTTCATGATTCTAAGTTCAGTGGTCTATTCATTATGATGTGCTATCTTGTAATTAGTTTGAGCAGTCCAGGTGTCCTCCATGTCTTGAAAAACATCTCTCAGTTCGTTCAGTCCTTTCTTCCTTTCACTGTGTGGGGAATGAGGGGCAGAAGAGATACTTAAGTGCATGGTAAGTTAGAAGTGTGTTGGATCCTGTGGGGAAGAGACCCTGAAAGGTTGAAAAAAAACCCAGATCTATCCTGCTATCCCTGTCTGTCTCCTCCCACCCCCCACTGTCAGTCCCCATGTAAAAGAAACACTTTTTATCAAAGCCAACTAACACAGTGATCATGACTGATAGTGCATGCCACATTCCATATCACATAGTTCTCTTAACTGGGAGGAGAAAGGGAAACACATTTCATTCCTATATCTGCCAACAGAGTGGTCTCCCAGCTATGCTGTGCTGCTAGAGTCTTTATAAGGGAGGCAAGGAGGGCACAAACGTTTATACAGTGCCTACTACGTGCCAGCACTGTGCTAAGCACTTTTTTCCAAATAGTATCTCATTTATTGCTTCTAAGCAGTTGCATTGACTGAATTCTTCTACTTCCACTCTCCTTTCCTGGCCCTTACTAGAAGAAAACCTGGCTGGGGATATGATAATTTGTCTTTTCTATGGTGATGTTGGTTTCATTGTGGGAATAGCTCTCCTCTTCTACAATTCTTAAGAACTAAGGCTGTCATAAATAAGGCAGGACCTTTCAGTAGTCAGAGACTAACTGAGAAGGCTTAGAATTATGAGTATAAAAGTCTTCAGTGCACCTTTGAAGTCCCCGAGAGCATCTCTTCTCCCAGGAAGTTGTGGAGGGTCCTGCACTGCTTCTACCTGAAGTTTTCTGTGATCTAGGGAACCAGAGCCCTTAGCTTGCATCTGACATACTGCTTGTCTTTGACTATATGTTCCTGACTTTATTGATTCCTAACACCAGCTGCTTGTGTTGCCTGAATCTCTGGCATCCATTCCCTTCTTTAATAATTTTTTAAAATTCTGAACTTTGAACACCAAAAAAGAACATTTCCATAAATACAACAAAATAGCAAAAGAAAATTCAACATGAAATCATGAATCTCCATTTTATACCATTTGCTTTTAATATATCTATATATTTACTAAATTTTATACATTGTTTTCAGAACTGTCCTGCTTCCCTGTATTTCCTTCTGAGCTTCCTTCCATCTTCTTCCATGTATTTTAAAAAATGCTTCAGTGGCTCTCTTTTTTTTTATACTATTCACCTTTCTTCGCCTCCCGACTCTCCTCTTCCCTCTATTAAGCAAAAAAAGGAGCGGGGAGGGGACCCTTATAACAAATCATCATAGGCAAGCAGGAAGGCAAGAAACTAATGAGAAAGGATGGATGTTTCTTTTTTCCTTTTTAATTCCCTCTTTCAAATTAGGAAGTTCGTTTTACTTGTGACTATTGCTTCCCTAGTATGTCTCCCTCCATTATCTCTTCCCACACCCCATCCTCGATTTTTTCCCTGTTGAATTTGATGTGTCTCTATGTCAAACTCTGTGTGTGTTTAACCTCTCCTTTTACTATTTCAAATAAGAATAAGGTTCATTATGTGCCCACTACCCTTATCCCTGCTTCCATGTTTGTATATTCTTCTTACACATCTTAATTATAAGGAATAGCAAGTTCCTCTCCCTTCTTCCTCCTTTCTTAACTTGTATATTCCTCCTTTTACTTTCCCTTCTCTTTACTCTTAAAAAAAACCAAAAGTCCTACCAGAAACAATCTACCCTCAGTTTTTTTCCTTATTTCACTCCCTCAATGCTTTTTGAAGACATTAAGGCTCTTAAGGAATACTTTTTTCTCTCCTTCTGTTATAATGATGGCACTATAGTATCATATAGCTCCTCCCGAATGCCAAAATAAGCTTACCTTTCCACATTTCTCGGGACCCTTGTGCTTGTATTTCAAAGTTATTAATCAGCTCTGGTCTTTTCATCAGAGATATTTTAAAGTCCGTTAAAAATACATATTTCTTTCCTGTAGAATTTTACTCAGCTTTGCATTCTTGATTGTAAGCCTTTATATATATTTTTGCCTTTTGGAATATTATATTCCAAGATTTCTTCTGAATTTTAGCAGAAGCTGTTAGGATTTGTGTGACCCTGACTTTAGTTCCTTAGTATTTGAACTGCTTCTTCTTAGGTGCTTATGGTATTTTTTTTTTTAATGAGAACTTTGAATTTTGGTTATGACATTTCTGGGGCTTTTCATTTTTGTGATTCCCTTCAGGAGGTGATCAGTGGATTCTTTCTATCTTTTTTTGACTTGTGGCTTTAAGAGATCTGGGAGTTTTTATTTGTGATCTTGAAATATTGTGTACAAAATTTTTTTTATTTTACTTATGGTTTTCTGGGAACCCAGCGATTGTTAGATTATTTATCCTAGATCTATTTTTCACATCACTTTTTTTTTTATATTATATATTTTTGTCTCTTTTTGTTCAATCTTTTGATTTTGTTCACTTTTTCTTACTCTCTCCTAAGGTCATTAATTTCTGTTTGGGTCCTCTGAATTCTTGTACTGACCTCTACTTCTTGGTTTCAGAACTCCCTGAACCTTTGAGGTGCAGAGGGCTGGATCTTCAGGGTCCCTTCTGGCACCTCAGGATACAGTGTTAGGAAACTTAAATCTCCCAGATTTGGGCTGTTCAGGGGATGACATGCTGATCAACACTATGCTGGCTGCTAACTGCTGTCAGTCTGGGGGTTTCCAAATTTCCCATCCTGGGGCTTCCTGATCATTCTGGGATTTTCTCAAGAGAGTCTTCTGCTCTTTCTGCCTCCAGAAAGCCTTGCAGGGTACACATATCCAATTTCTGGTGATGCTGGCACTGACATTATTGAGGTCCCCCCTTTCCTATAATCTATGGCTAACCTTTTATGAAGTTATGGCATACAAAAAGTCATTTACTATAATTTCTCATTGGATTTCTCTTTTTAAAATTATTGTTGATTTCTTTTTAACATTTATTTAAAATTTTTATTTAAAAATTTTCTCTCTTCTCTTCTTCCCCTCCCCCACCCATTGAGATGGACAAGAAATATGATATAAATTATACATGTGAAATCATGCAAAACATAGTCTTTGGATTTCTTGATAATTATTCAGTATGTTTCAAATTTGAGGGTTTTTTGGGAGTAGGTGTGGAGGAAGTTGGGTAGTCTGCCTCCTGTTCAACATGCCATCTTGGCAGCAACCTTCACGTACACTGCCATCACCCTTATTCAGGTTCTTCTTACTTCTTGCTTGAACTATTGCCATAGTTTCCTAACCGGACTCCCGACCTCAAACTTCTCCTCCTCCAATGCATCCTCCATGGATCTGACAAAATGATGTTATTAAAGTGTGGTCCTGACCATATCCTTCCCCTTTTCAGTAAGTTGCAGTGGTATTAGACATTCAATGCTTTTTACCTCTTGACTCTATCCTACCTTTCCAGGCTTATGACATATTACTCGATTTAATATACTTAAGTCTGGACAAACTGGTTTCCTCACACATGATATTCCATCTTTCATGACCGTATTTTTGCATAGACTGTCCCTCATGCCTGTAAATCATTCTCACCTCACCTCTACATTTTAGAATCTTCCAGGTTTTTCAAAACTCAGCTAAAATGATACCTTCTACGTAAGGCCTTTCCTCATCCCCCATTATTTATTCTGTATATATTTTTATACATCTAATATGTCTATATGTAGTTTTCTCTGATAGAAAGTAAGATCCTTGAGGATAGGGACTGTTTTATTTTTTCTGGATATCCCAGCATCTAGGATATTTGATTCCTGGTATATAGTATATGCTTATAAGATCCTTGTTGATTGATTGACTGGCTATGCATCCTACTTGACCAGGGCTACTAAACTCACTCTGATTTACCTCCCATGACTTCAACATTAACTCAGCTCTGTACTTGTTGCCTTCCATGTTGACCTGTTCTTAGAACAAAGAATGCAGAATTTTGAAATGGAAAGGATCTTAAGTCGTGCAATATTAATAGTTAGAAGAGCTATTAGAATATAAAGTGGCCCAGCTGGAAGGCCTTTAAAACATCAGAACTGAAAAGGCAGCCTTTAGATCTAAATCACTGAATGTTTGAGTTAGAAGGGACCTTTGAACATTGAATTTTAGAGCAGCCAGCCAATCCCCTAACTCACATTCCAGAAATATTCCTTTCAGGACAAATTAGAGTAGTGACAGAGATTTTATATTCAGAGTTGTTTCTGTTTATTTGTTTGGAATTACATAGATCATGTTATTAGATCCCTACATCAAAGTCTCTGGCTGAAGGTGCTGCTATAGACTAAGCCCCAGGGAGGGAAACCAATCTTCCTTTTTTGGGGAAGCAGGTACCCACCCAGGAAAACAACTCACAAACAATAAAGACTCTTCTCTGGCCCTGCATAATCAAGATGTCTATATCTAGACATGAATCCTTGGGGTCCATGGTCATGGAAGAGTATAGTTTCAGTGCACCCCTACTTTCAGGAATATGCCCATGAATCCTCTTTCTCTTCCTGTTTAACATCTGGCACAGACAGCCAAGGAGCAGTAAGTACTCACTTGCCCTGTCAGATTGGAAAAGGAACTGAGTTGTTCTGAAGGAATCAGAAAGGTTGGACTTTTGGGACTGTACTTTTGAAGATTTTCGTTGAACTGTCACCTTAGAGAGAAAGGAAAATGGAGAACTTCCTTATTCTTTTGTCTCATTGTGGCCATCACCTTTCTAGTTTGTCTCTCAACAGCCGTCACTGTGCCATCAAATGCAGATTCTCAGAGAGCAAGGGCCAAGGGATGAGAGCATGTTTCTTTGTGTTGCTTAGTAGCCTGTCAGCATTTCCCCCCATGGAATGGTAAGTACTCAATAAATACTTGTTATAATCACAGAACATTAGAGCTGTAAGAATCTTTGTACATAAATTCATAGAACTATAAGGCTCAATGCTGGAAAATAGAACTCATTTAATCCAACATTCTCTTTTTTACAAATGAGGAAAGTGAGGCCCAGTCAGGCAATAAACACTTATAAAGCACCTACTATGTGTCAAGCATGGTGCTAAGCCCTGGGGATACTAAGAAAATTAATGGGGGAAGACAGTGGAAATGATGTAGATTGGAAACATTTAAGAGAGGGAACAAACTAGAATTAAGAAGTAACTTGACCAAAGTCACACACATAGTAAGTAAGTGGTGGAGTCGGATTAGAACTCAGGTCTCTAGGCTTCGAATCTAGAGTTCTTTCCATTGTGTTGTTTCATTTTTTAGTTGCATCCAACTCCTCGTGAGCCCATTTGAAGTTTTTGAAGCAAAAACACTGGAGTAGTTTACCATTTCCTTCTCTAGCTTATTTTACAGATGAGGAATGGTGGCAAACAAGATTAAGTGACTTGCCCAGGATCACACAACTCCTAAGTGTCTGAGGCCAGATTTGAACTCAGAAAGATGACTCCTCCCCTCCTGATCCTTAGCCCAGTGTTCTATCCAATGAGCCACCTGACTGCCCCTCTTTCTGCTGTACCATGCTGCATAGAATGTTAGGACAGGGATCTTAAAGCAGGAAAAAGTCTTAAAACACAGATAATATAAGCTGGAAGGAAACTTTCTGGAATGCCTGCTGTTTCATCCTGGAAGTTCCTTCTGAACATGAGTTCTTCTCTCCCTGGATCATCCAACCATCCTTGTGATTTCCCCATCCTTATGATTTCCTTTACCTGGAATATTTCTCTGCAAGATCTGTCTTTTTCTCCCATTGGTGAGTCCCTTCTGAGGTCTCCATTTTGTGGAGTTGCCCAAAGTGGTCTTCATTCGCCCTCTGACCCTGTTCCTAACTTTTGGACTTCAGAAGCACTGTATACTTTCGTTTCCTCCACTGCCCCCCTACTTTTCCATCTCCTCTTGTGTGTTGTCTTCCCTGATCACAATATAAGCTCCTTGAGGGAAGGAATAGTCTTTCTTTTTGCTTGTTTTTTTTTATGTTATCACATTTAATATAGTGTCTGGCACAAAATAAGTACTTAACAAATGATTTTTTTCTTCCTTCTTTCCTTTGTCTCTCCTTCCCTTCTTTCCTTGGCCTTACCCTTTCATTTTACATATTGAGAAATGGGACCTGAGAGGGGAAGTCAAGTTACTTGGAAGAGTCTGGGACTGGAGCTTAGGTCTTCTGACTCCAAGAAACCTATTCTTTCCACTGTCCCATGATGTCTTCTCCCTTATTAAATGAAAGCATGAATGAGCAATTCCATGAATGAGGATTGAAGGACCAAGAAAGGGAAGTGATAAATAGCTATCAGCAGATCCAGGGTTGAAGTCAGGGCTCCTGACCCCCATTCCAATGCTCTTACCCCTCTGCCATGTCATCTTTCAACTTAATGAGAACAAAGGAATCAATTCAGAATTTTATCACAGCCCTGCCTTGGCGCTGGTGGCTCTGGTACCATCTGGTAGTTCCATGTCTTGAGGGAAGAGCCTAGAGAGACCAGCAGGGCTGAGGAAGGCAGAGGTTGACCCGAGTCAAGTTGGGAAAGAGAGTTATGGCAGGAACGAGGAAACACCAAACCCCAGCCAAGAAAAGTTGTTTTGCTATGGAATATATTATTTCTGCAGGTTGCTATAGCTACCACTGTGAAATTAAAAATTAAAACCTTGTGAAAGAGAGAGGGTTGACTGAGATGAGGCAGTTCCTTGACAGGCCGAGTTATTTATCTTTTCCCTATGTAACATCTGGTTATGTGCTTGCAAATTTATTTTTAATTCGGTGCTTTAAAAAGGATTTCTCGGTGGTGAAAGGCGCCCAGTTGAAGTCTTTGGGGATTGGAGGTCAGGCTCTTGTTATCCCAGAGAATATAGGCTTTTCCCAGCTTGTCCTCACCCTGGCCCCTCAGTCTGACTTCCAATGTGACCTCTAGGAATAAAGAGGTTACTTTAATCTATACTGGACCCCCTGCCAATCACAAGGCAACAGAACTATGGTTCCCAGATGCAGGGCCAGATTTGAGACCTCTGTTTTACTTCTTAAGATTATCTGAATTCTAGGAGCAGCATGCCTGGGAGGCAGGGAGGGAGAAGACGATAAGCAAGGGTTGAAAGCTCTGTCTCCTCTTTCCTGTGTGAGGGCTGTGTGACCCTGGCTGAGTCCTTTCCCCTCTTTTGGCCTTTAGTACTTATTTATTTGTTCATGAATCATCCAACAAGTAGAGAAACCTTGTGTTGGGAAGGCTTCTTGGCCAGGGAGTCAGGAACCTCTGAGTTCTTGTCCCACTTCTGAGAATCTGTGTGACCTTGGACAAACTCCTGCCCCATTCTGACCTCACTTTTCTATAAAATGAAGGGGTCAGACTAGATGGTCTTTAAGGGTCCTTCAGTTCTTCAATCTCCTAAGGTCTTCTGTGTCCTAAGCTTGTGTGCTGACATTCTGTTCTCTGATTCTTCCCAGATCTGATGCTAGTCATTGCAGGAGGATAAGGAGGGAGGGGAGGTCAGGTAACTCACCCATCTCCCTGCCCCCAAACTATGTTATCCAGGTGAAAGCCAGTTACAATGAACATCCTAGAACAGGTAAGAAAGGGAAGTGAGGTCATAGCCGAGTAGCCATAGGGGGCATGGGAGACCTTCCTTGGGAGGGGGGGAAGACAAGTTCATGCATGTGAATTGCAATCTTAGCATCAGCTACCAGCAAAACAGTCAGTGTGGTCTGGGGAAGGGAGCCCTGACTGACACATCCTGGCTATGAGCCGTCAAATGACTGTGAATGGTGAGTATCTGCTTCCTCCTCTTTCAAATGAATAGCTCACTTGTAAAATGGGGATGAATGTATCCAGGCTACCTGCTTTAAGATGGTGGGATTCAGAACCAGAAGACTTCTTACAGATCATTTAGTACAAAACTGTTATCTTCCATTTGAGGAAGTTAAGGCCCAGAGAAGTCAAGTCATCACTCCAGATCACAAAGGTAGCAAGAAGTAGGACTGAAATTTAAATCTAGGCCCTCAGAGAAATAAGCAGGTGGCATATTGGGCAGAGTTCAGATCCAGAAGTCAGGAAGACCTGAGTTCAAATGTGGCTTTGAAAACATTAACCTGCTGTGTGATTTTGGCCCAGTCACTTAACCTCTATTTGTCTGTTTGTCCTCATCCATAAAATGGATATAATATTAGCAGCTACCTCCCAGGATTGTTGTGAGAATCAAATGAAATGATATTTGATAAGTGTTTAACACAGTGCTTGGCACTTAGTAGATGCTATTTAAATGTTAGTTATTATTATTAAGCTCTTAGCAGTTGACATTTAATAAGTGCTGGTTCCCCTCAGTGGTTCCCTCTCTCCCAAGCTGAATCCAATGCTCTCCCCACTACACCAAGGTTAGGTTGTAAGTCAAGAACTTCATAAATGTTAAAAGCCCTACAGACGTGGCAGTTCCTGTTACTGAGTTGGTCTCTTCCTCCTGCTCTCTCCCTGACTCCCAGGACAGCCAGAAGCAGCATGGGGACTTGCCGTCACTGTCCTCTACGGCTGGCTGGCTCTTAGCTCAGGGTCTAAAAACCATCAGGATAGGCTGAGAGGAAGTCAGGCTGTGAGATTTTGTCGATTGGCACTTGTTTGAAGTCCTGTGCCTGGGAGGCATTACCCGGTACTCTGAGAGTGTGGGAGGAGCTGGGGAACTGAGGAGCTAGGAATGGTCTGTGGGCTGAGTGGAAGAGCCTCTGTCAGCAGAACTGGGCTAATTATCCCAGCCCCCTCATGGGCACTGTCCAGAAAAAAGTAGGAACTGGTTTGGCTCGTCTGGAGATGATGAATAATTAAGGAACTCAGTTTTGCTTGGTTTTTAAACAGCTGTGAGAATAGGTCTCAGATGCTATCCCTACAAGGTCTCAGTTTGCCTCTGAATTTTCAGGTAGAAGATTGTTTCCTGCTGGATTGTCAAGAATTAGAGTAGGTGGTCTAGTTATTTATTTGACTTGGTCATTGGACACTGGATTTGGAGTCAGAAGAACTGAATTTGAGTTTCTGCTTTGCCATTGACTAGCAGTATGACTTTAGGTAAGTCATTTTCCTCTAGGGCCTGAGTTTCCTCATCTGTAATATATAAGGGTAGAGCTTAATGATCTTTGAGATCCTTTCCCATGACAACATCCTCTGGTCCTTTCCTGTTCTAATATTCTGTGTCCACTCTAATATGATGTTGTGCTTTGTTGTTGTTCAGTCGTGACCAACTTTTTGTGATCCTATTTGGACTTTTCTTGGCAAACATACTTGCCATTCCCTTCTCCAGCTCATTTTACAGATGAGGAAACTGAGGGCACCAGGGTTAAGTGACTTGCCCAGGGTCACATAGCAGGGAAGGGTCTGTGACTGGATTTGATCTCAGGTCTTCTTGACTTTATTCACTGTGCCAGCTCACTTCCTACGTGGTATCTTGCAAGGGTTCTTAATTTGTGTGTGTATGTGGTTGACACTTTTGGCAGTCTGGTGTGGAATTCTTTTCAAAATAATATTTTTAAATTATTGAAGGAAACACTAATTTCTGTTAGAGATTTATGAAAATGAAGATGGAATTTTTTTTTCCCATCCCAAATCCATAGACTCTTGGGGATTGTGGATCCCAATTTGTCAGTTAAAATTTATTCAGAGTCTACTATGGGTCAGACATTTTGCTAAGCACTTGGGATACAAAGAAGGGTAAAAGACAGTCCTTTATCTCAAGGAGCTCACATTGAACAACATGCTATGCATAGAACAGCTATATACAAGATAAATGGAAAATAATCAACAGAGGGAAAGCACTAGAATTAGGAAGAATCAGGAAAGACTTCCTATAGAAGGTAGGATGTTAACTGGGATTTGAAGGAATCCAGGGAATCCAAGATGTGGGGATGAGGAGGGATAGCATTCTAGGAGTGGGGGAATAGCCAGGGAAAATGTCCTTGAGTTGGGACAGGAGTGGGCCAGTGTCATTTAGTTCTCTGAGTATATGTGGGTGGGATATTTAACTCCAGGTTAAGAACCCTTCATTTGGTTAAAAGAGCACTGAATTTTCAGCACCTCACCTCCTCAGTGTTTGAACTTTACTGCATAAGGGGCCTGTGGTTTGAATCCTGCATGGCTTTGAACACCTTGGTCCCTGCCTGAAAGGCCACAGATTCCTCATGGGTAAAATGAAGATGTCTGACTTGCTAATGTCTTCCAATTCCAAGTCCTATGTTCTATGCTCCATGAATTTCCCTTGGCTCAGATAACCTCTGAAACTTACATCACTTACACTTCACAGTGCTAACATGGCTCTGTGCTTTCCGTGAGAGTAGGTTTTGATCAATGACAGGGTAGTGGGAATGGGTACCACAATGGAGAAAAATTCAGAAATGGAGAAAACTTGGGACCCTGACAACAGACTTCTCAGTTTTGCTGATTCCTCATCAGGCAGCCATTTGTCCCTGGTGATCAGGTCTGGCGCCAGCCTCCCTGGCCGTACCCTAGGCATTGAGACTCCAAGGAAGGCTGAGCTACCCCCATCAGCCTGTCCCCGGTGACCCCTGTCCATGTGCTTTCTTGGCCCCAATGCTGTTTTTCCTTTTCTAAACATTATTTCCTTCCTTGGTTTCCTGGCCAAGGGGAGCTGGGGATGCCTACTTGGCTCTGCCAGCTTCCTGAGGCATTTGGCCAAGCATGGGAGAGTCTTAAGGAGGCGCCTCGTGGTCTAGAGAAATGGTTCCTACAGTCATACTGTATAGGTGACCACCTACTTTGTCTACGCATGAGGTCAACTCTACTCTACTCAGGGTAAAAGCAGCCTCCTTGTTCACCTTCCCCCACCTCCTCAGTTTTCATAGTAATGTATCTCTGATCTGATTAAAATGTCCATGGTCACGTTAATATAAGGGAAGAGTTAGAAAGAAGTCAGTGTGATGTAATGGAAAGAATGTTGGTCTTGGAGTAGAAGACCTGAGTTTGAATCTTGGCTGTGACCCTTAATAAAGTTAGAGTTTTGAGTATTTAGAGCTAAAAGCTAAAACCTCACTATTTAAACGATTAGGCAATTGAGGCAAGGGGGAACAAGATGACTTATTGAGGGTCACAGAGCAAATTAGTGGCAGAGCCAAGATTCAAAATGAGTCACCCAAGTCCAGGCCCAGTACTCTTTCCACTACATCACATGCTTCTAATAATACACTAGAGTTACAACAAACTCTAGCAGTCGAGTATCTAGAGCTAGAAGGGGGCATCTCTTCCAACTTCACTATTTAAAAGATTAGGCAATTGAGGCATAAGAAAAGCAAGGTGATTTATGGAGGATCATAGAACGAATGGCTAGTTAGCTGTGTGGCACTAGGGAAATGGGTTCCCCATTCTGAACTTTTGTTTTTTCATCTATAAAATGGGGAAATGAATATTTGCACTTCCCCCTTTCCTCCCTCCCAAGGGTGTTGTTAAGAAAATACTATGTAAATCTTAAAGTCCTATAGAAGCTAGAGTTCTTATCATCATGGAAAAATGAGCTCTAGTGGGACAGATGCAGGCACAGTTCCCTAGCTTCTGTGCCAGCTGTAGGCACTGCCCCTGAAGAACAGCTAATTTTCTTCACTCTCAAGCTGGGCTCACTGAGTGATTTTCTGATAATAGTAACCAGAGATAGTCTGGCAAATGTTCAACTAGTTCTTCGGGAAGAAGAAAAATGTATATACATACGACACACTTTTAAGTTTAATTTGCATTACTAACATTTTTTCCATCACTGTTAAGTTTAGACAATCAGCAAAACAATAAATCAGGCTCTAGATTTGTAGCATTTGCTAAATTTGGGAATGTAAATGTTCACGCTGAAAATTTAACCACTGGCTCTTGTGAGTTGGTGTGAACCGGCTCTTGCATATCCCTGATGGCATCCCTTTCCTTGAATGGGGACCTGGAGAGCAAAAGTAAATGGTTGCTGCATATCTGGTTCCTCAGCAACACCTGACTCCACCAAATCTCAGTATAAGTGAACACATTACATTCATCAGTCAGTCTCAGTTTCTGGTGATTTTGGGTTATGGCAATGTAGGCCTCTGGGTCTAAATTTACCCTGTGGTGGAGGGAAAGAAGGAAGAAGGTAATGAATAAAATTGGGTTTATTTGGATCTGCAGTGACCCCACAGAGGGGAAAGTGATGTACTTTCTGAACCATAAGTCATTTTTCTTGATTGGTGATTGTTTCTCCTGGACTTTTTCTTGGATTTTAGGAAAAGTCCAACCACAGTTCATTTCATTCCCAATTATTTAGCCATCTCCTCTGGAGCTTCAATCACTACCTTCCACATGGGGACCTTCTGGAAACATGAATTATTATCAAATCAACTCTATCATTGATCCTGAATGGGAGTGTCACATAAGATCCTTGCAGCCCTCTGGCCCAAAGTGCCCCTGGTCACCCCTCCCATTTGTGTATTTTCTCTTATTAGACTGTAGATTTCTTTTTTTCCCCTCCCCATTAAAAAAGTACTTATTTTTAGTTTTCAATATTCACTTCCATAAGATTTTGAGTTCTAAATATTCTCCCCTTTCCTCTCCTTCCTCCTCCCCAAGATAGCATGCAATCCAATATAGACTCTACATATAGATTCATATTAAGCATATTTTCACATTAGTCATGTTGTAAAGAAGAATTAGAACCAATGAGAGGAAACACAATAAAGAAAAAACAAAACAAAAGAGAGCAAATAGTTTGCTTCAATCTACATTCTGATTCTACAGTTCTTTCTTATGATCCGTGGATAGCATTTTCCATCATGAGGCTTTTGGAGTTGTCTTAGATCCTTGCATTGCTGAGAAGAGCTAAATCTATTAAAGTTAGTCATTGCACTGTGTTGCTGTTACTGTGTACAATATTTTCCTGGTTCTGCTCACTTCACTCAGTATCAGTTCATGTAAATCTTTCCAGGTTTTTCTAAAGTCTGCCTGTTCATCATTTCTTCTGGCACAATAGTATTCCATTATATTCATATATCACAACTCATTCAGCTATTCCCTAAATAATAGTAATTCCCTCAATTTCCAATTCTTGGCCACAACAAAAAGGGCTGATATAAATATTTTTGTACATGTGGCTCCTTTTCCCATTTTCATGACCTCTTTGGGATATAGCCCTAGAGATGGTATTGCTGGGTCAAAGGGTATGCATATGGACTGTAGATTTATTTATTTATTTTTAACACAGTTTATAGTAGATAAAGCAATTCCAGCTTTTGGTCAGGTCAGGTCCTTCTTTTTAAAGCATTTACTATATGGACCACAAAAGAAAAGTTTTGTTTTTTTAAACATTGACCAACTGAAACACAAATACTATTTATGTTGCTAACTTCACAAACTCTTGACCTAATTGTCTCCACAGTATTACTAAGAATTAAAGGACCCTAACTTATTGTTGTTGGTCTAAAGTCCTATGTCTAATAGCTTAATTTTAGATAACCTAGGATGTTCCCCTACCCCTAATCTATAATTGAATAGATCTGGGATTAAGTTTACAAACCTTTTGACTGTAGGAAATTGCCACCAGTAGTAAGGACATTGCAGGGATACAATATCTCCCCAACTTCATGTCAATTCCAGGCAAGATTAGATTACCCACTTGCATTCAGTCGGGTTTAAAGTCTGCCAGGTGTCAGTGGGGAAATTGAGTCAGAAGAATCCCACCTCAGCCCATGCTGAACAGCCGCTCTCTCATCCTTCCCTTGAGATCACCTATGCAGTTCATACCAGCATCTCATCAGCTTACTGGCATCATGGATTGGAGACTCAGATCACCTTTCTTGCTATCTATACCTGGAGTTAGACTTAGAAGAACAGTCACTTAATAGTCTCATAGCATCTAAAAACGGCAAGTTTCAATAACCAGGTTTCAAATATGTTTATAGTTTCACTTTGACTAAGGAACATCTTTTGAGGCAAGTCTTAAGTGACTTACATGCCTTTCTATACATATTCTAGTTTCTGATTAAATGGCAATCATTAAATCAAATTTACCATTAAAACCTTGACTTTTCCATCAATGCCAAATTTTACCCGAGGATACCTTCCTCTAGGAAATTTAGTGTGAAATTCTTTTCTCCAAACTAAAGATGTCATTGATTTATTCTCAGTAATTAATTCAGTCTATTGTTTTAATACTAATTGCTTTTACCTCACTTTATAACATGTCCAATTTTTCTCCCCATCATTCTCTTCCCCCTGCTTCCTAATACCTTGCATTCTGATTACTCCTTCCCTCAAGGTATCCTCCCCTCCATCACATTCTACCCCTCTTCTATCCTCATCTTCTCTCTTTTCTTGCAGGGCAAGATAAATTTCCATACCCCTATCCCTGTAGTTCTTATTTCCTGATTATATGCAATAAAAATTCTCAACATTTCTTTCTAATACTTTAAATTCCAACTTTTCTTCCTCCCCGCCTCCCTCCCCAGCCTTATTGAGAAGGCAAGTAATTCAATACAGACTAAATGTGTGTTGTTTTGCAAAAGACTTTCATAGTACTCATGTTGTGTAATACTAATTATATTGCCCTCTGACCTACCCTATCCCCCTTTATTCCCCCCCTACAGTTAACCTTGTCCCTCCTTGAAAATGTTTATTTCTAGTGACTCCCTTCTCCCATTTGCCCTCCCTTCTAACATTCTTCTCGCTCCACTTGTCACCTCCTTTCCTAATTTCCTGTGGTGTATATAAATTTTCATATCAAATTTAGTGAGCATGTTATTCCCTCCTTCAACCACAAGGAGGGAGAGTAGCTTTATTTTTTTCCCCTCTCACCTTCACCCTTATCTCCTCTGTTGAATAAGATTTTTCTTATCTCTTTTATGAGTTATGGCCTGCCCTATTCCATTACTCCCTTTCCCTTCCCGGAATTTTCCTCCTTCACCCCTTAATTTTTATTTTCTTTTCTTTTAATTTTAATTTTTGTGTGTGTGTGTGTGTATGTGGATATCATCTCTTCTGATATAATGCACCCTGTACTCTCTATCTATCTATATGTGTGTGTGTGTGTGTGTGTGTGTGTGTGTGTATGTACAATCTCTCCAACTATCCAAATACTGAGAAAAGATTCAAGAGTTAAAAATATTTTCTTTCCATGTAGTAACATAAACAGTTCAGCTCTAGAGGGTCTTTTATGATTTTTCTTTTCTGTTTACCTTGTCATGCTTCTCTTGATTCTTGTCTTGGGAAGTCAAATTTTTAAATACAGATCTGGTCTTTTCCTCAACATGAAATCTTCAAATTTATATATATCACTGAATGACCATTTTTTCCCTGGAAGTATTATATTCAGTTTTGCCAGGTAGGTGGTTCTTGGCTTCAATCCCAGTTCCTTTAACTTCTGAAATTTCCCACTCCAAGACCTTTGATCCCTTAATGTTGAAGCTGCCAGATCCTGTGTTTTTCTGCATGTATTTCCACAGTACTCAAATTATTTCTTTCTAGCTGCTTGCAGTATTTTCTCCTTGATCTGGGAACTCTGAAATTTGGCCACACTATTCCTAGGAGTTTCTCTGTTCGGGTTTCTTTCAGGAGGTGATCGACAAATTCTTTCAATATCCATTTTGTCCTCTGATTCTATAATATCAGGGCAGTTTTCCTTGATAATTTCATGGAAGCTAATGTCTAGGCTCTTTTTTTGATCATGGCTTTCAGGTAATCCAATAATTTTAAAATTATTTCTCCTGGATCTATTTTCCAGGTTAGTTGTTTTTCCAATGAGTTGTTTCACATTATCTTCTATTTTTTCAAATTTTTGGTTTTGTTTGCAAACTTTTTGGTTTAACTCATAGTCATTCGTTTCCTTGAACTCAATTCTCTCTTTCAACGAATTATTTTGTTCAATGAGCTTTTGAACCTTCTCCTCCATTTGGCTAATTCTGCTTTTTAAAACCTCCTTCTCCTTGTTGGCTTTTTGGACTTCTTTTTCCAATTGAGTTAGCCTCTTTTTAAAGCTGTTATTTTCCTCAGCATTTTTTTGGTTTTCCTTTAGTAAACTACTAACTTGTTTTTTAAGGTCTTCTACTGCCTGAATCCATTTTAAGTTCCCTTTGGGGGCAGAGGCCTTGACTTCCTCTGACAGTATGCCAAAGTAACCTTCTATGGTCTTATTTTTTTCCCGTTTTTTGGATATTTTCCCAACAAGTTACTTGACTTCTGAGTTTCCTCTCCACATTCACCTCACCTCCAGTTCTGCCAAGCCAGAACTTGGGGGCTGAGATTCAAAAGAGCTTCTCCCAAGCCTCTGGGGCTTTCGGCGGGGGCAGGGCTGCCACACTGGGTTCCTTGGGGGTTTACAAGGAGACCTTCAACAATGGACACAGGCTCCTGCCTGCTTTGGGAGCCCTTGTCTGATGCTGCCTCTGCTGCTACCTCCTGAGGGGGCCTGAGTCATGGGGACACTCCGTGCCTCTCTTGGCCAGCCAAAAAGATCCTCTCACTGACCTTTGGCGCCTGTGGGTTTAGGGACCTGTGCTGCCACTGGAGATTCCATCCCTGAAGCCTGCTTGGATCTGCTCCTCTTGGTGCTGTGTGACCTAGGCAGGGCTGGGCTCTGCTCCGGATCTGGTGTGCGACAGACCTTTCCCATCAGTTTTTCAGGTCTCTCTGGAACAGAAATCTCCTCCACTCCATTGTTCTGTGGCTTCTGCTGCTCTAGAATTTGTTGAGAGTTCTTCTTTACAGGTATTTTATGGGCTGTGGGGTAAGAGCTAAGCATATGTGTATCTTTCTACTCCGCCATCTTGGCTCCTCCCCCCAAACTCTAGACTGTAGATTTCTTAAGGAAGGGACTATCTTTGCTTTATGTATCCTCTGTGCTTAGCACTATATTGGCACACAGTAAACAACCATTCATTCATTCAGCTTTTGTCTTAGTTTCTTTGTCCATGCCTGGTTTGGTCTTTTCCTGTCTTTTCTCTTTCTCTCTTTCTCTGTCTCTGTTCCTTTGTCTCTTATCTCTCAATCTATTTCTTCTTGTCTCTGTCCCTTTGTCTCTGCTTTAGTCTCATTTTTTCTGTTTTGATCTATCTGTGTCTCTTTAGCTCAATGGTAACAGCATGTAGGGTCCATACAGAGTTCATTCAATTAACCAAACCTTTATTAAATAAACATTTGCTCTGTTCCAAGCCCTATGTTGGGTTGGTGCTCAAGACAGCACAAAGTTTAGAGAAGATATAGTGCCTAGCACACAGGAGCTTACTGTCTAGTGAGTAAGAGTGGCAAGAACAGTGAAATGCTGGCACAAATTACTAGTACAAAACTGAATCACTGGTACAAGCTTAGTGGAGAAGATTAAAATTATAAGTAATAGTTACACTAAATCACAGAATGGAAGGATTATTTCAGAGTCCAGTGTGTCCAAGACTCCTGGCTTCCCTCCATCCATATCTTTCCATCTATAACATGGATACCCATATTGTCTTTGTTTTTTAAACAATGAAAAATCCAATCTTTCCCTAAAGAGATAGAGTCCTCTAACCTTTCCATGAAACACAATTTCCTATGTTAATTATCAGTGTGCCAAATAAGCAATCAATCTGATCATCAACAACCATTTCTTAAGTATCTGCTATGTGCCAGGGAGACCTGGGGAAGACTTAGCTTTAAAAGGCCACGGTATCTTACTGCATCTGGGGCCATCTTCATTCTTACCATTCTATATCTTGCCACTGGGCCGAGATGGCTCTGGAAGAGAAAATGAGGCTAGTGATTTTCACAGTCTTTCCTCATTTAAATCCAATCTACTTGTAAGTCATGGCATCACCTTCCTGATGCCATGGTCCTCTTCAAAAACAAAGGACAAACAACAGCCTGTGAGTGGGACAAACTGCCCCATTGGGGACCCAGATGGCCACTTCCAGCTGGGCAATACAGCTTCTCTTTCCCTCCCCTCCCCTCCTCTCCCCTGCCCTCCCCTCCCCTTCTCTTCCCTTTCCTTCCTTTCCCTCTGTCCACATAGGCTACCATACCCTTATCTTCAGAGGCTTTGCCCAAAGGAATGTAAACTTTGATCACCAAAACCTCAAAAGATATCTTGGAGATTTCTTTTTTAAAAACTATGCCTTAAACTGAAATCATTCTGGCTTTCATCGATTGGCCAACAATAGGTCCCAGACCAAGCCCCACTTGCAAGTCATGGCCTCACCTTCCTGATGCCATGGTCCTTTTCAAGAATAAAGGACAAACAACAATAATGAGCCAGACATGGATGCCATACTGTGCAACGGTACAGAGATGGGAGATGTTGAAGAACAAGTATGCCAGTTTGGCTGGATTGCAAAGTGTATGAAGATGAAAAATATAAAAGAAGGTTGGAATCAGGCCATGGAGGACTTTGAGTGCAAACAGAATAATTTGTTTGTGATCCTTGTCAATAGGGAGTCACTGCAGATTTTTGAGCAGGGAAGTGATGTGGCCATAGCTATACTTCAAGAGTACCACTCTGTGGAAAATATTGGAGAAGGAGACATTTGATGCTGATTAGGAGGCTATTGAGATAGTACAAATGACCATATGAGTAGAGAAGAAATGGATGCTGGAAAAGTAGAATTAATAAGACTTGCCAACTGATTGGATAAGATGGATAGAAAGAGGGAGGAATTAAGGATAACTTTGAGGTTTGGAACCTGGATGACTAGAAGGCTGGTCCTATCCTTGATAAAAATAGGCAAATCTGCAAGACAGATAGGTTTGTAGGGAGAGCTACTAGACTTGCTTTAGTCATGTTGCATTTGATGTGCTTATGAAACATTGGTGGGAAATATCTAAAAGGTAGCTGGAGATCTGAGGATGGAGCTCAGAATAGAAATGAGGTTTGAATTTACAGTTCTGGGAGTCATCTGCATAGAGATAGTAATTGAGTCCATGGGAGTTGATGAAGTCATCAAAAAAAGAGTATAAAAAGAGATGAAAAGAGGCTTTAGGACACAGTCTTGGGGTTTGCCACTTACTGTTGGGGATATAGATAATGATTCCAGCAAAGAATACTGAAGAGAGGGTCAGACAGGCATCAGGAAAACCAGGAAAATGGTTTCCACAGAAGAAAGAGTATCCAGGAAAGGAGGTTGGTTAGCATTGTCAAATACTTCAGAGAGGTCAAGAAGGATGAAGACTGAGAAAAGACATCTCCATTTAGAGATCAATGGTAGCTTTGTTTATTATATATTTTTGAAATTATTTATTTTTAACATTCATTTAAAAAAATTTTGAATTCCAAATTCTTTCTCTTCCTCTAGTCCCTCCCTCACCCAATGAGAAGGAAAAGTAATATGTTACCTATTATACACATGAAGTCACAAAAACATATTCCTTTATTAGATGTGTTGTATAAAAAAAAATCAAGAAATAAACAAATGAGAAAAAGTATGTTTCAGTTTAAACTCAGAGTCCATCAGTTCTTTCTCTGGAAGCAGAAATCATTTTCCTCATGAGTCCTTTGAAATTGTCATGAATCGTATTGACCAGAGTCACTAAGTCTTCCACAGTTAACTATCATTACAATATTGCTCTTACTCTTTACAATAAGCTCCTGGTTCTGCTCACTTCACTTTGTAACCATCCTCTTGAAGAGGATTCTGGGGAGATGGCCTAGTAGATCAGAAAAATTTTGGCTCTCCCAATATCCTCCAAAGAAAAAGACAGAATGTTGACTCAAGGGGAATGTAGAACAAGGGAAATAAACAAAAGTCCCAGTAAAGCAGTTGTTCTCCTAAGACAACCTAAGATGACCCCAGGCAAGACCTGACCTCAAGGGGTAGTGAAGTGCAAACACCTCCATGCCATCTCTTTGGAATCAATAAACAACAAGCCCTAGGAGTAGCTGGGATTAGGAGGCAGCCTCAGCCTTAGAAATTTTCCTCTCAAGGACAGTGTAGGGGTCTGATGGCTGAAGGGGATAAGATTGAGGGACCTTCCACTGTCAAGGGACACCATGTACAGCTTGACTAGATGGTTCAAACTGGGCTGCTGCTGCTGCTGGGGAGAAGGAGCTAGCACACATCTAGTGAGTGCAGTAGCAGAGGGGCAGGGACCCTGCTGGCTGTGGGCACTTGTAGGAGAGCAGAGTCCCTGGTTTCAGTTCTGGGACAGAAAGGATAGCTGTAGTTTGCAACTACCTGAGTGACAGCAGGAAGCAAGATCATTTTCAGGACACTGTGGCTATGGGTCCTAACCATGTCTTAGGAGTGGAGAGAAGAGCCCAAAGTTGAACCCTGCCACAGACCTCAGAAAATAACAGTAAGAAGAACCAGAGGCTTGAGACATTATTTCCCATACCTCAAGATTAGAATTTGATCACACAAATAGCTGCTAAAAATAAAATAAAACAAATAAAATGAGCAAGCAACCATAGATAGCTACTATGGGGATAGAGAAGATCTGGGTTCATAGTCAGATTAAGATAATGGATCTAAAAGAGGCATTCCTTTCTCAATGAGAAATGAAATGATCCCAAATACAAAAAGATTTCTTAGAACTTAAAAAGACCTTAAAATCAAATAAGAGAGATCAAGGAAAAATTAGGAAAACAAGTAAGAGCAATTCAAGAAAATCAAGAAAATTGTGAAAAAGAAAGTCAATCAACTTGAAATAGGAAACCAAAAACTTAAGGAATAAAATGATTCCTTGAAAAGTAGAATTGGGCAAAGGGAAGCTAATGACATTCTAAGACACAAAGAAATAAAACAAAATCAAAAGAGTGAAAAAATAGAAGAGAATGTGAAACCCTCATCAAAAAAGACAACTGATCTGAAGAACAGATTGAGGAGAAATTATATAAGAATAGTCAAACTGCCTGAAAATTATGATAAAAAAAGAATCTTGATACAATATTACAAAAAAAAAATTATCAACAGAAGTTGCCCTGAAGTTCTAGAACAAGAAGTCAAAGTGAAAATAGAAAAAAAATTTACCAATCACCACTTGAAAGAGATTCCAGGAGGAAAGCTTACAGGAATATCATAGCCAAGTTTTAACACTCCCAGATTAAGAAGAACATATAGAAAGCAACAATAAAAAACTATTTAAATATCATGAATCTACAATAAGGATTACACAAGATCTAGAAACTACTACATTGAAGGACAGTAGGTCTTGGAATATTTTATTTCATAGAGCAAAAGGGCTGAGGTTATGACTAATGGTAACTTACCCAGCAAAATTAAGTGTAATCCTGAGTGAAAAAAAGAAGATACTTAACAAACTTAAAGACTTTCAGGTATTTGTGACAAAGAGAGCAGAATTTAAGGGAAAATTCTACATATAACACCCAGGAGAAACATAAACATTAAGGATCAGTTATAAGGAACACAATAAGGTTAAGTCATTTACTTCTTATATGCGAAAATGTTACCAGTTCTTTTATGACTGTCATTTGGATTTAGGGAGTTTGAAAAGAAAGACTTGGGCTGAGCTGTGTATGATGGGAAGATCCAAAAAAAGCACATCTCTGTAGAGAAAGTTAAAAAGGAGCAATTATCTCATACAAATGAAGCAAAAAACCAAGGAAAAGCTGATACAGAAGCTGGTGGGGGGTAGGGTGGGTAGTGCTGAAATCTTACTCATTGGGAATAGGTTAAAGAGGGAACAACATATATTTGTAGAAAGGTGTAAAAGTCATCTCTTTCAGAAAGAAGAGTGCAAGGGGATAGGGTTGGGGAGAGGATAAGACAAGGCTTCTTGGAGGGGTGGGTAGGTTAAGGAATAGGAGGGCAAAGTATCAGGTAGAAGTAAAGCAGAGGAGTGAGGAGGGATAGGAATAGGCTGAGAAAGATAGTGAGGAATAATAGGAAAGAGGAAAATATACAAGTAATTATAACTTAGAATGTGAATGGGATGAATTTACTCGTAAAATGGAAGCTGATAGATAAAAAATTTGAATTCAACAATACAAAATGCTATAAAAATGAGAGATATACATAAACATAAAATAAAGGTTAGGAGTAGGAGTTTATATTAAAAAAAAAGCAGGGGTAGTAATCATGATTTCAGACAAAGTTAAAGCTAAAGTGGATTTAATCAGAAGAGAAAAACAGGGAAACTACAGTCAGCCATATTATTCAATATTTTTTTAAACTACTTAAAATAACCAGATAGCATAAAATACTTGAGAGTATGCCTGCCAAAATAGACACAGAAATTATATGAATATAAACATACCTTGTATACAAATAAATTTAGATCTAGATAACTGAAGTAATATTTATTGTTCATGGGTAGGTAAAGCCAACGTATTTAAAAAATGACAGTTTTATCTAACTTATTTATGTAATGCCATCTCAGTTAAATGACTAAAAAATTATCTGTTAGAAAAGTAATTACAAAGTTCATTTAGAAAAACAAAAGAAACTTCAAAGAAACCAGGGGATAAAAAGATGTAAAGGAAACAGATTCAGTAGTATTAGACCTTAAACTATATTATAAGGTGAGAGCATTGCTGAAGTATAAAAAGGATAATTTTGATTATTTTAAATTAAAATCTTCTTGTATGAATAAAACCTATGCAGTCAAGAATAGAAGGAATGCAGAAAATAGGGAAATCCCTCATAGATAATGTCTCAGAATGTTATTGGGTTGGAATATTGCTGTGGTGTAGAAAATGATGATCCAGTTGATTTAGAAAAACATGTAAAAACTTGGACTTATGAAAGAAGATGCTATCCACCTTCAGAGAAACAGATGACAAGTAGAAATAAGCATAGTCTGGTCTTTCATATGTGTATATAAGTGTATGTTTATAGATATCTATGCATACACACATATATATTTACATATATGTATATATCTCCAATTATTATAGCCTTTTTTGGGGGTAGAGGGAGGGGGAAAAAATAAAATAAAAAGTACACAGAAGAGAGCAAAAGAAAACCTAGAAGGAAACAATGAAAAGCTGAACAGCTTTGAAAATAATGTGTAGTATTTATTATATAGGTTTTCATGAAATGGAAATTTATTACTTTACATTAAATCCTCTCGTTCTGCTATGTACATGGCAATGTTTTTTTCTTTTCTTATTTTGCACTGAAGTTTAAAATAAAATTTAAAACTTTAGAATATTAAAAAAAAGAAACCATACCCTTCATCATTCCATATAGCACAATAGTAGGATTCTATCACAATCATATACCATAACTTTTTCAGTTATTCCTCAATTGGTGGGCATTCCCTCAATGTCCAATTCTTTGTCATCAATGATGTCTTTGAAGAGAACAGTTTCCATTGAATGATGGATATGTGAATGATGGAATCTGAAAACATGGGTTTGAATCTTGGCTCCTTTCATGAGTGGCATTGAGCTGGTTATATCTATGGAAGTCAACTTCGCCATCTGGCAAATGGGCAGGGGGATTAGAACTTGATTGTAAGGCTCTTGTTACCTGGGTGAGCCTATGCTCTTTACATATTTCCCACTACTTATCACAATAGTTCACTCAGTCAATTTTCACAGATGAAGATGTCTAGAATTACTTTCTCTTCCCATGTCTTCCAATTCAAATGTTCAAGCGTGAAGGCCTGGCTCAAATTCTGTCTCCAGAAAAGTTCCAGCTCACCCTAACGTCTCCTTTCCTTTAAACTCCTAAACTATTTACCCTGCAACCTCCAATTTAACACAATTATATACAATACTGTCTTGTATTGTTCTCTAATTGTTTCCTGTGTGTGAGTCTTGGCTCCCCAGAGAGACTGTGAGCTTCTGGAGGGCAGAGACCAAATCTTCTTTTGTGTCCCTTATGGCATGGCTGCCAAGTGCCTGGAGGGATGTAAAGTAAATATTCAATAAATACTAGCTGTTTCTGGGATAGAAATAGCACTGGGCTGGGAGTCAAGAGATCCAGGTTTTAATCCCTGTTCTGCTACTGACTTACTGTGTGACCTTGGGGGAGTGACTCCTCCTCTCTCAGCCTCATTTTTTTCCTCTGTAAAATGAGGGGGTTGAAGCAGATGATCTTGAAGGTCCTTTTCCAGTCCTGACCTTCTGTGTTCTCGGATTCTTTTTAGATCTGACAGGATATCACAGAATACTCGCTCCAAGGTCACTTCTATCTTTGACATTCTATATTCAAAGGTCTCTTCCTGTTCTAATAGTCGATGAGTTTCTGAAGCAATGACAGCTCAGAACAGAAATCCATTTCTCTGGAAAAGAGGCTTATTCCTTTTGTCTCAATCTAAGCAACATGTATATACTGGTCCCTGGTTTGCAGATGGACATAAAAACTCAGAGATAACCAGTACTTTTACCCAGGGGTGGGGAATCTGTGGCCTCCAGGCCACATGTGACCTTCTAGACTTTCAAGTGTGGCCCTTTGATGGAATCCAAACTTCACAGAACAAATCCCCAGTTTTGATTCCATCAAAGGGTTGCACTTGAGGACCTAGAGGGCTGCTTGTGGCCTCAAGGCCACGGGGTCCCCACCCCCTGGTCCAGGCTCTCCATATCTAAGCACAAGGTCCTCTCCTTCGGCCCTAGAGGTCTAGTCTAGTTAGCTCTATGTGAAGAGCATGGGGCTCATGAGACCTTATATAGGGTATGAGCCTGAGTTAGGCAAATTCTGTCACAAAAAGAAACTCTAGGCTCAGAAAATAGTTCATACTTTGGTGGGAAGTAAAAGTATTATCGTTCCCATTTTATAGATCAGAAAACTGAGGCTTTAAGGGGTTAAATGACATTTCCAGTGTCAGAGACAAGTTAGCTGTAATGTATGGGGGCGGGGGGAGGTGACCATTGTCCCCAGGACATCTTTACTGAGAGCTTGCTCTGTGCCAGACACTGGGGAAAACACTAAGATGAACAAGATGTAGTTTGGACCATTACAATCTAACGGGAAGAGGGGAGAAGATAATAAGATACATACAAATCAAAAGGTTATCAATTAGGATGTAAATGCACAAGAGGAACAGGAAGTGCCATGAAACTGGATGAGGGAGGGGTAAGGGACAAACCTTTACGAAACACCTACTGTGTTCCAGACACTGGGCTAAATGCTTTACAAAAATAATCTCATTTGAGAAGGGAAAAGTTATTCCTAGCTTTATTAGGGAACACTTCTGGGAAGGGCTGACATTTCAGCTGGACTTTAAAGGATGGGTAATATTTCAGTAGACCAAATCTGAGGGTTGGAGGAAGGAAGAAGGCATTCCAGTGTAGGGATAGAAAGGTAGAAAGGGTAGAAAATTCCCTTAATAAGAGGATTTATTCTGTAAAACTTGGGCTCAGTCAAAAGGCTGCACCCAAGGACCTAGAATGCCACATGTGGCTGCAGGTTCCTCACCCCTAGTTCAGTTTGACAAGATGTCCAGTTTGGAGATCCAACACAAGTGTGCATGACTAAGACTAGTAAATCACTGTAGTTCAAGGTAGGATCCTCCAGGGAACAGGAGGCTTTGTGAAAAAGACAGGTCTATTTAGAGCCGTTGGCCAGAGTATTTTATCAGCTGGCTCCTGGAAATAGTACTGATCACAAAAGTAACGGTCACTAGCATTTATATGGTACTTTAAGGTTTGCAAACCATTTATGGCTATTATTCCATTTGATCATCACAAAAGCCCTGGGAGGTGGGTGCTGTTATACTAATTTTACAGATGAGGACACTTTGACGCACAGAGCTAAAGTGACTTGCCTAAGATCACACAGCTAGTTAAGTCTCTGAGGCAGGATTTGAACTCAGATCTTCCTGAATCCAGGTCTAACATGAATATATAAAATAATGGATATATGGGAGAGAGGTGTGACTTCTAGCTTGACTTGGCAATGCCATATGGGGCAGTGGCCCCAACCCCTGATCAGTAACAGCATCTCTCTTCTATGGAGAAATAATGGAAAGAGCTCTGCACCGCCAGTCTTAACAATCACAGACTTAAGAGATAGAAGGATCTTAAAAGTGAGGAGTTGACCTGGGTCAGAGAACAGACTCTAACTGGATCACAGCATCAAAGCTTTAGAGCCAGAAGGATCTAAGGGATCATCTAGCCCTGATCCACTATTTTATAGAAGAGAAAACTGAGGCCCAGAGAAGTTCCAGTATAGGAACTGTGTGATCATTTGTTAAATACCCACCTCTGGGGCCTCTGTTTCCTCATCTGTAAAATGGGGATAATACACAACTCATCTCACAGAGCTGTTGTGAGGACTGAATGGGGTGACATATGTAATGTATTTTGAAAATCATAAAGCTCAAGTCATTTTCCTTTTCTGAATCTCAGTTTTCCCTGTCTACCAAATAAGCATAATAATATTTTTACTACTCACCATATCACCGAGTCTGCTATGATGAATGTCTTATAAATTGTGATAGGGATGGGTGCCGGACCTGTAATTTCACAGGATAGGGAACTCTCAGGTGAAGAAGTTCCCTCCAGTACGGCAGAGCTTCCCTTTCTTACAACCAAAGAGTCTGAGAGAATTGTCTAGAGCACGGACAGATTAAGTGATTTGCCAGGGGTCACCCAGTCCATGTGTGTCAGGGCAGGCCCCAGGTCTTCAATTCTAGTGCTTTCCAGCAATTGGTTTTCCAGCAATTACCCTTTTCGTAGCATGCTTGTATGTAGGTAGCTGTTTACACATCTCCTTCATTAGACTCCTTGAAGGCAGGGACTGTTTTTGTTTTCCAACTTTCAACCTCAGTGCTTAGTTAGCTTTGTACTGGTCACACAGTAGGCACATAATACATGTTTATTGACTAAAAACTTTGAGGCCAGATCTCTATCCATGATGCCTTGTTGCTTTCATTACAAACTGTAATGGGCTATAGAGATGGGAGCCAGCATTAATTAGCATTACTGGATGGGTTTCACTCATAGACTCATAGCTAGATGGGATCTTTGATATCATCTAGTGTAGGTCTTCCATTTTAGAGAAGAGGCTGAGGTTCATAGAAGGCCAATGACTTGCCCAGAGTCATACAACTAGCAAAGGGCTGAGGTGGCTCTTTTGGATCTGCTCTTGCTACAGTATGGGGCAGATACCTGTTGATAATGTGGGATCAGAGGGATCCCATATTAGCACAAGCACAGTGTCTGGCACACAGTAGGCATTTAATATATGGATGAATGAATGAGTGAGTGAATAAATGAATGAGTGAATTTAGAGCTGGGAGAAAGACAACAGAATTGTCTTGCCCATTCCTCAGCCTCCATTCTGTTTCCCACTCCAAACCATTCCAGATTGTTGCCAACTGCTCTGAAAGATCCCTGGAGAGGGAGATCCCACATGCCCCCGAGGTGTTTTCTCTTCTTTCTGCTATGTGATGAATATTTCTTTCCAAATGTTGCTAATCATCTTCTCCTCCAGGCAGGCTTCGCATGCTTCCTCCACTCTATGGAGCCCCGAGTGCACCAGGGGCTCTTAATAAATGTTACATGATAATTAATAATATATCCCCACGGTTCTTCAATTGCTTGCACCAAGCCTCTCTGAACTCTCTCCAACCCATCCGACTCTCACCCTCCCAGAGATGGTCAGAATCAAAGGCCCTGAAATTAGGCCAAGAACATTGCCTAAGTGTTAGCTGTGTTTACAACAAAGTCTTGTGGGGAGAAAATAACTCTCTCCCTGGGGAAGCCTGGAACGGTGGAAGCAGCGCTGGGCCATGTATAAATCCTGGCTCCTTTCTTTATTAGCCATGTGGCCTTGGACACCCGCCTTTCTCCGGGTCCTCTATCTCCTCCTCCCTAAAATAAGGAAGTAGGAGAAGACATTTTCCAAGACCCCTTCCATTTCTGTGTTCACCTTTGACATTCGGGGAAGAAGAGGGTGGAATAAAGTTCCCCAGATTTGCTAAATGTCTTCAGCAGGCCAGTTAGAGCGTCCAAGGCCTCAGCTGCCTTTTGTTCCCTATCCAAACTTTTGTTATTCTCTAAGGCCCAATTCAAATCCCCTCTTCCAGGAAGCCTCCCTTGACTATCTTAATCCTTAGGCTTCTCTCTTGCTTCTGAGTTCTTACATCTCTGACTATCTTGGACACAGAAACTGAGCAGTTAGCTTCTAATGTTTATGAATTGTGATATTTATAGGATATTTATATTTACAAGCATCATAACAAGGAATTTAGACACCTTGGGAAAATTCGGTTTAGAGTGGGATGGTGGATGACATGAAGAGGTAGTCTGTTCCTTCACTCCTGAGTGTTAGAGAGTCCATAGGAGGATGTAGAATAATAAATAATTCACATTTCTCTAGCACTCCACATCCATTTATTGCAAATGGTGTTATCCCCATTTTATGGAGGAGAAAACTGAGTCTAAGAGACTCACTTGCTCAAAGTCACAAAGCTAGTGAGTAATGGAATAGTGGAATCCACCCAAGTCCTCTGATCTTAAGTACAAGGCTTTTCCCATGTCATCACACTAAATTTGATATGATGAGAGAGGCTGATGGAGGAGAGGTTTGGGGCCTAAGAAGCCCTTTCAGTGATCCTGCCTCCTACTAGGACTCATCCAAGTCTAGGATTTATAGCTGGAAGGGGCCTAAGAGATCATCTAGTCCAGCCCTTTCCTTTTACGGATGAGGAAACTAAGGCTCAGAGAATTGAAGTGGCCTGACCAATATCACATAACAAGTAAGTAGCAGTCATGATTTGAACCCAAGCACTCTGCTTTTAAATCCATGACTTTTATCTTCCTATTTTGCTGCCTCCCTAGTGTTGGGGCAGTATTTCAGAGGGGATGGTGATGACTCAGTAAGTCTTCCCAGATGCTCCATAAGCCCCCTGGGGGCAAGGTAAGGCTGCCCAGAGTTGAGAGGCTCCTGTGTTTGCCCTATTCTTTTGGCTCAGAACAGCTGGCAGTTGTGCTCTGAGTGTGTAACAAACCACTTGAATTCTGGCAAAGGTGGAGCCCCTTGGGATCAGGGTGCCTGGGGTGGGGGTGGGGAGGAGCAGAGGGAGCTCCAGGTGGCCCACAGCTGTGTGAGATCTCCAGTCTCCAAGGGCTAATTGATGCTGGCAATGTGAAACTGTTTGCTGGTGACATGCCATTGCATGAGCCTCCTTCAGGGTGACGTCAGGCCTGGGTTGGCTCAAGGGTAGACACAGGGTCAGAGGCTTTTAAGCTGAAAGAAGAGCCCAGAGACTGTGGAATGGCAGAATTGGAAATTACCTTAGAATGTTAGAACTGGAAGGAACCTTAAAGAACACAGAATATGCAAGCTGGGATATCATTTCGTCCAGGAGCTCTAAATATGTGTGTGTGTGTGTGTGTGTGTGTGTGTGTGTGTGTGTGTGTGTGTGAGAGAGAGAGAGAGAGAGAGAGAGAAGGAGAGAGGTCCCTTTGGAAGTCTGGTGAAGTCTGCAGACCCAGAAAGTTTTTAAATACATAAAATAACAGTACATAAGAAATTGATTGGTGAAAATAAAGGTGCATTTTTTTCCCGTCTAAGTTCATAGACCCTCCCCCCCAATATCTCTTCATGGATCTCTTTTTTGGGGGGGAGGGGAGAAGGGAGCAGGAGGTCAAGGGACACAGGTTAAGAACTTCTGATCTAGTCCAACTTTCTCATTTTATAAATGAGGAATCTAAGGCCCAGGGAAGGGGAGAGGGTAACCCTAAGGTCACACACTGAGAGAAAGCAGAAGGGGAGTTCCAACTCATTTTATAACCCCAAACCTGATACTCTTTGCACTGTAGCATGCTTTGTGGCTGCTTAGTTGTTTATGGACCATACCATCCATGGGATTTTCTTGGCAAAGACACTGGAGTGCTTTACCATTTCCTTCTCCAGTTATATCACACTGCCTCTACCCTAAAACTCTTAGTCCAAAGAGATTTGGAGCTTAGGAATCCGCTTTCTGAGGCTTCTCCCTGGGTTCTGGTTCTCACTCTGCTCCTTATTAGCTGTGTGCATAGATCAGACATTACATACAAAGCTTGTTGAATGGAATTTGTCATGGGGTAAGTCACTTCAACTCTCAGATACTCAGTTTCCTCATTTGTACAAATGGGAGTTAAAAACTAAACCCCATCACAGCAGAGATTACCTACTCATTAATCACACCTGTGTGACAAATAGCTCAGCTCGTATTACACAAAAGTGTCCAATCAGCTCTCAGTTTTGTGGACCTGCAATTACAGAGTCCTCAGTGGTCTAGTGGAAATAGTACAGGAGGTAAAGTCAGAGGTTCTGGGTTTGAATTGTGGTTCTGTCTCTTGTGTGACCTGGTGTAATCACTTTCCTTCCCTGTCTGAGTTTCTTCCTCTGTAAAATAAGTCAACCTCAATAATTTTGAAGGTTACTTCTAGCTCTGAATCCCACACCCTGCCCTGGTTGCCCTTTGTAAGTTTCCCTGCTTGGCATTCAAGGCCCTAAAGACTTTGGCCTCATTAGAGCTGTGCTCTAAGCCACCTCCTCTGAGGAGACAAAGGTTGAGTGGGTCCCTGAGAAGAGCAGCTGCTTGAAAATCATGTTCCAAACGCACTGGGCTGTAACAAGCCCAGATGACCCAGTCGGAGCATTAGTCGTGTGTGTGTGCGTGTGTGTGTGTGTGTGTGTGTGTGTGTGTGTGTGTGTGCGTGTGCGCGTGCTTTGGGGGGTTGGGATGGCCCAACCAGGCTTACTTCCTCCTTCTGCTAGCAGGGGCCCCAGAGGAAGAGTACACACTCAGATGGCCCTTACACATAAGCATCAGCTGCCCAGGACACCAGGGTAAAGGAGAAGAAAACTCAGGCACCCATGGGGATGTTCCTTGAGTGATTTTTATTAGGCTCAATAGGAGTTTATCAGGCTGTCACTGGGATAGCTCTTGGCAGGGAAGGAGGGGGTGGGCGTTTGTTGCTCAGTCATGAGGTGTGAGGGGAAATAGGCCACCTTCCCCAGAGGGAAGTAGACGGGGCTGGATTTCCTCATTCATCTATTTCTCCCCCACAGAACCCAGCAGAAGAATCCAACCAGTGTAGTCACTTAGCATGTTTGTCAAGTGACCGACATCCCACTTCGTGTCATAATGTTCTTGTTTACTCAGAAATTCACTCATTTATCAAGTACCTACTATGTACAGCTCTGTGCTCATGTCAGAGGTAGAAGGGGTCATAGTATCATAGAATTAGAGTGAGAGAGACTTGTTGAGCCATACCCATGCATTTTTAGAATAAAGAAAGTGAGGAGGGAGAGAGAGGGAGAGACACACACATACACACACACACACACACACACACACACACACATACAGAGAGAGAGACAGAGACAGAGAGGCAGAGAGACACTAGCTAGTTTAGGGTCCCATAGTGAGTCAATGACAGGGCCCCAAGACTTGAAATTACCTATTCACTGCTCTCTCTACTTCATTATCCTGCCTCCAAGAGTAGCCCTGAAGATGTTTCTGGGAGTTTAAGATCTGTATCTCCCCTCAAGTCCCTCTTTTCTATTCTTTACTTCACCTCTCTCTCATTGCCATCACTTCACTTATAGTCAGCTAGGATTATTTGGAGATATTCAATCTATGCCAGAGAGAGACCTGAGTCTTCATCTCTATAATGAGTTGATAATGATATTCAACTGGAAGCCATCCCCAGGCACGTGCTCAGCTGGGCTCTGGGGTATAAATCCTGTGGGGCCTGGATAGGCTAAGATTCAAAGCACTGTAATTATAAACAGCTGTGTAGGAAACCAATTTTGATTTCTGGCTTTGCGGGGTATCTCACCTTTCCTGACCTCCAGGCTCAAGGCGGGCTGCAGAAGGTTGATGACAAGGCATTTTTGCTTCCGGAGCCAGCTGTGCAGGGAGAAGGGGAGGGTCAATGACTGCCTTTCCCTGGAGTAGGTGGGAGCTGGCCAGGAGAGATGCATCCACCATCAGAAATTCGGGTCCAGATCTGTCATCTCTGTGAAGATGGGCTCTAGACTGCTTCATGAGACCCGGGTTCTAGCTCCAATTTTGTCACTGACTAGATGCATGACTTTACTTTTCTCCTTAAGCCCTCAGTTTCTCCTATTGTATAAACAAGGAGTTAGAGTAAGTGATCTTTTCCAGCTCTTATGTTCTCTCCTAAGGTCCCTTCCAGCTCTGATCATCTGTTCTAAAGCCCATTTCAGCTCTGACATTATATATTCTAAGGTCTCTTTTAGCTTTGGCACTTTTTGTTCTAAGGCTTCTTCTAGGCCTCATATTCTATGTATAAAACTGTTCTGGTTTTCAGCTCTGATATTCTATGGTCTAAAGTTCCTTTTAAACTCTGACAGTTTATGTTCTAAGGGTCCTGCCAGTTCTGACATCCTAGCATTCAATGACTCACTTATGGTGGGGAGAGTGGGAAAAGAGTATGGGAGATCATGGAAATGCCAGTCCCACTGGAAATTTAGGCCCCATTGTTACTATAAAACTTCATGTGATCAATTATGTAAGTGCCTGAGAAATCACTTCTCTTTCTGGAATTTAAGTGTTCCTCTTTTCTTGTCCTTTTCCATGATGGTTGTTTTTCTTCTCATTAGCATTGCTCAGAAGGAAAGTACCTGGGAAGGGGTTTTAGCCCTGGGAACTTGGCTTTTTGGGAGGAGGGTGTCAAGGAAGGGGCAGACTCAGTCTGATGAGGCCAGGACTCATCCAGGACCCCAGGGAAGATATGAAGTCAGTTCAATTCAATTCATCCGTTTCTGATTAAAAGTTATCTTTGTCTTTAATGACAAAACAGACCCTACTCTTAAGGAACTTATAATTTAATAGAGTAAGGACAAAGGTGCTATAGGTTCCAAGGAGAGAGACGTGGGTACAAAGGAGGGGTCTGGGCAATGTGCTATGAGAACTTTAAGGAGGGACGGATCACTTTCACTGGGGAGTAGTCTGGGAAGACTTCTCAGAGGATGTGGCACCTGAGTTGGACTTTGAAGGAAGAGAGGAACTTCAAAGGACAGATAAGGGTGAGGGATGTGTGTATGGGTGGGGGTGGGGTGGGGTGGTCCATTCCTCACTTGGAGGAATAGCACAGCAAAGGCTTGGAGATGGGAAAGCAGGTTCAAGATAAGGGAAAGGGGAATAATCTAGATTGGCTAGATATGATGCACATGAAGGGATGTTGTGCGATGGGATACAAATGTCTGCAAAGTTCATCTGGTAACATATTGTGCTTGTCCTTGAATTCTAGAGTCAGGAATATACACTTTGCTGAATAGGTGGGGAATCACTGGAGGTTTTGAGTAACCAATCAACAAACGTTTATTAAGTGCCTACTGTGTGTCCAGGATAAGGAAATAGGTTGTCCTGTGACTTGAACAAGGAGGTAACTCTCTAAGTCTGTACTGGCAAGATTCTTGTTAGAGTCTTCCTTAATAGGTGGATCCTTCACCATTAAGATGGTCTTCTACCCAAAAGCCAGTATGACTTCAGAAAGAGCCAAGGAATGGTTGATACAGTGTTTGTTGCCCTACAATTCCAGGAGAAATGCCAGAAGCAGAACAGAGATTGACAACATTTGTCAATCTGACCAAGGTCTTTGATGCTATCAGTTGGGAGGGCTGGTGGAAGATCATGGCAAAATTTCTTTGCCATAAGACATTCATTAATGTTGTATTTCAGTTCCATGGCATGTGTGCACTTTCTAGATAATGGATGATGCTCTTGTGTTTTCCCAGTCATCATGCAGTGCAGCAGTGCCATGTGCTTGCTCCCATGCTTTTTTTTTTTGAAGGGGGGAGGCAAGGCAATTGGGGTTAAGTGACTTGCTCAAGGTCACACAGCTACTAAGTATCAAGTGTCTGAGACCACATTTGCACTCAGATCCTCCTGACTCCAGAGCCAGTTTCTCTATTCACTGTGCCACCTAGCAGTCCCTGCCATGGTTTCTAGAATGATGTTTTCAGTGATGTCAGAAGCCTTCAGTTAGGACTGATACCAAAGTGAGCCATCACATTGACAGTATATTATTTAATTTGAAAAGGCTATAAGTCAAGACTAAAGTAGAAAGAGAGTTGGTGCATGACTTTTTGAGGATGAATTGTGCACTCAGTGCAACCTCTGAAGCTGAGATGCAACATAGTTGGGATTGATTCTCTGCCACTTGTGATAATTTTGGCCTAACAATTAACAGCAAGAAAACACAGGGTTGCCACCAACCAGCACTACATCATCCATATGTGGAACCTTACAGCAAATGGAGGAATTTTGAATGCTATGGATAAGTTCATTTATCTTGGCAGTATACTTTCTTTTTCTTTTCTTTAATATAAATTTATTTATTTAACTTTTTACATTCATTTTCACAAAATTTTGGGTTCCAAAATTTTCTCCCCATTTG
>CM053769.1:308421863-308454987 GCA_028658325.1 Potorous gilbertii | reverse complement strand
CCCCAGCCTCAGGGCTTTGGGCGGCTGGCCAGCTGCTATTCAGGGTAAGGTTAAATCAGGTTCTCAGGTGGGGGCAGGGCCTCCTCCCAGGCTCAGTTTCCTCAGGGGGTTTATGCAGAGACCTTCTGTAATGGAGCTGCTGCTGAGCTCCTGCCTGCTCTGGGAGTCTCTAGCCGCCTGCTGCCTCTGCCACTGCCTCTGCCACTGCTTCCTGAGGGGGGCCGAGTCATGGAGACACCCCTGCTCCCCTCTCAGCCCGTCCAGACCTCTCTCTCACTGACCTGTGCATCTGTGGATGGAGGGACCTTCGCGGCTGCTGGAGATTCCGTTCCTGAAGCGGGCTCGGATCTACTAGCTCCTCTCAGTGCTGCACAGCCAGGCCAGGGCTGGGCTCCGCTCCCATCAGGTGCACAACGGACCTTTGGGATTGGTTTTTCAGGGCTCTCTGGAATGGAAATCTCCTTCACCCCCATTGCTGCGTGACTCCACTGTTCCAGAATTTGTTGGGAGTTCTTTTTATAGATAATTATGGGCTGTGGGTTCAGTTAGCATATATGAGTCTTTCTACTCCGCCATCCTCGCTCCACTCCCATATCCTAACTTTTTGTTTAAAAACAACCACAAACCTTTTTCTGATGCAGGTAGGGTGGCAGTAATCAATACAAAGGCTAAGAGAGACTAGACCACACTAATGATTCCCTTGTTCAATGGCCTATCAAAATGATAAAAATGATGACACTGACATTTACAAAAGACCTTATGATTTACAAGGTGCATTACATTAATTATATAGTTTAATCTGTTGGCAGGAAGGCATTTATTTAGTATAACTACTTCTGTTTCCAGACAAACCTCCTGTACCTTTGGTGTCCAGTTCCAGGATAGAATAAACATTAATCAGAAGGAGAGTTTCATTTGTAACTTAACTGGCTTCTCTCCCAAAGCCATCGCCCTGAAATGGTCAAACAATAGGAAAAAGACTTCCACCTTCTGGACCAGGGTTTTGCCTGAGGGTGATAATATCTCCTACAACAACATCAGCACAGTGCCAGGGTTGCTCATAGCTAGTGATGTCTACTGTAATGAAGTGCATCACAGCATATTAAGGACTCCTCTTCGAGAGAAAAAGAATTTATCAGACATCTGAAGTAAGTGAGTACTTGTCCTGGATACTTCCTTTTCCTTGTTATTGGTCCTCTTTGAAAATGAAGTACAAACTCCAAAAACAACAACCCTCTTTTTATTGGTTCTCTCTGGAGCCCCAGTCTGACACAGAGTTTGCCCTTAGCTATTTATTATCTGTGAATATCAAATATAATCTTCTGAGTTTCTTTTGGGAGATCCCTCAGTCCGAGGAACTGATTTCCCGTATATCCTTTTCTTCCTTACAATATACCTATCCCTGCTTCCTGGAATCATCCTTTAAATAATAAAAAAGTTGTAACAGCTCTTAATTCACTAAGGACTCATAAGGTCTTCCCCTCACCAACCTTATGAAGTAGGAAGTGCAAATGTTGTGATGCTCATTTTACAGATGAGGAGTTTGAGATATGAAGAGGGCAAGCAATTTGCCCAGGGTCACACAGCTAAGAAGTTTTTTTAAAATTATTATTTATTTTAAACATTCATTTAAAATAATTTTTTGAGTTCCAAATTCTTTCCTTCCCTCCCCAACCTAGTGAGAAGGCAAACAGTGATATCAATTATATATGTGAAATGTATTTTCATATTTACCATGTTAATATGGTAAAAAGCAAGAAAAATAAAGCGAAAAAATTACATTTCAATCTACTCTCAGAGTACTGATGTTCTTTCTCTGGAGGTAGATAATATCTTTTATCATGGGCCATTTAGAATTATCTTGGATCACTGTCTTGATCAGAGCCTTTCACAGTTGATCATTGTTAGAATATCACTGTTATTTTGTATAGTGTTCTGGTTCTGCTTACTTCACTTTGCATAAGTTTTCTGAAACCATAGTTCTTGTCATTTCTTTTCTTTTTGGAGGGGATGAGGCAAGTCATCTGGGGTTAAGTGACTTGCCTAAGGTTATACAGCTAGTAAGTGTCAATTGTCTGAAGTTAGATTTGAACTCAGGTCCTTCTGACTCCAGGGTGGGTGCTCTAATCACTGCACCACTTAACTGCCCCTATCATTTTTTTAAAATAATATTTTATTTTTTCCAATTGCACATAAAAACAATTGCTAACATTCATTTTTTAAATGTTTAACTTTCAAATTCTCTTTCTGCCTTCCTATTTCCCCCTTCCCTGAGACAGTAAACAATTTGATATAGTTTATATATGTGAGAAAATACAGAACATATTTACACATTAGCCATTTTATGAAAGAAAATGCAGAACTCCCCCAAAAAAACCATGAAAAAAATAGTGAAAAATAGTGTGCTTCAATCTGCATTTATACTTTATCAGTTCTTTTTCTGAAGTTCATTTTTCATCACAAGTCCTTTTCACTTGTCTTAGATCATTGACTTACTGAGAAGAACAGAGTCATTCACAGCTGATTATCATATAATGTTGTTGGTACTGTGTACAATGTTTTCCTGGTTCTGATTATTTCACTTTGCATTAGTTTGTATAAGCCTTTCTAGTTTTTTCTGAAATTTTCCTATTCAACATTTCTTATTGCACAACAGTATTCCATTACATTCATATACCACAACTTGTTCAGCCAATCCCCAACTGATGGATTTCTAATGTTTTGCCACCACAGAAAGAGCTGTTATAAATATTTTTGCACATGTAGGTCCTTTTCCCTTTTTTATGATCTTTGGGATATAGCCCTAGTAGTGGTACTGCTGGATCAAAGGGTATGTTTGATGGCCATTTGGGCAGAATTGCTGGATCAGTTCACAACTCCACCAACAGTGCCTCACTACCCCAATTTTTTTGCATCTTCTTCCACATTTATCATTTTCCTTTTTTGTCCTATTAGCCAAACTGATGGATGTATGGTGGTACCTCAGAGTTGTTTTAGTTTTAATTTCTCTAATCAAAAGTCATGTAGAGAACTTCTTCATATGCCTATAGATATGATATGATATAGATTTGATTTCTTCATCTGAAAAGTGCCTGTTCATTTGATCATTTATTATTAGGGCAATGGCTTGTATTCTTACAAATTTGACTCAGTTCTCTGTATATTTGAGAAATGAGGCCTTCATCAGAGATGCTGACTGTAAAGACTGTTTCCCAGCTTTCTGCCTTTCTTCTAATCTTATTTGCATTGGTTTCATTTGTGCAAAAGGTTTTTAATTTAACATAATCAAATGTATTTTGCATTTTGTAATGCTTTCTATCTCTTGTTCTGTCATGAATCTGTAATTTATTTAACTTTCCCTTTACGAATTTGGATGCTATGCCACTTGGTGCATGTATGTTTAGTATTGATTAATATCAATAGCCTTCATAACCTCCTCAGTTGTTTTAAATGGGATTTCCCTTTCTATCTCTTCCTCTTGGATTTTGTTAGTAAACATATAGAGATGTTGGTGATTTATGTGAGTTTATTTTATATTTTGCAATTTTGCTAACATTGTTAATTGTTTGAATTAGAGGGGGAAAAAGCAAAATTAAAGGAGGAGGAACATCAGCAAAGTCAATCAAATTTGCTTGGTAACTTTGCATTTAAATTCATTTATTTCAGTGCCAAAAATATTGTAACTTCTCAATCACTTCCTCTAGGTAGAATCATCATCATCATCATCATCACCATCATCTTCTCCTCCTCCTCCTTGTTCTCCCCCTTTCCCTTCTCTTCTTCTTCCTTGTCCTTCCATTTTGCTTTTTTCATGAAGTTCGTCATAGATTTCCTTGCATTCCCCATATTTGGCAGTTTAATCATATCCTCATATTGGTGTACCATAATCTATTTAATCATTCCATTCTTTTTGTTTTCAGTTATATGAAATTATATATGATGTGGATATGAAGATCTATTGTTTTCTATAAAACACTCTGCTTATATTACTAACAGTAGAAGTCATAATAGATTAAATGATATCATTGTTCTGTTGTTAATTTAGTTGTGTCTGATTTTTTGTGATCCCACTTGGGATGTCTTGGCAAAGATACTGAATTGGTTTGCCATTTCTTTCTCCAGTTCATTTTATAGATGAGGAAACTAAGGTAAGCAGAATTAAATGACTTGCCTAGGGTAGCCCAACTGAGATCAAATTTGAAGTGTCTGAGATCAAATTTTAACTCTGGTCTTCTCTACTCCAGTCCAAGCACTCTATCCACTACACTACCTAGCTGCCCAAATACTGTGATTACATTTGCAGTTTTTTCTGGGTGCTATAATGTTGCTCCCTGAAGACCCTGTAATTCCACAATTCTATCAGCAATGAATGAGTATAACCTGTTTTTCTACTACCCCAATAACATCTTGTTTCATTGTTATCTTTGCCAATTTGATGGTTGTGAGGTAGTACTTCTAAATTATGTTAATTTATATCATTTTATTACTGAGACTGAACAAGTTTCAAGTTCTTATTAGCAATTTATTAATTTGATCTCTTGAAAATTATCTGATCATATCCATCAACCATTTATTCATTGTGTTCTGGGAATTACCACTCTGATTTTTTTTGTAATTCCTTATGTAATTTTCAATGTTAAATCTTTATCTGTTTTATTTCCCATTTTTAATTGGTTGGTTTTTAAAAAAAAATTATACTGTTTTTGTTATACAAAATGGTCTACTTCCTTATAATACACCTATCTTGCTCTGAATAATTCTTTCTATTTGTTGGAATGAAAACAATTCATTTCCTCTCTGTCATTGAGATAAATGCTTTATTCCATTTTCTTCCACCTTTTTTTTACACTTTGTCTTTTTAATGTTTAAGTTTCTCATCCAGATGGTAATTCACTGGGGTACATAGAAAAAGAGTGGGCATAAATCCCTTTACCACCAGATTGCCAACCAGTGGTACATTTGTTAAATAATGAATTCTTTCCCTGGTTTTTTATCTTCAACAACAGAGGGTTTTTCTTTTTTTTTAACCTGGGGTCCACAGACTCCCAAAGGTCTATGGTTAGATTTCAGAAAGTCTATGAACTTAGATAGGAAAAAATTACATCTTTGTTTCAGTTGCTTCTACCTGAAATGTAGCATTTCCTACCATTTTGCATTAAAACAAAAGCAAAAACATTCTGAGAAGAGGTCCATCAGTGTCACCAGGGAGGTCCATGACACAAAGAAAAGTTAAGATCCCCAGTTTTGTAGCTCTACACATTAATCTTCTGTTCACCTTTGTCTTTTATATGTATTGATCTAGTTGTTTATTTCTTCCTCTTTGTCAGAAAACCTGGATGATAATTGCTTTGTAATACATCTTAAAGTCTGGAAGTACATGATAATCTTCATCAGCTATTCTCTTTAGTATTCTCCTTAAACTTCTTACTTGATTGTTTTTTCATGCAAATATCATTATGGTTGTGGAGAAAGAGAGTGTGTTATAGGATACTGACCTGGACATAAAGAACACTTGGTTTCAAAGTCTGACCCATGCTGACTCTGTCCACAGACAAGTAACCTAACTTCTCAGTGCCCGGACAATTATCTATAAGGATCACAGATTCAGGACTGGAAGGGGCCTCCAAGGCCATATAGTCCAACTCACTCATTTTGTAGATGAGGAAACTGAGACCCAATGAGCTTAATTGACTTGCCAAAAGTCACACAGGTTAGTAAACATCAGAGGTAAGATCTGAACTCAGGACTGCCTGCTTCACCAACAGTTCTTTTTCCACTGTGTCAGAGAGAAACTGTGATCTATATTGTGGGAAAAGTTCCTATACCAAGAATTCTTTACACTGACAACATCATCATCACCACCACCACCACCACCACCATCACCAAACAACACCACTAACTCTCCAAAACCCAACTTTTGTGTCTAATTTTATGAGGAAGCCCCCTTGAATTTTTATTCCATTTCTTTTTGCTCCTACCTTCATGCCATACTATTTTGGCTCCTTTGTTCCCAAATAAGCACTCTGTCTAGAGCCTATATTCTTCTACTGCAAAGCTTCCTGGGATAGATGTGAACAAGTGTAACCACTAATGGGTCCCACTTGCCTGCTTCCTCCATTTGTCCAACCAAGAATAATTCATCTCAGTCAGAACTGAAGATTAATTATAAGTGGTCTTTTATTTTGTTGTTGTTGATGAGTCAATTCAGTCATGTCTGACTCTTTGTGACTCTACTTGGAGTTTTCTTGGCAAATATACTAGAGATGTTTGTCATTTCCTTCTCCAGTTCATTTTACAGAGGAGGAAACTGAAGTAAATAGGATTGCCCAGGGTCCCACAACTAGTGTCTGAGGCTGGATTTGAACTCAGGTCTTCCTAACTGCTGTCCCTGAGCTCTATTTACTGTGCTACTAAGCTATCTTGAGTCTTTATATTAGAGAGTAAACAAGTTACAACTATATCTCTCCATGGTAAGAAAAGACCCTACCTTAGTAAAACAGGATACCAATCATAAATAATTCAAATAGGAGTGTATGGGGTGTTCAAGGAGGACTAACATCTCTCGTGTGAGGGCTGCTGAGCCATTTTCAGGGCTGCTCATCCACCTTTGGTGTCCACCTGTCATTCAACTTTCCCTTGTGACTGCAAGAAGCTGTAGCACAAGCAGCAGATATAACCCAGCAGTAACCACAGTAAAACCACCTTGGCTGACTGATTAAACCAGGTGAAAGATAACTGTAGGCCTCAAACCCATAGTGAGTCAGGGGGTGTCTATCCCAGTCACGTGAAGACTTCCCTGGCAGAACGGGTGGAAGAGAAAAATTTGTTCTAATATCCATGAAGGCTGCTGAAGCAGATGTTCTGGAGTACTTAGAACTTGGTCAGCTATCAAAGATGCTGCATCCTGCAGCCACTGCATCCTGGGCCATCATCAGGCATCTCGAGTTTTGACTTACCACTGAACTTCAGTGACTCTGGAAGAGATAGTCTGATGACTTCCTGCAACTCTGCTTCACTTAAATCCAATTTATACACCAGTTAAAAGACAGTATCCATACCATTTTACTATTTCATTATTTTATTTTACTATTTTATAATTTTATTTTACTATTTAGCTATCTTACTGACACTCAAGTCCTTTCTTGAACTTAACTGCCAAGCAGTCAAACTACTACAGAAAGTGCAATTCTGATGGCTGTCCACATTGTTCGAATACCAAATATACATTTGCCTAAAAGACTGTTTTATGGAGAACTCACATAAGAAAGACATTCACGTGGAGATCAGAAGAAGTGATATAAGAACATTCTCAATGTTTCTCCAAAGAATATTGGTATCAATTATGAGACATGGAAGACACTGACATAGGACTGTCCAGCATGGTGTGCTCACATCAAAGAAAGCTCTGTGCTCTATGAGCAAATCAAAATTGCGATAGCTCAAAAGAAATACAAGACATGCACCTTTAGAGACATCTCCTTCTTAAATGGTCATACGGACTATTTGTTCCTGACTCCTGAGGTCATATTGGTATGATCCACCACAGCCAGACACACCGTACATTGACCCTATCAGGATGTCATTCTGGTTCTTTATGAACAAAAAGTACAAACAAGTCAAATAAAAATCCCCCCCTTCCAAGAGTAGTAATGGTGATTTACAGTAAATAGAAGTAAGAGATATGTGCCTGTACTAGGTCTTTTAGTGGAGCTCAAGGACACTGTTCCTAAACTCCAGCTTTCTGTGTAAAGACAAAGGGATTGTGACTTCCTTAAGAAATGTAGTTCCAAAATCTAGCTTTTTAGTAGAAAAAAAGTCATTCTTGAAATTAAGACCCTCTTAGACTAAAAGTCAGGCTCCACATCAATAGGGGAATGGCTGAACAAGTTGTGATATATTATTTGTAATGGAAAATTATTGTGGTATAAGAAATGATAAGCAGGGTGATTTCAGAAAAACCTGAAAAGACTTACATTAACTGATACTGAGTGAAATGAGCAAAACTAGGAGAATATTGTACACAGTGACAACAATTATACATGACGATCAGCTGTGAATGACTTAGCTGTTCTCAGCAATGCAATGATCCAGGACAACCCCAAAGAACTCATGATGAAAAATCCTGTCTGCCTCCAGAGATGGCATCTGAATAAAAATTGCAGCATGTTATTTTTCTTTCTTCCTTCCTTCCTTTTTTCCTTCTCCCTCTCTTCCTTTCCTTCTTTCTTTCTTCCTTTCCTTCTTCCCTTCTTTCTTTCTTTCTTTTTCAAGTTTGCTTCTACAAAATGACTAATGTGGAAATATGTTTTACGCGATTGCATGTGTATAACCTATATCAGATTGCTTACTGTCTCAGGGCCAGGGGAGGGGAAGGAGTAAGGGATAGAATCTGGAGCTCAAAACTTAAAAAAAAATGAATTTAAAAAGTTGTTTTTATATGTAATTGAGGAAAAATATTATTATTATTTTTTAAAGTCAGGCACCAGCTACCCTGAAAAAGATTTTCAGAGTCCTATCAATAGAAAGATCTTATGACTGAAGGATTAAAACCCTGCCATGACTGGACAGGAGATGGGGTTTTTGCCAACCCTCCATGATATTCTGTGAATTGCTTAGATGATGTAAGCCTAAAGTGAATAGGAAATTCAGTGTAAGATGTCTTTAACATTTTAAGGGAGTCTAATGAGTATAATTTTTTGAGTGTTTTATGTTCTCTATATTTGTTCATGCATGCCTGTGAATCCTTTGAATGTTACACAGTGTCTGTGGAAGAAGAACTTTTTAAAAGCACTCCTATGATGAATTTTTTAAAAGAAGAATTCGCATCTGAGTTGGCACAATTTCTTTGGTACTGTGGTCATACCTATGCATTTACTAATCATTCTGGTTCCTTTTGACCATGTATTTCTACTATATAGTAGAAACATCACTTATTTTATGCAGACTGAGATGGTTTCCCTTTAATGGGGAGAGAAAGCAGGGAAGGTACACTCCAGATTATCATTAATATAGCTTCCTGGATGCCTGGGGTATAAAAGGTCAAATTTAAGGAGAATTGGTACTAATGAAATTCCCACTGCCCCATGAAGGCACCTTTCTGATCTGTTGTGGCCTTACTTACAGACAACTGAGGCAATGGGGTAGAGAGTGGGGTTTTGTCTGACTTGTAACCTTTTCAACTTTATCTTCGATACCTAATTATACCTAATAGTCGCATCAGTCTTGTGTAATCATGATTAAGGTTCCTTGGAACTTGAATTCTTTCAGTCCATCTGCAGTATTTTCCTTTGACTTAAGCTCTGTATTTGGGCTACGATGTTTCTGGGTGTTTCCGACTTGGGGTTTCAATTTGGAAGAGATTATTTGTGGATTCTTTGTATTTTGGTTCTTCCTTCAGGTTCTAATTGTTCTGAATTATTTTCTATGATTATTTCTTGAAACATGGTAACCAAGTTCTTTGTTTGCTCATTTCTTTTTTTAAGGAGTCCAGTGCTTTTAAAATTATCTTTTCTCTATTCATTTTCCAGGTCAGCTGTTTATGTAGTAGATAGCCCAAATATTCTTTTAATTTTTCAGTCTTTTGATTTTGTTGTAATATTTCTTATTGACTTATTGGGTTCTTTTTACTCCAGTCCATCTTTCAAGCCATCTACTACTTGGGTCATATTTTTCATCTTTTCTTCTAAGTTCTTTATTCTCTTTCCATTTTTTCTCCATGGGAGTCCCATTCTCAGGCAACAACCTACTTCCAAACTAGATAGGGTGGCTTGGTGAGTCTGCTTCTGGAGGTACATTATGACATGTAATGGAAGATCCTACTTTCCACTTCAGAGAGTACACAGGTATGACTCTTTCTAGTCTATTAACCATGTGGTAAAGAAACAGGCTTTCAATTGGCTACTGAATCAAAAATAAGAGTATAAATAAAAGAATCCCTCAGAATCAACTCAGTTCTCTTTTTCCTATTGCCACCTCATATCTAGTAAAGCAGATAAGTTGCTGTGGGACTCCTTGATGGAAAACAACAGTGCCATTTTGCCCTATTTCTGGGCTATCGCTTGCTGCTTTGCAATTCTGGATGGTTTGACTGTGTCCTGGTCCTCCTCCTGTCCCTCTTCAGCAAACTTGACCTTGGAGAAAGAGCTGGATGCAGTGTTGGGACCAGGCCCCACTCTCTGCCTCAGTTTCTGACTTCTGCTGATATCTCTTGGTGAGTCAACATGGTTTTATTTCTGTCTGTAACATCTTGTTTAGTCTCCTGCTGGAAGCTAGCTTTGTTCCTTGGTATGATCCTGACAGGGAGCTGGCTTTTTCTCCTGCTATGATCCAACAGGATATCAAAGCAAAGACCTCATTGGCTTCCTGGACGGCCCTGAAGCACACACCCTTCTTGGAAATCTCTGTCCCATCTCTGTGTCCTTGCAGAGTTACCTTGCATAGGGAGTACTTTGGATTCTGTCATGACTTCAACAGATAAGAAATCTTTTATCTACATGAAGATTTCTATGAGGTCCTATCAGTTAAGTTGAATGGAGCCACCACCATCCTCCCTAGAATGTATATAGAACTTTAAAGTTTGCAAAGCACTTTACAAATATCCTTTCATTTTATCCTCACAATAACACTGAGAAGTGGGTACTTTGGCCTTCCTGACTCTAGCCCCAGTATTTTCTCTACTGTTCTATCTAGCTGATGATAACTCAATCTCGTTGAGTATCAGGATGAACACCCCCCTTGGCTCTATCCTCATTTCCCAGAGCTAGTTCTATGGGCATCTGGCTTCTGCTGAGTCAAGTATATGGCCCTCTAGGCCACATTTGTAACAGAAAATAACTTTGCCGTCTCTCCTGCTCTCTGTTGGTGGTGACCTTGCATTGGATCAGTGTGGCATCTGGCCCCTTGAACTCCGGCTTCTCCTAGGGGAGTGATTCTGCCCATGATTTTGCCCTTTGTTCCATGTCTCAGTCAGTTTTCTACAAATTCTTTCCCCTGAGTCTGAGAAAACCAGGGTAGGGTTTTACTTCTTTGGCTCCTATGGTGAGACTTTCTGGAGCTAGAAGTTGGGTTTTCCCCACTTAGAGCATTCATTACAGCTGTGGGACCATTCTTGCGCTGATATTCTCTGTTGTGATATAGCTGATCATAACCCAGCTGCTTCTGTTCTAATTCGAGGCCAATTAGGTGCACCATCAGCTCTCAGTGGTATAGCACACCTTCCCACACTTGCTCCAATCAAGTTTTATTGCTCCTTTCTCTATCCTTCTCTGTAATAGACATGTACCACAAAAGGTCAGAGACCTTTCCCCACCTTGTACTAAATGACAGACCAGGAGGTTTTGCCCATGTTTTCAGTGGTGTCCCACTACCGCCACCATTGCCAAACTGCTTCTCTAAGTCTTTGCAAGCATTTTTACCTTGAGATTTCAGGCCTTGAAACCTTTCCAGACTCTGTACAATTACAAAAGCTGTTTCTTAAATTTTTCAATGCACTTATTCTTGCTTTTCCCCCTCCCCCAATTCAGGTTTGTGTCAGGATTGCAATAATTCATTTATATGACTGATCCAAATTTCCCATCCTTCTCCCCTAGGGGAACCTGGGCCTTTTCCTGAGAAGATTCCTAACTTGAGTCTGTGGGTCCCCTGTTGGGCAGAAGATTCGGGTTCAGAACAGTCTTCTAAGAAGCATGAAGGACTGTTGTCACCTTAAACTACTCCTGGCCCCATAAATGCCTTTTTTTAAAATTTTGGCAGGGTCAGTCCTCACAACCAATCTTCACATACTTCCTCTTTGTTTAGTAGACTTTTGACTCTAGGTAGTATCCTAGGGATCTGTTACTCCCCCTTCTCCCCCCATCTTTTAAAAAAAAAATCTCAGTGGGAATTCTAGAGCAGTCTACTTGTTTGGTAATTTACAGGATACAGAAAGGTTTTTGTCTGTCTCTTTGTATCATTGAGAAAGCACTTCACATCTTCCAAAGTATCCATAGAATCTCACAGAATGCTCTTGATATCCTTACTGCTTTAGTCAAGAGGCACTATTTCGACTCATTCCTCCCATTCGGCTCATGGGACACTGATGCTTTGCTGTGCAACAGGGTTCTAAGTAAAGTGGTGATGGAAAGGGACAGAAAGCAAGGGGTTCAACCACTTTGATTTTTGCCCTTTCTCTCCCCGATTACTGACTAATGGCCTAGACGGGTTTCCTGGTGTTATGCTCTTTTCATGCTTTGGAAATTTGCATTAAAGGATATAATTTTATGTCTGTGTGTCTGACTCTGTGTGTCTCTGTCTCTCTCTGTTTCTGTCTCTGTCTCTCTCTCAGAATGGATATCCCAAGTTCAAGATACTCTCTTGGTATGCAGATGCTAGCATCATAGGTCGTGAGCCCCCACAAATTGGCTTTTATTTAAGTGAGTCAGAGCATACAATTAACTAAAAATAAAGGCACTTAATAAAACAATATGTAGGAAACATAGCAGCTAGGTGGTTCATTGGATAGAGTGCTTGGACTGGAGTCAGGAAGACCCAAGTTCAAATCCAACCTTAGATACTTCTTAGCTGTGTGACCCTGGGAAGTCACTTAACCCTATTTGCCTCAGTTTCTTCATCTGTAAAATGACCTGGAGAAGGAAATGGTAAATCACTCTAGTATCTTTGTCAAGAAAACCCCAAATGGGATCAGGAAGAGTCAGATAGGACTGAACAATAAAAAGGAAAAGTAAAAATAAAGTGATAAAAGTAGGCTACAAACTATAAATCTTTCTCTCTCTCTCCAGTCAGGAATAATACTGTGGCAGAACACCTCGGTGTTAAATCTACCTCATTTTTCTGGGAATGTTCCCTCTTTCAATTACCTCCTCCCAAATGAATTTTCAGTAAGTATACCCAGACTAGCAAAGAACTGTGGTTAACCTTATTTTGTTTCCCACCGGGCAATATTTCTTTGGCCTAGAATAGACTTCATCTTGGCCCCAGGAACCTCATCATTAGGAAGCTCATCATCTTGGAAGACTGCATCAGCCCTAGTACTCACATCTCATCAGTATCCTCTACCCCTCTGATTGGAAGGCAGAGCAGAGAGATCCTCCCAAAGCCTCCATTTAAAGAGGGCTCATAGGCCAGCCATCTCTTCATTTTCCAGTCTGCTGCATCCCTCTGTTTGCTTTTCAGTCATTTCAGTCATGCCTGACTCTTTGAGACCCCCATTTGGGATTTTTTTGGCAAAGTATTGGTGTGGTTGATCATTTCCTTCTCCAACTCATTTTACAGACAAGAAAACTGAGGCAAACAGGGTTAAGTGACTTCCCAGAGTCACATGACTAGTGTCTAAAGCCAGATTTGAACTCATGCAGATGAGTCTTTTTGACTTGAGGTCCAAAGATCCATCTACTGTGCCACCTTGCACTTTGGGCTTTTCCATTATGTCCCCTGGCCAGTTCCCTTACACTCCATTCTTTTCAGTTTCCTTTTTTTTGGGTGATGTCCCATTAGCTTAAAAGTTTCTCAAAGACAAGGACTGCCTTTCTTTTCATAATTGAATTTCCAGCACTTAACACAGTGTCTCGCACATAGTAGGTCCTCAACAAATATTATTGACTGACTGACTTATAAAGACAAAGTAAATGTTTAAACAAAGAAAGGTAAATGGATTTTTCCAGTGCCCAGAGGAAAAGGATCTGAGAGGTACAAGTCAAGAGGGTGAGCAACACAGCTTCTAACATTTCTCATTTATTCCCAGGGTGCTCAGGGAAGGCTAGCACCTCTGGTATGAGAACTTGCTGAGCTTCTTTCCTTTTTTATTTTCTTTTTAATTTATGGAATAAAACAAGCATCTTCATAACACAGTATAATTAAAAAGACAATTGTACATGAAACTACAAATGTTCAATGCACAATTTGCTATTCCTTTCAAATAGACAACAAATTGATTATGTAAATTTCATTTTTAATTTCCTTCCCCACTCTCACCCTAGAGATGACCACCATCAGACACAAATAGGTATATGTATTAAAAATATTCTATACATACTTCTATTTATCAATTCTTTCTCTAGATGCAGATAGTGTGTTTCTTCATATGTCCTTCAGAGTTAATTTGGCTATTTATAATAGACAATAACTTATTTATTCAAAATCATTCTTAAAACAATATTGCTGTTACTGTATACAGTGTTCTCTTATGCCCAAAGGGTACCCATCCACCTTTGTGCCACCTGTCATCCAACTCTCATCAATGGCTCCAAGAAACTGTAATATGCACAGCAGCCACTCTCCAGGAAACCATCTCAGCAAACAGGATAAAGCAGGTTGAGAGTAACTGACAGGCCTCAAACTGGTTAGTGAGGTAGGGGGATGGCCACCTCAAGCATGTGAAAACCAACATGGAAGCCAAGGTCACCTCTTGCATTCCAGCCACCTCCAATTGTCTTGACTTTTGTCCTGCCGTTGGATATCTATGATTTTGGAAGAGAGAGATTGGTGACTTTATGCAACTCTGCCTCATTTAAATCCAATTCACTTGAGAAGCAAGACATCACCCTGTGATGTCATTGGTCTTCTTCAAAAACGAAGGATGAGCAACAGCTACCAAAATGCTGACTGCCTTCTCTCTGTTTCACATACCTTCTCACAACTGCTCCCTCTCTCATTGCAAGTGTTTCCTATTTATCTCATCAGCAGCTGAATTCTTCTAATCTGATCCCTTTCTGGAGTCACTCAAATTGACCTGAATGGGTAGCTATAGTATCAACCACCTCCAGCTTTAATTTCAGCTACAGTTCTTGAGTAGGGTAGGAGGCTACTCCTAATACTTACAGAGAAAGAAAACCAGGACAAAAGTTGTGCTCCCTTGGGGCCTCTGGGCAATATCTCCTCTCAGGCAGGAGATGGGAGAGAGGATGGGGCACTCCTACAAAGAAATGCCCTTCAGACTTTAGCATCTCCTTTCCAGAGATCTCAATCTAACTTATGGTGACTACCCAGGACATTTCTTAAATGCAGACTAAGCTGTATTTAGGCAATAACTAACTATTCGCTCTCAATTCACCCAAAAGCTTTGGTCCCAATTAAAACACACCCACTCTCAATCTTTAAGTCTCTGGTTAGTCCAAACCCAGCGGAGGCTAGGGAAAAGGGACAGAGGTAATCTATACCCTGGAGGCAAGTTCATTATCTCTGCAGGCTGCGGAGCAGCTTTCCTAGCCTTTTCACATGCAAATGAGTTACTCAAAGCCTCACATCCTTTACAAGGTATAAATGAGCCTATTCAAAGATGTATATCCTTTACAAGGCACAAAACGATCCATGAAAATCTGAAAAGGGCTCACAAGGTGCACATACAGTCTGAAGGGGACTTAGCCTTCCATAAGGATGTAATAGCCATACGGTTCATATCAACTTTCATCCTCATAACGGACACAGTAATACAAAAAGTATCATTGCTTAAACACATAACCGTGCAAAAGTTATATGAAAGCAACTGGTCTGATATAAAAGAAACATGCTGGAAAACTGTCTAATTACAGCCTGAAAACAAAAAGAAAAAAATGTTAATTTTTCCTCACTGGAAAGATTAGTGCATCCAAGAATTAGCTCTTGGGTGATCCCCAACAAAATTGTAGTTTGGGGCACTCCCCAACTTGCAGGACAGGACCTTCAGGGAATGGTTATCCCTGGTTCCAGGTATGTAGCCACTAGCACTATATGGGTCATGAATACTTGATACTTGATAAAACACTATGTAGAAAAAAAAGCAATTAAATTGCTCCCGTAATCCTGGGGTACATTTTCACACAAATAACCATGCCATCTGTAAGAATAGTGTGTGCACATAGGGAACATACATAGAAAAACACACATTGATGCACATAAACATGCAACCAGGACATATACACGTATGGAGAATACACACATATAGGGGACACCTGTGGCTTGTATTTGTGATGTCTGCTCTGCTCCTTCTAGCCTTCATTGGACGCATTGCCTTTGCTAGATGTTGTCATCCTCAGGGACCTCATCAGCCTGCAAGTTAAATATAGTCTTATCAGTACCCTCAGCACTGTCCTTGACTGGATGGCAGACATCCATGAGCACCTCCCAAAGCTTCCTTAAGGAAGGCCACCCAGACCATCCATCTCTTCATTTCCCACTCAGCTATGCCAGGCACTATGCTAAGCACTTTATAATTAGTATCTCAGTTGATCCTCATAACAACCCTGGGAGGTAGGTATTTTACAGATGAGGAAGTGGAGGCCAGTGGAGAGCAAGTGACTAGCACCCTGCTAGTAACATCTGGATTTGATCTCCAGTCTTCCTTACTCCAGGCCAGCAGATCCTTCTCTAGCTGCCTCTTGACAATAGACAACAAATAAAAGAAAGCTGAAGCGGGGTGGGGGCAGTGAGAGATGGTGGAGAAGTCCAAAGGCGTATAGCTGAGTGGATACCAAAGTGGAGGAGCAGCCCTCATGCCAGAGGTGCTAGTTCTCCTGGAACACCCCATTGACCCCTGCCATTTAGCAAGGACTATATCAATGTTAGCTACTTTTATTGTCTTTCCCCATTAGATTGTAAACTCCTTGAGTGTAGAGATCTTTTTTTTTAGTATTTGTATCCCTAGTACTTAGCACAGTGTTTAGCGTATAGTAGGTACTTAATAAATGTTTGACTGCCTTATTGACTGCAGGTGCTAGTCTTCTGGACACATAAGGGCTTTTCAGCTCCCCACTTCTAGCTCAACTGACATTTTTGGCTATCTCTTCATCATGAGAAAGGTGGAAGCTGTCATAGTCTATTGAAAACTAAAGACTTTTTAAAAAATAGTTTTTTTAAAAATAGTTTTTATTAGTATTTTGGTTTTTTCATCATTAGAGAACCCAAGTATCCCTCTCCTGTTCCTCCTGAAAAGCCATCCCTTATGACAAAAAGCATTCTTTTCAAGGCAACTAGATGGGGGAGCGGATAGAGTGCTAGACCAGGCCTGAAGTCAGGACGACTCATCTGCCTAAGTTCAAATTAGGCCTAAGACACTTACTAGCTGTGTGACCCTAAGCAAGTCACTTAACCCTTTTTGCAATCAGTTTCCTCATATTCAAAATAAGCTGGGGAAGGAAATGGCAAATCACTCTTTGCCATGAAAACCCTCCCAAAACGAGGTCACAAAGAGTCAAACACAAATGAAGAATTTTTTTAGAGGAAAAAAAGTCAGTACAATTGATTAATACATCGACAGAGTGAGAAAATACGTGCAATATGTAATACCTGCAGACTTCCCACCTTTTTTTTTTTAATAGATTTTTTAGAAAACTAATTGCCCTTGCCTTGGACCCACAGAAAGTCTTCTATCTCCCATTCCGTTTGGTCATTCATCTCCAATGGAAATAGTTGGTCCCAAGCACTGAACTCTAGAACAAAACACAGAGTCCTCCTGGGTAGCTAAGACCTCCAGGCTCAATCTCTTCTTTGGACTTAACTTCCTGGGCACTAAGTTTGGGTTCTCCAGGAGTGCTTCACTTTTGCACATGGTAAACATTCCCTTTTCCTTCTGATTCTAATCCTTGAAGAACTTCAAGCCACATGAATGCTATTTACTTAATTAACAGCTGTCAACAAGCTCTGGGATCTGATATTTTCCAATTTTAAGCCACATTCCATTTTGCTAGATAGGTGAAGGGGTTTGAAAAAAGTGCTGTACAGTTATCTCTTCCACAATGTGACTTTCCCCAATGAGGTTTCAATACATCAAGGGTCAACATAAGAAATTAAGTGAAGTGTATGAATCAGAAGTTCAATGGACTTCTGATAACGTTTCATACATACATGCATACATACATATACATCCAGCCAAAATGTAATTTGAGGTTCATGCATTTTACCCCCTCAGTTATGTGAGAAAAGGAACACATTTAGAGTCAATGTGTAAAATCCAATGTGCAATTTGGGAAGCTGAAGGGGGGGTGGGGGCAGTGCAGGGTGCTAGTCACTTGCCCTCCACTGGCCTCCACTTCCTCATCTGTAAAATACAGATTAATAACAACACCTACCTCCAGGGTTGTTATGAGGATCAACTGAGATACTAATTATAAAGTGCTTAGCATAGTGCCTGGCATAGCTGAGTGGGAAATGAAGAGATGGATGGTCTGGGTGGCCTTCCTTAAGGAATTTGGGGGGGATTTTTGCAGAAGTCACAGACAATACACAAAGACCAGCAGACAACATAGAAAAAGTTTAGAAACTCAGAAATGCATAAAATATATGTATATAGTATGATATTAACATATTTTGTCTTTTAATACCATAATAATACAGATTTCTTCTCTGATACAAAGGGAAGGCCAAAAAATTTTACTCAGATTTTCCAGATCTTGGGGGTGCCACATCCCTAACCTCCCTGATGTGGAAGGGATAACTGTATCTCAGAGTTTGATCATCAAAAAAATACCCCATCCCTGTACCTCCTACTCTCTCCTCCACTAACCCACTAAATAATGAGAGAATCTGTCACTTGGGACTCAGGGGCTTGAGGGCAGACTTCTTCATTTTTTTTGTCTTAGAATTTCTGGCACCTAACATACAGTTTGACACATAGTAAGTGTTCAATAAGTGCTTAATGACTGTTTGAAATACACAAGTTTTAGGACTGGACATTTCTACCGGAAGGAGATGATGGTGTGTGTGTGTGCGTAGGGGGGTGGATTGTAACCATTGTGGGGCCCCAGACAGTCAGAGGAAGAGGAAGAGACAAAGGAAGTCAGTAAGGTACAGACAGCTCTCAATATCCCAGCCAAAGGAGAAAGGAAGTGTACTCAGGTTGAGACAGCTGCTGGAAGTAGAATCAGACAGAATAAAGACTGGAGAGGTAGAGAGTGGGGCAGGGGTAAAGTGTTTTCTCTGATAGAACTGTCAACATCCTTTAAGGACTAAGGTCCGGAGGGCCTGCCCTAGTAACTCCTCTGGTCTCAGTTCCATAGCAAGGCAAGGCAGGCTTCCAATTTCTCGTGCAAAGCAAGTCAGCTCTTTCTGAGCCACCTTTCCCATTTAAGATGGTGGCAAAACCCAACTCAATCCTTCTCTTCTCCCCAATTGTCTCCATCCTTTCTCTGTAGGCCCCTGCTTCTATGTTCTTCAGTCCTTCTCACTTACCAGACGCGCACACTACTATGCACACCTTAGGCAAGGCACACTTCGTTTGCCGTATTTATTCAAATGAAAGAGAGAAGAAAAGGAAGGGGTATTCCAACACTTGCTACATTTACTATAGCTGCCTGTGTTTGTATCTTAACCCCTAAACTCCAGGAAATCCAAGGACCTTCTCTTATCACAGTAGGTGCTTAATAATTATGTTTCTAATGAACAAAGAATAAATCTTATTTAAAATAGACTCTACCTCTTTACAGAGGTTTTCTTGGCATGCTGCTCCCATGAGGTCAATAGGTATAATAATCCCATTTTGCAAAGAAGGAAATAGAGTCCCAGGGAGGAGAAATGAGCTGCCTCTTGGTCACCCAGCCAGTAAGTTGGAAAGCTGGGGCTCCAGCCCAGATCTCTTGACTCCCAGCCCAGGGCTTGTGGTACTAGACCAACTGCTTCTCATGTGACATTTCATTCACAGTGTCAGTTGGAGTCAATGAGATTATTTCATTCCAGGTACTTTGTCAGCAATTAAGATACAAGGCAATCAGATGGAGAGTGCTGTCTTATTTATGGTCTCTTGGTTTTAATGGCCAGCCTGCTCCTGGAATGGAAAGAGACTATTTAACGGAGAGAAATATCTGCATAATTTCCTACACAGTTGTGTGCAATGTAGGAGAGGGAAAAGATGGGCCAGTGAAGGCCCAATTCTTAGAGTATAAGTAACCTGGTCTTCCTGTGGACGTGGCCCCTCCCATTTCTTCTTTATTAATAATAAATAGTAATTACAATATAATTATAAATAATAATTAATGATAACTAGTATTTCTATAGAACTGGGAGGTTTGCCAAGTACTTCCCAAATATTATCTCGTTTGCTCATCACAACAACCCTGGGAAATAGTTTTTATTATGGTCCCCATTTTGTAGATGAAGAAACCGAGGCAGACAAAGACTTGAGTGACTCGGCCAGAGTCACACAATTTGTAAGTATCCGAGGCCAGATTTAAACTCAGGCCTTCTTGACTCTGGGTCCAACATTCTATCTACTCTGTCCCCTAACTCCCTCCCTTATGTATCCTCATCACCACCACTGAGTTGACAGATTTTCTGTCCTTGAGTTCTTACACCAGAAACTTCCCAGAATAGGCTGAGAAACCAGAGCAGAACTGGGTAAAGGAGAGGGTGTGTGGGGGTGGGACAAGGGTGGTTATGGAGCCTTGCACTTGGGGGGGCCCATTCTTCTTGTTCTCATCTGTCTTCCTCTGCAGGAGATGCCCCAGTACTTTTTCTGTGGAGGATGGGGAATAAGTGATATCTTCCCTGTATCAGAGAATGGGCCATGATTCCCTTATAGATGATTGGTCCACAAGCCTGACAGTGTCTATTTCCTAATTGAGAAATAGTAGTTGAGCGAGAGGGATGCGTGTGTATGTATGTGTGTTAGTGTGTGTATTTGTTTGTTTTAATTAAAGTTAGAGAAATCACAGAGCATCATGTTCTCGTACTTCCCTGACATCTCCAGCCCCACACAGAGCTGTGGACCAATGGGGAGAGGCAACAGCTCGGTAACCGGTGTGTTCTTGGGGTTCTAGGAGCTCTCCTCTGGTCACTGTGCTGCTTCAAGACTGTGACTATCATCTGTCTGCTTCTCTGCCCTCTGTGAACATCATCCTTTCTCATGGGCTTTCCAGGAGTTACCTACTCAGAAGAAGTATGTGGTATATGTATAAGATAATGCCTTTCTCAAAGGTTCTAAGGTAACTCCTTGTTGATCTGATAACAACAACAGAGGAAGAAAAGGGAAAAGAATGGAATAAGCATTTACACAGCACCTACTATATGCCAGACACAATAGTAAATATTTTTTACAAACATTATCTTATTTGATTCTTACAACAACCCTGCCGAGCAGGTGCTAGTTTTTTTCCCATTTTACAGATGAGGAAACTGAGCGTAGCAGAGCTGAGGTGTCTTATCTAGGGTCACACAGCTAGTAAGGGTCTGAGGCCACATTCAAACACAGGTCTTCCTAACTCCAGGCCTCTGTCCATTGAGATGTATTATTTTCTCAGGGCACATAGACAAGACATGATAGACCCTCCTAAGACTTATTAAAATAAATGACTCCTATCCACTTCTGATGATACTTGTGAATACATATTATATCGCCAAAAGGAGGATCACAGGAGATTATGAAATCTTGGGCAAGAGTAATGACTGTTTGGGACACAGGTTATATTTTCCTCATTATAGTCCACTAAAAGTGAGTGATGCAGAAAAGAAAAAAAATTATTCTGGAAGTGAGCAATTGACTAAGAAGGTGATGTCTGTGTATGTGATTTTGACTTCTGGACCACAGTTTGAAATAGAAGAATAACAGATTCCTGACCAGGGGTGAATAATAATGAGTTAACATTTATATAGCACTTACTATGTGCAAGACTATCCAGTCCTTTATGGACTTTACTAGGAGCTAAGTGCTTTATAGGGCAACTAAGAGGTTCAGTGGATAGAGTGCTGGGGCCTGAAGTCAGGAAGACTCATCTTCCTGCGTTCCGATCCGGTCTTAGACATTTACTAGCTGGGTGATCCTGAGCAAATCACTGAGCCCTGTTTCCCTGTTCTCCTGAGTTGAAGAAGGAAATGGCAAAGCACTCGAGTATCTTTGCCTAGAAAACCCCAAGTGGGGTCATGAAGAGGCAGACATGAATGAACAACATACATGTTCACTAAGTGCTTTACAACAATTACCTCATTTGACCTCATGTTTTCTGGGAGGTAGGTACTTTATTTCTCTCATTTTACAGATGAGGAAACTGAGGTGAGCAACAGTTAAATAACTTGTCCATCATCACATAGCTAGCAAATGTCTGACACTAGATTTGAATTCCGGTCTTCCTGATTCCAGGTCCCATATCCTATCTACTATACCATGCCTCCATGATATACAACTATTAAATGCACACATATTGAAGATTAATAAGAACTTATTTGTTGGATGTTTTGAAAATATAACCAAATGGACATTAAGTTAAATGAGGCAGAGATCCCATGGAAATAAGCTCAAGAGGGATGAGAAAAACAAGAAAGAAAATGCAACAGTCACAAAAGGAAACAATTCCAAAGAGCAGGAAAAAAAGACGGACAAGTTGTCTGAAGAAACCAATGTGAATGCACAAAGGAGTCACTGACCAAGTCAGATTTTCAGTAACTACATAGTGAAAATGGAAGCATAGAAGTTAACATGTGAGTGTGGCATGCCCTGTAAAAATAATGTCCCAAGTGCTAAATCTAAGCATGAACTGAGTTTGGCAAGGGAAACTAACAATAACCTAAGCTTAATTTGGAAATACAGAGAAGAGGCAGGGGAGAATGAAAGATGGGACAGGGCCATGCCTCGGGGGTAGATGGAATGATGATAACTGATGAGAGGGAAAGAGGAGCTACTCATATCTTTCTTATTTTTGCCCATTTTCTCTGCCAAAGAGAATGACCTCTATTCTGGAAATAACTGAACAAACATGGTGAACTGGGAGTTGGTGCCCAAGATAACTAAAAAGATATTAAGAGTGCTGCACTTAGTTGGCCTTGATGAACTCAAGCCATCTGGCCCTGATACATGATATCTTCAAACACTGAAAGAATTATCATATGTGATTGCTAAGCTAATGTCAGTTATATTTGAAAGTTATGGAAAACAGGAGAGAGATTGCTGGCCTGGAGAAAGGGAAATGTTCTCTCGATTTTCAAAAGATCAAGAGCACAGTCAAAAAAACTGTAGATAAGAGGTCTTGATTGTGATTCCTAGGAACATTCTAGAAGGGTTAATGAAAGAAATGGTTCTTGAGCATCTGGCAAAGGAAATAGTGATCATCAAGAGCCAGCATGGCTCCATCAAGGACAGGTCATGGTAAGTTAACTTAGTTTTCTATTTTTAACAGGATTATTAAATTGGTAGATCAGAAGACTGTTACAGAAATCTGCCTAGATTTTAGCATTCATTTTATAAAGGAACTCATACTATTCTTCTGGGAAAGAGAGAGAAATGTCGACTAGATGGCAATCCAATTCAATGGATTTGAAACCAGATGAATGACCCAACTCAAATAATTGTACTTAATGGTTCAATATCAAGTTGGCTAGAAGTCTCCAGTGAATTGCCCTAGGGATCTGTGTTTGGCCCTGTGCTGTTTAATATTTTTACCAAGAACTTGAGCAAAGGCATTGAGATGGAAAACTAATTAAATTTGTAGATGATGCCAAGATAGGAGGGAAAGGTAATACATGGATGATACAGTAAATATCCAGGAACATCTTGACAGACACTGGACTGAATGCAATAAGATGAAATCCAGTAGGGATAAAGGTAAAGCATTATGCTAGGATTTTTAAAAAATCAACTTCATAGTGGATGAAGGAATCATAGTTAAAATGCAGTTTGTTTGAAAAAGCCCTGGGCATTTCAGTGGCCTGCAAGCTTAACAGGAGCCTGCAGTGTGAGTGGCAGTAAAAAAAAAAAAAAAGCACCAAAAAACATACAAAGGATCAAAAAAACTGATGTAATTTTGGGCTACATTGAGTGAGACACAGTGTAAGGGAGAGGGTTTGACAACCCCATCACAATCAATCAATCAACTAACAGATATGGTTGGGTTTTTAAAATGTGTAAACAAGATAGTCTACACCCTGTGATCTATCTGTCAGGTATGAATGCCTTTTCAATTTGGTAAAAAAGGAAACAGACTGATTGGCTAACCAAACAAACTAATCATATCCCCTGGGGGCTTTAAAAAGCTGAGGAATTTTAGAAGTGAGTCAGTCAATTCATGGAGCAATCCAGTACTGAAGGATTCTGGGTTCACAGGGAATCACTCTTGCGGAGGAGGGAGAGAGGAAAGTGTCTTGTGCTCTCTCTTTTTTCTTCCCCTCCTCACCCCCTCCCATTATCCATGTCACCTGAAAGAAAGAAAGGAAAGAAAATAAGGCAACTGGCTAAGGGTAGAAAGAGAAAGACCCATCAAGAGCAAACATAGACAAATATAGACACCAACCACCTTAGAAGGATAGCCACCCAAGAGAAGAGCAGCATCCCCCTTGCACTTGAGAGAAGTGTATACTATGGACTTTAGAGAGGCACAGATCCTCGAAGAAGCCTGGCAGAAATCTACATGAGAACTCTACAAAGAGAGAAGAGGCCTTTCAGGAAATATGAGTCACACCTTGGCCAAGTGTGTACTCCACACATGTGTCCTACTACATCTGCATTTTGTGCCCATAGGGCACAAGGGACTTTGTGGGTTTAAGAAGAATGTAAACAGGGGCAATGTTTTTGTAATCACTCCCTTTGCTACACCTTCCATTAAATTCCTTTTCTGAAAACTACTCTCTGCCAAAGGTGTCTTGGCTACTTGAATAGGAGACAAAATACCCAGATCTCATATACCTATTATAGCAAAAACCTTGAAGTTCATAGCAGGCCAACAAAATTATCAAGAAGTCCTACAAGAAACTATTGTATATAACTTCTTCCATCCCAAAACAGTATAAAAAGATAATTAGAAGCCCAATGGCAATTAAAGGGGACTTCTCTGGCAAAACCAGCACTGGCACAGGGAAATTTTGTGATTATAGTCAGGACATGTGTAACCTAGAAGTCTTAGCATCTGGAGGTAGTAAGATTGAGATCTCTTCTGAAAAAGCTACAGTATGGGGACTTTGGAAGCCATGGGGTGTTCCAGAAGGCAGCAACCAATGGTGTCAACTAGTGAAGTCCTATAGTACTCCAACTGGGAAACACTATAAGCCTAGGGAATTTAAGGTCCCCAAATACTCTATTTAGAGAGGATAGATCTTGAAGATCCAATTCTCTGAAACTCAAAGAGCCAGGGGGCTTAAACCCAGGAGGTGGAGATCAGACTAAGAATCCAGATGACCCAGGCAGATAAAGACCAAACAGGGCCAGTCATCCCATTTAAAGATATAGCTGGAGACTTAGCCTGACTCTGGCATGAAGCTCTGATTCAGTGCCTAAAGTTAGAGAGATGAGTATATTTTAAAACAAAAGCCAAAACAAAATACTGACCAATATCTAGGAGAAAAACTAAAGAGATTTTTTAAAAAATCAAATAAAAGCTGTGGAAGAAGAATTGGAAGGAAAAGAGAAGAGAAAGTGGTAAACCTTAGCCAGGTAATGTACTCCCTGAATAGACTAAACACAAATCAATGACTCCGTTAAGATGGCAAGATATATTAGAACAAAATAAAAAGACTGAAAATATGACAGATGAAAATGTAAGCTATCTGATATCAAAAACACTGACCCAGAAAACAGGTGTGGAAAAAAAAGTTAAAAAAAAATCCCAAACACTATATTAGTCAAATTGGTCAATAAACATTTATTAAGGGCCTCCTCAGTGCCAAAAACTGTGTTTAGTGTTAGGGATGCAAAGAAGGCAAAAGACATTCCCTTGCCCTCAAGGAGCCCATAACGGAGGGGAAAACAACATGCAAACCATTGTATAACCAAGCTATATACAGGGTAAGTGTGTTCGTCCTTCATTGCCAAAGAAGACCAGGCCATCAGAGAAATGATGACATGACTTACACTTGACTTTGTTTTGAGTGAGGGAGGCCTGTGCAGGTCATCAGCCTCACTTCTCCTCCAGAGTCATCTGAATCCAGGGACCAGACATTCATCAGAATGACTGGAGATGACCCAGGATGAGGCAATTGGGGTTAAGTGACTTGCCCAAGGTCACACAGCTAGTGAGTGTCAAGTGTCTAAGGCAAGATTTGAAACTCTGATCCTTCTGATTCCTGCACTGGTGTTCTATCCACTGCACCACCTAGCTGCCCCACCTGTGCCATGTAGTTGTGCAAAAGATAGACTTTACTCACCACCTTTTTAAAGAATTCCCCCCACCCCCAAAGTCCAAGGATTGTCATAGGTTAAATCCAGAGCTACCACATCAAAGAATAAAAGTATCCAAAAAGAGATATTCAAGTCCTAAAAAACTGGAGTTAGGATCACACTAGAACTGACAGTTTCTACTACAAACCCAGGGAAATCTTGGAAAACAATCTTCTGAATTGAGACCTAATGAGATAGGCTTAAAGCCAAGAATAACTTACCCTGCAACAATGAATATAATCTAACACAGGAAAAAATAAATCCTTAATGAAAGAGAGGACTCTCACAAATTTCTGATGAAAAGACCAGAATAGAGTAAGAACTTTGAAGTCCCAAGAAACCTGGAAAGGAAAATTTGTTTGAGCCATTGGAAAGAGCTGTATGATGGAAGAGGGTTAATATTCTAAGAGAGAAGAAATAGGAATCCCCTCAAAACCTTAAATCTCAGTGGATTGGTTTTGTTCTGAGAGCTTTAAGAGAAGGGAGGGTAAAAGGGAGAATACCCCAGTGTAGAAAGGAAGTTCATGAAAGGAAGAGTAAACAGACATGGAGGAAGGGAGGAAATATCAGATGAATTTTATTCATCTGATATGGACAAAGGAGGCTTGAACATGTGCATACACACAAATCTACACAAAGAGTTTGCTATAAAAATGCATCAAATCCAATAGGGGAACAACTGGGGATATGTGAGGGGAGAGTTAAGGGGAAGGATAATACCAGGAAGGGAATATTCACAAACAGAACATACTTCCTGATCTGGAAAAGGAAATTAAAATGGGAAAGGAAAAAGAACTAGATTTCAAGGAGGCATTTTAGATTGCCTCTTGGAAAATTGGGGAATAGTGGAAAATTTGTGATATATTAATGTAATGGAATATTATTATGCCATAAGAAATGATGAAAGACATTTTCAGAGAATTTTGGGAAATGAGAACTGATGCAGAGTAAGGGGAACAGACCAGAAGAATAATTTATACAATTTTTACATCATAAAGAAAAACAACTTTGAAAGACTTAAGAAATCTAATTAAAATAATGTCCCCAGAGATCTTGTGATAAACCATGTTACCTACTTCCTGACAGAGAAGTGATGGGTCCAAGGTGCAGAAAGAGACATACATTTTTGGACATGGCAACTGTACTGATTTATTACGCTTGATTAGGCTTATATTTTACAAGTTCTCCCCTTCTCTCTTCTTCCTCTTGGTTTTTAATGAGAGAAGGGATTAGCAACGGTGGCACCAAAAACAAAGGCCATTGTAACTTTTAAAATTGCACGAGAATAGAAGGAGGCACAGACAAGAAGGACATTTTCAAAAATAATGTGTGAAATTTATGTCCTTTTTAAAAAAGTAAATAATATGTAATGAAAATTCACAGTTCCATATAAAATCTTTTATGTACTACTTTGTGTGTGGAGATGGGTGTGTGTGTGTGTGTGTGTGTGTGTGTGTGTGTGTTTAGGTTTAGAACAAATTTTTTCAAATAATACAATAGAAGCTAATTAAGTCTGGCTGGCTAATTGTTGATGGGAAGCATACTAATGGGGGCTTATGAGTAATAATACTAGAAACTCCAGATTTTCAGGCTTACTCCTAGCACCCAGAGAAGAGGAGAAAGCAGTCACCCTGTGGGGACCCCAACCTGGGAGTACCCAGGAAGAAGCAACCCAGAGAAGGTGCTACAGTAGCAGTCAGGAGTGAGGAGTCCTCAGTCCCTCTGTACTCAGCCCCAGGCAGACGATACCTGGAGCATTGCTCTTTGCATCACAGTTTAAGGAAGGCAGTGCTAAGTGTCTAAGGGAGGCTGCTAAGTTGGATGATGAAAGGCCTTGAGTTGACATCATATGAGGATCAGTTGGAAGAAATGTTTAGTCTAGAGAAGAACAGATTCACAGGGGCTTTAATAGCTGTGTGCAAGAAGGTGAAAGGCTTTCAAGAGGAGGCAGGATTAGGTTTGTTCCATTTGGCAGCCAAAGACAGAAGGGTTACAAAGAGGTCAAATTTTTCCACCAGTTAGAGCAGTAAGTAGTAGGGGAATGGGCTGCCTTGGAGGTATAAATGCAGAGGCTGGCTGGCCACCTTTTTGGTTATAAGTAGGGATTCTTTTCAGGTATGGACTGGACTCCATGGTCTATTTCATGCATGTACCACAAAGCTCTCTCCTGGATGTTTCCTCTTTTTTCTTCCCCTCCCTCTCTCTGTGTAATCTTATCAGCTCCCATGAATTTAATTCCCATCTCTATGGGAATTAAATCCCTCTATGAGGGAACCTATAGCCTTGAGGGCACATATGGCCCTCTAGTTCCTCAAGTACGGCTCTTTGACTGAATTCAGGACCTAGAGGCCTACATATGGTTTTAAGGTCGCAGGTTTCCCACCCTGGGACTATTCCCACTTAAAATTCTAGGATCCAAAGATGTCATGGGTCCTGTGATTTGGGAGAATTCTGACATGTTCCCCACTGTGTCTGGAATTCTTCTTTTCCTCCTCACCACCTCTGCCTTCTGGCTTCCTGGGCTTGCTTCAAGTCTCAGCTCATATTCCGCAGAGGTAAGAAGTCTTTCCAATTCCCTTTAATTCTAGGATCTTCTCTCTGATATTATCTTCAACTTATCCGGTATAGATCTTGTTCGTACATAGCTGTTTGCATGTTTTCTAGCCTGTAAGAATGGGGCCTCCAGAAAGGGCAAGGACTAGTTTTGCCTTTCTTTGTATCCCTTTCTCTTCACTCATGTTGCCCCAACCCTAGTTCAGGCCCCTATGACATTTTAACTGGATTATTGTTTTTATTTTTATTATATGGAGGTATTTGGGGTTAAGTAACTTGCCCAGGGTTACACAGCTAGAAAATATCTGAGGTCAGATTTGAATCAGGTCCTCCTGCCTCCAGCTCAGCATCCTATCCCGTTCATCACTTAGCTGTCCCTTACCTGGATTATTTAATAGTCAAATAACTGACTTCTCTCCCACTGGTTTCTTCCCTCTCCAAACCATTCTCCACATTGTCATCAAAATCATCTTCCTGAGACACAGAGCTGACATTAAACTTAAAATCCTGCAGTGTTTCTCTTGAGTAAAATACAAACTCTTTCATCTGGCAGATAAGGTCTTCACCATCAGGTTTCAGTCCATCTTTTGAATTCTGTTCATACCATTCCCACCGTCCTCCTCTGTTGCTGTTCACAAGTTGATAAACACTTCCTGGATGAAGTCACGGAGCAGTATTGACTGGGTCTGCTACAAATTTATGGTATCTCATCTCAATTTGGCCCTCAATGCGTTGCACCAAAGCCTTCCACTCTCCCTGAACGATTCTTTATTGCATTCCCCACAGTGACAGCTCTAAACCTTCTCTTCTTAAGCCTTCTATACCTCCTCTAAGCCTCCCACCCCTCATCTCAGAGGATGACCTTATCTAATACTTCACCAAGAAATTGAGGCCATCAGGACTTTTTCCACTTCCCCCTCACTTCTGTACTTTAAACCCTGTCAATGTCTTCCTTTACTTTTCTTTGCTCTGGATACAGAGGAAGAAGGGGTTGTTTTCCTAACTATGGAAAATCCTGGTACCTGGGTCCCTGATCCCATGTAGACCTCTCTCCTCCATGAACTTGCCTCTTCAGTCACCCCCTTCCTCTTTATAATCTTCATTCTCTTTGTATAGAAGGAAGGAAACAAGGAAGGAAAGAAGGAAGGAAGGAAGAAAGGAAAGGAGGAAGAAAGTGCCTATATTCTAGGTACTGTGCTAAGTGCTTTATTTTATTTTATTTGATTCTGACAGCAACCTCGGAGCTAGGTGCTACCATTATCTTAATTTTATAGCTGGGGAAAATGAGTCAGACAGAAGTAAGTAACTTGCCCAGGGTTGCACAGCTAGTATGTATCTGAGGCTGGATTTGAACTTTGGTCTTCCTGACTCCTGTCTCAGAGTTCTATCCACTGTACAACCTAACTGCTCACAAACATGTCCAGATCTCCCCCTCCTTAAACTTTCTCTCTGTCTCTGTCTCTCTCTCTCACACACACACACGCACACACACATACACACACATATTAGCTTTCAATGGATGCTGACATTGTCTCAAGGGATCAACTTATTTCTTCCTTTCACTATTAAACTCGCAGAAAAAACCTTGCTGCCATTTTCTCACTTCCTATCCACTTCTCTATGCCTTTCAATATTCTTTCAGATCTTCTCATTCAGCGAATGCTGCTCTCTCTCTCTCTCTCTCTCTCTCTCTCTCTCTCTCTCTCTCTTTCTCTCTCTCTCTCTCTCTCTCTCTCTCTCTCTCAGCTTACTGATGCTTTCCTGACTATTAAGTCATCAATTTCTTTTTCCCAGTCTTCAACTTTCTTGAATTCTTCACATCTTTTAGCACAATTGTCTTTCCTCAGTCTCTCTTCCCTGGATTTTCACGACCTGTAGCTATGCTAGTTTTTCTCTGACCTGACTGACTTATTCTACTCCATATCTTTTGCTGAACCAAATGATCCATGTTCCATCCACTTCTCATGCATGTACCACAAAGCTCTCTCCTGGATGTTTCCTCTTTTTTCTTCCCCTCCCTCTCTCTGTGTAATCTTATCAACTCCCATGGATTTAATTCCCATCTCTATGCAGATGACTTCCATCTTCATACATCCACACCTCATCTGTCTCCTCTGCAATCCTGCCTCACCACTAACTTCTAGACATCTCTACCTGAATATATCATAGAAATCTCAAACTCAGCATGTTCCAAATGGAACTCATTACCTTCCTCTCCAAAAGCAACTCTTCCCCTAATTTCCTTCTCTAATGATGACTCCACTATTCCTGTCACTGGACAAAGATGGCATCATCTATGATGCTTCATTTTCCCTTACTCAAGTGAGTTTTAATTTGAGTTCAGCCTAGTCAATTCTACTTCCCTAACATCTGTCCCCTTCTTTCTATTCCCCCCACAACCACCCTTGTTTAGGTCCTTGTTCCCTCTTATCTAGACTATGGCACTTGTTTCTTCATTGATCTCCTGGCCTCTAGTCTCTCCATTCTATCCTCTACAGAACTGCCAAATTAATATTCATAAAATTGAGTCTGACCATGTTGATCCTTCACACAAAAAGTTTCATTTGCTCCCTCTTGACTCTAGGATAAAATAGAAACTCATCTGCTTGGCATTTAAAACCCTCCACAATCTGGCTCAAACCTGTCTTTCCAGACTGATCTCCCATTATTCTCTCTTATGCATGTTATATTCTAGGCAAACTAGACTACTTGCTACTCTCTGGACATGGTGTTCCATTTCCTCCTCCATGTCTTTGCTAAAGCTATCCCACACATCTCCAAAACACTCTCCTCTGCTTCCTTGTACCCTTGACAATACACCTTTGTATTGCTAGTTATTAGTATCCCTAAGCTCCATACCCTAAAATTATATAGTGTCTTTGTACATGTGCTTGTGCTGTACTGTAGCATGATATAATATTTTAAATAATACTTTATTTTTTCCCCAATTATATATAAAAACAATTTTAATATTCTTTTTCTTAAGTTTTAAGTTCCAAATTCTATACCTCCCCCTCCCTGAGAGGGTAAACAATCTGATTTCAGTTATACATGTGTAATCATGTAAAACATTCCATATTAGCTATTTTGTTCAAGAAAACTTGAAAGAAAAAAGGAAAGGAAGGAAGAAAAGAAGGAAAGAAAGAAGGAAGTGAAAATAGTATGTTTCAGTCTGTTTTTAGACATTATTAGATCTTTCTCTGGAGGTGAATAGCTTGTTTCATTAGGAGTCCTTTGGGATTGTCTTGGGATCATTGCATTGCTGAGGACAGACAACTAAGTCATTCACAGGTGGGCATAGTACGATATTGCTGTTACTTTGTACGTTATTCATCTGGTTCAACTCACTTCACTTTGCACCAGCTCATGTAAAAGTCTTTCCAGGTTTTTCTGAAATCATCCTGCTCGTCATTTTTTATGGCACAATAGTATTACATCACAATCATATACCACATTCCCCATCTCCCAGTGGACAGGCATCCCTTCAATTTCTAATTCTTAGTCACATATGGTATAATATTTAGACACTTAGAGACCTCTGGGGCAGAATTCTCAGCAGGGAGGAACCCAGATCCCTCAACCCACAAGCGACAAAGAAAGCTCCAAAGGTCCATGTGGATTTCCCAGCTGGGCGAGAGGGAAGTGGGGTCCCCCCAACACTGGCCCCAGGCAGTGGCAGAGGTGGCAGCAGCAGCAGCAGCAGCAGCGGACATTGGGAGGCTATGGTGGCTGGAGAAGCAGCCTGGGTCTATTGTTCAGGCAGCTCAGCTTAAAGCTTCTGGTGGAATTGAGCAGATGATCTGAATCTCAGCCCTCAGTGGCAACCCTGACCCTACCCAAAGCCCCTGAGGGAATTGAGCAGCTGATCTGATTCTCAGCCTTGAGCACAGTACTGGGGGAAGGAGGAGCACTAGGACCCTCCTCTTGACAAAGGATTTAGAAGTCAAGTAACTGGCAGGGAAAATGCCCAAAAAATGGAAAAAAATAAGATCATAGAAGGTTACATTCTTGGTAAACAGGTATTTCCTTCCATCCTTTCAGATGAGGAAGAATAAAGCATGCTGTCAGAGGAAGTCAAGGCTTCTGCCTCCAGTACCTCCAAAATGAATATGAAATGAGTTCAAGCCATGGAACAGCTTGAAAAGCAAGTCACCAGTTTGCTAAAGGAGAACCAAAAGAAATGCTGAGGAAAATAGCACCTTTAAAAATAGGCTAACTCGGGGGGCGGAGCCAAGATGGCGGAGTAGAAAGACTCACCTATGCTAGGTCAGAACCCACAGCCCATAGATTTCCTGTAAAAAGAACTCCTGACAAATTCTGGAACAGTGGAAGCCGCGCAGCAACACAGTGAAGGAGATTTCCGTTGCAGAGAGCCCTGAAAAACCAACCGCAAAGGTACCCCAGATGGGAGCGGAGTCCTGTCCTGCCGAGCGCTCCCCTCCCCGCCCCGGCCACGCGGCACCGAGAGGAGCGAGCAGAGCCCAGCAGGCATCAGGGACCTGAATCTCCGGGCGGCGAGAAGGTCCCTCCACC
>CM053769.1:308404563-308421363 GCA_028658325.1 Potorous gilbertii | reverse complement strand
AAAACTACACAGATATGGCCTATATTGAATTGCCTGCCTTCCCAAAGGGAATGGGTGGGGAGGGAGGGATGGGGAGAAGTTGGACCTCAAAGTTTTAGGAACAACTGTCAAGTATTGTTCTTGCTACTAGGAAATAAGAAATACAGGTAATGGGGAATAGAAAGTTGTCTGGCCCTACAGGACAAAAGAGAAGATAGGGACAAGAGAAAGGAGAGATGATAGAAGAGAGGGCAGATTGGTGATAGGGGAAACTAGAATGCTCAGTGTACTGGGGTGGGGGGAAGGGACAAATGGGGAGAAAATTTTGGAAACCAAATTTTGTGAAAATGAATGTAAAAAGTTAAATAAATAAATTTATATTAAAAAATAAATAAATCAATTCTTATAAAAAAAGTTAGGATACATATTTATGATGTCAAGAACATGGCTCTATTGATTACAGAAATTACTTTTGTATACTACTTTTCTATCTAGAGTGGCAAAGGAAAGAATATATGGTTACACAGAAAAGCCAGCAGAGACCCAGCAATGACTTATTGCTGGGAAGGAGGAAGACAAAGGTGCCTTGTCCTTCCCCAACAACCCCATCCTTGTGACTTGCACATAACAGAGGAACATGGTGAGTGTCGGTCAAAAGCAGGTCCCTCACCTTGGTTTCTCCATTTCTAATACATGGCTTTCCTTTTTCTGCTAGTTATTTAAATGTGTACTTCCCTGTCATCTAGTAGTTGAGAGATGACTTGGGACAGGTAGACAGAATCTACTTCTGATGTCTCTGCCCTCTTTGACTACAAACTTATGTAACATCCTGTCAGCTCCCATCATGAACCCAGGGGCTTTCACCCCCTCACTCTGGAGACTGTTAAGGAACAGGATGTGGGCTTGCTGGGGAGTCATTACTTTGCCAAATTGCCCCTCTAGCTTTTCCAAACATTCCAACACAGTGACACTGGGGGCTTGTGATTTCAGTCTGAGTATGAGATCAAATCCAGATCCCTGGGGACCTTCCATTAGTCTCCTCCGCTTCTCCATATCAGTCACCTGCCACTGCTGTAACATTTCAATGGCATAGCCTGTCTAGGACTTGAATAATTCCCCTCCAGAGGGGCACAGCCACTCTCCTAAAAAACTTCATAATTTGGGGAAGGGAAGTCCTTGCACTGGCTTTTATCAAGCTCATTTTCCATCTCAAGATGCCAACCTTCTCCCCTACATGCCTCCCAGCACTTTCAGACAGTCCTTTCACTTTCAGGACAGTCTTGAGACTTTTTTGTCTAGGAATTTAGGGAATGTGTGGGGTTGGGGTAGGGGAAGAGCAGTGACCCATTTCTAGATAATTTTTCTGTCAGCTCATTGGGGATATTAGAATAGTCTATGGATTCAAATAGTTTACAGAAAACAGTTTTCCACCTCTTTCTACTTTCCTGGCATACATTCTTAGGGGTCATTTGTACCTAGGGCACAAATATATTGAGGAGGAGGCACTTCACTCCTCTGATGTACCTTTGATCATATCATTACTGGCATCTTTGCTGATATCATTGTCTTGTCTGATCATGTCTTTCCCCTGCTCCAAGAGTTCCAGTGGTTCCCTATGATCTCCAAGATCAAATATAAAGCCCTGTGTTTGACATATAAAACTCTTTGTAACTTGACCCATTCTTTCCTTTCTAACCTTCTTACACCTTGCTCCTTTCCACATACTCCACATATACTAGCCAACTTCCTTGAACATGACATTCTGTCTCCCACTTTTCCACCTTTGCACTTGCTATCCCCCATGCTTGGAATACTCTGTCCTCTCATCTCCACCTCTTAGTTTCCCTACCTTGCTTCAAAGCCCAGATTCTGTTGGAGGCCTTTTTCTCTTTTCTTCAATTAATGCTTTTTCTCTGATATTACCTTCTATTTATTCTCTATTTATCTTGTATGTATAGTTATTTACATGTTCTTTCCCTCATTATCATGTATGCTTCTTGGGAGTATTTCTGTGTATGTGTGGGTATGCGTGTGTATGTGTGTGTGTGTGTGTGTGTGTGTGTGTGTGTGTGTATTTCTTTGTATTCCATTGCTGGGCATAAAGAAAGCACTTACTCAGGCTTTCAACTAGAGAGATAGGTAATAGGGTATCACTTCTCTACTCCTGCTAGTTTTCAACATTTACCTGTTTGGGGAGCCAATTCTTACTCTGTCCACTGGGTTGGAAGGTGGGTTAATAAGCCTCTCCCCACAAGGCCTACAGTGCTCTTAGTTAATAGTTATTAACCATTTTCCCTTAGTCAGATTGCTCCAGAATGTAGTAGATGCCCCAGCAAAGAACACATCTGCTCTTTCGGCTCCTCTAACTTTCTCTGTGTCCTCTAATTCCTTTCATCCAATTCTCATCTGACTGGTGGTTTAAAAAATACATTTTAGTTCTTCAATCTTATAATAATTCCCCTCCCCTGCCTTGTTAGGGGTAAATATTTCGAGAGCTCTGCTTCCATGAACAGAAAAGGAACTAAATCAAACTGTGGTGATGTAACTGCTTCCAACCTCTTTCCATTATACTATTGAGGGAGCAGGGACTTAAACAGCTGGTGACTCCTGTCCCATACACAATGCAACCACAGGAGCTCCTTGTTTAGCAAACATATAAGCCATCCTGGCCCATTTCCAGTCATCCTGATGAATATCTGGCCACTGGACCCAGATGACTCAGGAGGAGAAAGTGAGGCTAGTGACTGCTTTCCCTTACTCCAATCAAAGTCAGCTGCAAGTCATGTCATCATCTTGATGTCATGGTCCTCTTCGAGAATGAAGGACAAACACAACAAGTCATATTTAACATATAATAATATATTTGGCAATTGTACACAAAGCACACATTCCAATGAAGTCCAGAAGAGAATATCCTCTTTTGTTTTTTATGGTTAACCACTTCTTCCTTTTCCCCTGAAACTTTATAAGTAATCTTGGTATCTGAATGAAAAAGCCTCAACTCTTTAGCAAGACCCTGGAGCTTCAAGACATTTTTGCCTTGAGTTGTTCATCTTGAACTTGTGGGTCAAGTTCACCTTCTCTTCCACTAGATAATCTCTTCTCTCTAGGTTTTCATACTATGGTCTCCCCGAGTTCTCATACCTGTCGAATCATTTCTTCTTTGCTAGATCTTCATCTAGGTCATGCTTGTTAACCATACATGTCCCCCAAGGTTCTATCCTGGACCCTTTTCTCTTTTGCCTTTACACTCTGTCACTTGCTCATCTCATCAGCTCTCATATGCAAATGATTTTCATATCTTTTTATCAGGCCCCAACCCCTGTACTGACCTCTAGCCTCCCATCTATAACTGTTTATTGGACATCTTGAATTGGATGTCCCATGGACGTCTTAAAGAAATAAAACACTGAAATCATTAGCTTTGACTACATACCTTCCCCAATTCATTTTCTTATCCCTGTGGATGGTACCCTCAGTCACCCAGGCTCAGAGCCTAGGGGGTCATCCTTAATTCTTCACTCTCTCTCACCCTCCACCCATATCTAATTGATTTTCAGGGCCTGCCATTTCTACCTTCTCTCCTATGACACGGAAACCACCCTGGTGCACCACTCATCTCCTCATGCCCAAACTATTGCAGTGTCTGACCGGTTGGTCATCTCTCTACACTCCAATCCATTCCTCACTCAGTTGTCAGTGATCTTCCTAACGACCAGGCCTCACCATGTTGTCCATTCACTAAACAGTGGCTCCCTATTACCTGCGGAGCAAAAACGAATCATCTGGTTGGCCTTTAAAGTCCTTTATAACTTGTCCCCTTCTTACCTTTCTAATCTTAATGCTTTATTATGTTCCATGTACTCTATAATCCAGTGATACTGTCTTCCTTCCTATTCCTAACATAAGACACTCCATCTTCTGAATCTTGTGAATTTTCACTTGCTTCTCCCATTCTTGGAATTCTCTCTCTCTGTCCTCTTCTCTGCCTCCTTACTGCCTTCAAGTCTCAGCTAAAGTGCTATCTTCTACAAAGACCTTTTCCCAGTCCTCCACAACCTTACTGCCTTCCCTCTGAGATTAGCTCCAATTTATCCTGGACATAAAACAATGCTTGTTGACTTAGAGTATGGTTATGACCAATCAATCAAAAAGCATTTATTAAAAGCCTGCTATACATCAAGCACTATTCCAGGCAAAGGGATGCAAAGACAAAAATGAAGACAGCTAGGAACCTAGTTTGAATACTGTTTAGAGCCTTGTACATGGAATCAGAAAGACCTGAGTTCAAATCCCACTTCATATGCTTACTAGCTATATGACCCTGGGCGTAATGCTTGACCTCTTTCCAATTCAATTTCTTGATCTGTAAAATAAGAATAATAATTATAAATAATTGTACTTATCTCAAAAGGCGTTTGTGAGGATCAAATGACATATATAAAGTAGTCTGCAAACCTTAGCTATTAAGAAGTATTGTGGTTTAATGGATAGGGTGCTGGGCTTGGAGTCAGGAGGACACAAACATTCAGTTGCTGTGTACCTCTGGGCAAGTCACTTAACCTCTCTCATTCTTAGTTTCCCTATCTGTAAAATTAAAGAGTTGGACTTGATGTCCTCTAAGCTACTTTCAATTTCTAAATCCATAGTCCTATGAAATAGTGCCTGCCCTGAGGGAGTTTCCATTCTATTAGGGGGAACAACAAGTACACATATAATTCAATACAAAATATTTTCAAAGTAAAGGCAAGGTGATTTCAGAGGTTGGCACTAGCAGCAGGGATATCAGGAAAGGCCTCGTGTAGGAGGTGCTGCTTGAGCTGAATATGGAAGGAAGCCAGAGATTCTAGGAGGCAGAGGTGAAGAAAGGGAATATATTTTGGGCATGGGGAACAGTCTGTGCAAAGACATGGAGACAGGAAGTTGAATCTACGTGCAAGGAATAAATAGAATTTAGTTGGGCCATAGATTGCATGAAGGGGAGTCATATTTAATAAGCCAGGAAAGTCAGGCTACAGTCAAACAAAGGAACTTATTTTATTTCCAAGTCTATGTTTCTCTGTGTTCCCCAGGGGCCTCTGTAGCTAGAGTATTAAGCAAGAAAGGGGCATTCTCTTGAGTTCATCTTTTCTCTCCTTTTCAAAGAGAGGCCTGCCTGAGGCTGGGAAAGGCTTGGCTGAAATTTCTGATCCTTCAGTGAGTGTCAAGACTCACTGGTATCATCCTCAGGACTCATCTGAATCATCCTCTTGCTCTCTCTTTATGTTTACTGGGTTCCCCTTAGTCTGCTAAGATGACTGGCCATCATCCCTTTCTTCCTGCTCAGAGGGCAGTTTTACTAACTCCCCAGTGGGCAAAAGGTAGTTTTGTGGTTTTGTGGGCCTCCAGACATTTTGAGGGACATTTTATTAGCTTGGCAAGTTGTCCATTCTTTCCATAACTTGGTAGTGTATTATTTTCCAGTGGTTCATTCTCTTCCAGATTCCTTTTTACCAAGATGCAAGAAGACACCTGAGGGAGAGACGGGGGGGTGACATGTGCTGGGCAAGTGAAACCACTAGTACCATCTCAACCCCCAACATCTCTATGATCTCAATGGAGATAGCCCAGGAATCTGAACCTGAGAGCTTGGGAAAGGCAGTGGCCTTCAGACCATCAGCCCTGCTTCCAGCTCAGGCCCCATAACCATCAATGAATGGAATAATCAGGGTGCAGAAAAGTCCCACCTTCCTTGCTACCACTGTCAGTCACCAACCAGCAGGTAAGCTGAGGATCCCTGGGAATGGCAGCTCCACCAGGACACCAATTCTCCTCCCAAAGTCACCATCCTGGGGGCCAGTCTGGCCTGGCCACTACTTCAGTGGGTGCTACAATCACAGTTCCTAAAGACCCAGAAAAAAAAAGTTCTCATCATCAGTCCTTGGCACTGTCAAACGGTTCAGCATCAGAAACTGGCATAATTTAATTAACAGAAATGATTTCGCTATGGTGCCCAGAGTACCTTGGGACCTTTCCATCTGATTTGCAGCTCTAAACCTTCTACGTGAGCTGTCTCCCCCATCAGAATGTGTATTCTTGACAGCAGAGATGTGTTTTACTTTTGTAATTGTATCCTTAGTTTTACATAGGTAGTAAGTATGTGATAAATTTGTTTTCATTCAAATATTAGTTCATTTATTGTTTCATCCAGGCAGTTAGGTAGCAGTACATGGAGCACTGGACTTGGAGTCAAGAAGACCTGAGTTCAAATCCTATACTTACTGGTTGTATGACCCTAAGCAAGTCACTTTAACTATTTCCCTCAGTTTCTTCACGTGTAAGATGGGGATGATAATGACACCTCTCTCAGAGTTGTTACAAGGATCAAATGGAATAACATATGGAAAGTCCTTTGCAAACCTTAAAGCGCTTTATAAAGGCTAGCTACGGTTCATTCATTCATTCATTCAAGATTTACTAGCAGATCTCTATCCCCTTGCCAAAAACCTGGACAGCAAACTTGAACGTAATGCCATGATTTGTTTCTCTTGTCATTTTTATGAAATGAAGGCATAGCTAAGCAGTGGACCCCTTTTAGTCTATCTCTCAACTGAGAGACATTATGGTTTGTATTTTCATATCTTTTCCATGTACTAAGACGCCAAAGCATAAATCAATAGATAGATGTGGACCTTGCCCATGAATGGGAGACATGGGCTAAAGCCTGAAGCATCATTCTTGGTAGCATTATATCTGTGCTCTAAAAATTCCATGTATTTACTCCACTATGTCTTTGCTCAGGCATTACTGTCCCCAGTTTGTACAGGAGGGTATGACTCAAAAGCTCAGGCTTTCAGTCTTCCTGAGGGTGGTAGGTACAGCTCCCTTCCCCTACCCAAAAAGAACACTTCCTTAAGTAATTTGCTCTTAAAGGTTCTGCTATGGTCAGAATAGACAATGGCAGAAAATCCATAGGCAGGAATGATTTCTCTGACAACAATTTAGCAACTATATAGAAGCATTGCAATTCCTGGCTGGATATGCTTGTGCATACCAGGTGAAATGGTCTGTCAACACTAGGAGATTGCTTATATTTTCCTTATCTCCCTCCAGAGATTAAAAAGTCTAAATACACAAGCTTGCTAATCCTCATGCTCTCCAAGTGTGCAATATGAGTTGGCAACACTCTCTTTTGAACACATCAAGCCCGAGTCTCACACCTCTATAGATATCGGCTGCCATCTTGGGCCAGTAGAATCTGTTTTGCACCAGCTCCAAGGAGTGTGATAAGATCTAAGAACTAAAATCGGTTTTCTCTTTACCCTAGCGTCCAAAGTTAGCATACAGTGCTTTCATAGCAACAGAGCAGCAGAGCAAAAGACCTTGGCTAGCGCCAATTGTTTCCTGTGTGGGATCCGTTTACAGGCTAGTATAGTATAGCATTTCAGAACTCCAATTTCTGCCATTCTCACAACACCAGGGTGCCTTCTTATAAACAAAATTGTATTCTCCCAAGACCACACTCACTTCTTGGCTTGTATTGCTTTTATTAGGTCTTCATCATGCAGTTGTCCTGACTGTCAGTCATCCAAGGACAACTGGGAAAAGCAGGATGGGTTCCACACAACAAAACTAACATCCCGTGATGGGACCATATTCAGTTGCAGTCAGACTCTCAGCTGAAACTCACAGTCTAAAGAGGGAGACAACCTGCTAGTAACTATGTACAAACAACCTATAGACAGTACTTCATTGTAGTTAATCACAGAGGAAAGGCACTAACATTAAGAGGGATGAGGAAAGCCGTCATGTAGAAGATGGAGCTTCAACTGGGAGCTGAAAAAAGCCCAAGAAGCCAGGAGGGAGAGATGAGGAGGGAGAAGAGGCTCCTTGACCAAGGTAAGTAGCAACATTATCCAACTATAAATTTAGTGTTCATTATTGAACAGGAAAGACTGACATGGATGATGATGATGCCCAGTCCCATCAGTCATGTGACAAGTGTGGTGATATACATGGAAGCAGTGAAGGGAATCTGTGACATTCAAGGAGTGGGACCTCATCAAATGAAGTTTCAGTTGAGAGTTTGTGACTGCCACCAAATACTATCAAAAAAGGCATGGTTAAGGCACAAGATCTACAGCAAAACGGGCATTATCAAGTTATGATTGGAAGAATCATGCTGTTTGCACAACCTGGGAAAACACCAGTTTGAGTCTCACGGTGTCATACTTGATGTCACGCTTGACATCAGCATTTCATGGAATATGCTTAACCTTCCTCTCATGTGTGTTTCTCTAAAATAATGGGTGGTGAGTGAGATGATAATGGTTAGAGTAGGGCAACAGAAGGACAATGAAAGCTATGTGAGTAAGGAATTTAAACTTACAATGAGGGTGAATAATGGATACACACTAACTTGTTTAAGCCTTAACAATATAGAGGGGATTATCAATTTATAATTTCAAAAAATAAAAAGAAGGAAGGAAAAATGGAAGGAAGGGAGGGAGGGAGGAAGGAAGGAAGGAAGAAAAGAAAAAGATAGAAAGATAGAAAGAAAGGAGGGAGAGAATAAAAAAAGGAGGAAAGGAAGGAAGATGTATGTTGTTGTAGATAATGGGGGGGTGGGTTAGAAAGGAGTTAATCCTGAATCTATGGGAAGGTGAATTGTGGACTATGGAATATTCAGTATTCATAGCAGGAAAGAGGATTCATTCAGCCTAGCACCTGAACCTGGGAGTCCCTCTGATTGGAGAGGGTGAAGGGTGGACAGTGGAGAGCTCCTCCATTTAAGGGCAGCCATCTCGTCATTTTCCCACCTCTGAACTTTCTCCCTCTCCCTCTGTTTCTCCCCCCCCACCCCTTTTTATGTTGTCTTCTATTAGATTGTGAACTGAAAGCAGGGACTGTCCTTTTTGCCTTTCTTTGTATCTCCAGTGCTTAGCACAGTACCTGACACATATTAGATACTTAATAAATGTTTTTTGACTGACTCTATGCATACTTGAAAAGACTTCCTCTGATCCCACCTAGGAGAGCAATCTCTGAAGGGATGTTTTGTGGCAAAACAATACTTAGTCAAACCCCAAGATCTAGCAGTGTTATAGACCCTGATGGGGACAGCCCAGGATCCTGAACCCAAGAGCCTTGGGAATAACATTACTCCCTTTGCTACCAGACCTCCTTTTAACCCAACCTTCAAAGGAATTTTGAAGGGAAAATCCTGGTAGAGGGGGGAGTACCTTCCTCATTATCATGAGCAACAACTATTGATCACCTGTCACCGATAAGCAGATAAACAGGAATCCTAGAAGTAGCAGACATACCACCATTCCTGCTTCCAGCCCAGCACTCATGGCCACCATCCTGTGGAAAAGGAGACAGCCATCCTCATCAACTGCCAACTAAATGCTATACAAAAGGCAGTTGAGCCAATCTAGCTGGAGTATCAAGGCAATTTGAGGGAGAGATGGGAGGCTGCATGTGCCAGGCAAGCCCAGCCACTATCATTACCCTGACCACTATCTCCCCTCAGACCATGATGAAGACAGCTTAGGACCTGGAGCCCAAGAGTCTTGAGAATAAGAATGCTTCCAGCCCAGTGCCCACAACCTCCACAGAGATGCAGCTTGGCATCAGAGTGCAGAAGTGTGAGCCAAAGCTACTGAAGACTCAGAAAAGAAAAGTTTTTGCCACCAAAGTCCTTGGCACCATCAAATGGCTCAGAATGAGAAATTGGCATGAGTTTATTACTGGAAATGGTATTAAAGAGGAGTCATCAATGTCTGTTTTGTCACTTCCCCTTAAGGACCATGAAGCTTTTCTATCTGACTTAAAACTGAAACTTCCTTGAAAGCAGGAAAGTCTTCCTTTTACAAATTGTATCACCAGTGCTTAGCACAGTGCTTTGTACATAGTAAATGCTTAATAAATGCTTCATTCATAGGTGGTAGTGAAGTGAAAAATCAGAGAACTGGATGCTACCAGCTACAGAAGTCTCTTCTCTAGCAGTGGTTAAACTACTGAGTGGTTCATCCCTCACCAAATGGAACAGCAATATGCCACAGTTTCTTTATCTTAGCACCTCAAGAAGAGAAGGAGTGACCACTGCGTAGGATCAAGGAGGACTGCCCATCAGCCTTATCTCCTTTCCCTCTCATTCCTCATGGAGGAATGAGGGAGGTCCAGAATACTCTCTTGTTTCCTCACTGCTTTTCCCAATAACATTCCCATTTTTCAAAGCCCACTTTGAACTTTATCTCCTATAGGAGAGCTAGATGGTACAGTGGACAGAGTGCCAGGCCTGCAATCAGAAGGATGTGGGTTTAAATCCAGCCTCAGACATTTACCAACTATCTGATCTTGGAAACATCACTTAACTTTGTTTCCTCATCTGTCAAATGAGCTGGAGAAGGAAATGGCAAACCACTCCAGTATCTTTGCCATGAAGACTCCAAATGGGTTTATAAAGAATCAGACATAAATAATCAAGTAAACAACAACTACAACAAAGGAGAGCTATCCTGATCCCTATGGAAATCTCTCCAATCTTTTTCCATCCCGGCTCCTACAACTTTGCTCCATAGAGCAAGTAGGGTTAGAGATACTACAAGATGCAATGGAAATAAACACTGAACTTGGAATCAGGGCCAGGATTCAAATCATCGCAGCTCCGCTGTTCTGCTTGAGTGACCTTTGACAAGTCATCTCCCCTCTTTGGGACTCTATGTCCTCATTCATAAAATCAGGAGGGTTGGATTGGATGATGTCTAAGGTTTCTCCCAACTCTATTTCTTGTAAATGTGTTTTACCAGGACCTTAGGTTATGATGGCCTTTGTGTTGGTGCCAGTCTTACCCCCTCCTTTCCCTTCCCCCCACCCCAAGCCCAGACGAGAACTATAGCTTTATTTAGTGCGTCTTGGTGTTCTGTGCCACTCTCAACATCTGGAACATAACCACCCCACAGCTGGATGAGAGAGAGAAGCAGTTTGATTGTTGAGATTCATTCTTTACTCTCAGCTGGTTCAGAACAACCTTGAGTTCCCATGTGCCACCCACCATGGCAGAAACTACTCTCCCTACAGACACCTCCCCAGGGTTCACTTTGGAGGTAGGAAACATAGGACCCCCAGGCAGAGATTCTGAGGGTACTCTGGGGTGGGTGCAGAGTGTGGGCACCATGCTGTCACTTTTAAACCCTGACTGGGCTCTCTGACTGTTCCAGTCAAGGGTGCTTTCCCCAGGGGGAAGTCTGGTCCCCACTGGTCACATTCACCTTCCGTGTTTTTTTGTGAAAAGAGGAACTAAACTTGTCTGTGTGAACAGCTTCCCCCCTGGGTTGGGGCAAGCATTTGAGAGTCCTTCCTGATCATCTACACAGCCCTAGCCATGAGACTGCTAGACAGAAATCCTCATAACATCATAGAGCCTTCCTAAGGAAGGAATCTTAGGGACCATCAAACCCCACCCCTTCATTTTGCAAATAAGGAAAATGAGGCACAGAGCTGGTAAGTATCTGAAATGGATTCAGACCTAGGTTTTCCTACTTGTAGGTTTAGCACTCTATCCACTATAGACCACAGTGACTCTTAACAGCTATCATTTATACGTTTTAAAATTTTGAAATTCACTTTACATAATTTATCTCATCTGATCTTCATGACAACTCCATTAGATAGGTGCTATCACGATTCCCCATTTTATAGAAGAGAAAACCGAGACTGAGAGAACCTTATATAAGTAACTTACTGGAATCATAGAACTAATAAATGTCAGAGGTCAAAGTCGTCCTGACTCCAGATCCAGTGCCTTATCCATAACACCATGCTCCCCGTTTAACAAATATTCATTGGTCATATACTTGGATAATGAGAAATCTAAATCAATTTGCTTCAATTCAACAAATATTGAATGCAGTCAGTCCTCAACATATCACTTAAATAAATCTTCTTTGGGCACATTTATCTTTCTACATGCATTTCTTGCTACCTTCTTCTGTTGTTTAACTTTCATTACTTTCAGCATTTATGTGATTTTATTAGTAACCTCATTCTGACTTTCCTGCACCTATGGACAGGTGAGAAAAAAAATGTAAGGCTTGAGGAGAACAAGTCTGCAGAGCAGCAAGCATCCTAGGAGGTTCACTGGTCTTGCTCACCCTACCATTGTAAAGAGCTCCCCATGCATTCGTTCCATATTTTCATCGTGTCTTTAAAACTCAAGTTTTGTATTGCAATTGTAGCCACAAAGCATAGCCCAAGTCCTTTGGGCTCTAAGCCTAAGCGTGCAAAGTCAGTGATACAGTTTAGTGAGAAAATAAAGGTGTTAGATAAACCTCATGTTGGAATGTCTGCAGCTGCTGTCAGCCCGGAGTTTGGTGTTAATGAATTGACAATTCGTTATATCCACAAAAAGGAGGAAAGTATTTGTAAAAGTGTTTCTGAATCCTCTCCAGAAAGTGCTAAAGTAATCTCTCAAGTACTCAGTGAGGAAATGAAAATAATGAAAGAGTGGCTAAGTTTGTGAATAAATGAGATGGAGGTTACCCCCATTCTTTAGCCAGTGCTAGCAGGGCAGAGTAAGACTCAGCCCAAGTCCCAAACCCACCCTGCCATGCCTTCTCGATAGAGCTGCCTGGTGGGAGTTCTGAGCCAGAAGCATGTGCTTTTTATCCTGGAAGAGTTCAACCACGAAACTGAAAGGACCTCAAGGTTCTTCTGACACCACTATTCCTGCCCTTCCCCATGCTGCCCATGTTATCTTTCCTCTCCCTGTATTTTATGGGAAATTTCATGGTTACCGTGTTAGGAAAAGTACATATGCTTACAATAAGTGTTCTGTGATAAAGAATTGTATGCAGAAAAGTATATTTTGAACAATCTCTAGCAAAAGATTAGTTTTTGGTGGTCATGGGAACCTAAGCTTCTACTTCCCATAGGTTCAATATATCAGTATTTGGGTTTTTTTTTTTTTTTACTTTTGTGCCATTTTCTCGGCACTTTATCCCAGCAAGAGTTGAGAGATAACTATATATAACCACCATGGGCAAGGTGAGCTCTTTGTAAAACACAGTAGTTCATCACATAGCTTCAGAGACAAGGCTCACAGGAAACCAGCAGGAAAGGGCACAATACATGATTAAATGACATCATGAGTGGTCCAGACAGAGTGCAGGGGAGGGAGAGCTTAAGGCTGACTGGAGAAGTCAAGTAAGACTTCCTGGAGTTATTGTGCCATGGCCAACATAACTTTGACTTGTCATGCTTTTCATAATGTTTGAATTCTGTAGCTCTATGCCAGTCCATTATGAGTATAAGGATATGATTTTGGTTCATAGAATTTGGTAACTACAAATACAATTCTTCCTCCCTCAGAGGAATATAGATAAATTAGTATTTCTTGCTAGATATGAATATGTATATTTATACATAGTTATGTTAATAAGATCATAAAGAATAGGTCTGGAAGTAAAGGGAGCAGATAAAGTCCTGTTCCACCAATCAGCATCCTGGAACTCCAGAAAAGGAGGGAATGTCTCCAATGCTGAGAGGGAATGTTTTCTGCATAAAAAGGGGAAGCTGAGAAACCATCTTTTGAGCAACTATACCACTGCAGTCCAAAGATGACCCATCATCTTCTCAAAAGGATGCAAGTTTGGAAGCCTACAGCATCTCACTCCCATTTCCAGACAACTATAAAGAAACATCTTTAATAAACCTTCCTTGGACACAGTCATCTTTGTACATGCATTTCTTATTCCCTTCTTCTGGTGTGAACACAGGGTTACTACATAATCACTCTCTTGGAGAGGCATTTGCTGCCAAATGAAGGAATTAAAGCAGACAGGAGAAAAGGATCAAGTCTTCTCAATTTCAAAGTCTTTTTTATTCAAGGAGCCTCCATTCCAATTGTTGCAGTGGCAAGTCCAATTCAGGAGGTAGCTTGTGCTAGGGCCTGAAAGATGAGCAGATTTCAAGAGGTGGTGGGGAGAAGTGTGTAGGGAATTGTAGGGAAATCAAGGTAGACAAAGGGATAAGGAATGAGTCTGGTACTGGTTTATTGTGTAGTAGAGGAGGGATGTGTGTGACAACTCCAGAATCCAGCTATGTATGGAGTGGATCTCATTTCTTTTCTCCCTTCTGTCTTCTCTGTCCTGCCTTGTTGCCAGACCAATACCTCTCACATCTCTCCCCTAGACCAGAGCTATCAAACTCAGTAGAAATGGAAGCCACTAACTAAACCTTACATAAAGATCCTTGTGGGACACATATTGACTTAGAAAACCATATATTACCACTATCTACATTATTTATGTTTTCAGGTGCTTTGTTAAATATTCCCTAATTACCTTTTATAGGCAGCTAAGTTTTGCAGTGGATAGGGTGCTAGATTTGGAGTCAGGAAGACCTGAGTTCAAATCTGACCTCAGATACTTATCAGCTGTATGACCCTAAGCAAGTCATTTAACCCTGCTTGCCTCAGTTTCCTCATTTGTTAAATGAGCAAGAGAAGGAAATGACAAATCATTCTAATACCTTTGCCAAGAAAACCCCAAAAAGGGGTCATGAAGAATCAGACATGACTGAAAAAGGCTGAACGATAACAATTAGAATTTAATCTGTTTGGGAACACACCCAGGAGTTCATCCGTCTGCTGTTTGGCACTTCTGACCCAGACTACTACAACAGCTCCATGATTGATCTCTCTGTCTTCAGTCTTTCTGCCTCTAATTTATTCTTTGAATCTATGAGTTCTTTCCTTTAATTACAATATAAATGGACAGATATTATATATGAACAAAGAATGCCAGAGATGAAAGAGACAGCATCTCTTGTCTGATTTGGACCCATCAGCTTACCTATCAGGAAACTGAGGCCCAGAAGGGAAACATGACTAGCCTAAGATCATACAGTGAATTAATAGCAGAACTGAGACTTGAACCAAGATCTCCTGATTATCCATTCCCAGGATATTATTCAGATCCTTTCTTAAAGAAGATTTTTTCAGGGATAAGAAACACAAAGACAGTTGTCTCTCAGAGTTGGTGGGGAAAAATGAAAAAAGGGAAATATCTGACCTTGGAATTGAGGGCATAATAATAGAAAAACAAAGAAAGAGAAACCACCCACTCCTACTTTGTTTTGCTTTTCTCTGTCATGTATAATGACTCTCCAATTGAAAAGGATTGAACCAAAATTATTAAGAGGGAACTGAAATCCAAGCTATACGAGGAGTTAGATGATAAGAGAACAACAGACTTCTCATAATAAATATAAGCCCCTTGGTCAGGATGAACTTTATCCCAGGAGATTGAAAGAACTCCCAGATGTTATTACGGAGTTTCATGGTCTTAGAATAATTGTGCCGAATGGAAGGGATGCCATATGATTGGAGACAGGCAAATGCTTTTCTGAGACTGAATTAATGGTCTTGGGTAGCCTTGTGCCCTCCCAGGCACTCATCTCCAGAAATGGGAGCTGCTAGCAAACTCAGCTATGACATAGCCTTTGCAAGTTGTACTGTTCAGGCTCTAACTTTATATTCTCACCACTGTTTACTCCACAAGGGTATATGTTGTATCTTGGGTATTAGAACTACCAAGTCACACACCTTGGCCAAGAGAAATATTACACAGTACTCCTACTCACCATGATGGCAATATAGGTGAAAGAGAACCAAGTCAAATGTTTAAGTATTGTCCTCACAGGTGTGCCTCCCAGCCCTTTCTGTTCCCTACTGATACTTATTCAATCTTCTCATGCCAATAACTACTCCCATAGCTACTGACACTCCTATTATACTTGACCACTTTTAATACCAAAGGCTGGTCTCACATCTTTCTTCATATACCAACAACCTGCCCATGTTCTAGCTTCCCTAAATATGCTTCAATACTTCAATGTATCTATGATTTCACTAATCTGGTTACTTCTTCCAATTGTATAGATTATAATGAGAATGATAACAATATTATCTAGAATTTCTATAGTGCTTTATAGTTTGCAATAGACTTTATATATGTCATGTCATTGAAACCTCAGCACAACCTTATGAGTTACATGCTATTATTTTACAGGTGAGACTGAGAGACTATGACTTGCCCATGGCCTCATGGTGGTTGGCCTTCATTTTTGAAGAGGACCAAAATGGCATCACTATGTTGGGGTCAATGTACAGTGTGTCCGATTGTGGCCGATCAGACCAATAGGAGCTTAGGGGGCTCTACCATCATTCAGGCACAAATAGTTCATATATGAGCCCATGGCCATCTAGTTCCTAGGTGTCTGAAACAAAGTTTAAACTCCAGGTCTATTCTGATTCCAAGCATGGTGCCCTACCCACAGCACCAGCTAGCTCTAGATAATAATTATTTAACACCTTTATATTCAGTGCAATTCATGTCTTCCAAAAAATCTTTCACAGAAAATATATGATATGCTGGAGTCTCTCCTCTAGATTCTTTTATATGTGGTGCACATCCATGCAGTCCTTAGGCTCCCTACTTGGTATTTTTCCCTCTTATTATGTAGGAAACACACTGCCTTTTCCAATCATCTTTTTTCTGAATGATCTCTCATGTCATTTCTTGCCTTCAAAACATCATTGGAAATATGCTACGACTTACTCATACCTATGTGTATCTTTTCATTGTTCTTTTGAATTTTTAGAGATTATGGCATTTCTTGCTTCACAGACATATAGAATTAACAGGAAAATATTGGTGTTTATAAAAATGATTTTTTACATCAAGGATCAGTCTGGGATCACTGGAAGCTCTGTGTCACCTCCCAAATGCAAGCCAGTCTGCTTTTCCTCCTGTTCAGATCTGGGCTCAGACCAAC
>CM053769.1:308362631-308404063 GCA_028658325.1 Potorous gilbertii | reverse complement strand
CAGGATAGGAGGGAGGGAAATATAGTTAGTTTTACACAACACGACTATTATGGAAGTCATTTGCAAAACTACACAGATATGGCCTATATTGAATTGCCTGCCTTCCCAAAGGGAATGGATGGGAAGGGAGGGATGGGGAGAAGTCAGAACTCAAAGTTTTAGGGGCAAATGTAGAGTATTGTTCTTGCTACTAGGAAATAACAAATACAGGTAATGAGGAATAGAAAGGTATCTGGCCCTACAGGACAAAAGAGAAGATGGGGTAAGGGAAGGGAGGGATGAAAGAAGAGAGGGCAGATTGGTGATAGAATGCTCGGCATATTGGGGTAGAGGGAGGGGAACAAATGGGGAGAAAATTTGGAACCCAAAATTTTGTGAAAATGAATGTAAAAAGTTAAATAAATAAATAAATGAATTTTTTAAAAAAGAAAAAAACAGAAAAAATAATAAAATTCATCTGGAAAAACAAAAGGTCAAGAATATCAAGGGAATCACTAAAAAAAAATGTGAAGAAAGGTGGCCTAGCCCTACCAGATCTCAAACTATGTTATAAAGTGGTAAGCATCGAAACAATCTAGTAACCACTAAGAAAAAGAGTGGTGGATCAGTGGAATAGATTAGGTATACAATATATTGTATTAAGAGACCATAGTAACAGATATAGAACAGAATCTCACACCTTATTCCAAGATAAGGTCAAAATGCTTATATAATTTGGATATAAAGGGTAATACCATCAGCAAATTAGGAGAACATGGAATAGTTTACCTGTCAGATCTACGGATAGGGGAAGAATTTACAACCAAAGAAGATATAGAGAGAGCATTACAAAAGACAAAATGGATAATTTTGATATTATTAAATTTAAAAAGTTGTACAAACAAAACCAATGCAGCCAAAATTAGAAGAAAAGCAGAATCCTGGGGGAAATTTTACAACAATTATCTCTCTCATAAAGGCCTTGTTTCTTAAACATATAGAGAGAGAACTGAGTCAAAGTTGTTGAGAATATAAATCATTTCCCAACTGATCAATGTTCAAAGGATATAAATACACAGTTTTCAAAGAAATCAAAGCTATTTATAGTCATATGAAAAAAAGTCTCTTAAGTCACTATTGAGTAGAGAAATGCAAATTAAAACAACTCTGAGGTACCACTTCATACTCATTACATTAACTAATATAATAAAAAGGGAAAATGATACATGCTGGAGGGAATGTGGGAAAACTAAAACACTAGCACATTGTTGATGATGTGAACTAATCCAATCATTCTGGAGAACAATTTGGAATTATCTCCAAAGGGCTTTAAAACTATGCATAACCTTTGATCCAGCAATACTACTACTAGGTCTGTATCCCAAAGAGATTTTGAAAAGGGGTGGGTGGGAAACATCTACATGAACAAAAATATTTGTAAAGATGTTTTTGTGGTAGCTAAGAATTGGAAATTGAGGGAATGTCCATCACTTGGGGATTGGTTGAACAAGTTGTGGTATATTATTATGATGGGATATTACTATGCTATAAGAAATGATGAGCAGGATGATTTCAGACAAACCAAGGAAGACTTACATTACCTAATATTGAGTGAAGTGAGAAAAACCAGGAGAACATTGTATACAGTAACAACAATATTATATGATGAACAACTGTGTATGACAGCTATTCTCAGTAATACAATGATCTAAGACAATTCCTAAGGATTCATTATGACACATACTATCCTCCTCCAGAGGAAAAAAAAAACTGATAGCATCTAAATACAGACTGAAGCATACTATTTCTCTTTTTTTCCTCAAGTTTTCTTCTACAAAATGACTAAAGGAAATGTTTCCCATGATTGCACACGTACAACCGAAATCAGATTGCTTACCATCTCAGGGGGTAGGGGGGAGAGGAAGGAAGGGATAGAATTTGGAACTCAAAACTTAAAAAAAATTATAATAAATGTTAAGAATTATTTTTACATGTAACTGGGGAGAAAATAAAGTGTTAGAGAGTATGACAAAATGATTTTCCTAAACTGTAGGTCTGAACCCCACTTAATAAATCCCCTTATTGTTATAGGGGGGGTCTCCCTATTACCTCCCGTAAAAAATGTTCTATTTTGGTATTAAACATTTTCACAACTTAGCCCCTTCCTACCTTTCTAGTCATCTTATATGTTATTCTCCTTATACTATAAGATTAAGTGACCTTCTTACTGTTCCTCACACATGACACACCATCTCCCTGCCTTTTCCCTGGTGGTCCCCCATACGTTGAATACTTGTGCTCCTCACCTCTACTTCCTGTCTTCCCTGTGTTTCTATGAGACTCAGCTCAAATCCCACCTTCTGTCAAGGACCTTTCTCAGTTTACTCCTCTTCCTCCAGTAATGCTTTCCCTTTGGAGGGATATAGATAGACAGACGTGTTGTTTGGTCATTTCAGTTGTGTCCAACTCTTTGTGATCTCATTTGGCAACGATACTGGAATAGTACACCATTTCCTTCTCCAGATCATTTTACAGGTGAGGAAACTGAGGTAAATAGGGTTAAGTGACTTGCCTAGGGTTGCATAGCTAGTTAGTTTTTGAGGCTCGACTTGAACTCAAAAAAATAAATCTTCTTGATTCCAAGCCCAGTGCTCTATCCGTGGTGCCACTTAGCTGCCACTTAGACAGACAGACAGATAGATAATATTGTATGGATATTTTCTTGCATGCTTTATTCTCTATTAGGAAGCGAACTCCTTGAGGACAGAAATCATATTTTTGCCTTTTATCACATTCCCAGAATTTAGAATAGTGTCAGTTACATAACAAATGCTCACTGACTGACTGACTAACCCCAGATTCCTCACTATTATGCAAGATTTTACCAAGATGCCCCATTCAAGTTCTGGACCCTGGGGCTCTGGCTCTAGGTTAGAGTCAGTGATCTTCAAAATTCATACCCCAGAAACCTGGATCCTGCCTGAGTTCCTCTAGAACTGAGAGGGCACCAAGCAAACACATTCATTGCTTGATACATAAAGTGCTAGATTTAGAGTCAAGTGAGACCTGGGTTTGAATTCTGTCTTTCACAGTTACTAAATGTGACCATGGGTGAGTCACTTAACATTACAGTTTCCTCATCTATAATATGGGGATATAATAAATCCAGAAGTACTTTTCTCTTAGAGTTATTTTGAGAAGCAAATGAAATAACACATCTAAAGAAACTAGCAAACCTTGCCTGTTATAATTAGTACTCAACTGGGACAGATCTTGTCTTCTCTAACTGGTCACATGAAGATTTTTTTTATCATTGTAGAAAAACTCTCATCTTGGGTGACTCTGATAAGCCAAAATAAACAAAAAACAATCTAGGTCTCTGCCAACCTGCTCATGATGAGGGTCCAGTCTTGCTCAGGGTTACCTCCTCTGTGCCATCCCTTTCTGCCAGGAATGTTCCAACATGTCATCATCAATAATCATAAATCAGACATCGACAATGATGTAACAAAACAATGAGGACAACAGTAATAGCATTTATATAAAGTTTTAAAATTCACAAAGCACTTTACAAATATTATTTCACTTTATTTATTTTATTCATTATTTCTCAACAATTATAGCTGGGAGATGCTAGTATTATGCCAATTTTAAAGATGAGAAAACCGAGGCAAACAGAGCTTAAGGGACTTGCCCAGGGCAACACAGTTAATAAGTGTCTTACTTAATGCATGATTTGAACTCAGGTCTTCTTGACTCCAGTCTATCCACTATACCACCTACCTGAGAGTAAACGTGGGTCCCTGAGCTAGAGGGTTCTGAAGCCCACTCTACATTGCTCATAGGTGTAGGGCTATGTGAACCCACTGGAAATTGCCAAGAGCAGAGCAGGAAGTAGGGAGGACCAGGAAAGAGCTGAGAAGAGGCAGAGAGCAAGATGAAGGGGACCCAGGGCTTGCTCAGTTTGTATTTCTATCACAGAATTTTGAGCTGGAAGTGGGCATAGAAATTGCCCAGCCTAATTTCCTCTTCACATCTGAGGAAATTGGAGCTCAGCAAGGCAAAGTAACCTGTCCAGGAAACTTGAGAGCCTTTCTCTAAGTTTCCTAGAGCAGTGACTAGATCTCACTTTTGCCCTAAACATAATCTATTTTTTTATTAATACTAATTTTTGTGCATGCCCTATCTCCCCTAGTTTACTGCTATATCCCTGAGGATATAGACCATATTACTTTTCATCTCTGTGTAAAGATTTTTCAGATTTTTGCTGATTGAAAGGGCAAAAACAAATATAAATGTGAGAGTTGTATATGAAAAACAGTAAGAAAGCATCCCACAGAGACAAGGCGTTTATCCAGGGCAATGAAAGCCACAAAATATTATTTCCCAGTCCATCCAAGAAGCAGAGCAGCCAGTTTGGAATAAGCCTGTACCAAGACAGGAGCAGGTGGGTCCACAGTAGAACAAAGCATATTAGCAGAGTTAGTAATAGAGACACCAACCCAACATGAATATCATCACACCTATCATTAAATGGTGTGAGGACAGTCCCAAAGAGTTGTGAGTTACCTGGGTCACATGTGTTCCTTACATATGTGCCTCAGTACCAGATTTTTAAGTGTATGTTCATTCTTTCCCATGGACACTGTGCACATTGCAGGAAGAGTGTGCCACAGGCTTATGGGTGGAATGTTGTGTAATTATTGTTTATTTTTTTAAGTAAATGTTTTTGTTAAGAGTTGAGTTTGCTAGCTTATTTGTTAATGGGAGGCACGGTAACGTGGACTCTAGAGCAGCAGTAGTAGGAAACTAGTCATCCCTGGGGCTAGAAAGCTGAGTAAAAATAGGATCCCACACCTGCCCACTATGTAATTATAGGTGCAGATATGGTAAATGAGTCAACCCAGAGAGAGATGAGAGGGGAGAGGGACATGTACTCATACTATATATGTATTCAAAATTCTATGCATAGGATCTTACACATAATAGGCTCTTAATAAATATTCAGTGAATTGAATTGTAAAGGACTTGAAAACCATGAAAATCAAAGAATGCCAGTTCAAATCCTGGTTCTTCCAACCAGTAGTTGCATAACCTTGGGCAAATCACAATTCAATTTCCTTAACTAAAAATGGGGATGATTATACTTGAATTACCTACTTTACAGGGATATTAATATTTTTGAAACACAATGGAAAAGGTAAAGTGCACTAGAAATATAATCTATTACCTTATTATTCTCTAATTCTTTCATTTTACGGATAAGGAAATAAACCCAGAGAAGTAAAGTTACAGAATCACCGAAGTTAATACACTGAGCTAATAGTAAAGCTTGGGCTTATAATCCAGGAATCTGACTTTCAGCTCAAGGCTCTTTCCACTTCATACTATCTTTCTGGATACTGGCTGACACAGAATGTTTGGAGGTTGGCAGATCATCAGGAAAACCACAAATATACTGACAATGGAGGCTTCGCATCAGATCAGAAAGAAAATTGGATTTGGATTCCAGAAGACTGAGGTTTGAATACCAGCTAGGACACTTACCATCTGTATGATCATAAGTATAATCTATCTGAGCCTCAGTTTCCTGATACGAAAAATGGAGATAATCACACTTTCACCATCTATCTAACTGAAAGGAAAGTATTTTGTAAACTCTAGCGTATTAGAGATGTGTGAGCTAGGTGTGCCGATAGTTTCTTATCCCTTGTGAGAATTTGTCTGTCCCAGAACTCTAGAGATGGGAATATTCCCAGCTGCCCAGATCTCATCCCAGACTAGTCTACCCAGAAGTATTAAGGGCTACTGGAGTCCTGACCATAACATCCTGGTGTAATCTTACCTAGGTCTAGACTGTACTAAAAAAAACCTCCTTTGTATCCTTGGGATCCCCACTCACCAGACATGACTAGGAGCCTAGCCAGCAGCAAATAAAGCAGAGTAAAGCCAAGTGAGAGGGGGAAGCTGGTTCTTCTGGTGCTGGCTTGCACCATCTGTCTTTTCATAGATTATTTGATGCTCTGCCTACCAATGATGGAACTGATCACATCCTCTTCTAGTAGTATGGGAAAGGGTCTGGGGTTAGTGTCTTTGCCATTGGCTCAGGAAGATTTTGCTTTAACCTTATGTACAAGATGAGGTAAAATTTTCCCTGAACATGTCCCAGAGACCTGCTATGTAGGGGGTGGAAGTAGTCCCTCTGGCTGTGACTAGATCTTATCACTCCCCTTCTACAAAACGGGTCCAATTTTACTATGGGAAAAATACTAACTCCTTAGCCTGACATTTAAGGCACTTCACAATTTAGCTCCAATCTACCTTTCCAACCCTCTTCATATTTGCACATTCTTTACTCCAAGTGACTGTTCTCTTCTTCATTTCTCAATCTCATCTTGCCGTCTCTCACCTCTCACCACCCCACAATGCCCCAGATACACTGCTTCTTTCTCTCTATTCAGTGAAATCCTCTTCTGTCAAGGTTCACATTAGACAACTCAATTTCTCTATGAAATTTTCCTTGATCCTGCCTCCTTCACCAACCCTACCCACCTAAAAGTTAAAAGTGAGACTCCTCAGTTTTCTCCAGAACACTGTCCTGATCTTTTTTTTTTTTTTTGCCTCTGTCTCTATTGTTTTATCCATTATGTCACCTAGCTGTTTTAATCAATGTGATCTGGGGAGGTAGAAGAAGGCAATGGAGGAGAGGAGGCTCCTTCAAAAACTGGGACCTGAGCTGAGAGGTGAAGAAAGCCAAAGGAAGAGGGGAGAGGGGAGAGCATTCCAGGAATGGGAGGCAGCCAAGACAAAGACATGAGTTCTGACATAGAGTACGTGCCCGAGGAACAGTAACTGTTCATACAGAGGGCATCAGAATTTAGAACTGCAAAAAACTTAAAATGATCTCATCCAACACTCTTGAAGAATAATAATGTTTTGCAAAGCCCTTTACATCTGTTATCTCATTTGATCCTGCCAAAAACCCTGGGAGGGAGGTGCTATTATTTACGCCTATTTTATGAGGAAATTGAGATTGAATGATTACGTGACTTGCTAGGGTCACACAGTCAATAAGGGTCTAGGATAGTGCTTGAACTCAGGTCATCTTGACTCCAACACTCCATCCCCTGAACCACTTAGTGCCTTAGGGAAAAAAAAGGAAACAGACCCAAAGAGGCAAAAAATGACTTGAATGAATGAATATGTAGAAAATTATTTGTTAAGCACTTACTGTGTGTTAGGCATTATGTTAAATGCTGATAATGCAAATGGAAAATAAAAAAAATGAATGAATGAAAAAATAAATAAATAAATGAGTCAATCAATCAATCAAGCTGGGAGGGACAGTAGACGTTTCCTGCTCTCAAGGAGCTTACATTCTGATTGTTTTTCAGTTGTGTCTGACTCTTCAAGGCCCCTTTTGGGGTTTTCTTGGAGTGATTTGCCATTTCCTTTTGCAGTTCATTATATAGATAAGGAAACTGAGGCAAACAGGGTTAAGTGACTTGTCCAGGGTCACATAACTAGGAAGTGTCTGAGGCCAGATTTGAACTCAGGAAGATGAGTCTTCCTGACTCCAAGGCCAGAGCTCTAATCCTTTGCACCACCTAGTTACCCTAGTAGATAGGGAAAGGCAAAACTTCTAGGGGAGTGGTGACCACGGAAAGATTCTTCATCCTGGAGGTCACAGAGATGGTAAGAATCACTATAAAGCAATTAACTGGCATGCCTTTGATTTGATTTCTGCTACCAAAGCAAAAGATAGGAAGACAGATGAGGACTGGGAACATGAATGGGGGAAGGGGAAAAAGGTGTATCTCTGTGTATTGGGGGAAGAGGGCAGGGAACCAGAGCATCCTCCATAGCATGGCAGGACTTTAGCCAGGGTGTAGCATATTCTGATATATGGGGCTAGCCACCAATGGGGTGGAGCCACTGCAGTAGAATTGCCCATGACAGAACAGTGGATGAATCCAGAGTGAGGATTTGGGCCCAAGTCCTCAGAATAAGAGAGCTTCTTCCACTCCACTGCTCTGTCTCTAACCCTGCTGCACCTCTCTGGGAATCTAAGCCTCTGATGCTGGGATAGAGACAGAGTAGATCCTGGAAGAAGGAGCAGGGAAATTCCATGTGAGGTGGGGGAGGAAGCAGTGTCATTGACCCTCACCAAGGGTTGACAATGATCTGACCTCACAGTGGACTCCAGTCACTGCCTCAGAATCGCCAATGCCTGAGTGACCCTCACTATTAGTGATATAGTGACAGGCAATATCACTGTTAGTGATTAATAGTAATCTTACTCCCCAATAGTTCTAAATGTTTGTTCATTGAAACCACAGGTTCAATCTCACTTTTTTCTTCATGTCTCCTTCCCTCTCAAGTGGCCTCTCAACAGCCATTTTAAGCACCCTCTCTTTTCTCTTTCTGCCATTGCTCAGTTACTCTCTAACTACTTCAAATCTGGCCTCAGATGCTTACTAACTCTGTGACCCTGGGCAAGTCACATTACCCTGTTTCCCTCAGTTCTTCAACTGTAAAATAAGCTGGAGAAGGAGATGACAAACCACTCCAGTATCTTTGCTGAGAAAACCCCAAATGGGGTCACAGAGAGTCAACTGAATAATGACAACAACTTGCTCCAAACTTAGACCCTCTTTGACTTAGTTTATAGTCTTATAGAGTTGTCTGAGGGCATTGAGGAGTTCATTGATTGCCTAGGGCTGCCTAGAAGGGCTTGAACTCAGGTCTTCTGACTAAGGCTCACTCTTTATCTGCTCTATTTTTAAAGGTAGTTTAAAGAAAATAAATTGAACTCCTATCAGAGCCCACAGAAAATAACTCAAAAGGGTTTTTCCCAGATCAATTTGAGCACCTCCTTGTCAACCCTACATAACACGGACATGCCCATTGGTGTTTGGTTGCAATAACACTGATTGGGTGTCAAAAACTAGGGTTGCCTCTGAGATGATTGGATGTCTGGGGCTCAGAAGAATGAACTCTTGGAGGTGTCCTTTATACCAGCCTATGAAGGACAGGGCAGCCTGCTCTCCTTTTTTCCCCTTTTCTCATTTTTAAAGACTTCACAATTCAGCAGACTAACTAGTATGCTGGAGTAGGGAGGAGAGAAACCTCCCCTTCCCTCCCTAGCCCTCCCACTGGTAATAGCCACATCTAGGTGGAAGCTGATGGGATTTGCAGGACCTTGTCCCTTGGGCCAGAGAGGATAAACCAAGAGAGGATTTTTCCCTGCCCTGGGTCATGGCAGCAGTCACGACACTGATAGATTCCCTATAGAAGGACCTGACACTCTTTCCTTGCAAACTGTTTCCTGCTGTTTCCAAAGAGCAAAGATCACGCTCACCCACAGCACAGGTGCCATGAACTGAATCAGGAGTGGAGGAAGATCCCTCCCTCCTCCTCTCCCTTATCTTTTACCAGTTCTGAAAAACGGGATGGGGGGTAGGGTGTCTGTTCTACGTTGTTTGTCCTCAGTTTCAGGTGCCAGCGGCAACCCACACCTTACCTGGGAATTGGGGACTTTGGAGCCGGGATTGCTGTTGGAATGTTGCAGCCAGACAGGAGGGCAGGGGAGCCCTGAGAAGCACTGAGGGCACTCTGGGACTCAGGCCTTGCGCTGATTTGGGACTTAAAACTAGGACTGTGTGCTCTATAAGAATGAAGCTAAGCTAAGAACCTAATCCCCTTCCCTTCTGAACTGACTGAAGTAGTGCAGGCGAGAGAAGGCTCATGTTTGGGGAAACAAACTTGCATGTTTGTGATTATGCCCTTTGTAGTACATGTACCAAAACCAAAACAGAAGAGGCACATGGCAGAAAGAGACATATGTATACTCACACAGTCTGCTAAGGAAATTATAGACCCTGCTCCTGGATCCCATCTTCATTTACAGAGGATGTAGGATTTTAATCTCTTGGGCAGAATGATCCTCAAATCTAGTCTTCTAGCCAGAGAAAAGTCATTCCACAGGTAGTGCCAGACTTAGTGATTGCCTCATGGATGACCGAATTCAGACCAGGTGTTCCCAAGTTCAAGAGTTTGGGCACTGGACTGTCTAGACAAAGAAAGGACCTTGCTCATATAGTTTCTGAACAGAATTTGGTACTGGAAAAAGAGAAGGATCATCCCTGTGGCCTCTGCAGCTGAAGGACTAAAAGTCACATCTTGGGAAAACCAAAGTTCAGTCCATTGCCACTCTTATGGCAATTCAAGCAGTGCCGGGACACTAGGAATATGACTGCTTGTTCAGCAGCTGCCAAAGTATATTTATCTTGAGACCTGAGAGAAACCTAAATTACAAAGAGTAGCCCTTATCTTGAGGGGTGGAAACTGGGTAAAACATTGGGCCAGGGGTGGGGGGGGGTATGACTCTCCTCAGCATCAAACAGTTGCCCTAATGACAACCCCAAATGCAAATACCTTCTGATGTGAGGTGATGGGCTATTTGATTGAAGATGTGTTTTATGTGTTTTATGGGCTCCCTTAAAACTCCTCTGAATATTGTCTGTGGAGCGAAATTCAGGCTCTCCCATACCAAAATGGCATGTGTTATTACTCTGAGGGCTTGTGCAGGAACCTAGAGTATGTTACCCACATTTAAAGAAACTTAGACATGAGTTTTATTTGGAGAATTTCCTAGAGTAAATTCTAGTGTGGGAGCATAGTGGGGTCAAAAAACAGGGAACTGTTGGGGTCAGCCCCACTTGACAGCCCCTCCTGATCACCTCACCTCCCCAGGATCAAACTCATTCCATGTGAGCCCAGTCTGTTAGGGAGAGGGGAGAGGGAGGAAATCTCTGAACCACCAGTTGTCTAAGAATAACTACTAGTGAGCAATTCATGCTCTAGACCAGGTAGGGGAACCTGTGACCTCAAGGCCACATGTGGCCTTCTAGGTCTTTGGGTGCAGCCTTTTGACTGAATCTAAGTTTCACAGAAAAAATCCTTTTATGATGGTTCTGTGAAGTTTGGATTCAGTCAAAGGCCTGCCCTTGAGGATCTGGAGGGCCACATGTGGCCTCAAGGCTGTAGGTTCCCCACCCCTGTTCTAGACTGAATCACGTACTATGTTGCCTGGGGTTGGAAGAAGGAAACACAGTGTAATATTAGGGCTCTATTCTCTCATCGCATAACAGGCAGCTGGGGGCAAAGTGGAAACAGTATCAGGCCTGAAGTCAGGAAGACTCATCTTTGTGAGTTCAAATCTGGCCTCATACACTAGTTGTGTGACCCTAGGCAAGTACTAACCCCTTTGCCCCAGTTTTCTCATCAGTAAAATGAGCCAAAGAAAGAAATGACAAACCACTCCAACGTCTTTGCCAAGAAAACTCCAAATCGGGTCATGGAGAGTTGGAAATGATTATACAACTTTATCAACTTTATGTCATGCATCTCTCCTTATACTTCTCGCTATCTAGCAGGTATGGATCCCCTCCATATACTTCTGCTCGGAATCCAGTAGATAGATGCCATCCTCTGGGACCAGCTCTGGTTCTCCAGAAGCTCTGTGCTTCTAAAGTCTTCTCTTGTCCTGAGGTTCCAATAGCTCTTGGTTTGACATCCAGGATGTCTACAATGGTCTAAAGAAACTGTTCACTTTTACCTCACAAGTGGGCTTCTCTTTCCAATTCCACGTTGACTCCTGGTACATAACGTGGCTTAAAAATAGCATCATGTCCTTTCTCTCCCAGGGCTTAAAAAGATCAAACTCCCCCACTGCATCCTGGTCCATCTCCAGTTGTCCCAATCTATATCTAGCTACTGGAACCAGATGCCTCTGGAGGCGAAAGTGAGGCTGGTGACTTTGCACAGCCCTCCCTCACTTAAATCCAATTCACTTGCATGTCAGTGCATCACATCCCTGATGTCATGGTTTTCTTTGAATACAAAGGACAAATGGCAGCAGCGGCAACAGCAACCTGAGATTTAACTGCTTGTGCTGAAAGAGATGTGAAAGAGCTGACTAGTAACTGGCTCAGATGTCCTCAACCCTCCCAAGGAGGTACCTTAACTTTATTAAGTAAATGCAACAAAAGTCTCAAATTAAAGCTCATTTCCATGAAACTCCATCAAGCCAATGAAGTTTCTCTAATTAACTTTCTATAATGCTGTTATTGTTGCAGTCTTTACAAGCTTTGAAGATCTTTAAACTCACAATCCCTCTCAGATTAATTGGATCCCTGAACAAGGTGGTATCTCTCCATTCTGGGTTCTAAGGATACCCCTGAATGTTTGGGGATATCTTCTCCAATGCTCTCACCTCCAACCCCCATTCCATTGTGTTCTCCATGATGTCCATCAATAGTTGCAGTTAGCATCTCCCTTATATTATCTATACTTTCTAGTGATGAGAGCTATAGTTTCATTTAACCAATTAGCATTAATTAGCTTTAATAGAGAAATATTTACTGAGAAGCTACTGCAAGAACAAAAACATAAACCATTCAACCTCAGTCTCCTAGCATACTCTAGCCTATACCACATCAGTCCCTGGAGAGAATGAGTTCAAACATAACTCAACTGCTGCAAAGTGTTTGCTATACCAAGTTCCTTTCTGGATGCGCTGCCCTCACAGGTCTTTGGGGACTTTGTTCTTCACTAGACTCATTTGTCCATAAAGTCTGATGTAGCTCTGTGCCTCCTCTGTCTTCTGATCCTTTGAAACTCAGGGATCTCAGACCTAGTCTGACATTTTTTCAGCTAAGAATAGGTAATAACAAACTGCTGTTCACAGGACTTGCCTCTACCACCTGAGAAGATCCTTTGAGGAAATTTAGAGTGATGACATGCAATGGTTTCTATCCCCATTTCTTGTCATTCTAAGTATCTTGTTACTCATAAACTTCTTTCTATGAGCTGCAGCCCATTCTGATTTCTATAGCTGGAGTCTGTAGAGCATGCTTTCCTACTGATCTCTACTAATCAATCTCCTAATTAGTCTCCATACTTCATCTCTTCCCTATTGCAATCCATCCTCAACACAGCTGGCAAAATGATTTCCCTTAAAAGCAAATTTGATTGACCCTTTCAATAAACTCTAGAGGCTACCTGTTGCCTCCAAGATCAAATATAAACCCTGCTTGTTATTAAAATGTTTTCACAAACTGGTCCATTCTTGTCATTTCAGTCTTTATACATATTGCTGCCCTATCTGCACTTTGTGATCCAACCATACCAGCCTACTTGCTGTTAAACAATTCATCTCTTATCTCCATACTTCTGCATGAACTGTCTCCTATTCCTAGAATGCCCTTCTTTCTCATTCCTGCCTGTTAAAAGCCCTGGCTTCCTCTAAGCTTCAGCTCAAATACAACCTTCTGGAAGAGGTCTTACTCAACCTCCTCAGCTGTCAGTGCCTTCACCTCTAAAGTTACCTTGCTACTGCTATATATTTGTCATATATGGAGGTAGCTTACATTGATTGCTCAGTCGATTGACTCCCTAAGCTTCCTCTTTCACTCCCTTTACTTCCTGGCCATTCTATCCTGATGTCCTTTGCCTCATCTCAGGGTCCCATTGACCAAAGCCCTCAGAATACTCAGGACAAATATTTGTTAAGTGCCATCTAAGGGCAAAGCATTTTGTTAGGTATTGGGGGGGGGTGCAATACAAAATTTTTACAAACAAAAAATGAAATAATCTTTCCCCTCCAGTTATACTCTCCAGTGGAGTCAGGGATCTGAAGGAATACATAGCAAATATTACCAGATCTACTCAGAATCCCATTGTTACAGTATTAGCTTCCCCAGGCATGATGGAAATTGAAAGGCATTTACTCATCCCAACTTAACTAACAAATAGGTTTAGGAGATATTCTGCTAAGGCTTAGAGTTGTCAAAAATAAAATAAAAAGGAAGACCTAAAGGATCCTTTTCTTTGCTGGCTTAGGAAAGTGGTATAATAAGAAATAATAGTAAAAGAGTTGGAAATGCACTCACTCCCTGGGCCAGTCTCACAAAAGAGCTGTCAACCACTCACCTTGAGGAAAAAGGAGCCTCAGGAGGTGCAGAGAGCTCCAGGAGGGAAGCCCAGCAGCAGATGGTGGCAGTGCTTCTCCTAAGAAGTAGTGAGTGGCAGCTTTGGAGGTGAGGCAGAGTAGCAAGGAGGCCACAGGGGTTGCTGGGAGACAGAGAGTTGATGCCATGAGAGGTGTCCCAACTGGAACACAACCCTAGCAATAGGAGTTTTCTGGGGAGTTCTGTTTCCCACTGGCAACATGGGAATCTGTGGGAGGTTGTACCCCTTTGAACAGAGGGGATTTTCCCTCACTATTCTGTGCTAATTAATGCCTTTGTTTGGAATTTAATGTCTCATCCAATCTGGGAGAAAAAGAAGCCTTAATGTAGACTTTAAAGCTACTAGATTGAGTTGTAGATGACCATCCAATAGTGCCAAGAAACTGGGTTTAGTTGAGGAGGGAACCACCCTGAGTGGGGTATGGGAATTATAGGGGTAAAAGAAAGATCACACCAAGTGCTATAGAAATACTCAAGGACAGAGGGTATTAATAGTGAGGGAATCAGGGAGGCTTCATGGAGGAAGGAGCATGCCGAATGCTAAGGATCCCAAGACAGAGGTGAGTGGGAGTGAGTTATAGGAATGGGGGACAAGCCTGTGTGAATGCACGGAGAAGTAAGAGGTAATATGGAATTTGGAAGAAAAGAACAGCAATACAGTTTGGCCAGAATATAAAGTGCATGAAGGGAAATAATATGAAATACGGTTGCAAAGACAAGTTGGAACCAGATAGTGGAAGGCCTCATAAGCTGAACTAAAGAGTTTCTATTTTATCACTGAATCAATAGGGAGCCACTGGGGAGTTTTGAGTGGTGTGTCACTTTTTGCCTTCAGAAGATGATTTTGACAACTATGTCGGAAATTGATTGGAAAGGGAAGAAAATGGTAGCAGAAAGATCAATCAGGTAATAGTTCGAAGTAGTCCAAGGGAAAGGTGGTGAGGATTGGCATTAGGATGGTGGTCATGTGAGTGGACAGGAGAATGACGGCAAGAGATGGTCTGAAGGAAGAATTGATAGGACTTGGCAACAGATTAGGGATAGGGGTGGAGGAAGAAGGGCCTGGGACAATTCCAAGATTGCAAATCTGGGTAACAGGGAGGGTGATTGGGTCATCTGAGAAGAGTCCAGATACCACCCAAATCCCATGGGAGGAACTCTGGCCAATGCCATACTTATGAGTTAGGGTTCCCTCCATTCAAAATGGGTAGGGACAAAAGGGTTCCTATGCCCTGAAGATGGGTATACCTTGAGCAATGACCAGAGCTGGAGAACAACAATATTGAAGGGCTATAAAAATGTTTTCTTAAAAGCCATACATATGCTAAGGGCCATCACCTCTCTCCACTAGTCTATTTCCTCTGAGTGGAAGTGTGAGAATATACTGCTCAACAATTTCTCTAGCTGAGCTAAAAAACCCTCATTCAACTCCTATTTCTCAATAATGAAGTGGAAACAGTGTAGATCATAATCAAATCAACCCCAGAAAAACTCTGGTTCACTCTTTGATACTGGAAAAGGTCAAATCTCTTCCAGCCTCCAAAGACAATTTCAAAATATCCTTTGCTGGAACTAGTAGCCAACCAACTTCCTGCCATCATGCTTCTGCTACTTTGCCTGCTCGATTCCACTCTGACATCCTCCCTCATCTGTTGTGGGCACTTTCTGGTATATGGGAACCCCAGGATAGAAAAAAACACCCTCTTTCCCTCCCTCCCCCAACGCTATTGTGCAGTATGGGGAGAGGATAGGGGAACACAGAAGTGGGGAGTTGAAGTGGGGATGCCAAGTATAATTGGGTGGGAAATTATGCAAATCTTTTTCTGTTAAACATCCTTTTCCCCCTTCTGTGGGGAGCCTGGCTGTTAAAACTAGGAGGCCATAAATAAAATTCCACTTGTCATCTGACTTCCTTATATCTTAATTGCTGGCAAAGTACCTAGGATGAAATAATCACAATGACTCCAAACAAAAATGTGAATTAAATGTCTCATCTTAATTAGTCAGTCAATTACAAAGAGCATTGGACTGGAAGTGGAAGAATTGGATTCAAGTCTCAGCTCTATTTACTAGCTGTGTGACTATGAGTCTCAGTTTCTGCATCTGTTAAAAACTGGAATAATAATACCTTTGCTATCTGCCTCCTAGAGCTCTTGCCAAGTGATCTAGATATGGAAACTATTATTAATTTATTCAGCATATATTTGTTAAGTTCCCATTGTGTGTGTAGAGCTATGCTAAAGCTCAGATAGATGAAAAACTTATGTGACGTGGTGGTCCCTGCCCTCATGGAATTTTATAGTATAGCTGGGGAAAAGACAGACAGAGAGCTATAATAAATCATAGGATCATAGGTTTAGCAGCAGAAGGGTTCTTAGAGGCCATCTGGTCTAACCTATCATTTTACAGATAAGGAAACTGAGGACCAGTTTTGGCTTATCCAAAGTCATAGAGATAAATGGAAGAGACAGTATTTAAATCCAAGTTCCTCTGACCTTTCATTCTTCCAGGTAAATTTTCTTATTTTGTCCAGTTCTATAATTTCTTGGTAGCTCGATTGATATGGAACGAAATATTAAAGTTAATTTAGGTATTATAATTTTTATCATATTCATGTGATCCAATCGTGAACAATGAATATCACTCCAATTACTTGTCTTTATTTTTGCAAGGAATATTCTATAGATGTAGAAATGTAAATCCTTAGTATATCTTCGTAGATTAAATGCCAGATGTTTTATGCGTTTTGTAGTTATTTTAAATGGAAATCGGTTTTCTATTACTTCCTGCTGGGTTTTGTTGGTAATATATAGAAAGGGTGATGATTTTTGTAAGTTTGCCTTACATTCTGAAATTTTACTGAAGTTATTGTTTTCATTAATTTTATTATTGAATCTCTGAGATTCCCTAAGTAATCGAAGTGATTCACTCATCACAGGGAAAGAAAATAAAGATAATTTTGCCTCCTATTTGCCCACACTTAAGCCCTCAATTTCTTGTCCTTGCTTTATTGGCATAACTAGAATTTTGAGAACTAATCCAAAAGTGATAAAGAAAATCTCTGTTTTATCCTCAATCTTATTGGAGAGACTTTGTGTGCCTCTATTACCAATAATGCTGTCTCTTTGTTTTACGTAGACATTGCTTTATCATATTAAATAAAGGTCCACGTATTATGGTTTTTAACATAGATGAGACAACATCAGATTAACGTCAAATGAGATAACATATGTGGAGCACGTGGCAAACCTTAATGTGCTATATAAATGCTAGCTATTATTATTATAAATGAGTACCATATTTTGTCTAAGGTTTTGCAATTTGGTACAACTGAAAGAATGCCCAGTACTAAAGCTGGAATTTCCTTTCAAATTCTGAGTCTCACAATTACTATCCATGTGACTTTGGGCAGCTCCCTTAACCTCCCTGTAAAACCTCATATGTAAAAGAGAGAGGAGGCCAGTCAAGATGGCAGAATAAAAGGAAGCAATGTGGCCCAGTTCCCCCTAATACCACTCCAACTACAATCTAAGAGCCCTTAACCAAGTAGTATGTAGGAAGTTAAAGGAGAAGAAATAGTGGGTCATCTTTCCAACTCAGGATTACAAACCAGAGCAAGAAATATGGAACAGGGGTGTACCATAAGCCTGGACTCAGTGCCCAGAGCTTCAAGGTAGACTAGTAATCCAGGGTTACCTAGAGCAGACTGTGGACTCAGCAAGTCCAAGAAGAGGTCTGGGACCTTAGCATCTTCTCTCCACAGAGCATATCTCGAGCTCAGTCCTGGGCCCAAAACAAAGTTAGGTCAGCAGTATTGTTGCTTTTAACCCCCTAAACTTTCCAGCTAATTGACAGAAACTGGGGCCAACTACTGTCTTCTTCAGGGTACTAGTAAGGGGCAAGTCTATAGCTGTGGTCAGACCAGGCCCAAAAGCCCAAGAAGGAAGTAAACAGACCACAACCTTGAGCTGATTAGGGACCACTGAACAGTCAGCTCCTTGCTCAAGCTGCATCTATGATTCTTGATCAAACTATAATCAAAATCTAAAGAACATGGCAATGGGAACCCAGACAAGACAGGCTAGGACTATGTAGGGCTATAATAGGCCTTCCAGAAGTACATAGAGTCTGAACCTAAACTAACACAGAGTTTCAAGCTAGCAAACGAGACTGGGAGAAAGTGTAAACAAACAATAAAGAGTTATTATGATGCCAAAGATGCCCAAGACAGAAAACAGAAGAGGAAAATAACTCCCAAATACCTACAAACAGAATCTCAAGGAAAAACACAGTTTGACCATCAGATCAATTAGAATTCCCAGGAGATACGAAGCAAGAGGGTTTTTTAAAGTGTTTTAAAATGATATTATTAATGAAATGAGAACAATAAAGAAAAAATTGAAGAGAAAATTAACATCTTAACACAAGAGGTGCAAAACCTTACCCAGGTAATGGTCCTGAAAATGAGAATGGACCGAACAGAAATTAAGACCAAGTCAAACAGAGCACCCTCTAGACCTGGACAGCTCCTCTGTCTAGAACTCCCATTTGAGAAGGGCACCTAGGCTAACCCACTCTTTATTTTTCACTCAGCTACATTCCAGACTTCCATCATGACCCTGCTCTCCCTTTTCAGCTTCCTTTTATGTAGTGTCTTTCCCCATTGGAATTTAAGTTTCTTGAAAGCAGAAACACTCTTTCCTTTTGCTTTTATCTGTATTCCCAGTCCTTAACACAGTATCTATCATATAGTTAGCACTTAATAGCTTGTTGACTGACTAACTAACTGATGATTGAGAAAATAGAAGAAAATGTAAGGTATCTCATTTAAAAACAAATGACTTGGAAAACAGATCAAGGAAAGAGAATTTATGAATCATTGGACTATTTGAAAGCCTTGCCCAGATAAGGAGTATGGGTATAATACTTTAAAAAATTGTGAGAGAAAATTGCCTAAGACTATTAGAACAAAAGGGCAAAGAGAAAATGGAGAGTCCACAATCAATATCTCTACTTCCTTTCCTCTTAATTCCTTCTTAGTTCTCTGCAACCTCATCAATCAGCTGAAACTGTTCTCTCTAGAATTAACAAATCTAGAAATCTTTTCTCAAACCTCATCCTTCTTGGTCTCTCCATAGCCTTTGACAATGTCAATCACTGTCTTCTTGGTATTTTCTCCTCTCTTGATTTTCATGATTCTGCTCTCTCCTGGTTCTCCTCCTACCTCTCTGACTATTCCTTCTTAGTCGCCTTTGCCAGATCTTCATCTAGGTCGCACTGACTAACCAGAGGTGTTTTCCAGGACTCTTTTTCCTTCTCCCTCTACACTATTTCACTTGATTTCAGAGACTACATTGAGTGCACAATCATCTGCAAATAGAAAATCATGCATCAACACTCCCTCCACTTCGGTCTTGGCTTGTAATCTTTTCAGATTGAAGAACTTACCACCACTATGGTAGTTGACCTTGATGCCATGTTTATTCTCATTGAAAGCACTTGTCAACATGGCTGAAAACATCATGCTAAAAAACATGGGAGCAAGCACACAGCCCTGTCTCACTCCATTAGGGACTGGAAAGACATGAGAGCTTTGTCCATTATCCAGAACATAGGCAAACATACCATCATGAAATTGATGTACAATATTGATGAACTTCTCTGGGCAACCAAATTTTGACATAATTTTCCATAAGCCCTCACAATTAACAGGGTCAAAGGCCTTGGTCAGATCTACAAACATTGTGTACAGACCTTTGTTCTGCTCCTGGAGTTGTTGGGCAGCAAACATCATATTGACTGTTCCTTGGCCCTTTCTGAAGCCACACTGGCTCTCAGGTATATGCCCATCTTCCAAGTGAAGGATCAGCCTATTAAGGAGGACTCTAGCAAGAATTTTGCCAGCAATGACTAAGAAAGAAATCCCCCTGTGATTGTTGTAGAACTATTAAACTGACTACCACATTTAAAGTCTACAGAGTCATTGTGCTGACCTCATTGTTATATGCTTGTGAAACATGGACAGTCTATCATGTCAGGAAACTGAATCACTTCCATTTGAACTGTCTTAGAAAGATCACCTGGCAGGATAAGGTGCCAGACATTGAAGTCCTTGCTCATATTTAAACTATACTTTAGAGAACGCAACTCCAATGCGCTGGCCATGTTGTTTGAATGAAATATGTAGGCTTGCCAAAAAGACTATTTTAAGGAGAACTTGTTTGGGACAGGTGATCACATGGTGGTCAGAAGAAGCTATACAAGGACACTCTCAAGGTCTCTCTCAAGATCTTTGGATTTGACTGTGCAACATGGGAGACACTAGTATAGGACTGCTCAGCATGGTACGTCCACATAAGAGAAGGTGCTGTGCTCTTTAAGCAAAGCGGAATTGAGATAACACAAAGTAAATGCAATGTGCAAATTTGAGATATTAACCCCAAATATTCATACAGACTATCTGTGCCCACCCTGTGGTAGAGCATTCTGAGCTCATATTGGTCTGATCAGTCATAGTCGGACACACTGAAATTTCACTTTACAATGGTGATGTCATTTTGATCCTCTTCGAAGACAAAGGACAACAACCATTTCACTTGGTGGATCCATCAGCTCCCATGAATTCAATTTTCATCTCTATGCCAATGAGTCTAACCTCTTTCTTCTTCTCTAGTCTTATATCTGCAATTGTTTATTATATCTCTTGAAGTGGATCTCTATAGACATCTTAAACTCAACATATCCAAAATAAATTCATTATTCTCCCCGCCCCCCCAAACTGTCCCTTCTCCCTACTTTCTCTATTACTATCAAGGGCACTGTTGTTATTTATTGTTCAGTTATTTTCAGTTATGTCCAACTCTTTGGTCCCCATTTGGGGTTTTCTTGGTAAAGATATAGGAATGGTTTGCCATTTCCTTCTCCAGTTCATTTTACAGATAAGGAACCTAAGACAAAGAGGATAAAGTGACTTGCCTGGGGTTACACGGCTCAGTGAGGGAGACTGGATTTGAATTCAAGAAGATGAGTCTTCCTGATTCCAGGCCTGGCACTCTTATCTACTATGACACTTAGCTGCTTGTCAAGGACACCACTATCTTCCCAACAACCCAGGCTCCTTCCATATTCAACCTGTAGCCAAGTCCTGTCAATTCTATCTTCACAACATCTTTCATACATGTCCTCCTCTCCTATGACACTGTAATGACTACGGTAGAGGCCCTCTTCAAAACTCATGCCTGAATGTATTATTGGAATCCAATAAATTCTAGTGATTCTCCATTATCTCCAAAATCAAATAGGAAATCCTCTATAAGATTCTTAAAGTCCTCCATAACCCAGCCCCTGCTCACTTTTCTTGTCTTCTTACACTTTACTCTCTTCCATGTAATCTGTGATCTAGTGACACTGACTTCCTTGATGTTCTTTGAACAAAACCTTCCATCTCAGATGCTGTGTATTCTCTCTGGCCATCCTCCAGGCTTAGAATGCTCTCCCTCCTCACCTTCACCTCCTGGCTTTCCTGGTTTCCTTTAAGTCTTAACTAAAATCCCACTTTCTGAAAGAAGCCTTTCCTAGTTCCCTCCCCACCCCATTTCCACCCCACCCCAATGCTAGTGCCTTCCCTCTGAGGTTACTTCCACTTTACCTTCCATTTCTTATTTAGCCAAAGTTGTTTGTATGCTGTGTCCCCCATCATTTGATCATGAGTTCCTTTGGTGCAGTCTTTTTTTGCTTTTCTTTGTATCCTGGGTACTTAGCACAGTGCCTGCACACAGTAAGCATTTAATAGATGCTTACCGACTATTGACCAGTTGACCAGGAATACTTGAAAATAATCAATTCAATTAAAGTAACAACCCACCCCCTCATTAAGTTCAACTTTGCAGAATAAATTATTATGTAGTATTAGGGTCTTTTGCTGGGACTAAAAAGGCTTTCACCAAAAAATTTTGCAGGCTAGTCATGGAAAGCAATAGGTCCTTTTATGATGAACTTTTAAGGAAAACCATATGGATTAACTGGAGACATTCAAAGGAGCATAGAGGAGGAAATAGAGACAAGAGAAAAATACTAGGCCAGCCTCTCAGCCTCCACACTACACCAGGACTGGTGGAGACTGCTTCTCCAAAGCAGAATAGGAAGGGAAACAAACAGGGACACCAAGGGGACTCACTGTTCTTTAGGCCATTGTAGGAGGAGTGAATCTACACTGGTTTGAGGAGGAGCTATTTCCAATACTTGGCAAATGCTTAGACCATTCTCTTTCTGGGATACTTGAACTGATCTTCACTCTATCAGGGGAATCTTCCCTGCATCAGGGCAGTCTGGGTGATTCATAGAAAGATATGAGGTCCTATTTTGTGTGTGTGTGTTGGGGGGGGGGCGATATCTTATTGATTTACTTCCTTTGATGTCCCAGTCATGAGTGTATCAACGATGTAGTCTGGAAGCTGCCTAGAAGATTATGTAGAGAAGAAATGGAAAATTTCCAGGAAAGGGCAGGGTATGAAGGAAGGGGTACAATGAAGAAGGTAGAAGCATGGTTGGCTCAGGTATAAACAACTCCTTGTATAGACAAAGAGCAGGTTTAAATAGAGCTTTTTCCAACCCAGAATCCTCCAAGGTTTCCAGATAAATGTAGAGAAGGGGCATGGACATAGACCCAGAGAACACCATGAGGTAATAGACACAGTGGTAGGAATGAAGGCAAACAGTTTCTGGAACAGACAGTGCTCTAGGTCCTGGGGATAAAGGGTAAGGAGTAGAGAGAGAGACCCTGAACAAGGCCCATTGAAGAGTTCCTGGGAGTCAAGAATACAGACATTGAGTGACTGATTCTTCTTCTAGCTAGTCCTGACCCCTGTATGGGACTGGGGAGGCGACCCCAAAGACACACTATTTATTGAAATAAATATTCAAGATCTTCTCCAATGCAGCTTTAAAAAAATCTTTGGTTGAGATAAGGAAGAGACCTGTGATTTTCTTGGTATAGGGAATTCTTAGGTAGGTAAACTCCCACTACCATTACAGGTTAGCATCTTCTCTATAATTTATAGTCTTAAGAGAGTTGCCTAGAGCACTGAAAGACTAAGTAATCTGCCCAGGGTCACACAGCTAGTATGTGTCCAAGATGACATTTGAAATCACATATTTCTGATTTTCAGTCTGTCCACTAAATCTGGCTGCCTCTAATCACACTAAGAGATTGCTGGTAGAGCAGCAGTCTGGAAGAAATTAGTTTCAGACTAACACTTTACCCCATATACCAAGAGGAATTCTAAATGGATAAATGATTTAGGTATAAAAGGTTACATCATAAACAAATTAGAGGAATAAGAAAGAAATTACCTTTCTGATCTGTGGATAGCAGAGTAGTTCATGACCAAATGAAGAATACAGAGGATCAGAGAAGATAAAATGGAATTTTGATTACATAAAATGTACATGTTTTTGCACAAACAAGATCAATACAGCCAAAATTAGAAGGGAAATGGGAAACTAGGGGAAAAAAATCTTTGCAGCAAATTTCTCCGATAAAGGTCTCATTTCCAAGTTATGTAAAGAATTGATTCAAATTTATAAGAAGAAGAGCCATTCTCCAATAGATAAACAGTAAAGGGATATAAACAGGCAATTTTCAAAGGAAGAAATCCAAGCTATTAATAGCTATATGGAAAAATGCTTCAAATCACAAATAATTAGAGATATGTAAATTTAAGCAACTTCAAGGTTCCAAATCACACCCATCAGATTGGCAAAGTGGGAAGAAAAACAAGAGAAAAAATGACAAGGGTTGAAGGGCCTGCAGGAAAACAGTTAAATTAACATGCTATTTGCAGAACTGTGAATTGGAAATTCACAAATTCAGAAATTCTGAAAAGTCATTTGGAATTAAGCCTCAAAAGTCACTAAACTGTGCATCCCCTTTGACCCAGAGATATGACTAATGACCTATATATCAAGGAGATCTAAAAGAAACAAAGAAAAAAGAAAAGGACTCATGTATATATAAATATATCAGTTCTTTTTGTGGTAGCAAAAAGATAGAAACTGAGGGGGTGCCCATCATCTGGAAGATAGTCAAACAAATTATGGCATGTGAATGTGATGCATTTCTACTGTGCCATAAGAAATGATGAAAGGGATGGGTTCAAAGAAACTTGAGAAAATATGTGTGAACTGATGCAGAGTGAGTTGACCAAAACCAGAACAATTTATACAATAACAAAAATGTAAAGAGAAGCAACTATGAAAGACTTAAGACCTCTGATCAACGTAATGAGCAACCCTGATTGTATAGGACAAATCCTGAGGCCTTCTCCCCTTCAACCCTATTCTTTTACCAGTTCACAGACACAATTATCCTTGGCAGCGGGTGGAATCCAGTGCCTGAAACAAGCTGATAGCCATCATTCAGGTGGTCTACCATGTTTTTAAGCTTGCAACAATCTTTGACTTTTTCCTTCTCCCTCATAAGAGATAGAATGGAGTAATGGATACAGTGGCTTATAATCTATGCTCTGCCTTGGTAGAGAGAGTTCCCACATTGGTACAAATGCTTAGTGGGTGACAGATTTCCTTCTCTTTCACTTCTCAAGTCCAGTAAAAGGTAAGTGCTTTCTGGGTCAGTGCTATTTTCCTTCCCAAAATGCCTCTTGCACATGGGATGCTTAATAAATTCACTTCAGTGAAACAAGCTTATAATTTATGCAAGGCACCATGTTGGGTCCTGGGGGATACAAAGGCAAAAACCCAAAATTTTCTTTCCTTAAAGTATTTACAGTCTACCAGGAGGAAACAATGAACAGAGAAGTATATAGAAAATATATGCAAAGTTATTTTTGAAAAAGCAATAAATAGGGGAGAAGGAAGGTTCAGAATAAAACCTTGTGTAGGAGATGGTACTTGAGCTGAGCCCCTAACAGGACCAGGGATTCCAAGAGACAGAGCTGGGAAGGCAGATCATTGCAGACATTTTAGCTTATTTGAAGGCCCAGAGGTAGAAGATGGTTTTGTAGGAAAAACAGCAAGCAGATGAGTTTCTCTAGAATGTTGAGCGCTTGAGGGAGAACAGATATTGTTTTAAAATTGAATTGAAGTCCTGTTAAGGACACATCTCCTGCATGTGTCCTTTTATCTCTATGCCAATTATCACTCATCCCAGTAGAGACCTTCATTGCCAGCTGCCTAAATTACCGTTATTGCTCAGGCATTTTCAATTGTGTCTGATGCTTCCTGACCCTATTTGTGGTTTTCTTGGCAAAGTGATTTGCCATTTCCTTCTCCAATTCGCTTTATAGAAGAGGAAACTGAGGCAAAAAGGTTAAGTGACTTGCCCAGGTTCTCCAGATAACTGGAAAGTGTCTGAGGTTGGATTTGAACTCAGGAAGAAGAGACTTCCTGACTCCAAACCCTGCACTCTATGCACTCGGCACCACCTAACTGCCCTGAATTATAGAAACAGTCTTTTAATAGGTCTCCATCTCCATTTTTTTAAACCTCTTTAATGAATCTTGCATAGTAGCACCAGAAAACATGTTTCATATAGATAAAGCTGGTCAAATTTCTCCTCTTCTCAGACAACTCCAGTGTGTTCCAATAGTCTCCTGAGTAAATGTCAAACTCCTTTTGCTTGGCATTTGGAGCCTTCCAGAACCTAGCAGCACCTTGCCTTCCCAGTTTGATTTCATACTCCTCCTTTCCATGTGTTCTATACTCCAATCAAACTGAAGTACTCTCTGACTCAGTTCTGTGTCTTTGTTCTCATTGTTCCCCATTCCCAGAATTCCCTTCCTTGATATCTTCATATGTTGAATTACCATCCATCCTTTACAGTATAAACTCAACATGTCCAAAATCAAGTTCCTACTCTTTCCTCCTATATCTGTCCTGCCTCCTCCCTTCATATAGAGACTGTGGCACCATCATTCACCCAGTTTACCATGTTTACAACCTAGAAAGTTATCTTTGGCTCTCAACCACTCCTAAATCTTTCATATTTGAATTGCAACTCCAATGCCACTTCTCCTGGGAAGCCCTCATTTTCCATCCCAGCCTCTTGTCCTTAAAAACCTCACATTCCAGTCTATTTGCAGCTTTCTGCTTTTATTAGCACATAATATTGTTATTACAGTTATATGGGGTTGTATCTTATTTCCCTGTTAGTAAATTCTATGAAGGTAGGGATTTCTATCTTATCTAAAATGTGTGTCTCCCTCAGTACCTGATGAAGAACTCTACCTATCTAAGCTCTTAATGTATGCTTTTTGAATGAACATCTAGATCAATAAAAACTGAGATCTGGAGAGGGGATAGCAGTCTTTGCATGGAAGCTCCTTATCTAAGCCAAGTAGACATAAATAGGGCCAAGTCCACTGTTCTTGCCCCTGTCCCCTCATTCTTCCCCATCCCCATCTACTGGAAACTCAGCCCAGGAAGATTATAGATTGGAGGCAGATTCCAGGTGGGAAGTAGGTTGAGGTAGGAGCCCTATTTTGTTGCTTTTGACAATAAAGGTCTCCAGATTGAAACCTTTGGGAGCCTCATGGACCTCCTCTCCTAGTCCCACAAGCATATCAGTCAAATGGTCCTGAGGGTTCTGGGACAACTTGGGCATCTCCTCTTTGACTGAGGAAAAGAAAAGGATGAAAGTTCCATGAATCAGGGTGCAGGGGCCATTTCTTTCTTGTCCTAGAAGGTCAAGGCCAGCCTGGTGTCTAATCCACTCTCCCCACTCCAAGCCCAGATCTGAAGCTCAGGGAAACACCTGAAGAAGGTGGCTGCCAGAAAGAGCTTGAGACCAGTGGCTATCCACAAACAAGAGGAGGTACCCTTGGTTGCAGGATGTAGCAGATCAAAGTATCCCTGGAGCTCCCTTTCCCAGGCAGGAAAAAAGATTAAACCTGAGGCACCCTTGAAGGAGAGATTGGAACTGAGAGGAAATAGAGAGGAAATAAATGAAGTCCAGGTCCTCTCCCCGCCCGCTGCATTGATTTCTACCCTGAGACGCCTCCCCCCTCTTACATGTGTAATCCCAACCTTTATTCTCCATCCTCAGTCTCTCAATTTCTGTACTAAAATGTCTGGGCTAAAAGTCAGGAGCCTCTACAAAGATTCCAGGAGACTCTCAAGGAATCCAAGAGAATTTGAGCAAAGTGCGGCCTAGCAGAATCCTCTCTGATGCTGCAACAGGACACAAGTACCTCCAGGAAGCTGGTGAGGCCTGGGCCACTGCTTGTTCTGCCTAATGGTACCTTGCAGCCCCAGTATCCAAATGCATACTATTAATTGAAGGTCAGAAATCCCCTATACTTGTTATGTCTTCCATTTCTTGAGCACATAAAATCCAGAAAGTCTGAACAAGAACAGTACCTTCATCCCCAGGATGGCAATCACAAATTGGACATCAGACACCTCTGAGCCTAGAGGCCAAAGGGACAAGAGGAACCATCAGATGGGATCTGGGGGAGGCATGCAAACAGCTGACAGCAAATTGGGCCTCACCTTTCCCCTTCTAAAGCCATGTATACCCAGACAAGTCACTGTATTCCCAGTTGCTGTCTATGAGGCTGAACCTTGCCCTGCGTGTTCCCCGAAGGTGCTTCCAGGTCTAGAAACTATAGTAAGTCACTGCCTTCTCCCTATCATTTCCCTGCCTGGGGGCCCCTATTGGGTCTTATTTTTGAAAGAAGTGAGGGCAATGCAGTTCCTATGTCTCCCTACACCTAGACACTGAGCCAAGAGTCCAATTTTGCTATTTTCTACCTGTGTTGCCTTGGAAAAGAACCCTCACATCCCTTGGTCTCAGTTTCCTCATTCACAAAATTAGAGGGTTAAATTATTTCTAAGAGCCTTTCAAGTCTAAATCTCATGTGGGCCGATAGACACAAAATGTATACATGAGGTTTTGGTGGAGAGATACTTTCCCCAGAGGCTAGGTGGCTTGGTAGGAAGACCACTGGGCCTGGAGTCAGGAAGATTTGAGTTCAAATCTATCCTCAGACACTAGTTGTGTGACAATGAGCAAATTGATTAACCTCTCTCTGTCTCAGTTTCCTCAACTGTTAAATGGGAGTGATCACAGCACCTACTTCCCAAGGCTGTTGTGAGAATCAAATGAGAGAATATCTGTAAAGCATTTAATACGGAGCCTGGCACATAGTAGGGGCTTAATCAATGCTTATTCCTGGACCCACAGGTACAAAAATATTTATAGCAGCTCTTTTCATAGTGGCAAAGAACTGGAGATTGAGGGAATTCCCATTAATTGGGGAGTGGCTGAACAAGCTGTGGTATATGAATGTAACTAGGAACTAACGCAACACCATGAGAAGCTTTGGCTTGCCCAAGGTCCATTCTCATCTTCTGAGAGTGGTAGGATTAGGGATGGGTTTTCTGTGGGCCACGTTGGGTGGATTAATTTTACCCTTTCTTATTTTTGAGTGGGGTCAAGCTCAAGCTCAAGGAAAGATTTTTGCGTTCTATTGAATTTAAAAAAATTTTTAAAAACCTGGAAAGACTTATATGAAGTGATGTTGAGTGAAGGCAGAAGAACCAGGACAACATAGTAACAGCAACATTATGCAAAGATCAACTATTATAGACTTAGCTGTTCTCAGCAATACTATGATCTAAGACAATCCCAAAAGACTCATGGTAGAAAATGCTATCCACAATCAGAGAAGGAATTATGGAGTCTGAATGCAGATTGAAATATACTATTTTCTCTCTTTATTTTCTTTCTTGTGGTTTTTCCTTTCATTCTGATTCTTCTTTCACAACATGATTAATGTGGAAATATGTTTAATATAATTATACATGTATAGCCTATATCAGATTGAATACCATATTGGGGAAGAGGGAGGAGAGGAAAACCGAAAATTTTAGAACTCAAAATCTTTTAAAGGTGAATATTGAAAATGAAAAATAAGTAAATTTAATATATTTTTTAAAAATGCTTATTCCCTTCTTCCTTTCCCCAAAATGCTGAACTCAATTGTTCCACTAACCCTGGGAGTTGAAGAACTGTGTGAGGTGGGAAGGCAGAATGGCGTAGTAGAAAGAATTCAGGAAGTAGAATCTGAAATGAACTCACCTCAATTCTCTAGGCACTCATATGAAAAATCAGCTTTCATATTCAATATCACATTGGCTTTGATGGGAGACTAAGATTTATGTACCACCTGACAGATGAAGAAAGTCTGCCTTTTTCACAGATGTGTTGACAGCTAGTAAGCTCTCCACAGTGTAAATGACATCTTTGTTTTCCTTCTCAGTGTTATAACTGGACCACATCTAGCAGGTTACAGTTCTCCATCCAGGAAACCCTCACACTCCTGGGGTAACACCTCTTCACACAGCAAATGATGTCCGTTAGTTGGGTGGAGATTGAGTGTTTGGACACATTCATCCTAGTGGGAACTAACCCAACACAATAAGAAGCTTTGGTTTGCCCAAGGTCCATTCTCATCTTCTGACAGTGGTAGAATTTAGGGATGGGTTTTCTGTGGGCCACCTTAGGTAAATGTGTGGATTAATTTTCCCCTCTCTTATTTTTGAGTGGGGTCAAGCTCAAGGAAAGATTTTTGCATAATCAGGAAGGCCCTTAATTATGACCCACACTCTAAAGTGAATGAAGCAATATGGCAAAGTACCAAGTGTTATAGAGTCAGAGGAATTAAAGCCCTGTTATGAGATTTGTGATCTGTGGAGCCCTAGGCAAGGTACAACCTCTGGGAGGCTCAGATTCCTCCTCTATAAAATGAGTTAGACTAGGTCATTTTTAATATTCCTTCCACTGCTTTCTCATAGTCATACAATTTGAGAGCTGGATGTGACCTTAGAGACTGGAGAGTCTGACTGCCTCTTTTTGCAGAAGAGAAAAGTGAACTTCTGGGAGGCTTGGGAAGCAGTGCCCTCCACATCTTTGTTTGGTGAAAGCCTGCCTTTCCTAGACACAGACCAGAAACATCTTATTTGCTTGCTTGCTGCTTCTTTGTTCTAGCTTATTAAAGGCTGGAGTTACAGGAGAGGTGGGTAAGATTTTTGTCCTTTCTCTTGTCTGTTTATTTGATTGTTTCTGTTGACAGTTACTCAATTTATGAAAAAAAATTTTTGGCAAATATGGGAAACTGGCTGTTGAGCCCAGTTCTTATGAATGTGCACAGAGTACTACTGATGTAATTTCCCATATGGCTAGCAGAGTGGAAACAGTTACATCATGTCTTTGGATACTCCAGATCTCCTCCAGAGTACTCCCATTACATATCATCACAACTCTCCCAGAAGCAGGGTCCCCAACTTCTTCCACAGGGGAGGAATTATATCACTGTCCCTCTACAAGCTCATAAGGACTGGATTTAGTGGCCTGTCCCCTGTTACACAAAACAGAAATCCATCACTTCTTCCAAGGAGTCTAAGCTCAGATGTTACCTCCTCTAGGAAGCTTTCCCTGATTTTCCAAATGAGAGTTAATCCATCCTTCCCCAGATTTCTCATTCCAGTTTCCTCTCTTCATTGTGTTTCTCTCAACTTATAGTAGGATTGGGGTGGCTTGATAGTACAATGGATACAGCATTGGGCCTGGAATCAGGGAGACTTGAATTCAGATCCAACCTCAGACACTTACTAGCTGTGTGATCCTGGGCAAGTCACTTCACCCTGTTTGCCTGAATTTCCTCTCATGCAAAATGAGCTGGAGAAGAAAATAACAAACCAGTCCAGTATCCTTGCCAAGAAAACCCCAAATGGGCTTAGGAAAAGTCAGATACAACTGAACAAAAGCAACAACACATAGTAGGATTAATGTGTATGTGTTCTCCCCCTTTATCAGACAGTGAAGTTCCTGAGATCAGGAAATAAATAAGTTTTCATCTTATGCCCAATATTGAGTTTGCACATTTTTCTTTTTGGCCCTATCAGTCTGTGATGTCATGAGTATAGAGAATTCCTGAATTGAAAACTCCCTTCACTGATACAAAGCAGCAACATTTGTGTACTATTAAGTCTTTAGAGAGTTGTCTGAGGCTAAGTAACTTGTTTAGGGTCAAATATGTTTCAAAAACAGGACTTGAACCCAAGTCTTTCTCTTCTGAGGGATTTTTACCTCTCTTCTGCATACAAATGTTTAATAAACATCTCTGGAATTGATGAGTAGGAAGAAGACAAGATTGTCATTCTAGGTTTCTTACTTATTAACTGTGACCTTGGACAAGTCCCTTTCCCTCTCTGGTTCTCAGTTCCTTCCTCTGTAAAATTAGGAGTTTGTACTAACAGGTCTGTAAGTTCCCCATCTGTCCTGACATTCTGTGTTCTATGATTCTGTGAACTTAACATTGTAAATGTTCATGAAGCTATGGGATAGAGTATTATTCTGGGTCAGCCTAAAGACCCTAGAGCCCAGATTAGCCGTAGGCATAAGCCATGTAGTTGGCCACCAACACAATATAATTGGAGAACTGCTAAGGTCCCTGGCTTAAGTATTTCCCCTGATGGGAGCCTGAAATCCTACCATTAGGTTTACTAATAAATTAGACAGAAAAGGCCAACATTTCCTTTCAGCAGGTAACAGTATAAATGTTTCTCACCTATTAGCCCATCTGCATTGATTAGTTTACCAGATAACTAGCCTTCCCTTGACATGGGACAGAGGATTGAGAGATTTTGATAAATTCTGAGAAGTGGAGAGCTGGCTCAGAGAAGGTCTCACCTCGGAGGATCTGGAAAAGGTCAGTTATGCAGTGAAGGAGCTATTTTGTTCTGCCATGATTCACCTCAAAGATGATGTGGGAATGCATATTGCTGGCCACCAGGAACACCATCATAATGCTGGTCATGTTATAGGACCCAGGGGAGATGTTGGGGAGAAAGTCAGTCTCCGTGGCAGGGAACACATGCTTGTCTTTAAACCAAGTTAAGTTGATATCTCCAGTGTAGAATCTAGAAGAGATACAAGTGTAAGTTATAATCTGACAACTTCTGGATGGTTGAGAAGGGTCAGTCACTAAGGGCTCTGAGGGTAGGACAGCCAAAAGAGAACTCTAGGCTAGCCCCTTCTCCAGATCTACAGACTGAGATAGTTGAACTGTGGGGGATAGTGATGTTCCTTTACCTCTCAGAAGTAGTGGAAATGGAGCTACTAGAACAGTCAGAAGAGACTTGACTTCAAATCCTGGCTCGGATGCTTATTAACAGTATGAACCTGGGCAAGTCACAACTTTTGAGTCCCACTTTCCTCATCTTTAAAATGGGGATATGATTCTTGAAATATCTACCCCATACGGGTATCTTGAGGAAAGTGAATGGAGGATGTAACTACAAAGAAAATTCTCCCTTAGACTGTCTTAAAGAGTTGTTGTGATTTATTATAGTTATTATTGGCAATACCTTCTGAGCCCTTTCCTATTCTCTCAGTCATTCCTGCTTCCGAAGTGAAATGATAATGTTCTTAATGGCATAAAATCCTATTTTCCAGAGCCTGTGGATTTATTTTGTGATGAGTCAAGTTCTCTAAGTTACAGACTTTAGAGCCTCCAGATGACACAGTTCCAAACATACACTTAGGAGCACTTGGTCATTTACCATTATTTACATTCACATCCAGACTCGGGGTCCATTACTTTCTCCCAAAGCATGCTCTTTTCCTCTGCAGATATTACTGAGGTCTCAGGGCTAAGCCTATTAGATTTTAACATCTGCCAGTGTTTGTCCATCAGAGCTCCCAAAAGGGTGATACTACACTGAACCCTAGGGCCCACAACCCTTCTCTCTAGGGTACATAGACAGGAATCTCTTAACTTTACTTAGCCATAGAATTCCAGTCATCCCCACCCCCATTCCTCCCTTCCCTCCCCCCACCCCTGCCCTGAAGTAGGCACCCAGCACAGAATCAGCTCCAAGGAGTTTCACTAAAATATCCTCCTTCCTATGCTGATCCTAACCCAACTCTGCATATACTCATATTGGCTCATTTTCCATTTTCTGTCACTACTTTTAGACTTTACTCATTCAAAAGCCACTTTCCTCTCTATCACAAACACAGGCAGGGTTCAGATTGTGCCATCACATCATTCATGGTCAATCACCAGCATCAAAGTAATGGATTCTCTTTTAAAATATATGCCTGGAGAATAAGTCATGAGCTGCTCAAGCACTGAATTTTCTCTGCACCTCTATCTGCTTTTTCCCAGGATACATAGCTTTGACATGGAAAGGATGTCACCTTCAACCCTAAATTAAGGTGTGCAAATGTTATGTTCCCATGAAGCCATCCTTTAGGTTCAAATGTTTCAGTTCAGAAGTTATCTTCTCCAGGAAGACTTCCCTGATCATTCCAGAGGAAGTGTTTTTTAAACTCCTCTGAATAATCATAGTACTTTCAAATAACAATTTATTTGGCATTAAGAGGGTGAGCATCCAGGAGTAGAACCTACCCGATTGCCCAAGGAGGTATAATCTGAGGAGAAGGGAAGGAAGTGGAAAAAAATCATGAGCTGTAATCAAAGCTTGAAAAGACTTAGAAAAAATGGATAGTTCATCCAAGGTACCCTTAATATCCAATGTTATGAGCATACTTTAATAGAGAATCAAAGAATACATGTCAAAATCTTGTGAACTCAATGCCAAGTTGTATAAAAGAAGTGATTGCAGTAAAAGAAAGACATGTTACATATTAAATATTTTTCAAAGATGTAAAATTCTGTAAGACTTATTGTACAGCAATAAATTTAATTATTAAAAAAACACATTTCTATGCTGCAATAATATTTCTAAACTATGTTCCTCATAGCAAGCCATGAGAAAGATTGTACAAAGGATGATAATATCTGTATTACTTGACTCTTGTAGTCACTTTTCACTCCAACACAATGGACTTTGTACTTCTCTCATTTTTGTTCTTCTTCTATTCTGCCTTGGTACAGTTATTATTTCTAAGGATCATGTATTATAGATAATGGTTTTATAACTTGTCTAGTCACATGCCCCCTCATTTCACAGATGAAGAAACTGAAAGAGAGACAGATTATATGACTTACCCTAAGTCACACAAGTGGTATATAGCAGTGCTGGGATTCAAACCTGGGTCTTCTGACTCTACATGTGGTGTCCTTTCCATGTACTATGCTACCTGTGCGCTTAGGTAAGCATTGAGTCTTAGTCAACTCGGTCTTCCCTGCAGTCCCGAAAGAAGAGCCCAAAAAGGGTAGGTTCTGGATAAATGAAAATTAAAGGATTAATTCACTGAGCAGCTACACTATGAGGAGAGATGTTCCAGGTGAGGCTCCCATTAACTTCCACCTGGACCATTACCACAGGGGCTTTTATTTGATTTCCCAGTCTCATGCTTCTCCAATCTACCCTCTGCATACTTGCCAAAATGATATTCCTAAAGCACAGGTCTGATCAGTTCACGCTTTTGTTCAGTAAACTCTGGTGGCTCCCTACTTGCTAAAATCAAATGTAAACTCCTCTGTTTGACAATGAAATCTCATCACAATCCAACCACTTTTCTTCTTTTCCAGTCTCTTTACACATTATCCCCTTCTTCTCCCCCCTTAGGATGGAGACATACTGGTTTACTCAATGTTCTAGCACCCCATCTTCTATCTCCATGCCTTTGCTCTGGCTGTCCCCCATGCCTAGAATGCACTCCTTTCACACTTTCATCTTCTAGAATTCCTGATTTCCTTCAAACCTCACCTTAGGGACAAAAACTGTTTCACTTCTGTATTTCTATCCCTAGTATTTTGACACAGTGCCTGCTTGTTGATAGGCAGATGTAAGCCTGTCATAGGAAGATATTACATTGGATCTGGGTTACAAAGACTTTCAAAAGGGGGTTAGGATTGAGTTAGGTCTCTAGCCTCCCTCTCCAGAAACAATACATCTGCCTTGAATCTAATCATGCATGGGAAGAAACATAGAATTTAGAGCTGAATGATATATTAGAAGTCATCTAACCTAATCCCTTTACACAGGAGAAAATTGAGGCCCAAATAAGAGAAGGAACTCACCCAAAGTCACAGATAATACATAGCATCACTGGTATTTAAACTGACCCTGTACATAGAAGTCCATGACAATTTATGTTAAGAGAGCTCCAAAGCAGACTCACCTGAAGGGATGATTCTGGCAGTGTTGGAGTGCAAGATGCTCAGAGTGACATTGCACTCAGTGGGGGAAGGCTGCCATGTTCCACCCAGCAGACAAATCTACTTTCAGTCTGATTCTTGACCACTGAGTTTTCAGGGTACACTCCAGGGAGTAGGTGGAGCATGTGGTCTTTAGCTCATGGACATGCCCTCCAGCCACAAGGGATATTGGGATAGAAGTGTTTCATGTGGCAGGTGAGATTAACAATCTGGTTCTCACTGACCTCTGCTGTATCTGTGGTCAGTTCCAGGTAGGGAGGAACTTGATGTGAACAAAGAGAGAGGCCTAATCAAGTTAGCAGGAGCAAATAGGAGGGTCTAGGCTAGTTCAAGGAGTGACTAGAACCTTTCTGTCTCTTCTCATCTACTTTATAAAATCATGGAATGACTAATAATTAAGGATAATTAAGTGAATGAGAAAAGATCGCAAAGGACATCTAGTGCTACCCAAAGCCCTCCCCAAATCATAAATTCTCTTTATAATTATTATATTTATAATATTATATATTTTTCATATTTATAATATATTTATAATTTATAATGTCTTTAATAATCACCAAGTCTCAGCTTAAATACCTTCTGAAACAGTAAACTCATGATATCAAAGAAATTTATTCCATTTCTACCTCATCTCTGCAATTTACATCTACTACCTTTCATTCTGTCCTCTGGGTAAAACAGAACAAGTCTAGTCCTGACTATCCTTCAAACACATAAGGGCATTCATGTCCCCCTACCCCATTCAAAATCTTCTCTAGATGAAATAGCCACAGTAAACCAGAGCACTTGATACAGTGGAAAGCCCTGGATCCAGATCCAAGAGACCCAGCCTAGCGCTGACACTTGCAAGCTAAGCAAATGTGAGTTGGTTACTTCATTGTTTGGGAACTCAGTTTCTTCCTCTTTAAAATGGGAATAAATTTTTTGAGACTTCCAGGAGTCAAGATGGTGGAGTAATCAGTAAATCATAGTAACTCTACCATATTCACCTCTAAACAACCATAAAATAGTACCCCCAAAATAAATCCTGGAACAGCAGAACCAGAAAACACATGCAACGAAATAATCTTTTAGCCCAAGAAACTTGGAAGATCAGCAAGAAAGATTGGTCTCACTCAGGTAAAACAAGAGTGTAATTGAGGCTAGGAAGCATCCTAACAAGCCAGCAGCAAGCCCCACCATCACAAACCAGCAGGAAAGCCTGAGCCCCAGGGAGGAGGAGCAGGCAAACACCAACATCACCATCCCTCACATGCTTCACTGTAGCCAGGGGACGCCAGCTCCATACATAGCCTTGGGCACACAAACCACCTCCAGCATCCAGACTGCCACGTGCTTCAATGTAGCCCCAGGGAAAATGCAGAACTGCCTCATCAGCCTCAGCACTTGCCAGATATCAACCAAGGATCCTGATTTAGCACCAGGTAAGTTGCCAGACTTCCATGGCCTCCAGCACCAACTGCCCCCCACTCCTTTAGTGCAGCACCAGACACAAGGGTCATCCATAGGCCTCAGGGCAATAGCAGTGCAGCACCAGGTAAACAGCCAGGGCCTACGGTCCCTGGCCAAAGAAGCTTGAGACAGTGCCCCTTCCACCACAGAAGAAGAATTCACATTTAAAAGAAAAGAAAAAAGGTAAAAAAAAAAGATGCATTTAAGTTAATAATAATAAGAAGAAGAATCTGACCACAGAAAGGTATTATTGTGACAGGAAATATCAAGACACAAACCTAGAAGAGGACAACAATTGTCGAAATGTCTATGGGCAAAGACCCAAACTAAAACAGAAAGTGGTCTGAAGCTCAGAAAGAATTCATGGAAGAGCTCAAAAAGGAGTTTAAAAATCAAATAAGAGAGGTAGAAGAAAAAGTGGGAAAAGAAATGAGAGTGATGCAAGAGAATTATGAAAAAAGAGTCGGCAAATTGGAAAAAAGAAAACAATTGCTTAAAAAGTAAAGTGGGTCAAATGGAAAGGGTGATACAAAAATCTACTGAAGAAAACAACTCCTTAAAAAATACAATTTGTGAGGCAGAGCCAAGATGGCAGAGTGAGAGCAACGACTCACCTAAGCTCTTAGACAAATTCCTTCAGATACCTCTAAAAAAGAGAATCTGACCAACTTTTGGAGGTATGGAATCCAATAGGAAACAGACTATGGCAGATTCACAGGACAGACTGGAAGGTCGACAGGAAGGATTCGTACCACGGGGGTGAGCCCACAGTGCACAGCACATCCAGCCCAGTGCAAAGGGAGGGCCCCATGGAGGCCAGAAGCAGCAGCAGGCAGAAACGGCAGAGTGGCAGCCCAGGATGAGAGACCAATAGAGCTGAGTGAGTGACACCTGCTGAGCCTCAAATATCAGCCGCAGCAGCTCCTGAGACTTTCAGCCTGCAGATTAAACGTCTGTAGGTCTCCTACTTGAACTTCAGGGAGCTAGGATGGTGGAGTGATCAGTACATACTCTCTCCTCCCCGCTTGATGACCTCAAAAGAACCATAAAATATTTCCCCAGAAAAATCCTGGATCAGTGAGAACAGCAGAGGGGGCAAATATTCTTATAATACCTGAGGTTAAGAAAATAGCTAAGGGGGATTCCTTTTACTGTGGCAGAGGCAAACTGGAAGGAGAGGGGACCCAGGAGGGGTGGAAACTCACAGTAGGACCCAGGCAAGCCACAGTGGTAGGAGAGGAGCCCCAGGAGGGTGGAAACTTGCACTAGGATCTAGGCATCCCTCAGCACTCCAGGGGAAACGAGAAGACAATAGGGCAGCTGGGATCACCAACCCCTAAGCTTGCTTTTGCCTCAGCTCAGCTGAGGGGATCTTCCATGACCAGACTACCCCTCTCCCACACTTTACAAGCTAACTCCAGGGCTGATCAGGGAAACACAAAACAAAAAGATAAAAAGACACCTGCTCTTAGCTTTTTCACACCAGTCAGCTCAACACCAAGTTCTGCAGCTTCTAACTGAAAGAATCAGAAGCCATAATACACAATCACCATCATGAGCAAGAAAAAGCAAAACAAGAGCAAAAAAGCCATAGAATCTTTCTATGGGAACAAAGATCAAAACACAAATACCAAGGAGGTCAGTAGTGAGACTGTACTTCCACCTGAAATTTCAGAAGGGACTATGAACTGCTTGCATGCACAAACAGCTCTCCTGGAACAACTGAAGAAGGAAATAGAAGAAAAACTGGCCAATGATTTTAAAAGTATGAAAAAAGAATTCACTAATGAGAACATCTCTTTAAAAAGGAAAATTGAACAAATGGAAAAGGAAGCACAAAACCTAACTGGAAAAATTGGACAAATGGAAAAGGAAGAACAAAAATTAACTGGAAAAAATAACTCCTTAAAAGGAAAAATTAAACAGATGGAAAAGGAGATGCAAAAGTTACTTGAAGAAAACAATTTGATAAAAATTAGAATTGGGCAAGTAGAAACTAATGACTCCATGAGAAAGCAAGAATCAGCCAAACAAAATCTAAAGAATGAAAAGATAGAAGAAAATGTAAAATATCTAATTGGAAAAACAACTGACCTGGAAAATAGATCCAGGAAAGCAAGAATTATTGGTCTGCCAGAAAGCCACGATGATAAAAAGAGCCTGGACAATACAAGGAAAACTGCCCAGAAGTGCTAGATCCAGAGGGCAAAACAGTCATTGAAAGAATCCACCATTCACTTCCCAAAAAGGAACCCAAACTCAAAACCCCAAGAAATATCATTGCCAAATTCCAGAACTATCAAGTGAAAGAGAAAATAGTACAGGCAGCCAGAAAGAAACCATTCAAATATTGAGGAGCTACAGGCAGGATCACACAGGAACTTACAACTTCTACATTAAAAGATCAAAGGAATTGGAATCCAATATTCCATAAAGCAAAGGAACTGGGACTACAACCAAGGATCAATTGCCCAGCAAAGTTTAGCATAACATTTCAGGCAAGGAAATGGTCATTCAATGAAGTAGGGGATTTCCAGAACTTCTTGACAAAAATGCCAGAACTTAATAGAAAATTTGATCTTCAAATGCAGGTCTCAGGAGAGGCATAAAGAGATAAACAGGGGGGAAAAAACCAAAACTTGTTACTCAATTTGGGCAAACTGTTTACCTCCCTATAAGGGAAGATACTACCTGTTAATCTTGATAATTGTACATCTATTATGAAATATAAAAGGGATATACATAGAGAGAATGGGTATAAAGTAAATGATGTATGATAAAAATATGATTTAAGTGTGCAAAGGGATTGTAACAGGAGATGTGAAAAGGAGGAAGCAGAAAATGGTAAATTACCTCACAGGAAGAAGTACAAAATTATAGTAGAGGGAAAGAGGGGAGGGAGAAAAGCATTGTTTGAGAGGTACTCTCATTTGATTTGGTTCAAGGAGGGATCAATAAGCTTAGGTATATAATTCTAATTAGCTCTATAGGCAGTAGGAAGGAAGGGGGACAAAAGGGAAGGGGAAGCTAAAAGGAAGGGAAGAAGCAGTAAGGGTAAATGAAAGTAAAAGGGAGGAGAGCTAAAAGAAGGAAGGGAAGGATGCAGGAGGTAGTGGTGAAAAGTAAAAACTGTTGAAAAGGAGAAGGGAGATGGGAGGACTAAAAGCACAAATGATGGGAAAGAGGATGGAGGGAAATACACAAATTGTAATCATAACTGTGAATGTGAATGGAATGAACTCTCCCATAAAATGGAGACAGAGAGCAGAATAGACTAAAAGCCATAATCCAACAATATGTTGTTTACAAGAAACACATTTGAAATGGGGGGATACTCACAGGGTAAAGGTTGGAGCAGAATATATTGTGCTTCAGCTGATGTAAGAAAAACAGGGGTAGCAATCCTAATCTTACCCAAAGCAAAAGCAGAAATAGATCTAATCAAAAGAAATAAGGAAGTAAACTATATCCTGCTAAAAGGCACCATAGACAATGAAGCAATATCATTACTAAACATGTATGCTCCAAGTGGTATAGCATCCAAATACTTAGAGGACAGGTTGGGGAGTTGAAGGGGGGAACCTCAACCTCCCCCTCTCTGAACTTAATAAATCTAACCTCAAAATAAACAAGAAAGTGGTTATGGAGGTAAATAAAGCTCTGGATAAGGTAGATATGATAGATCTCTGGAGAAAATTAAACGGGAATAGAAAGGAATATAACTTTTTCTCAGCAGTACATGGCACATATACAAAAATTGACCATGTACTAGGACATAAAAACCTCATAATCCAGCGCAGAAAGGCAGAGATAGTCAATGCATCCTTTTCAGAACATAATGTAATAAAAATAATATGTATTAAAAGGTCATGGAAAGATAAACCAAAGATCAATTGGAAACTAAATAATCTAATCCTAAAGAATGAGTGGGTTAAACAACAAATCATAGAAACAATCAACAACTTCATTTAAGAGAATGACAGTAATGAGACAACCTACCAAGTCTTATGGGATACTGCAAAAGCAGTTCTTAGGGGAAGTTTTATATCTTTGAATGTCTGCATAAATAAAATAAAGAAAGAGATCAATGACTTGGGCATGCAGCTGAAAAAGCTAGAAAAGGAACAAATTGAAAATCCCCAAGTAAATACCAAATTAGAAATACTGAAAATCAAAGGAGAGATTAATAAAATTGAAATTAAGGAAACTATTGAATTAATAAATAAAACCAATAGTTGATTTTATGAAAAAATCAATAAAATTGATAAGCCTTTGGTCAATTTGATTTAAAAAAGAAAGAAGAAAATCAAATTACTAATATCAAAACTAAAAGGGGTGAACTCACCTCCAATGAGGAGGAAATTAAAACAATAATTAGAAATTACTTTGCCCAACTTTATGCCCACAGATTTGACAATCTAAATGAGATGGATGAGTATTTTAAAAAATGTAAATTGCCCAGATTAACAGAAGAGGAATTTGAATACTTAAACGACCCCATCTCAGAAAAAGAAATTGAACAAGCCATCAATGAACTGCCTACGAAAAAATCTCCAGGGCCAAATGGATTTACAAGTAAGTTCTATCAAACATTTAAAGAACAGTTAATTCCAATACTATATAGGCTATTTTTGAAAACTGGGGAAGAAGGAGTCCTCCCAAATTCTTTTTATGATATAAATATGGTTTTGATACCTAAAGCAGGAAGACACAAAACAGAGAAAGAAAATTATAGACTAATTTCTCTAATGAATATTGATGCAAAAATTTTAAATAAGATTTTAGCAAAACGAATACAGCATCTTATCAAGAGAAT
>CM053769.1:308316281-308362131 GCA_028658325.1 Potorous gilbertii | reverse complement strand
CAGATTGGTGATAGAGGAAATTAGAATGCTCAGTGTATTGGGGTGGGGGAGGGGACAAATGGGAAGAAAATTTGGAACCCAAAATTTTGTGAAAATGAATGTAAAAAGTTAAATAAATAAATTTATCAAATACTAAAAAAAAAGGGTACAAGTCATTATCCAATTGATAAATGGTCAAAGGAGGTTTTCAAATGAAGAAATCATTTATAGGCTCTGTATAGGCATATGAAGAAGTGCCCTAACTCACTTGTCATTAGAGAAATGCAAATTAAAACAACTCTGACAATGTCTATCACATTGGTTAATACAGGAGTGGAGAGCCTGAGGCCTCAAGGCCATACTTGGCCCTCTAGTTCCTCAAGTATTGCCCTTTGACTGAATCCAAACTTCACAGAATAAATGCCCTTAATAAAAAAATTTGTTCTGTAAAACTTGCACTCGAAAGGCCACACTCAAGGACCTAGAAAGCTATAGGTTCCCCATCTCTGGACATGACAAAAAAGGAAAATGTTAGAGAGGATGTAGGAAAATTGTTATTGTGTTCATCCTTCATTGCCGAGGAAGACCGTGCCATCAGAGAAATGATAACATGATTTGCACTGGACTTTGATCTGAGTGAGGGAAGGCTGTGCAAGGTCACCAGCCTCACTTCTCCTCCACAGTCATCTGACTCCAGTGACCAGATATTTATCAGGATGACTGGAGATGGCCCAGGATGCAATGGGAGACCTTGGCCCCTTTAGACCTATTCAGGTACTCACCTAGGGTGAGGTAACATCCATTCAGTGAATAGGCCAGTTTAAGAAGTAGTCAGGGGATGGCCCCTTTAATGAAGCCAAGAAAAATAACTACATCAGGCTAGGAGGGAAACAGCAACAGTTACTACTGATAATCACTCTTAAGCTAGGAGGGTCTAGAAAACAGCCCTTAGGCAGGGGTTTAGTGTTTCCTGGTGTTGTTTGATCTATGGGTTTCAGACTGCAGTAGGGGGAAGGGAAGGGAAGGGAGGGGAGGGGAGGGGAGGGGAGGGGAGGGGAGGGGAGGGGAGGGAAGGGAAGGGATCTGCCAGTAAACCCCAAGTTAACTGGGCATCCTCTGGCCATCAAAATTTACCTTCTTTTAGAGAGGAGAAGGAAGGGGAGAGGGAGACAGACAGAAGAGGAGGAGCTGAGTTACCCAGCAGGCAGTTATGTCTCCTCACAGATTTTTGTATTTGTCCTTTGTTGCTGAAGAAGACCATGCCATCAGAGAAGTGATGACATGACTTGCACTTGACTTTGTTTTGAGTGAGAGAGGGCTGACCAAGGTCACCAGTCTTACTTCTCCTGCAGAGTCATCTGAATCCAGTGATTAGATATTCATCAGGATGACTGGAGATGGCAAGGAAAATTGTTAATGTTAATGCACTGCTGGTGGAGTTGTGAACTGATCCAAGCATTTTAGAAAACAATTTGGAACTCTGCCCAAAGGGCAACTAAGCTGTACATAACCTTTGATCCAGCAATACCACTACTAGTTCTGTATCCAAAAGATATCAAAAAAAAAGGGAAGAGGACCTACATGTGCAAAAATATTCATTATAATCCTTTTTGTGGTGGCAAAATATTGTAAACTGAGGGAATGCCCATCAATTGGGGAATGACTGAACAAATTGTGTTATATGAATAAAATGGAATACTACTGGCCTATAAGAAATGATGAGCAAGTAGATTTCAGAAAATACTGGAAGACTTGTTAAGAACTGATGCAATGTGAAATGAGCATAACTAGGAAAGCGTTATACAGACAATATCAGCAACATTATGTGATGATCAACTATGAATGACTCATTTCTTCTCAGCAGCACAATGATCCAAGACAAGTACCAAGGACTCACAAGGGAAAATGCCATCTACATCCAGATAAAGAACTGGTGGACTCAATACATATCAGAGCATACTTTTTTCATTTACTTTGTTCTTTTTGGTGGTAGTGGTGTGTGTGTGTGGAGGGGGATTGTTTACTTTTGATCTGTTTCTTCTTTCACAACTGTGACTAATATGGAAATAAATTTTACATGATAGAATATGTATAACCTGTATCAAATTGTCTATCATTTTAGGAAGAAAGAGGAAGGAGGAAGAGAGGAAAATTTGGAACTCAAAATCTTGTAAAAAGTGATTGCCAAAATTTGTCTTGACATATAATTGGGGAAAAAAGTAAAATACAATTAAAATAATTGGACAATATAAAATACTTAGGAATTTATCTGCCAAGAAAAATTCAATAACTATATGAACATAATTAGAAAATATCTTTCACACAAATAAAGACAGACTTAGACAACGGGAGAAATTGTTCATGGGTAGGCTGAGTCAGTATAACAAAAATGAAAATTCTACTAAAAATAATTTAGTTATTCAGTTTCATAACAATCAAGCTACCAAACAATTATTTTGTAGGGCTAGAAAAATAATATCAAAATTCATCTGAAAGAACAAAATGTCAAAACTAACAAAGCAATCAATAAAAAAAGGTGAAATAAAGTGACCTACCACTACCAGATTTCAAACTGTCTTACAAAGTAGAAACCATCAAAACAATCTGGTATAGATGCAAAGTAAAACAAGAAGAACCAGAAAAACATTCTACACAGTATCAACAACATTGTGTAACGATCAACTATGAATGACTCAGCTTTTCTCAGAATCACAATGACACAAGACAATTACAAAGGACTCAAAGGAAAATGCTATCCGCATCCAGATAAAAAAAATGATAAACTCGGAATGCAGATTAAAGTGTACTTTTTTCACTTACATTATTCTTTTTCATGTTTTTTTTTCCTTTTGGTCTGTTTCTTCTTTCACAACTGTGACTAATATGGAAATATATTTGACATGATAGCATATGCATAACCTATATCAAATTGTCTACCATTTTAGGAGAAGGGGAAGGGAGGAAGAGAGAGAGAAAAATTTGAAACTCAAAATTTTGTGAAAATGAATGCTAAAAATTGTCTTGACATGTAATTAGGGAAAAAATAAAATACTATTAAAACAAAAAAAGAAACTATAAAACGCATGGATGTATGCATGTATTTGTTGTTCAGTCACAGTTTCATCAGACTCTTTGTGAACCCATTTAGGGTTTTCTTGGCAAAAATAAGTTCGTCATTTGCTTCTCCCGCTCATTTTACAGATAAAGAAACTGAGGCAAATTACTTACCCATAGTCACAGAGCTAGTGTCTGAGTCCAGATTTGAATTCAGGAAGACTATCTGATATATTTATATATAGGAAAAGAAATGCAAGCTAATGTATAAATGTGAGCTCTTATTATCTTGATATGGTCTCCAGTCATTTCAAGATGTCAGATTTTTCCTGACTTTTGTAACTCTATTGCTTAGATAGTTCTTGGTATGTAGTAAGTATTCAATGAATGCTTGTGGGCTGATTGATTGTCCTTCCTAAAATAAGGTACCTAGAACTGGAAATTCCAGATGTCAGGCCAGGGAAGAGGGTGGTGAGATGACTCCATTCTTACAGTGAACACCATTTATCAATGACCCATAAACTCTTGACCCCCTCATGATATCTTTCATTTTTAAATGTGCTTCATGTCTACAGATTTAGTTGGATTTTGTTTTTTTATTTCTTCTTCCACTCTCTTTTGCTTTATTGGGTTATTTAAACCATTTAGATTTTTAATTAATATCTTTTATTTTTACACCATCTTCATTTCCAAATGTATCCTCCCACCTCTATCTACCAATTCATTCCTTGTAGTACCAATTACATGTAAGGATTACCTAGGCCAGAGACCCAGAGGTCTGCTGGAAACCTATCTCTGCCTTTGCCACCCAGTAGGATAAGATAAAAATGTTCAGCAACTGTGCTCTCATTTCAGAGGATTTGGGAAAGATTGGCTATCCAATGGAGGACCTCCAGGAAGATGCTATGCATCACTTCCCAGGTGACCTGGGACCAAACATCAGTAGAGGCAAGTGTTACCCATGTGAGGCTTATTGCATTGTAGGAAGTGCTGTTCTTATCACTGGGGAATTCATGGCTAGTAGGGTTTGGAGTCTCTTCCCCTTTCTAAAAACCAAGACCCATTGATTACTCCAGAGCAGAAGTCAAATGCTATTAGAGATATTTGTCTGCATAGAGACAAAAGTCCTTTTAGACAAAAGACTCTTTCCTGCCCTTCTCCTCTCATCCATGCTTTTGACAGGATCAAAAGATTTAGAATTTAAAAGGACCTTTAAGATCATCCATTCAGCCTTACCTCCTCATTTACAGAAGAAGAAAACAAGACCCAGGCAAGTCTAGTATTGTGACTTGTCCAAAGTCTGGTAGTAACACAGCTGAGATTTGAACCTGGTTCCTCCAACTCCCAATTCAATGTTTCTTCAATTTACCCTACACTGCCTTTCACTTAATTCTCTCACTGATCTGTATCTCCCTATCTCCCAAGCCTATAGATATGCTCAGCCCTCGGCAAAATGGAGACAGAGGTAGCCAGCTGGATTAGCTCAGAGGTATCAAACATTGAGCCTCTGAATGTATGTTGCCCACAACACTCCCAATTGTGGTCCAAAAGCAGATTAAAATGTAATTGGGCAATATTTAACAAAATAAATAAAAATACAATAAAATGTAGATAATGTTAATATGTGGTTTTCTCCATACACAACTGCAGGGATCCTTATTACAGTTTAATTGTCCTTATTTCTTTTGAGTCTGTCAGCACTGAATTAGAGAATCATAGCATCTCTAAATTGGAAAGGACTTCCATGGTCACCAGCTCCTCTTGAAGGAGCCTTATCCTAAGAATCAGAAGAGCCAGGGTCACTCATTGAGGGACTGTCCCTCTTTGAACCTTAGATTCTTCATCCGAGTGATAAGAGTCATGATCCCTGCCTGGATGCTGTGAGTCTCAGGTAAATTATGAAATTGCTTTGCCCATTGTAAATCTCTGTAAGGATGTACAGGGGCTGTTACTGTAAATGATCAATCAATTGGTCAGGCAGACAGCCAAAAAGAAGCAAGAGAATACTTCCCCCAGAAGCTTGAACTACTTAGCATACACAGACAGTTATGAAAAAGGATCAGACAATTTAGAGCCCCAGGAGACCTCTGCTGCAGTTGTTATTATTCATTCATTTCAGTCATGCTTGACTATTCATGACCCCATTTGGGGTTTACTTGGCAAAGATACTGGACTTCTTTGCCATTTCCTTCTCCAGCTCATTAGATGAGGAAACTGAGGCAAACAGGGTTAAGTGACTTGCCCAGGGTCACACAACTAGTAAGTATTTGAGGCCAGATTTGAATTCACAAAGATAAGTTTTCTTGACTCCAGGTCCAGTACTCTGTCCGCTGGACCCCCTTGCCCATGCAAGAGACCTTAGAGATCATCCATTCTGCCCCACTCTCCCATTTTATAAATGAGGACATTGAGACATCAAGATCAAGTAAGAAGCAGAACTAGGATATGAACCTAGGGCCTCTGATTCCAAATATAGTTTTCTTTCTGCTACACCATGCTACAATCCATCCTGCAATTTCTGCCACATCATCTAATGTCATATCATCTCAAGGCCCCAGCTCCTTCTAAAACCTTCCATGGCTCCCAAATGCCCACAGGAACAATTCCAAACCCTTAAGCATCTCATTCTTACTTGATAGTAAGACCCCAACTTACTTGATAATAAGAGTTGTACTTATATATATTTTGAGGTTTAGAAAATATTTTACAAGTATTATCTCATTTAATCTTCCACACAACCCCATATGATGTGATATTATTTTCCCTACTTTACAGATGAGGAAACTGAGGCAGAAAGTAAGTGATATGCTTAGGGTCATAGAGCTAATTGCTCAACATTCATTAAGCACTTACTATGTGCCAGACATTATGTTAAGTTCTGGAAATACAAAAAGAGACAAAAAATAGCTCCTGCCTTCAAGGAGCTTATAATCCAAAGCGGGGGGACAATATGCAAACAAATGTATACAGAACAAACTATATACAAGATAAATGCTGTTGTTTATCCTTCATTCTTAAACAGGACAATGATATCAGGGAGGTGATGATACTATGACTTGTAAGAGAATTGGATTTAAGGGAGGAAGGGCTGTGCAAAGTCACCAGACTCAGTCTCTCCTCTGGGAGAATATATAGATCAGGAAGACTGATGTTGGTCCCAGATGCAGTGGAAGCCCTTGGCCTTTTTAAGTTAAGACCTTTCCCAGGTCTTTCCCTGGAGCAAGCATCTTTTAATTTTATGGCTACAGTCACCATCTCCAGTGATCTTTGAGTCTATCAAGGTATTTGTAGACACCCTGATTCCTAGGGCTAAGGACCATCAAGCAGACTGGCCCTGAGGTTGGCCTAACAACAATCCTTTGTGCCCTGGATGATCTCACCCTCTGGCAAAGTGGATTGCTTTGACCAGATGTTCACTGAGGGATTTATGTTTCATATTAATCAATCACATTTTAGTTGGAGCTCCCCCTATTTCCCAGGGACCTGAGAGTCATCCATCACACCTCTTGACATGCTCACAATCCCTGTTTCTTGAAATGGTTAAGTGAACTGAACTAGTTATTGCACTCCCGTTCCCACCATGCTAATCTCTGCTTCTATACCCCACTGTGAGACAATCAGTTTGGAGACTGTTTCCACAGGATCCAGCAATGCCTGCATTGTTCATACATGAGCCTGTGTTGGGAATAGCAACTCAAGACCTAAGAATGATTATGTCATGGGCCAGCTCATTTGTGTTTTTTATGTATATAAAAAACTACCTTTGCCTCAGATTATTAAGTCCTCCTGAAGGAGGACTTCCATTTGCAATAGTTTCCTCACTATAAAATTAAACTTCTACTTGTGTCCTAACTCTCCTCCCTCTGGCCTGCTTTGTGCAGCTCTAGCCACTTACAGGTTAGAGGCTGACTGACATTAATTGGTGTCAGAAGTGGGACTGAGCATGAAACTGGACCAACCGCACTTTCTAGTACTAATGGGATTAGACTAGGCACAGCCAGAGTTTTATTTTTCTGAACCCCTTTGTCTGATGAGTTGTTTGACCTTTCTTCCAGGTCCAATCTCCTGGGCTCACCTTTGATTGAGCTCACCTTTTTTGTGAGGAAAACTACAGGTCCCCTGCCTTGATATGGTTCTGGTAAGGATATACTATGCATACCTCCTTTCTTTGCACATCTCTGTAAGTTTGCTACCGTATGCCTTTGGTTTTTGTTTTGTTTTATTTTATTTTTCTGCCTCCCTCAGTGCTGTGTGCTTCCCCTAACCTACTATTCTTGCCTGCTCTGTTGGGCTCTAGTCACCACATGCAAAGAGGCTCTTACCTACTCTGTTCTGACTTGTCCCCTTCCCCCTATGCTAATAGAATGTTTGGTTAGCTCTGTCAATGGCACACTTCTGTAATTTGGCCCCTCTGCATTCCTCTGGTCAGTGCATGTCTCTGGTTTTTTCTACATCTCAAATTAGTTTTTCCCAGGTCAATGAGGTAAAATCAGGTTTGTATATTTGGTGGTTTGTATTTGTCTTGTCATTTTGTCTGTCTTTGTCTTTGTAAAACACAGACTGTGTCATGTTTGTATTGTGACCTAAATTCTGTTACTTGAAATATTTAAAATGCAGTCAGACAGAAAAACTTCTAAGGGCTGTAGCCAAGTTTAGAATACTGGGAAAGATTAATGAACTTTCACAGTCAAAGCAATTGTCCCAATAAGTAGGGATAACTCCCATTTTAGGCTTACTGTGGGAGATTAGGTTATAAGAAAAGACACTTTAAGATACTTTTTTCTATCATTTCAACATTGGCCAAATTGGAATTACATAAATAAAGGCAGATAATAAAAATTATAGAACCATTAGAAACATCTTAGCAGACTCTGGAGACTTAGAGATTAATCATTGAGGAGTTTGGAAATCAATCATTTTAAGATGGCAAGAGAGAACTCCTGACACCATGGATTAATTCCAGGAACTTACTCTCTTCTGAAATATTTTAGTAAGATTTGGGGTGTCACTCTGTAGGATTAGTTTTAAGGGAAAATAAAGATTAAATCTTATACAAGTTTTTTTTTTTAAGCAATTGGCAAGATTAATAGTTCCATTGTTCTAGGGCAGTGAAGGAAAGTTAGTTGCTAGCAATCCTAAAATGAATAGAGTAAAGAAAAAAATTTTAAGTAAACAGTTTGCACCTTATAGCAACCTCTTGTTAACCCTTCCTTGACTTTTCAGTTTTCATCCTATTTTGTTAGTAATTTTCACCCACTCATCTCTAAACAAATTAAGATGACTATTTCTAATTAGCAACATTCTAACACTGGGTTTCCCCTTGAGATTGTAACTAGTTAAAGAGGATAAAACTATTCCTTGAGTCTTATCTGCATCATTGGGAGAGGAAATTATGGTCCCTTTAATGAACAAGAGACACAGACTAGGTTTTTTTTGTTTTTGTTTTTTACTGTAAGCCTGGTCACTGGAAGACATATTATAGAATGAAATCTAGGATAGATGCTAAAAAAAAGGAAAAGCACTACAGAAAGTATTGAGGGATGGCATTGGGAGGGATGGGGGAAGGAGTGGAATATTCAGTAAACCCCTCTGCCTTCCCCACTCCCATACCTGGGAGTCATGAGTATATCTCAGTTATGGAGATTGCTAACATGACTGTTACAGTCCATGCTTCTCTGTTAACTCCTCTCATTTCAGACAAGATTAAGAAAAGAGAATGCTAGAGAATTGTAAGAAAACTTGAATCATGTTCTGCCCCATCTGGTGGAGGGAGGAGAAGGCAGCAGTCACAGCAGGTACACCATTGGCAGTGGCCCCAACAGCTCTGTGCCCCAGATATCCTGCAACTTTCCCCTTTAGGCAAGTCGGAGGATGTTACCCAAGAGCAGTACATCCTGCCCATGTTTCCCCAGAAGCTGCAAGTGGTCCTAGACCCATCAGGGAGTGAAGGGACGGTAGGATCAGGCCTTACAGCCAGTATTTGATTTGCCCTGCCACCGATGGGAAGATCCTGGCACCAACCAAGCCAGCTCCTCAGCAGTGCTCTCTGCTGCATACCCCCCGCCAAAGCCCAGGTAGCCTGTGTCCAGGGCAGGCCCAACCCTCAACAGGCCCTATCCAGCTGCTGCCTGGGAAGGTCCAAATGCCTATGGCAATGCCTAGCATGGCAGTACAAGGGGCAGGCAGCCAGTCTCTGCTTTTGGTGAGACCACCCTTCTCTGTTCCAGTAGTAGAAACTTATTAGCTGCATAATTTTAGGCAAGTTATCTTATCTCTGCTTGCTCCAGTTTACTGATCTGTACAGAGAAAAATAATAACGCTACCCACCTCCCAGGGTTATTGTGAGATCAAAATGATATGATTATAAAACACTTAACACAGAGACTGGCATATGCTAAGCACTACATTATTATTCCTCTAATTGAATGTCCTTGTTCCATATCTGATAACTCCGAAGTGGTTTTAAAGTGCCAAAGGTAATAAGATCAATAGTTTTTATATGTTATAATTTGGAAATGCAAATGATATCATCAGAAGTTTATTTTTGCATTGTTGTTATATTTCTAAACTATATTGTATTTCTAAATCTGTGTTGTGAAATCATTGCAAACCAGAAATGCTGTTAGACAAAACTTCCTTTTTGATCTGGATGTTGTTACACATGAATTGGGCTTTTAAAAGGATTTGAAAAAAAAATAGATATTTGAAAAAGTGGCATGTGCTTCCAACCACTGTTCCTAGTCCTATCTTCTGGATCCAAGCAGACAAAAATCTAATCCCTCTTTCACATGACAGTCTCATTCTTAAAGACAGCTGTCATATCCCCCTAAGTCCTCTTTCAGCTAATCATTTCTAGTTCCTTCTAGTGTTCCTTGAAAGACACTGTCTCCACTTGCCTCACTACCCTGAAAACCCTCAACTGAAAACTTTCAGATTTGCTAATGTTCTCAGAATGTGATGCCTGGGCCTGGGCCTGGACAGAGATAAATTTTAACCAAGTCAGTGTATAAGGAGCTCTTATTACTGTGGCCTAAGGTCACATGAAATTTTGGGACTGTCATATCATAGTGTCAACTCATGTTGAGCTTATGATCCACCAGTAACCATCTGATTGTTTTCACATGAACTATTGTCTAACCATGTTTCACCTGTCCTGTATTAGAGAAATTTTTTTAAAAAAAACCTAATTATTATAGGATTTGATATATATATATATGTGTAGATATATATATATTTCTAATAAATTTTATAGGTTTGGACTTACATAATAATCAAGCATACATATATTTGCATTCTGATTCTGTCCCCCAAGGTGTCAGTTCTTCTATCTTTCTGTTGTCTACATCTTGCCTTGGCCAGGGCAGGGCAAAGAATAAATATGAATTTAATGCAATGATTATGAATTGCTGAAAAGTCTCCTAACCCAAGGTTAAGTGAATGATCCATCCTATAGGGGCCGTCAGTGTAAGATTATGATCAATGGAGCCTGTTTGGAGAAAAGAGAGGAAGTTCAAAAGGAATAGTCCAGCCTGTTCCCCCATCCCCACTTCCCACATTCTCAGATTGGTAGACGTGAGAAAGATTTGCTATTCCATGGAGGGACTAGAAGAGTGTGTGAGATACCTCACAGGTGGGAAAACCCATGAGAGACTGGTCATGTAGTAGCAAGTACCATCTTCTTCCCCCTCATAAGGGAAAATATGAGGAATATTAGCAGAAATATCCTCTCTATCCTTAAACCAAGGATCTCTGTACTTGAAGCCAACAACAGGGCAATTAAAAGCCACAGGGTTCCCAGGCTAGGATCTTGTAGAAGTCCAGGTCCCAGAGATATGAGGCTACTTGGCTGCATAGAAACAGAGGCCCTCTTAGATCAAAGACTCATCCTTTCCTCTCTCATCCATTCATTCTTTTTTAAAATTAAATTTAACTTTCTTTAAATTAACAAAAATCTTTTTTTCTCTTTTTCATCTCCCTCATTGAAAAAGAAAAAAGAAAACCCTTGTAATGAACATTCATAGCCAAGCAAAACAAATTCCTGCACTTGGCATATCCAAAAAATATACCTCATTGTCCTGATTGAGGGGTAGGTAACATACCTCATTATCAGTCCTCTGAAACCATCTATTCATTCATTTTTGCTATCTCAGAAAATCCTACTAATTCAAGGAAAGAAATATCAATACAACTCATGGTTGCCTCCATCTACATAGTTGTGCAAAAGTATTCTGTTAGAAATCCTAATACATAAAGGAAAATCTGATTTACAGGAGTTGGTGGGATAGGATTCAGACTTAGAATATGATTCAGGAAAAGCATACCTTATCATAAGAAATAGAGTAGATAAAAGGAGAGTGGGAGTATCAATGTAGAATAAGATGTATTCATGCAAGGAAATCTGGGGAACAGAGGGAGAGAAATGTGGTAGAGAGAACTGGGATGGAAACCACCAGAGGCAGACAAAGAAGTAGAATGTTGTCTTTGGATTATATTACAGACCACCTAGACAGAAGAAGTAAATAGATGAAGATTGGGAAATAGATTGCATACCTATCCTGAAAGTAGGATATAGTAGTATGAGGTACTTCAGTTATCCCAATATCTGGGTTAACTTTCTGCCCAAAAGATAGCACTTTATAAATTCTCCACTTTTTCTACCTCAAAAACTAAAGGGAACTACTATTGTGGACATGATTCTGACCAACAAGAGGAACTGGTTGCTAAAATACAACTGGTAAGTTGTTTGAGAGGAAGTGAGATTTCATCCTAGAATTCATTCTAGAGAAGAAAGTCAGGTATGACCTAGAGTGTATCCTAGTTTTTCAAAGAATTCAGAGAAAGGATAGAGATATAATCCATGGCCTAAAATTCCATGGCAAAGCCTGGGTAACTAGAAAGCTGTCAAGAGCAAAATTCTGAGGACATGAAAAGATAAAATTTCAATGGAAGGAAATGGGAGAGTTGTATAAAAAGTCCATAGTGAATACACCCGTAACTTATCACACAGCTTATACAGAAAGGCCCGTATTCTAGAAAGGCAAAAGAGGATAAATGACAGGATAAATATGTTGTTGTTCAGTCATTTTTTCAGTCATATCCAACTCTGTGATCTCATTTGAGGTTTTCTTGGTAAAATAATGGAATGGTTTGCCATTTCCTTCTACAGTTCATTTTATAGATAAGAAAACTGAGGCAAATAGAGTTAAGTAACTTACCCAATATCCCATAGTTATTAGGTGTCTGAGGCTAGATTTGAACTCAGATCTGACTCCAGACCTACCACTCTAAGCACTATGGCACCACCTAGCAGTCCCAGAAGATGATTATCCAGTCCTATAAAAATAATAGCAGGAAATTTACAACTTAGAACGAGCTAAGGCTGGCAAGGAAAGGGAGTTGCAAAAAGTGATATTTTAAATGTTATGTATGTTATGGAAAAGAAAAGTGTGGAACAGGAATAGGACTCATGCTCAGGGCAGATGGGATGATAACAGACAATAGAAGAAAAGGTATAACTGGTCAATTCTCTTTTTGTTACTCTTTTTGTGCCGAAGACAATGATCTTTGGGTTGGAAAAGACAGAACAAAAATTACTAACTGGGCATTGAAAGTCAAGAGAAATAAGGGGATAGGTAATAAGAAAGCCCCATCTGTCCTTGGTGAGGTCAGTTTCCCAAGTCCAGAAGAATGACATCGCAGGGTGCTGAAAGAAATGGAGGATGTGATTGCTAAGCCATTTTCAGGGAACCTTGAAAGATCATTAAGAATGGAACAGGTATGGCAGGACTGGAGAATGACTTATTTTCTAAAACTGGAAGAGAATGTAATCTGCAAATTATGGACCAGTGAGTTTCGTTTTAATGCTTAGCAAAAGTTTGAGAATATGAATAATAGCTAGCATCTACACAACGCTTTAAGGCTTGTGAAGCACCTTACAAATAATGTCATCCTCATCACAACCCAGGGAGGTAGGTGCTATTATTATTCCATTTTACAGTTGAGGAAACTGAGGCAGACAGAGGCTAAGTGACTTGTCCAGGGTTACAGCCAGTCAATGTCAGAGGCTACATTTGAATTCAGGCCTTACTGATTCCAAGGCCAGTGCTCTATCCTTTGCGCAGCCTCTAAAATATATTGTTAAAGGGACATTTAGAGAAAGAAATGATGGTTTTTAAAAAGCTAGCAAGACTTTGTTAAGAACAAGCTATTTCCTTTTTAGATGGGGTTACTAGAATGGTAGTTCAGGAAAATATCATCGATAACTTCATCCAGAAGTTCCCAAGCCCTAGATGTTAGCTTCCTAGGACCCCATGCTAGTTTGGGCTCTAAGAAAGACCTAGGGTTGAGGAAGGAAACAGTAAACTTTACTTAAAGCTGAGTAGACCTCATCTAAGGTATTGGGTTCGGTTCCGAGGGCCACAGTTTAGGAAGAGCATTGATAAACTGAAGAGGGTCCCAAGTATGATTATCAAAATGGTGAAGGACTTTGAAAACATGCTGTAGAGGAATCAATGGAAGGAACTGAAGATATTGAGTTTGGAAAAGAGAAAACTTAGGGGTGTGTGTGTGTGGCTCAGGGAGAGGAGTCGGGGGGCAGGGGCGGGGCCGGGGAGGAGAGCTGCCTCTAATTGTTTAAAGGGCTGCCATGTGGCAAAGGGCTTACGCTTATTTTGAAGGTCCAAAAAGAGGAAAGACTAGGAGCAATGGATGGAAGTTGATGAAGAGGAAGTGTTAAACTCAATGAAATAAAAGTTTGGGAATTTTTGTTTTATTTGGACAATTAGAGCTATCCAAGATTGGTATAGGCTACCTCTAGGTGTAATGGGTTCCCATTCATTTGAGGTCTTCAAGTGAGGATGAGAATACTACTTGGGAGTATTGTAGATGCCATTATTGGTCAGGCTGGTACCAGTTAAACTAGTTGATATCTCGGGTACCTTCCATCTTTGAGATTCTGGGATTCTTTGAGTACCCATCCCCAAATTATATACCCCAAGACAATCCTTTGGCAAAATTGGGAATGATCCCCTCTGGTAAAAGGAAAGAGTCTTTGGCAGGGCATCAGGAGCCAGAGGTTCTAATGTTAGCTTTGCCCCTAACATGCTTTGTGACCTTTCAAAGTCATTTCCCATCTTTGGGCCTCAATTTCCTATTCTGTCAAATGCAAGATTTGCATGACATGGTCTCCATGGTTCCTTCCATGTCTGAGTGGGAAAAAAACATAAAGAATAAATCAGTTAACTTCCTTGAGCCTGTTCCCTTATCTATAAAATACATCGAATAACCTCCCTCACAGAGATGATGAGAAAATTAAATAAAATAACAGGTGAGAACAAGCTTTAATTAGACACAGATGCAAAGAATTAAAATTATCATGGTATCATCATTTTCTTTTGCACCTGGTCTGCCCTTTCTGTGGCCTTCTCCCTTAGATGTCACCCTTTCCAATCCTGCATGCCTTTACCCAGTGTCTACATGTCCCTCCCTTCCATCCCTGTCAATAAAAACCTGTTGTTCAAGGAAGATTGTGATAAGTCATTTCTGCTGAGAACACTTGAATATGGCTCTCTCTAATGGGTAGAGGGAAGGGAGGGTATGGCAATTGGAGGAGGTGAGGGAATTTCAAGAAGGCAAAGATTTAAGGCAAAAAAATGAAAGCTTTTATGCTGAAATTTTAGCCAGTAGGTTGGAAAGACACACTTTGGGGTAGAGTCTTCCCAATGTCCACAAATTAATAATCACTATTATTTCTATACCATTTTTCAGTTTATAAAAATTGTTTCTTCACAATAACCCTGAGAGGATAAGAAAAAACAATAATCTTTACAGGTAGGAAAAAATCTAAGGGATTTAAGTGAATGCCTAAGGCCATACAGCCAGTCAATGTCCAAGTCAGGATTCAAAGTCAAGACTTCTGACCCAAATTCTGTACTCTTTCCACTGCTCCACAAGGTCTTGGCATCAAATAGGGGCTGACTGTGGTGCTGGCTTGCTCATGATAGAGGAAACAACCCAAGAACCAAGAATGAGAAAGAAGCTCAGGGACACTTGAACCAAGTTGGGCCTCTCCACCTTCCCCTAGCCAGACCTCCTTTCCCAACACAGTGGGGAGAGATAACAGGCAGAGAAGAAGGAAAGTGTAGGAAAATATCACCTAGATGGTGGGAAAGTTAGAAGAGGGATGGCCTTAGAGCTTGAGAGAGGGCCATTTGTGAACTACAAAGTATTTATGGTTTCTAGGTATAAGGGGACTCCTAATCTAACACCTGAGCCCAGTGGGCAGCACTGGGAAACACAAGAAGACTTTCTTTGTCCCATCTTGGAGAATTCTTGAAGGGAGACTATGGGGTCAAAGCAAGCCTTACCAAAGTCCAAGGTCCAATGGGGAAGAGGGGCAGGGAAGTGGCAGTGAGAGAAGCAGGATCAAAAAGAGCTGCCCACCATCCTGCTGCCCCCCACCCTCTGGCTCTCCAGAGTTTTCTCACCCATCCATAAGGTTAGTGGACCTGAAGTCAGGAAACCAGGGTAATCATATGACATCTGCTATTTAATAGCTTTGTAACCTTGAATATGTCATGTCCCCATTCTGGGCTTCAGTTTTCTCCTCTATAAAATGAAAGAATTGGAATGTGCAATCTCTAAGGTCCCTTCTGGGTCTCACATAGTATCCATGAGCTCTGTACTTACCTAAAATCCCTAGGAGGAGAGATAACAGAAGGGAGCAGAAGGCTAGCCCAGAAATCTGGGAGGAGGACTTGATGGAAAAGATTTGAAGCCCTCCTGGCCCAGTCTACTGCTCCTCTACCTCTGTCTGAGGTGCTCAGACAGAGAGGCTGAATAGATCGCTCTCCTTTAGGTTGTTTGAGGGTGGGTAGTGTTTGTGGTGGTTTTAACCACAACTGGGGAAGTGGTTTATATGTCTTCTACACAGTTCTTTGGAAACCTGGCCCACTAAGACCTTAGGGCCTCTCTGAGCTTGATGCAAGGGCTAAGACTGAAGTGGGGAAGGGGCAGATCCCCAATGTCTGTGCCTGTGGCCTTGGGAACTCCTTTCTCATGCATTTCTCAAAGCCATTATTTCAGCCCCTATCATGTAGAGGAGATACAAAGATAATTAAGACTTGAGTTTTACTCTCAGTGAACATTCAGTCTCATGGGGATAAAAGATCTGGATAGAAGTAAATATAAAACAAATTAGAAAGTAATAAATATTACTTAGGAAAGAACTCCTAATTGACAAGAATTTCAGGGGAAAAAGATGGAAAATAATCTGGCAGTAATTAGACTAGGATCATATACCACAATAAGCTCAAAATGGATATGTGAGCAGAAGATTAAAGATTTTATTTATGGGGCACTAATGATGGACCTTTAAGAGGAAAAGACTATGTCTTTGGGTCCTGGACCTCAAAGCCCCTGAACCCAGATATCTGGCATTTCACCTGAGGCTCCCAGTCTATCCCAGTCAATAATCCTTTTAATTGCCCTTTCACTGGGGTTCTCCCTCCAGCACCTGGCACATCCCAGGCTACTTGCCACTCCTTAATCCCACCCAGATCTTCCCACAGTCTTTCTGTATAAAATATCAATATTATCCTCATGAAATGTACAGACTCACTAGGAGTCTGGTTTTCTTGTTTTGGCATGACCAATAAACTGGCTACTTAAACTGGCTTCAGTGGTTGAATTCTTTTGAGGCAGGCCTGTACACTATACCCTTGAATTTTGGGGTTCCCAGAACCCCTAGACTGCAATATTTTGATTAAGGGAAAAAATTAAAAGAGAACAAAATCAGGAATGTCTTACAGTTATGGCAAGGGGGCAAAATCCTAACCAAGCAATAAATCAAGGCAATTACAGAGGGTTAAAACATAATTTCTAATATATGATATTGAGAAGCTTTTATATGAAATAAATTAATGCAAACAAGAAGGAAAGCAGTTGATTAGAAAAAAATCTTTTAATCAAACATCTCTGATAAGTTTCTGTTTTCTAATATGTATGGGCAAGCATATGTATGTATATATGCATGCATGTATACTTGCACACACATATAGATAGGTACAGAGATATAGACAGAAAAGCACAGAAGTTACTCCCCAATAGATAAGTAGCCAAAATATGAACAATTCTCCAAAGAACTATACCCATATGAAAGATAATAAATAGTGGAACTGAAAATCAAAATAATTCTGAAGTTTCACCTGACAACAAGAAAAGAAGACAAAAGATGGGAACAATCAATGTCGGAGGGGTTGTGGAAAGACAAAAAAAATCAACTAATGAAATATTGGTGAAGCTGTGGGTTGGTCCAAATGTTCTTGGAAGATTTTGGAATTGTGCTAAGAAAGTGACTAAAATATCCATACCTTTGTCCCAGAGATTTTGCTGCTAAGTATATATTCCCAAAGGAAGTCAGTGATAAGAAGAAAGATACACCAAAATATCTGTAACAGCACTATTTGTAATTGTAAGGAACTGAAAACAAAATAGATGGATTGGGGAATGGCTAGGCAAGAAGAGTAAAAAGTGCTACATGAAAATTTAGAAGAGACAACTCATTTCCATTTGGGAATAATTGGGAAGAATCTTGGAAGGAGGAGGAGTTAGACTTGGGCTTTGAGGGATGGATAGCTTTGTCATTAAGTAGAGATCGGGGTTAGGAAGGCATTCTCAGTGGAGGGGGCAACATGAACAAAGGTAAGAAATACAGATCATGTAGAGTGAGGTTCTATTTTGGCACTATTTTTCTAGGTTTAGTATGCTTTTTCTATTTTAGTATTTTTTGTTTACATACACACACATACATACATTATATATATATATATATATATATATATATATATATATATATATATATATATATATTCTTTCTTCTTCCTTCTCCTAGAAAGTCACCCCTAAGAACAAAAAAGAGAAAAAAAAAAAGGTTTAGCAAAGCTAACCAACTTTGTAAGTATCATAGTGGAGTAGAGGAAACCTTCTAACAGTTCTTCAGCCTGTCCCTACTCTGATCATCTCCACTCACCTAAAGCTTGGACTCCACTCCTGGCTCCCTCCCATTCCAATAAATAAGCATTCCATCTTACCTTGCTGGTGTGCAAGCTTCCACACTACTTCCTGCAGTCTCCTTTTTCCCTACCATCTCCCCACATTTTACAGCACACTTTTATGTGTTATACAGTATTCTACCATTAGAATGTAAGCTCTCTGAGAGCAGGAACTGTGTTGCTTGCCTATATCTGTGTCCCCTGCACTCAGTACAAGGCATAGGCTACAGTAAGCACTTAATAAATGCTCTCTACCTATCCATCTAGTTCTTCATACATGTAGTCACTCACCTCTGCAAGGAAGGGAGGGAGATGTAGTCTCATATCTCTTCTTTGGAGCCTATAATAGTAATTTAAAATGAAAAGATCTTTCTCATTAATTAATGGGCCCACATGATCCTCTTAAACTGCCTGGAAGCCTGGGTCACATGTGGTAGGAGGAGCTTGCTAGAGAGGGAAAGGGAAGACTAGAGCAGAACCAGGAGGAAGTAAGTGAGTGGGGTCAGGTCAGAGGGGAAAGAACACAGGTAACTGACACAGGCCAACTGACACAGGTCCAATTGACACAGTGTGACAGCTGATAATGACAAGCTCCTGGCTGAGGGAAAGGAGGTTTGAGAATGGCTTGCCCTCTGCAGTGATCATATTTATTAACTTCTTGTCACCATGACCGATTTTGCTTTCTGGTTCTGGGATTTGGCTTTCTGGGATTTAAATAAATGTTTTTCTCGTGCCATCTATATGGAGAGTCTTTTATATTTTGCGATTGAGAACTACTCTGGCATATTCATAGTCACCACCAGTGTTGTGAATATTGCCTTGGTGATACAAGGCCTTATAATTTTGGTCCTTATTTCACAGCATTTTCTTTTGATTATTTTGTCTTTGTTATTTCTATTGATTTTGCCATAATATTATAAGAGTTGAGTCATACTCAAATAGAAACATGTCTGCAGGTCACATGTTGAATTCGTTGTTGTTTGGTGGGTTTTTTCAGTCATGTCTGACTCTTTGGGACCCCATTTGAATTTTTTTTTTTGGCAGAGTTGCTGGAGTGATTTGCCATTTCCATTTCCTGCTAATTTTGTAGATGTAAAGGAGAGGGATTTTGTTATACTTTTTTACAACTTAGTTTCCCAGGATCCATAATCATGTTAATGTCTAGTCTCCAGGTGCTACATAATAACTCCCAGAATAGTTTCAAGGATCCTAGCTAATAATTCTTAGAATCACAGTGACAGTTGACAGTCCTACTGAGGCTGTGTCATAAGATATAGGAGTGACATAGTTGATATTTACTCTGTGCGGAATGACAATATGGCTAAAGTTAAATTGTGAGCTTAATTGTTGGCAAAATGCCTTCTCTGTTTGTTACTCTATAAATCAGGTAGACACTGGCCAAGGAATGCTGGTGTCCTTCCTCACCTCCTCCTAGCTGGCCACCACTTGGAGTAATAAACTGATTTGCATCCCCTGTCTGCTGCTCCTTTATCTTTCTTTGATTTGGCTGAATCTGATGTGAACTTGCCAGGAGCTGAGCTCCTGTGTTATCTACTCTGTTACAGTAGACCATTTTAAGTGACTCGCCCAGGGTCACACAGCTAGTCAATGTCTTCAGCTAGTTTTGAACTAATGAAGATGAGTTTTCCTGACTCCAGGTCCAGCACTCTGTCCACTGCCACCAAGTTGCCTACATATTGACATTATCTATACTGCATTGTATTTTTATTTATTTTGTTAAGCATTTTCCAGTTACATTTTAATCTTTTTCAAGCTGCTATGTTTCCCTGGTTCTATTTATTTCACTCTACATAAGTTCATATAAGCCTTATCACATTTTTCTATAGTATTTTCATATGTTTATGTACTATAGTCTTTTAGCTATTCTCCAATCAACGGACTTTTACTTTGTTTCTAGTTTCTTGCAACTACAAAATCTACTGTAAAAATGTATTACAAATCTTTCAGTGTCCATGAGATCTTTTGTTCATTGATTTCCTTGAGAGTAAATGCTGACTAGTGGAATCTCTGGATCAAAGGGTATGGACATTTTAGTTACTTTCTTAGCATAATTACAATTGCTTTCCAGAATAGTTGAACCAGTTCCCAGCTCCATCAACAATGCATCAGTGTGTTTATCTTTCTATAGCCACTCCAAAATCAACCATTCCTGTCTTTTGTCATTTTGATCGATTAGCTGAGTGTAATGTAAAACTTCAGAATTGTTTTGACGTATATTTGTCTTATCATTAGTGCCTTGGAACATTCTTTTGTATAGTTGTTAATAATTTGAAATTTAAAGAACTATTTGTTCGTGATCACTTTTGGTCCTATATGTGTGCCTTGGTTCCTGATATATCCTGATGATTGGAGATGCTGGATGAGAAGATTTTTCCTAGTGGACCATTTCCCTTCCTACTCTAGTGATCTAAAAAAAATCAGGCTTTACAGACAAGTTGGAGCCAGATTGTTGAAGGTCCTTTGATGCCAAACAGGTATCTAACAGGTAAAGGTGAGTTGCTAAAGGTTTTCAAGCACATTGTTAGATCTGCACATTTGAAGGATGTCTCAGGCAGCATGAGCAGGTTTGATTGAAGGAGGAAGGGGTAGACATAGTAAGATCATTTGGGAAGCTATTACAGTAGCTGATCCTCAGTTCATCCTCAGAAGGTTGGACAGTTTCTAACTTTGGTAACCCCATACCTGTCATATTGTCTCAGGATGTCTCTAGGATCCCTTCCTTCCCAAAGAAGAGCAGGGAAGTTGTAAAGTGTCTTTCCTCTTCCTATCTGCCTTTTGAAATCTTCCCCATCTTACTCAGTCCAGTTCAGATTTTATTTCCTCTGGGAAATACACTTTTGTCCCTGAAGAAGCTTCTCTAACTTTGACCATCCCTTCTGTATCCTGGTTTGGTTAGAGATACACCATGGTGCAGGGGGAAGAATATCAGATTAGGATTCAGAGATCTTGGATTCAAAACCTAGCACTGCCTTTTTAAACAAGCTACTTCCCTCCTCTGGACCTCAGCTTTCTTATCTGTAAAATAAAAGCACTAGACTGATGAGTCACATGACTTTTCATAAATTGTGAAAAAATATGGAACTAAATAGGAGGCAATGGGACATAGGGGAAAGAGTACAGGTTCTGGAGTCAGGAGAGCTGAGTTCAAAGGATGGTTTTAGCACCTGGACAAGTCACTTCCCCTATATGAGCCTTAGTTTCTTCATCTGCAAAGTTAGGAGGTAAGACTCAATGTTGTCTATACTCTGATGAGTCTAGACTCTAAAATACATAATACAGATGATGTCCAAACTAAACTCTCTTGTGATTGGTTCACCAGGACCCCAGGATATGCCTGCTGCTTCTGAAGAAGGGTGACTCAACTCCCTCTGTGCCCAGACTGCAACATCTGGAGCAGATGAACCCCACAACTAGATAGAGTGGGGGAGGAGCAGGTCTAACAAAGAGCCTTATTTTCTGTTTCCAGCAGAGCTAGCCTTCTCTAAGGAATGAAAAGCTAAGCCATGACAACAAGCATTTATTAAGCACCTAGGATGTGCAGTCACTGTGTTAAGGGAAGAAGGAAATAAGCAGGTGAAGACAAGTAGGAAATGTGTGCCCCACAGACTGATTGTCTGAGGGGGGCATGGTGTAGCTGAAAGAGAAAGAAAGACATAATGCCCTAACCTCCCACATGACTGTCTGACCACTCCAAGCAGACATGGTCTCCCCATGAGGAAGCCAGACTCATACTAATCTCATCATCAGAAACTTCCTTAGTTTCTTATGAGAAAAGGAACTGAATTTGGCTGAGTTTGTAAAAACAACCTCCTTCTGGAGAGTGTAAAGCATCTGACAGATCCTCCTGTTAATCCAAGCCTCTGCCATCCTCCTCCTCCTCCTCCTTCTCTTCCTCCTCTATAATCCATGTAGGTGAGACATTGATGGGAATGCTACACAGTAGTGTGCTGGTAAATAAATAACAACTAGTTTGGGAGAGGAGGGGGTGGGGGGAGTTATACATATTAAAACAATATATATTATTCACATTTTATCTATCACTTTCTTAAATCTAGAGAATCAAGAAAACAATAAATCAAGTGTTTGATTTGCAGTGTTTGCTGATTTTCAAGCTGTAAATGTTCACAATGAAAATTTAACAATCAGCACATCAGTTGGAGTTGGTTCTAACACATCCCTGAATACCACCATGAGACACTGATGGCCAGGACAGATGAAAAGATAGAATGAATCCAAATGAACACATAGTCACTGGGCACCCTCTGTGGAGAGTAAGTCATTGAATTCACTTTAATACAATTCAGCAAATATTTATTAAATACACACTATGACCCAGGTGAGATCTATGTATAATTCATGCATGAACCCTCCCCTCATCCTCATTATGTCACTGGTCCACTTTGAGAACAAAGTGTCAAGTCCTGAAATAAATCAAAGTCATGAGTTGAGGAATAAATCATCTTTAATTGAGACAACAGGATAGTAAGGCTGCTCAGTGGATTTCCCAACTAAAAAGACACATGAAAAAGTTTTTGTAGTTTTATAGAACAAGGCAAGGACACTAAAAGATGAGATCTAGCTTAAGCTGGGCTCCCCACAAGGCAAAATCCCTGGGTGAGGGGACTTAGGGTATGGTTCAGTTCAACCTAATCAAGAGTAAATATCCTAGGAATAGAAATGTAAGGACATTACAGATGAGGTCTGTGGGTGCTGGGTGTACCCCAAAATACAGACAGTCCGGGTAGTGCTTGAATGAATTCGACTCAAGCCTTCTTAAAGTCAAAGAAAACAAAGTTTATTAAGGATTCGCCTAATTGGGTTGCCTCTTACAGAGCCTAAGCATTTGTAACGCTTGTTTTCACAAGCTGGCCAGAGAGAATCCCAGTTAGACAGTCTGAGCTGGATTGGATCTGAGCGCCTTCATGGAGGCACGGTGGGACTTAAATACAGAAAAGACAATAGAACGGATGGGGGGTGGGGGTGGGGGGTGGTCTGGTAGTCTAGAGTGATGGGGAAGAAGTTCAGGAAGGGCCTCCAAGGAGGATTAAAGGTTGGAAATGGCTGGAGGTAGTCAACAAACATCAGACTAGGGGGCGCCTAGGTGGTAAACAGGTAGGGCAATCAAGAGATAACAGACAATGGTCAGGTTCTGTGGAGAGATACAAGGGGAGCTCAATTTGAGTATGAAAAGCCAGGTTAAGTGAGGAGATTCCAGGGGAGCTCAAGGAAGTTCCCAGAGTCAGAAACCCATCCTTACTGAAATTTTGACATGACCATATGTCTAAGAGGATCAGGAAGTCCCATATTACAATTGGTATTAACAATTTTCAGCCATTACATTAACAACTACATTAACAGTTTTGTCAGAAAGTCAAACAACAACAAAGAGATCTGCAAGGACTTCCAGTGCAAGTTCCGTGAGTTAAACCTTGTCACACCTATTTCTTATACCTGTGTGTATTTGTGGGAAGCAGTGAATCAGATTCTTAAGAGGCTTTGTATTAACTGTCATCATCGTCATCTTCTTTCTCCTTTTTCTTCTTCTTTCTCCTCCTCCATTTTCTTCTTCTTCTTTCTCCTTTTTCTTCTCCTTTCTCCTCCTCCTCTTCCTTTTTCTTTCTCCTTTTTCTTCTTCTCTTCCTTCTTCTTCTTTCTCCTCCTCCTTCTCCTTTTTATTGTTTTTTTTTTCAAAAAGCTGGAACAACTTACTTTTGTTCTGTGCTATTTTCACTTTGATTTCTTGAAATATAGATCTGAAATGAGGGCTTAAAAAGCCCACTGTGATTCAAATGAACTTACTTGACTAGCCTTTAAACTCAAATCATTTTGGCTTTCATAAAATGGCCATCAATAGGCCAGCCCAGGCCTCTCTGGCTTATTGTTTAGGTTTTAATGACTTAGAATGAGGGTAAATAGCAATTGTTTTCTATTCTGGTCAGAAACTTGGAGGGTCTTCCTCTCCCAGGTGATATCTTTGAGATGGTAAATTGGGCTATCTTTTGTCTAACTTCTTACCTGACCCTTAGTCTTTGAATTGCCATGGCCTCAGACAAACTGAGACCTGGGGAAGACTTTAATTTAGAAAGTCCAAGGTTACCCACTTCATCCTGGGTCATCACCAGTCATCTTGAACCTTTGTCTTGCCACTGGACTCTAATAACTCTGGAGGAAAAGAGAAAGACTGACTTCATGCTCATGATGCTGTTGATCTTTTTTGAGAATGAAGAATTAGCTACAACAATCCTTCCCTCCAGAAGCTCGCAGCCTAGCAGCAGAATCAGGGCAGCCAGAGGGAAAGAATATAGTATGTGATTAAATTACAAGATGAGTGGTCCAGACAGAGGTCAGGTGAGGGGGAACTTGGAGTAGTCAGGGAAGGCTTCCTAGAAGGGAGTAGCTTTGAGCTGACCCTAAAGATGACTAGATTTCAAGAGGTAGAAGGTGGAGAGGAGAAGGAATTTGCCTGATCTCTCTATCTGAAAATCCCTTGAGTTTCCTTCAAAGCTCAGCTCAAATGTAGCCTTCTTCATGAGGCTTTTCCTGATTTCCTGAATGGCTAGCAGATCCTCCAGATCTCCTTGCAATTATTGTGTACATATATTTTTTCTTTTTTAAAAATTTTTTCATTCATTTTTTCATTTTATAATTAACTACAAAACACAAAAAGAAAAAAAACATTTCCATGTACGTAATAGAACATGAGAGGATTCAATATAAAACAATAAATATCTATTTCATGAAAACATATAAGGCCTACACATTTTTTTCAAAGCAACCCAGCATTTTTTTACTTCCTTCTAGGTTTTTTTTTTGTTCTCTGCTGTGTGCTTTTTATTTTTTTCTTCACTCTCAGAGAAGGTTACAATTAAACATGAATATATATATGTACATATATATGTATATATACACACACATATCTGCATACATATTTATCTATATATCTATAAACATATATCTATAAACACACATATATAGATACACACATATACATGCAAGACCATACTATGCATATTTCTATTTGTTAGTTCTTCCTCTGGACCTTCATTGGTCCAAGTTTTCCCATGGTTTTTCTAATTTAACTAGCTCATCATTTCTTAATATCACAGCAGTAATTCCATTACAGCAATACTCTGTCTAAGAGATTGTCTATGAAAGTTTCCCCCCAGTTTTCTGCTTTCCTTCTAATCTTAGCTATACTGGTTTTATTTATACAAGAAAATTTTAATTTAATTTAAAATAATCAAAATAATCAAAAAAACAATACTCTCACCTTATAATTTCAGGTCTGATACTGATGAAGGCTAGAAGGGGTGTTGGTGAGATCCCCACAAAGACTGGGGTACCAGGGGCAGGTCACCTGGAATGAATTCATGGACTCTAGCATTCTTGAAGTCAAAGTAAAGATTTATTATGCTTTTCAGTAGGCAAGAGTTCTTAGGGAACCTATGATTTGAATGGGGTACAGGTAAAGTTTATATAGAATATTTTATAGTAAAATATATTCCAAATATGCAAACTAGGTGATTCAGGGAGGAATTAGGGAGTGGTTAAGGAATGGTTAGTTTTAAAAGGAACATGCATTTTTAGTTATCTACTGCACAGGTATTTATCCAGAGTCCACTGGGAAATAGCTCAAAGAAGGGTAATATGGAGGTGTGGTTTTAGGCCTGAAGCATCACTAAGTCAACTAATGGTCAGGACTGACTAAAGAATACCAGCTCTTCTCAATGTCTTCTCAGACAAGACAAATGTAAGAGAGCATACATATGTCTAAGTCTAGGACACATATGATTGGTCAGTGAGTAGTAAATGTTGTTATGACCCAGTACACAGCCAGTTCAGCCAGTCTATAGATGGTACAAACTAAATAAATTCCATAGGTGCAGCTGGCTACTGTAGCAGGAAGAGAGATAAAAGTTTTGCTAGGGCAGGCTGTGTCCTTGGGCTGGGGAGAAATTGTCTGGGATAGTGTTTTGACACTAGGGAGAAATATGATTTTTTGAGAAAAATGTGATGCACCCAAGCACCCCATCAGTACTGCCAAATCTCCTTTACATTTTTTTCCCTTAGTTTCTTTGAAATCCTTGACCTTTTGTCCTTCTGAATGATTTTTGTTATTTTTTTCTAACTCAGTAATATTTTTTTGAAATTTAATTGGGATGGCATTGAACAAATACATTAATTAGGTCACTTTTTATTATATTGGCTTTCCCATGAACAATGAATAATTCTCCAATTATTTGTATCTGACATTATTTGTATAAAGAGTGTTTTATGTTGACAATCAAGTAGTTCCTGTGTCTGTTTTGGCAGGTATACTCTCAGATATTTTAAATGGTCTAATACAACTCTGAATAATATTATAACAGAGTGTAGTTTCCCTATTTTTCTCTTTTAAATAAATCTATTTTATTGTGTACATACTTTGTAAACATTAATGTCTCCCCTTGAGAGCAGGGAATTGTTTTATTTTTCTATTGCTTTTTTTTTGAGACCCAAGTACATGTATATAATAGACACTTAATAAATGCTTTTTGAATAATTGATTGACACAAGGTTGAGTAAAGAGGCAAAGAATGAGTCTGGTGTTGGTTAATGAGTATTGGTATCAGTGTATGTATGAGACTGACTGGAGACATCAAAATCTCAGAGAAAGGGAGAGCAAATCTTAGTTCTGTGTTCTCTGCTGTTCCCTTCACCTGTGTGGGAAACCAAAAGCTATCTGGACTACCCCATCGCAGCAAACAAACGGCCTTGCGACATGCCACCCAGGATTTGGAACATTCCTCCATTATCTTAATCTTTCCTTTTATTGCCCCTCCTAGCTTCTACCCTCTGGAAACCCCCTCCTTCCTCTAGTACAACTATAATTACTGCTGCTCTGACCCTCAATAAACGAGACTTGATCAGAAAGCCTGTCTTGTCTCCATTCTCCGCGTCTCCTGTCCCCTGCCCCTCTTTTCGTCCTCCAGGTCCCCGTTCTTGTCCCGCGGGCCGGGACAACCTGGACCCTCATCACTTTTCCAATCTTTCTGCCTCTAGTTTATCCTTCATATGCTACCAGTCATCTTCCTAATGTATACATCTGAACCCTAGGATCTTTGATCTGGAAGGGAGTCTAGAACAAAGAATGTAAGAACTGAAAGAGACTACAAGGCATCTAATTCAAACTTTTCTTTTCATAGTTGAGGAAACTAAAGAGGGGACAGATATGATTTGCCCAGAGTCACACAGCCAGTTAGTTGTAGAGCTGAGACTAGAACCCAGGTCACCTGATTCCCCATCCAGGACTCACACTACTCAGATCCTTTTCTGAGAACAAATAAGAAACATAAGGACATTAAGGGTCTGGGTGGGTGAGGAGAGAGTGGCAAAGGGATGGGTGGGATGCTATTGACAATAGAGAAGAGGAATTAGTCCCCCTGGCATTTTGCTTTCGCCTTTGTGGTTGTTATTTCATTTCAGTCGTGTCTGATTCTTTGTGACCCCATCTGAGGTTTTTTTGGCAAAGATATTGGAGTGATGTGCCTTTTCCTTTTCTAGATCGTTTTCCAGAAGAGGAAAGTGGGGCAAATTGGGTTAAGTGACATGCCCAGGGTCACACAGCTAGTAAGTGTCTTGAGATTGTATTTGAACTCAGGTCTTCCTGACTCCAGGCCCAGAGCTCTGTCCATTGTTCCATTTGCTCTGTGTAGGGCAATGATTTTTCAGATTGAATAAAGTTGAGCCAAAATTATCATGAAGCACTTGAACCAGGTGTGGTGGCACATATCTGTGTGCCTGCCACTGAGGAGGAAGCAGGAGTCACAGAGCTGCCTAAGGAGGGGTGAGCTTTCTCTGGTTGGAAAACATAACCAATCAAAGCTCCTGACAGAAAATTGTTAGTATGATGACAGAAATTGCTACTATCATGAATAATATGGACTGCCTTTCCCTTTAATGATCCTTATAAAGTCAGAATTTCAGTAACGTCCTCCCATTCCTCCTCTTAAGATATTTATTAATGATTAGGTTGAGCTGAACCATACCCTAAGAACCCCCACCCAGGAATTTTGCCTTGTGGGGAGCTCAGTTCAAGCTGGATCTCAGCTTCTAATGTCCTTACTCCCTTCCATTGGGATTCATAGCATGAAGGACAAAACAGCCAGAAGGAAGTGACTTTCTTTGCCTGGATTGCCAGAGTCTCTCTTGACTAGGCCTTGCTACCTCATTCTGCCTCCTCCACCTCTCCTCCTAAAGGTATAAGAAGCTTTTGTATGGGTCTTAGAGTTGGGAAATCCTTAGGATAGAAGGTTTGCTATCCTGTTATCCTAATTAAAGAGGTTTTATTCCACAACTCATGGCTTAGATTTATTTCAGAACTTGACACTCTTAAGCCAATCAGCAGTGCTATTTGGTCCATAAGTAACCTCTTACCATAAGTAACTTCCAGCCTGGGTAAGATAGAAGATCCAGAGAAGAAGAATAAGAAGGAAGATGAAGAGGAGATATAGAAGAAAACGTAAAAGGAGGATGTGGAGAGGGAGAAGAAGAAAAAAAGAGGAGGAAGAAGAGGACAGAAGGAAAAGAAAGAGAGGAGAAAAAGGAGAGAGGAAGACATGAAAAGGAGAAGGGACAGAAGAAGAGGGATCACAGCCATCAGTACTCCAACAAACACAACAGCCAATAAATACCACGGATAACAACCAACTACCTATGGCAAACTTGAAACCCTGGAAAGGTTAAATGGTAAGAAAGAATACAAATGTGTCAAAAGAATTCAAGTCTAACTCAAGCCTTAGATATTCATTCAACACCTTCTTCTTCTTCCTCCATCAGCCTCCTCCCACCTGTGACTGGGAAACAAAGCACTAGGCTCCTCCTAAAACCTTCTTTCATACAGGGCAGAAACTGGTAACTCTGATTGGTTTCAACTCCAAAGAACAAGATTCCTGGTGTCTCTTTCTCTCCCCACCCACCTCTATATCTCACCTTCCTTTTATATGTTGTCTTCTCCTCATTAGACTATAAACTCCTTGAGAGCAAGTACTGTTTTTTTATTTATTTGTATTCCAAGGGCTTAGCACAATGCCTGATTCATAGTAGGTGAATGTGAAATGAAATTAAAATGTGAAAAATGATATTAATAGCCAATATCATGAGGAAGTTCAGAGTTTTCCCCCACTCTCCTTCTTCCAAAGTTGTGAAGTTCAGTTTTTCTTCAGAAGGACATTACTGATAATGAGATCTCATTGACTTTTCTTATCCTGGTCAAAATCCACCCAAGCTTGAAAAGAATTTGATCTAAAATGGGGAAGCCCACTGTGTTCTACTCAAGCTTGGGTAGAGACATATTCTTTTGTCTAGATGGCATAAGGCTGGGAGAGGTCTGGTATATAGATATTTTCTCTGTCCAAAGGTGCATTGATGAGTGACACTAGCCCCAGTTGAAAGGGTATATAAACTGTGCAGCCTAAACCTGAAGTGAGCTGAGGTACTGCCTGCAGCTCCCATGTATGCATGGTCTGCCTGCTTAGAGAGAAATAAACATGCATACAGCCTAATTCTGTCTGTCTTTCTTAGATTAAATTCTAGAGGTTGGCAGTGCTGAATAAATGTTTATTGAATTGAATACTACATTCTAGGGTAACAAAAACATTCCCAAGTGTTGTTACTTTTGAGTTGCTTTGCATGCTTTTTGAATAAATGCTCCAAAGAAGATAGATGTCACACAGTTGGAGATAGGCAAAAGCTCTTCTTTGAATTTTCAAAGAGTATGAAAAGGGTTAATTCCACAAACTTCAAGTCAGAGTTTCTAGAACATTTTATTATGCCAATCGTTTTATAAACACCAAGAAAGGGAAACAGTGAGGAGCCAGCATAAGTTCATTAAGAACAGGCCATATGTTGTAATCAACAAATGGAGTACTAGACATTTTCTGTGATCTTCAAGACTTCTCAAAACTCTCCAATATAAGAATTATGCACAAGAGATAAATTAATTGTAGTTTTCTCTACAGACTAAGATACCAAGAACCTAAGGAGACCCAGGGAATTAATAGCCAACCCCCTCTAGATTAATCTCTAACCCTCAGCTTACTCATTTAACCCCCCCTGCTCTGGTAGGGTTGCAGAATGGGACCCATAGGTTTGTATTCTGGGATCCACCCAGCAATGCTGCTGCAGCTGCTGCTCTGGCCAGCACAAGCCTCCAATCCTGTCCCAACTCCACCACTCCAAGGCAAAGACAATAGAACTAAACTCTGCCCCTGTCAGTCAATCTCCTTTAACAAGGAAGTAGAGATATAGAAAAACCCAGTGCACTCTGCCTGGAGCAGTGATCCTTCAGCCTAATGTCCTGTCGCATGGTTCAGCCAGATGGATCTGGCACTGGCCCCCAATGTGTGGAGGGCTCTACCATGCCTCCACTGATTGGAGTGGTAATATCCATAGAGGCAGTTAGGTGGTGCCATGGATGGAGCTGCAGGCCTGGCATCAGGAAGAGCTGAGTTCAGATGTGACCTCACTAACTAGTTGTGTGACTCTGGGCAACTCAATTAACTTCAATCTGCCTCAATTTCCTCATCTGTAAAATGAGAATGATAATAGCACCTTCCTCCCAGATTGTTGTGAGGATTAAATGAGGTAATAAATTGGAAAGCACTCAGCACAGTACACAGCAAGTGCCATAACACAGGCTAGCCAGAAGAAGCCACACAAGGACACTCGTGAGGTCTCTCCTAAGAACTTTGGAACTGATTGTGTGACATGGGAGATAGTGGCACAGGACCGCTCAGCATGGCATGCCCACATCAGAGAAGGTGCAAAGCAGAATTGAAACAGCTCAAAGGAAACACAGGATGAGTAAATTTTGAGAATCCACCCCAAAAGCTCAAACTATTTCTGCCCGACCTGTAAAACATTCCAATTTCATATTGGCCTGATCAGCCAGTCAGACACAATGACTAGCATAGTCATTGCTCCTCTATGAGAATGAAGGACAACCAACTACCAATGCTATATAAATGTCAGCTACTAGCTACTACATATGGAATGTGCACAGAAAAGTCCTGAGGCCCAGACACAAGGATGGCCAGAGGTTACCTCTGGGAGGAAGGAGAGGGGTGGGGAACAATCATTTATTAGGCACATACTACATACCAGGTATACTGCTAAGCATTTTGCAAATACTATCTCATTGTATAGGAGTTCTTAATCTGAAGTCCATGGATAGATTTCTGTGGGTTCCTGTTCTTGGATGGGAAAAACAAACAAAATGTTATACTTGTATTCTGATATAATTGGTTTCTTTTGTAATTCTATGTATTTTGTTTTATGCATTTAAAACAATCCTGTGAAAGAGGTACTATTTTTATCCCTGTCTTATAGGTAAGGAAGCTGAGACTGGTAGAGGTTAAGTGACTTGCCCAGGGTCATACTGCAGGCATCTGAGCCCAGTTTCAAATCCTGGTCTTCCTGATTCCAGGGGAAGATGCTCTAGCCACTAGGCACCTAAGGGTGACTCACAATCCCATGGGACCACTAGTATCTTTTGATGGCAGTGTCCTGTTGCTCTTGCTGGCCTCCACTGGACTTGTTGTCTTTATCAGACACTGCTCTATGGACTCTGATATCCTGAATGATAGAGGTAGCTAAGTGGCTTAGTGGAGAGACACTAGGCCTGGAATCAGGAAGACCTGAATTTAAATCTATCCTCAGACACTTACTAGCTGTCTGACCCTGAGCAAGTCACTTAATCTCTGTTTGCCTTAATCCACTGGAGAAGGAAATGGCAAAGCGCTCCAGTAACTTTGCCAAGAAAACCCCATGGACAGCAAAGTCCGTGAAATAATAAAGGGTTGAATATGTCTGAATGAACAACAACATACCGAATACTGGGCTTCTAGTTGCATGTTGTGATACTTCTGAATTGTGCTCTACTGGACAGATTGTCAGATGCTTTCATTGCTAGACACACAGTCTGCCAGAAGTTGCTCCACTAGTTGCTTAACTGAAACCAGATACTGCTCACTTCCAGTGTGCCCCTGGCCTGAAATTGTTGACCACCTCTCCTTCCTCATGAGAGTGGTGGGAACTACTGTGCTGTTAATTCAAAGCAGAGGCTTTTCAATGCCCCCAGGTTTGGGTCAGCTTAAACTGGTCCTGAGTCAGACTTAGCTAGATCTTCAAACTCATGACTAGAGAAAAGTTGGTATGAAGGTCCTCCATGTTGGAACAGAGGTGTTAAGGCTCTTCTTGTTAGATGGATTGCCCAGGAGATACCCTAACAGTCTGTGTCCCCTAATCTAGACTAATATCAAAGCAATGAGAAACAGTTACTTCCTGGGTCCTAGAGTCCCTGAGTGGAACCCAGATTGCTCCTACCCCAAAACCATGAATCCTCAAGAAAAGAAGAAAGTGAATCTAGTCCATGTCTGGGAAAAGAAGACACCCTAGGTTAAGTAGCAGCTATCTAAAAATATAGAGGTACAGTGAGTAGAGCATGAAATTAACAGCAGCTCCAAAGAGGAACTAGAAAAACAAAGGAAAGAGAAGGGGTGAGCATTTTGTAATGGGCATGAAGGAGGCACCATTAGGAGAGAGGCTTACTATGCCCAGGGAAGTAGATGGAAGTAATATTTTCTTAGTGTCACAACTACTAGACCCAGCCCCAGCACCTAGGAGTTGGAAACTTCATTCATTCTTATGTGACACTCCTTCATCTCAGACTGCGTTCCTGAGGGGTACTGATAGGCATCTCAACTTAAACACATCCAAAATGAAACTTATTTTATTTCTCCTTATAACCCACTTCCCTATCAAATTTACCTCTTTATCTCAAAGACATAGATAGCCTTCCAGTCATCCAGGGTTAGAACTGAGGCATCATTTCTACCATTCTACTCCCACCTACACTCAGGTGGTCACTACCCTAGCTCAAGCCCTCATCACCTGTTGCCTAGAAGGAGGAGGAGAAGGTATAGGAAACAAATAAAACTATCCTTAGTTGCTGATAACATGATAGTTTATTTAGAAAATCCTAGGGATTTTATTAATCCTAATAAGCAAAAGCACTAATTCAGCAACGTTGTAAGCTACAAAATAAACCCTCAAAAATCAGCATTTCTATACAATAATAACAAAATCTAAGAAGCAACAAGAGGACAGATCCTATTCAAAATAACAACAAAACACATAAAATATTTAGGGATATGTATTCCAAAGCAAATAAAATATTTATGTCAATTCAATTACATAATGCTCTTCAAAGAAAGAAAGGGCAACTTGAGTAGTTGAAGGAATATTCAGTGCTCATGACTGGGTCATGCCAACACAATAAAAGTCAAAATACTATCAAAATTAACTTATAATTTTAATGTTATACTAATCAGACTATTAGAGGGACCCTTTACAGATCTCACTAACCTAATAACAATTCACTTGGAGAAACAAAAAGCCTAGGATATCATGGACAATCACGATAAAAGATACAGAGGAAAGAATAGTACTTTTAGACCTCAAACAATATTATAAAGCATTGACATAAAAATCATTGGGTACTAATTAAAAAATAAAGAGGGAGATCCATCAGACTAGACAAGAGGAAATGACAAACAATGAAACTCAATAACTTCTTGATAAGTTACTTAGAAAACATTTTACTTAGGAAAGATCTCCCTATTTTCTAAAAACTGTTAGGAAAACTGGGAAGCAGTCTCTGGCAGATATTAGGATTAGAAGAATGTCATAAGTGATATTGCACAGTAAGTTAAGAAAGTCTTTTTCTTCATCTCCATTTCCTAGCTTCCCTACTTTCCTTCAAGTTTCAGCTAAAATCTCACCTACTACAAGAAGTCTTTCCCAATTCTCTTTAATGCTAGTTAGTGCCTTCCCTATGAGATTGTCTCTAATATATCTTGTTTGTACATAGTTGTCTTCATGTTATCTTCCCAATGAGACTGTGAGCTCCCTTGGGTCCAGGACTGTTTTTTGGACCTTTTTTCCCCAGCACTTAACACAAGGCAGGTTATATAGTTGGAGCTGAATTAATTCCTGTTGACTTGACTTGACATAACATGACTTTAATTTGAAATAATGTATCATAAAAAGATGAGAGAAGCAGATGATATTCTTTCCACAGCTATCTCTAGAAGATAAATTCTTAACCAAATAAGGGATAAAGGCAATTACAAAGGATAAAATAGATAACTTGGATTACGTGAATTTGAAAAGCTTCTGCACAAACAAAATTAATGCATCTAGGATAAGAAGGGAACTACTTCAAGGGGGAAAATCTTTGCATCAAATTTCTCAGGCTAAAGTTTGCTTTTACATATATATACACATATATACACACGTTCACATATGTAGATATGTATGTGTGTGCATATATATACACTATATATGTATGTACACACATATGTGTGTATATGTATATTATGACCAAAGCCAGTCTCTAATCAATAAATGGTCAAAGGACATGAAAAAAGAGTTTGCAAAAAAGTTACAAACATTAAAATTCATATGAAAGGATGCTCCAAATGAATAGCAAAAAAAAAATTCAAATCAAAGTTACCCTGAGGTTTTACCTCATATCATGTAAATTGGCAAAAAATAATTTAAAAACTGGCAACAGTCAATGTTAAGAGAAAAGATAGGCACACTAGTTCATTGTTGGTGGAGTTGTGAATTAGTACATAATTTCAGAAAGGAATTGGGAATTATGCAAATAAAGTGACTAAACTGTCTATACCCTTTGATCCTGAAATTCCATCACTAGGCTCAGTCCCTAAGGCAGCCACTGACAAGAAGAAAGTCTCTATATACATCAAAATATTGATAACAGCACTTTTTGTAGATGCAAAGAATTAAAAGCAAAGTAAATGCCCATTGGTTAGGGAAAGGTCAAACAAATTGTGGTACTGAATGTAATGGAATATTACTGGGCTAAAAGAAATTATGATGAATACAGAGAAGCATTTAAAGTTTTAGATGCAGTGTGAAGTAAGTGGAGCTAATAAACAGTATACACAATAAATACAAGGTAAATGGTCAGAACAACCATAAAGCAAACATAAGTGAATGCTGGAAAATTACAAAGAATAAGCCTGGCTCCAAAGAACTTATATGAGAAGCCACACTCACTCCTCCCCTACAAAGAAGAGGTAAGTCCACCAGTAAGGCACATTGCATATATTTTCAGACATTTTTTTAATATAATGATTGTTTTAACTGATTTTTTTTTGGTCTCACCCTCTTTCTCTTATTTTATTTTGTTATTTCCAATGGCTGTCTGAGGGGGTATAAGGAGAAGGAAGCTGGGAGAAATTCTGATGATGTGAAAAAAAGTATCAGTGAAATTTACCTTTTAAAAAAAGAATAGATAATATTAGACTGAAAAGAATCTCTGAATAGAGGCAGCATGGTATAGTGGGTACAAAGCTGACTTCAAAGCCAAAAAAGCCTGTGTTCGAATTCCGAGGTTGACATATACTGTCTGCAGTGATCCTGGGCAAGTCATTTCATTTCTCATCTCTTAATACTCTGGGCAACTTTCTAATACTGAAAGGTGCAGAGAAGGTGATGACCTGAATAAGCAAAGGGAATTTCCTCACCTGGAAACGTGGCTCCTTAGAACAACTGTCAAACACATCCAGTCCCTATTGCTGTCAGACCAGGTCATGTCAGTTCTCCTGTGACAATGTTCTCAGCTTCACCCACACTATTCTGGGGCCACAGACAACAAGAGGACAGATGATCCTGAGTTCTACACCACCAGAGCAGTCCAAAGTGAGTCCTGTAGTGTTAAGCAGGGGAAGCCACTGTCATCTACTCCTCAGCTACATTTGGAAAAAGGGAAGACGGTTCCTGCCCTCCAATAGGAGGAAACAACAAATAGTGGAGAATGGAGGCCAAGAAGGGTATTTAGACTTGGAAATTTACCTGAATGGCAAGTAGAACCACAGGGGAGTAAATGGACGCATCCTTTCCGGTAATAATGAATGTGCTGATTTAAATATCATTGATTCAAAACTGGAAAGGGGGCTGGAGGAGGGGGAAAGACCTGGTGGGTGGCCTGTCTGTTGACCCAGTTTCCTACTTACTAAAGGTTGCATACACTGGATGGGTTGAAAAGGTGTAGGATTGCATTCTAGCAATGTCCCATTATTCATTGACTCAGGAATTCCAAGGCTTTCACAGAAAGGCAGTGCAGTTGATTGGAATGAACAGGGAATGTGGAGTCACTGGACCAACTTCCAATCCCAGTTCTACTTACTTGCTGTGTGACCTTAGGCAAACTGCTTAACTTTTCTGGATCTCAGTTCCCTCTAATGGGGTATAGACTCTTGGGACCTACTTGAATTCTCCTTGAATCTTCCCATTTGATCTGGCAGTCTCCAGAGGTCCATGAGCTTTTCATTATTGCTATGCCTAGGTCTCCGTTGCACTCCCCACCCTTGATCCTATCACAACCCCATTTCCCCAGGCTGCTGACCACTCCCATCAAGATCTTCCCTAGATTCGATGTGTATTTCACTCCAGGATACTGGTGAGTCCCATCAAGACCTCTGGACATTCCAGGTTGACCTCGCCTATCAAGACCATCCCTGGGGTTCCAGACTATTTGGCAGTACCTGGATTCTTCTCTCAGTCTTTTTCTGTATTTAAGTTCCATCTCACCTCCTTGAAGGCACTCAGGTTTAATCAAACACAGACTCTGTCTAGCTGAGATTCTATCTGGCCCACTTGTCAATATGAGTGTTACAAAAGGTTAGACTCCTTAAGAGTCAACCCAGGGTGGTGAATCTTTAATAAACTGTTTTTCTTTGACTTTAAGAAGGCTGTGTCAAATCCATTTGAGCAGGACCCAGTGTGTTAGTATTTTGAGTCCCCAGCACACTGAACCTCAACATCTCCACTGTAAAGTAAGTGAGTTGGCTACACAACCTGCAAGAAGGTCTCTTCCAGCTCTAAATTTATGACTCCAGGAACATATCTCCCTTGGTAATTGGATTGGAATGAATTAGAGACCCTTGACAAGCAGCTGGTCTGGGGGAAGAGTAAACATCTCCTGCACTAGCAGATACCATTGACAACAACTTCAAAGTTAGTGTCTAGGGCAGCTGTCATGGCTCCCCTAGGCTCTGTCCCATCTATTCCTTCAAGTTTCCCAAGGTGTCCTGTGGTGAGGATAGGGAGCCACTTCTGTGTGAGAGCTCCTCTAAGAGTTAGGTTGTATGTTGCCTAGCCATGCCTCACATGCCACCCCACCTTACCCACCTGCATGCACACATGTGCACACACATACAAGCCACTCCCTTCACACACACTGATTTTACAGCTCTTGACACTGGATGGGGGTAACCAGAGTAACCAACCCACAGACCACCTCAACAAGAAAAATCCCCATGAACACATCCCTACACACAGCACAAGGGTAAAGAAATCTGAGGTAAATGCCTGGCACCACCATTTCTGCCACATCTGCCAGCATCTCCTGCTAGCTCCTGACATTCACTAAATCTTCTAATGCTTAGTGTGATGCTACAGCTTAGGATACTAGAAAGACTGCTTGCCTGAGCTGGAGTCAGAGGACTTGACTTCTATTTATTGCTTGTGTGACCTTGGGATTAAAGCTACTTTACCTCTCCAGGACTCAGTTTCCTCTACTGTAAAATGAGGAGTAGGACCAGAGACCCTCCCAATTAAACTCTGACTGAAGTAATACATAACTCCCATAGCAACAGACTTCCCCATTAATGGTCTACACCACAGCTGCTCTCATATCCACTGCCTTTCACTATATGCCTACAAACTGCTTCCTACCCAGTGCCCCTAAATGCCATTCCACTCTCCAAAACTGGAGCATCAGCTGCTGCTCTCCCTAGTTTCTGCAGGATCTGGGCAGAGAATCTCCCCAGGGGAATGACGGCAACACCTGCACTTGACTCTTCCTCAATGAACTGCAGCATCTCAATTTCTGGGCAAACAGAAGCAGAGGGTCCAGAATGAGAAAGTAAGGGGATAGTCTCATTGTTCTCTAAACTAGTAAAACCACATCTCAGACATTATGTTCACTTCAGGGATCACATTTTAGGAAGAACATTGATAAATTGACTCACATCAAAAAGAAGGCACCTGAGATGTTAAAGAGACTAGAAACCACTTGATAAAAGGATCGATTGGAGGAACTGTGGGTATATAGCATAGAGAAGAGAAGACTGGGAGACACGATCACTATTTTCAAGAATGATGTGTCACAAAACTGGTTGTTTTCCTTTGTCTTCACAGAGGACCATAAAGCAGAAGGATTCAATTTATTCAGCTTGGCCCCAGAGGCAATAACAAGATACAACAGATAGAAGAAGCCTAAAGGAAGAATTAGGCTTCTTCAAAGAAAAGGGGAGGAAGATTAACTGGGATAGTCACTGTAGCACAGGACCAAAGTCCATAGAAACTCTGGTTTCCCTCCATAATCTTGCTAAATGAAGTCTACACTTAATCTGACAGATTTAGTGTTAGCTGCAGAGGCATGAAAGAGAGTTGCCAATAACTTCCTTGGACCAACCAACCTTGGACCAGTCAGGAGAAATGGCCCCTGAGGTGCAAGCAAAATTGTCAAAAGCACAAATTTGAGTTGAGGGACTTTTGCTGTGCTAGCTGGAGGTTGCTGTAGGCTTGACTAACAGAAGAGATGTACTAGTCCTGGAACTCTAGGATATCTTATAAAAGGGCTGGAAACACTCCCCTTTGATGAAGAGGTCCCCTCAAAATTGCATTTCAGCAGAGAAACAGCATATGGTAGTAACAACTCAGCCAAGAAATTCAGATGCAATGAGGAAAGAAGTCCAGCAGGTAAAAGTAGCTCCATGGGGAAGAAACAGGTGGCAGCTTCAGAGGCAGAAGGTTTTCCAGCTGGAATGCAACCCTATGACTGGGAGTTTTCTAGTCTATATTCCCTCTCCAACTGGCAGCATGAGAATAATTAGGAGAGTGTATCCCTGAGTGTCTGGGGGAAGGGAAAGAGGTGTCAGTTTTTCCTTATAATTTGTCTCTTTAATTAAATTTCTTTGTTTTGAGTTGATGTGCCTTTTGATTTTATATGATCAAAAGTAGCATCTGATGGTAGCTCATGAGCTGTAGTTTTGAATAGATGCTTACCCAAAGAGTTCCTTGAACCCAGGCACAGCTTTGATTGGGAGCAACGCGGGGACTGGGCTACACTAACAATTAGAACTATCCAACAATTTCTTCAGTCGTCTATTAATCATGTCTGACTCTGTTGGGGTTTTCTTGTCAAAAATGCCAGTGTTTAGCCCCTTCCCTCTCCAGTTCATTTTATAGATGAAGAATTGAGGTAAATAGGATTAAGTGACTTGCCCAGGGTCCACAGCTAGTAAGTTGAGACCACATTTGAACTCAGAAAGACGAGTCTTCCTGACTCCAAGCCCAGAACTCTATCCACTGTGCCACTTAGGTGCTCCCAACAGCAGAATGGATGGTCTCAAAAGGTCAAGTCAAGAAGTATTATTATATGTCAGGCACCATGGTAAGAGCTAGGGACACAAATACAACAAAAAGAAACACCCTTTACCTTCAAGGAGTTTACATTCCAAGAAGAGAAGACAATGCATAAAAAGGAATTGAAAGGGGAGGCAGAAGGAAGAAACAAGGGACCCACATGGGCCCTGCTGGTAAAGGCCAGAGTCAAATACAGAGCCAGGAGAGAGGATGAAGGATGGCTAGGCTGGGCTCTTCCTCAAAAGGGAGGCCCTTCTGGAAGGACCTCAACAACAGGATGGGGTTGCAGAGTAGAGGGATGTTCCAAAATGAAAAGGCACAAGGCACAAGACACAAGGACGTTTTCGGGTGAGAAAGCCGTAGGCACTGAGGAAATTTTCAGGGTGAGAGGGCAGTTAGGCATAGTGGTCAAGCACAGAAAATCAGAAGCAAAAACAGATGAGGAAATGAAGGATGGCTAATGGCAGACATGAAGTGTCTAAGCAGAATAAGGATAAACTGTTGGAGATATTGCTGAGGGGAAGCCTCTTTAAGTAGAGGTTGGATGAGGTTCTTAACGAATCTGTAAGGGTTCCTAGGTAGGAACATAAATCTACAAATCATGGTAAGAAACCAACAGAGGTTAAATGAGTGTATCCTCCCCCCCAAGCCTTCTGGGCAAAAATCTCTTTCATTTCTCCGTTAGCATTAAAAGGCTGAGCTCATAAAGGCCAATTCTCTTTATCTCTCAGGGAGATTGGGCAAAAGCAGTTACCTTATCTAGATCCCCCTATACTGTACTGGCCACATGCCCAGTACCTGTCACATTTTTGTCCTGAGCCTGTAATGGGCCTAGATTTTTAACCCTTAATCCCTATTTTCCTCATGGACCAGCCTGATACATGGATATTCTCTGAAAGGACCCAGTGAGAAATTTCCAGCATAAATGAAAATATTACAAAGGGACTAGAACCCAGATCTTATGACTGAGAAGTTATAAGTCAGTTTATGCCTGATCTCAGTTCTAACCAATAAGTCACATTACCTTCCAGACCAGCAAGTTGCTTGCCTCCCTAGGCCTCAGTTTCCACATCTGTAATATCTTTAAAATGGGAAATGAGATTAGATGGCCCCTGAGGGCTTAGATAGGATCTATTATCCTGTGGCCATAACTGTGACATTCTCAGTTTCCTGTCTGTAAAACAAGGGCTATGGATTACATGATTTTTAAAATCTCTTTCCAGTAATGAAATCCTATTTCTCAGTTTTCCCTCAGGTGATCCCACTTCTCAGGGAAACCATCCCAGGGGCCTTTATGGGTGGAATGTTGGAGCTGGAAGGGATTTAAGAACACAGACAATAGAATAGTTTGAACTTGGAGGGGACTTTGGAAAGCACCTAATCGAACCCTGGCAGGTTACAGAGAAGGAAATGAAGGTCCAGAGAGGTTAAGCTATTAACTAGTTAGCTTTGTGGGAAAAAGAGAAGATGGAAGAATTTACTTACTTATCATACGGAGGTCATGAAGCCCTGAGCAAGGAAAAAGGGAAGTGACCTGGTGAGTCACTGGAAACTAAGCCTCCCAACCCCTTGCCAAGGGCTACGACACTTGAAAGGGTTAACTTGTAAAGTTCAGCTCTTTCCAACTTCCTTTTCCTGTTTCTACGGAGCCTGGAGTTTCAAACAAGAAGAGATAGTCACAGCATGTTTTCTCTGAGTTTCTGGGCTTCAGTTCTGCTGATTGTACTCCATGGCTGGTCCTGGGCTGGTGAGTCCTGGGGTGCTAAGCTACCATGGAGGCCACGATAGGGGATGAAGTTCAGGAGAAAAGGAAAGGAAGGATTAAGGAGGGGCTAGGGCGGGGCCTGACTTCTCTCTTGGACTGGGTCTGGCCAATTTACTTCTAACCCTTGTAAGCACTGAATAAGTAAATTAATTTAGGTAGAATTGTCATTTTTATTGTATTAGCTCAGCCTACCCACGAGCAATTTGTATTTTTCCAATTGATTAGGTCTGACTTAATTTGTGTGAAAAGTGTTTTGTAATTGATTTCGTATGGTTCCTGGGTTTCTCTTGGCAGGTAGACTCTCAGATATTTTGTGTTGTTTACAGTTCATTACTTTTTTGGGAGGAACATTTCTATTTAGTATTTTATTTTCCCCCAGTTGCATGTAAAAATAGTTTTTAATGTTTGTTTTTAAAACTTTGAGTTACAAATTCTTTCCCTTCCTCCCCCCTCCCCATTGAGAAGGCAAGCAATTGTATATAGGTTAGATATGTGGAGTCATGCAAAACGTTTTCATGTTAGTCATGTTGTAAAAGAAAACAGACCAAAAAAAAAAATCAAGAAAAATAAAGTTTAAAAAAGTATGCTTCAGTCTGTATTCAGATACCATCAGTTCTTTCTCTTTGCATCATAAGTCCTTCAGAGTTGTCTTGGATCATTGTATTGCTGAGAATAGTTAAATCATTCACAGCTGATCATCTTACGATATTGCTGTTAGTTTGTACACAGTACATTTCACTTTGCATCCGCTCTTGTAAGTTTTTTCAGATTTTGCTAAGACAATCCTGCTCATCATTTCTTGTGGCACAATAGCATTCCATCATAATCACACACCACCATTTGTTCAGTCATTCCCCGATTTATGGGGAATCCCCTCAGTTTCCAATGCTTTGTCACCAGAAAAGAGCTGCTATAAATATTTTTATACATATAGGTCCTTTTCCATTTTGTTTTTTATATCTTTTGGGATAAAGACTTTGCAATGATATTGCTAGGTCAAAGGGTACATATATGATTTTATAGCCTGTTGGGCATAGTTCCAAATTGCTCTACAGAATGGTTGAATCAGTTCACAATTCCACTAATAGTACAGTCATGTCTCATTTTTCCCACATCTCATCCAATATTTGTCCTTTTCCTTTTTTGTCCTATTAGTCAATAAAATTGGTATGAGGTAGCCCTCAGAATTGTTTTAATTTGCATTTCTCCAATCAAAAGTGAGTTCAAGTATCTTTTCATATGGCTATGGCTTGCCTTGAATACTTCATCTGAAAACTGTTCACATCTTTTGATCATTTATCAATTAGGCAATGGCTCTTATTTTTATAACTTTGACTCAGTTCTCTACATGTCTGAGAAATGAGGCCTTTATCAGAGAAATTTGCTTCAAGATTTTTTTTCACATTTACTATTGTTAACTGTATATTCCTCCATCCTATCCCCCATTTATTCTATCGTCTCTCTCCTTTTACCCTGTCCCTCCTCTAAAGAGTTTTCCCTCTCACTAAACCCCTCCCCCAATATTCCCTCCCTTCTATTCCTCTTCCTCTCTTTATCCCCTTCACCTCCTATTTTCCTGTAGGGTAAGATAGTTTTTTATACCCAATTCAGGGTGTATGTTATTCCCCTTTGAGCCAATCCTGATGTGAGTAAGGTTCACCCATTCCCCTTCACCTCTCCCCTCTTCCCCTCTACTGTAAGAGTTTTTTCTTGCCTCTTTTATGTGAGATAATTTACGCTATTCTATTTCTCCCAATACATTCCTCTCTCATGCCTCAATTTTCTTTTTTAAATATCATCCCTTCATATTAAATTCATTCCTGTGCCCTCTGTCTCTCTGTGTGTGTGTGTGTGTGTATATATATATATATATATATACATATAATATATGTATATGAAAACACACACACACACACATATATATATACATATATATACTCCCTCTAACTGCCTTACAATTAGAAAGTTATTATGAGTTACAAGTATCATCTTCCCATATAGGAGTATAAACAGTTTAACTTTATTAAGGATCTTATGATTTCCCTTTCTGATTTAACTTTTTATACTTCTCTTGAGTCTTGTATCTGAAAGTCAACTTTTCTGTTCAACTCTGACCTTTTCAAGAATGCTTAAAAGTCTTCTATTTAATTGAATGCCCATTTTCCCCCCTGAAGGATTATACTCAGTTTTGCTGGGCAACTGATTCTTTTTTTTTAAATTAAATTACCAAATTTTATTATTTTTATGTTTTATTTATTTTTAGATTTTGACATTCATTTCCACAAAATTTTGAGTTCCAATTTTTCTCTCCATCTCTCCCCTCCCCCCACACCATACCACTATGCATTCTGATTACCCCTTCCCTCAGTGTGCCCTCTTTTCTATTATACCCTTCCCTTATCCCCATCTTCTCTCTTTTATTGTAGAGCAAGATAGATTTCTATATCCCATTACCTGTATTTCTTATTTCCCAGTTATATCCAATAACAATTCGCAACATTCATTTCTAATACTTTGAATTCCAATTGCTCTCCCTTCTTCCCTGCCCATCTATCCCCACTTAGAAGACAGGCAATTCAATATAGGTTACATATTTGTCTTTTGCAAAAGATTTCCATAATAGTTATGTTGTGTAAGACTAACTATATTTCCCTCCAACTTATCCTGCCCCCCTTTATTCTATTCTCTCATTTGTCCCTTCCCAAAAGTGTTTATCTCTACTTACTCCCTTCTCCAATTTGCCCTCCCTTATATCATCCCCCTCACCCCACTTGTACCATTCTCCCCTACTTTCCTGTAGCATAAGATAGATTTTCATACCAAATTTAGTGGAGCATGTTATGCCCTCTTAAAGCCATATGTGAAGACAGTAAGCTTCACTTTTCCCTTCTCACCTCCTCCCTTTTCTCTTCCATTGAAAAAGATTTTTCTTATCTCTTTTATGAGTGATAATTTGCCCCATTTCATTTCTCCCTTTCTCCTCCCAATATATTCCTCTCTCACACCTTAATTTTATTTTTTTATGCATATCATCCCTTCTGATTCAACTCAACCTGTGCTCTCTCCCTGTCTGTCCATGTGTGTGTGCACATAATCCCTCCACCTACCTAAATACTGAGAAAAGTCTCAAAAGTTACAAATATTATCTTTCCATGTAGGAATGTAAACAGTTCAGCTTTAGAAAGTACTTTATGGAGAGGAGCCAAGATGGCGGTGTACAAAGATTCACATATGCTAGCTCTGAACCCACAGCCATGGATCTCCTGTAAAAAGAACTCCCAACAAATTCTGGAGAAGTGGAAGTCTCGCAGAAACAGAGTGAAGGAGATTTCCATTCCAGAGAGCCCTGAAAAACCGATCCCAAAGGTCCATCGCACAACGGACAGGAGAGAAGCCCAGCCCTTCCTTGGCCGCGCAGCAAAGAGAGGAGCAGATCGGGGCAGGCTTCAGGGATGGAATCATCAGGGGCCGCGAAGGTCCCTCCACCTACAGACGCACAGGTCAGTGAGAGAGACTTCTGGGCTGGCCGAGAGGGAAGCGGGGTGTCTCCATGATTCAGGCCCCTTTGGGAGGCAGTGGCAGAGACAGCAGCGGCCAGAGGCTCACCAGGAGCTCCATTACAGAAGGTCTCTGCATAAACCCCCTGAGGGAACTGAGCCTGGGAGGCAGCCCTGCCCCCACCTGAGAACCTGACTTAATATTACCCTGAATAGCAGCTGACTCGCCGCTGAAAGCCCTGAGACTGGGGAGCAGCATTTGAATCTCCGACCCCAAGCACAAGCTGGGCAGATATGGGCAGGGGTGGAGAGGAATCTCAGAAGTCAAGTAACTGGCTGGGAAAATGCCCAGAAAAGGGAAAAAAAAATAAGACCATAGAAGGTTACTTTCTTGGTGAGCAGATGATTCCCCCCTTCCTTTCTGATGAAGAAGAACAATGCTTACCATAAGGGAAAGAAATAGAAGTCAAGGCCTCTGTATCCCAAAAATCTGAAATAGATATCCAATGGGCTCAGGCCATGGAAGAGCTCAAAAAAGGATTTTGAAAATCAAGTTAGACAGGTGGAGGAAAAGAAATGAGAAGAGATGCAAGAAAAGCATGAAAAACAGGACAATATCTTGCTAAAGGAGACCCAAAAAAATGCTGAAGAAAATAACACCTTGAAAAATAGGCTAACTCAATTGGCAAAAGAGGTTCAAAAAGCCAAGGAGGATAAGAATGCTTTCAAAAGCAGAATTAGCCAAGGGGAAAAAGAAGTTCAAAAGCTCACTGAAAAAAATAGTTCTCTCAAAATCAGAATGGAACAGATGGAGGCTAATGACTTTCTGAAAAGCCAAGAAATCACAAAACAAAACCAAAAGAAGGAAAAAATGGAACATAATGTGAAATATCTCATTGGAAAAACAACTGACCTGAAAAATAGATCCAGGAGAGACAATTTAAAAATTCTGGGACTACCTGAAAGCCATGATCAAAAAAAGA
>CM053769.1:308237758-308315781 GCA_028658325.1 Potorous gilbertii | reverse complement strand
AATATCTCATTGGAAAAACAACTGACCTGAAAAATAGATCCAGGAGAGACAATTTAAAAATTATGGGACTACCTGAAAGCCTTGATCAAAAAAAGAACCTAGACATCATCCTTCATGAAATTATCAAGGAAAGCTGCCCTGATATTCTAGAACCAGAGGGCAAAATAAATAGTGAAAGAATCCCTGATCACCTCCTGAAAGAGATTCAAAAAGAGAAACTCCTAGGAACATTGTAGCCAAATTCCAGAGATCCCAGATCAGGGAGAAAATATTGCAAGCAGCTAGAAAGAAACAATTCCAGTATTGTGGAAATACAATCAGGGATAACACAAGATCTAGCAGCTTCTACATTACGGGATTGAAGGGTGTGGAATATGATATTCTGGAAGTCAAAGAAACTAGGACTAAAACCAAGAATCACTTTCCTAGCAAAACTAGTATAGTACTTCATGGTCTTTCAGTGAAATAGGGGACTTTCAAGCATTCTTGATGGAAATACCAGAACTAAAAAGAAAATTTGATTTTCAAACACAAGAATTAAGAGACGCATGCAAAGGTAAACAGGAAAGAAAAACCATAAGGACTTATTAAAGTTGAACTGCTTACATTCCTACATGGAAAGACAATATTTGTAACTCTTTAAGCTTTTTTCAGTATCTGAGTAGTTGGTGGGATTATACACACACACACACACAAATATATATATATAGAGAGAGCACAGAGTGAGTTGGATAGGAAGGGAGCATATCTAAAAAAAAAATGAAATTAAGGGATGAGAGGAATATATTGGGAGGAGAAAGGGGGAAATGGAATGGGGCAAGTTATCTCTCATAAAAGAGGCAAGAAAAAGACTATTTAATATAGAAAAAAAGGGGGGAGGTGAGAGGGAAAACATGCAGCTTACTCTCATCACATTTGACTCAAGGAAGGAATAAAATGCCCACTTATTTTGGTATGAAAACCTATCTCACAATACAGGAAAGTGGAGGAGAAGGGGATAAGCAGGGTGGGGGGGGGATGATGGAAGGGGAGGGTAATGGGAGGAGGGAACAATTAAAAGTCAACACTCTTTGGCAGGGACAAGGTCAAAAGAGAGAATAGAAGCAATGGAGGGGCAGGATAGGATGGAGGGAAATATAGTTAGTCTTACATAACATGATTATTATAGAAGTCATTTGCAAAACTACACATACATAGCCTATATTGAATTGCTTGCCTTCCCAATGAGGATGGGTGGGGAGGAGGAGGAATGAGGAGAAGTAGGAACTCAAAGTTTTAAGAACAACTGTTGAATTGTTGTTCTTGAATACAACTGGAAAAGAAGAAATACAGATAATGGGGTATAGAAATTTATCTTGCCCTACAGGACAAAAGAGAGGATGGGGATAAGGGAAGGGAGGGATGTTAGAAGGGAGGGCAAATTGGTGGTAGGGGTAATTAGAATGCTCAGTGCTTTGGGGTGGGGGGAGGGGATAGATCAGGAGAAAATTTGGAGCTCAAAATTTTGTGGAAAATGAATGTTGAAAACTTAAATAAATTTTTAAAAAAGGCAAACAAGAATGTAATGAAGCACTATTGTTCCATAAGACATGATGAGGAGGTAGATTTCAGAAGAACCTCAAAGACTTGCTGAACTGATTCGAATGAAAGGAGCAGAACCAGGAGAACACTGAACACAGTTATGGCCACATGGTGAGATGACCAACTCTGATAGACTTAGACTTTCTGAGCAATACAATGATCCAAGATAACTCCAAAACACTCATGATCCACATCTAGAAAAGGAATTATGGAGTCTGAATGCAGATTGAAGCATACTATTTAGTTGGGTTTTTTTTGCACCATGGTTTCTTCTTTCTTGTGGTTTCTCCCATTGGTTCTAATTCTTTACAACATGACTAACGGGAAATTAAGTTTAACATAAACTATATCAGATTGCATATTATCTTGGGGAAGGGGGAGGGGAAGGAGGAGGAGAAAATTTAAAGCTCAAAATCTTATAGAAGTGAATGTTGAAAACTAAAAATAAATTAATTAATAAAAAAGGCAAACAGAAGATTTTGTATTTGATTCTGGAGGTAATAGGGAGCCACTGAAATTTATTGAATAAGAGGGATACATAGTTAGAACTGGGTGTTAGGAAGATTAATTTGAGAAGCAGTGGATAGAGCATCAGTCCTGAAGTCTGGAGGACCTGAGTTCAAATTTGACCTCAGACATTTGACCCTTGCTAGCCGTGTGATCCTGGGCAAGTCACTTAACCTTAATTCCCTTCCCCCCTCCCCCTGCCCCTGCAGAAAAAAAGAAATATTATTTGGTAGTTAAGTGAACTGGAGTAAGGAGAGACTTGAGACAAGGAGATCAACTAGCAGAGCTATCATAAATAGTCCAGGTGTCAGGTGATGTGCACCAGGGTGTTGGCAGTGTCAGAGGAGGGAAGAGGGCATAGATGAGAAATATTATGAAAGTAGAACTGACAGGCCTTGGCAACAGGTTGGATATGGGGTGGGGGGACAGTGAGAGAAAATGAGGAGTCAAGGATGACATCTAGTTTATGAGCTTAGGTGATTGTGAGAATGGTGATATCCTTAGAGGGATGGTTGTGGAGGGAAAGATAAGGAGCTCCATTTTGTAAATGTTGAGCTTATGATGTCTGCAGTACATCCAGTTTGAGAAATTAGACGTGCCAGACTGGAGTCCAGGAAAGAGGTTAGTCCTAGATAAATAGATTTGAGAATTATCTGCCTAGAGATGATCATTGAATTCGTGGGAACTGATGAGAGCAACCAGTGAAATAGTATAGAGGGAGAAGAGGAGACCTGGGACAGAGACTTGGACACAGCTACCAGCAGCAGGTATGACTTAGATGAAGATCCAACAAAGGAGGCTAAGATGGAGTGGCCAGAGAGGTGGGAGGGGAACCAGTGTCACAAAAACTAGAGGGAAGAAGAAGACATCAAGAGAAAGAGGGTGATCTGTAGGATGAGAGGCTGCATAGAAGTGAAAAAGGATGAAGGTTGACAGAAAAGGCCATTAGATCTGGTAACTGGAGAGAGTAGTGCCAGTCCAATGATAAGGATGAAAGCCAGACTGCAGAAAGTTAAGAATAGGGGAAGTCAGGCAGAGGTGGATTGTACATAGTCTTCTCAAGGAATCTAGCTATATAAGGGAGGAAGGATATAGGGTGATACCAGTGGGGATGGATGAACCAAGTGAGGGGTTTTTGAGGATAGAGGAGACATGAGAGTGTTTGTAGGCAGTAAGAGAAGCAACCAGTATATAGGGAATGATTGAAGTTTAGGTTGAGAGTGGAAACGTTAGAGGAGGTAATTTGCTGGAGAAGACAGGGTGGAATTGGATCACTTGTGCATAGAGATGGGTTGGCCATGGGTAGGAGAAGGGCCACCTCATTACGTGAGATGGGTGAAGGAAGGTATAGTGGCAGAAGGCATCTGCATAATGTGATGTGAGGAGGAGAGAAGACAGACCTCTTGGTGGATGGTCTCCATTTTTTTCAGTGAAATAGGAGGCAAGGTTCTCAGCTGAGATGAAAGGAGTCACAGAAGGTCTGAAAAGAGATGGAAGGATTTGGAAAAGCTATGGTGGTGAGTGGAATCAATTAGAGAGGCATAAAAACATTGCTTTGCCACAGTGAAAGCCCAGTTGAGATTATGTGATGCAAATTTGTAGTAGAACCCATCAATACAGTTTCATGATTTTCTCCAGCTTCATTCATTAGCATTTGAGTAGGAGCAAAGGTGGCAGATGATGGGAGTAATCCAACGCCAAAGCCCGGCAAGGGACAGTTTTCTTCAATAGGAAAAGGGGGACAAGGGATTCCAGAAAGACAGTGTAGAGTTGAATTTCTTCACCGAGAAGGGGAGGAAGGGAAGCCAGTGCAAGGTTCATATCCTGGGAAGTAATTAAGAGGTGGAGGGATTGGAGGTCACAGAAAGAATGAAGGATTGTCAGTTGCATGGCAGATGGAAAAGTGGAAAGAGAAGAATTTTTGATCAGATAAAGGAATTTCAGAGCTCAGGAACATGAAAGTAGAAGGCTTATGGGTGATGGCAAGAGTAAACCTGCAGCACTTTCTATGTGTGGTTGAAGCAGAGTGGAGGAGTGGGTCATAGGAAATGAGTAAGTTGAGGCCCCAGGGGGTTAAGGAATTGGTAGGAGTATCAGTATGTATGGTAGAAAAGAGGGAGGAGAGAAATGCTGTGAACCACACACTGAACTTATCTGAGGAAAGGAGAGTATCCTGGAGACAGGATACTATCAGAATCTCAATTGAGTGATAGATACTGAATCATGGCAATATAGGAAGAATCTGGAAGAGGCAAGGGGGGCAAGGATTATTCCACTTCCCTACCACGACCATATGAGTTGGAAGGGATGAATAAAGGTGGAACTAGGGCTGGAGAAGGAAGCTGAAGAGGCATAAGGGAGGCAGGAGGCAAGGGTGTGCTGCTAGATGTTTAACAACAGGTTCTCCAAAAAAGTACCCATGATACTCTCTTCAACTTAGTTGGCATTGTTAGCATGTTCTCCATCACTTTTCTTTATCTCAAGACAATCAAAAAAACAATAAATCAAGCCCCAATTTTTATTGTTTCCTGATCTCTGAGGTGTGAATGCTTGTACTGAAAATTTAACAATTGACTCTCCAGAGCAGGTTTGAGCAAGCTTCAGCATACTGCTGGAGTCAGGTCTCAGTGAGAGCCAGAGGATGAAAGGATGGAGTAAGGCAAAGCTAGCCTGTTACCTATAAGACTGGCATTCGAGAGAGCGCAGTGAAAGGGGTGAGTAGTTTTAGAGTGGGATGTTAGTGGAGAGTTGAGGGGATAACATTAAGGGTGTGAGCAGTGGTAGATGGGGAAAGGAGCTTGAATGTTGATAGCTGGGGGGTCAGAATCCCTGGGATGGGAAGGATAGGATGGGGTGAAAGTGTGTTAATCAATAAGGGCTGAGTCCAGGTAGATTATTCTCATCATCTCTTGGCTTCTAAATGTGGTATATTCTCAGAGCATTGTGTTCTCCAGTGTCAGACAGTGGTGTATAGCTGGTAAGAGGTGGGGTAGTACTCACATTAGAGTAAGGTATCTAGTGTGTAGTTACAGCAGAGGCAGGAAGGGGGGATGGAGTGTCTCACCCAGGGAGGCTAGGATCTTTTCCCAGGAAGCCAAGGCAACCAGGAGGTTGTTGTAGGAGGCTGGGACCACTTTGTGGCAGGTATTGCTCAAGGCATTTGATGCCTGTCCTATCCTTGAGGACAGGGACTTGTATTCTATGGAGATAATATGCACATGTTTGTACACAAAAACAAAATGAAAACACGTTTTTTTGAAGGAAGGCACTAGCTCCTGGGGGCAGAGAGATATTGGGAAAGGTGGTCTTTGAACTGAGTTTAGAAGAAAGCTAGGGGCTCTCAGGTAGCTAGGAGACATCTAGGCAGCTCAGTGGATAGAATCCTGGACCTGGAGTCAGGAAGATCTGAGTTCAAATCTAGCTTCAGTAACTAGCTGTGTGGACCTGAGCAAACCTCTGTTTGCCTTAATCCACTGATGAAGGAAATGGCAAACCACTCAGTATCTTTGCCAAGAAAACCCCATGGCAGTATGGTTCATGGGGTCGTGAAGAGTGGACATGACTGAATGACCAAATGGTAACAACAACAGAGACTCTGAGTCGTGGAGAGGAAAAAGGAGGGCATTTCTGGGAGTGGGGACAGCCTGTGCTAAGGTGTGGAGGTAAGAAATAGAATGTCATGTCCAAGGGCAGTAAAGAGTGTGAGAAGATGAGTAATGTATAATACTGCTGGGAAGGTGGGTTGGAGCCAGAGTATGAAGAGCTTTAAATGCCAAATGACAAGAGTTGATACTTGATGCTAAGGGTGACAGGGAGCTGGCAGAATTTCTTGAGCAGGGAAATAATACGATCAAACCTGTGCTTCAGGAATATTCCTTTTGCCTCTAGTTGGAGGGTGAATTGGAGAAAAAAGTGACATGAGGCAAGGAAACACATGAGGAGGCCACTGTGGGGTCTTGTGAGTAGAGAAGAAAGACATCTCCAAAAGGCTAGATGACCTCCGAGGTCATTTCAAACTCGAAATCTTTGATCTGATGAAAATGACTGATCCTGCATGCTGACTCATATCTTTGTTATTTATTCAGATCAGCAGACTGATTGACTCCCACCCTCCTGGCTGCCACCACCACCACCACTACCACCACTGCTGCAAATTGCCGCAGTCATACAAGTACGCCCAAGAACCATGGAATAACATTGTTTTCTTGTGTTAACACTGACCATCACCATCACTCTGGAAAGCAACCCTCCTGAAAAAGGGGATTGTCATCCCTGACACTACCAATGCCAAATGCCATAGTTAGGATGGGCAAGCAGCAAGGTGCCTTGAGGGCAAGATAGGAGGAGGTATGTGCCAGGCTGATCTACCTCCCCTCCACCATCTCCCCTCTGATTCTCATAGAAATAGCCCAGAACCCCTTTCCCAAGAGTCCCAGGCATAGCATAACTCCCCCCCTTCCAATACCCCAGAACATGGGTCCTACTTCTAGCCCAGCCCCTGCAGCCATTGTCCAGGGATGTGACCTGGTAATTGTTTCTACAAATACTATAGCCCTGTCTGCCTCCCCCATGCCCTACCCCAGTAGCTGAAGCTACTGAAGGAAAAAAAGTACTCACCACTAAAATCTTTGGCACTGTCAAATAGTTCAATATCAGTAAACAGATAGGGTTGCATCAATGGAAATGGCATTAAAGAAAAATGCATTACCCTCTGCATTGCCATCGTACCCTAAGGAGTCTTTCCATTTGAGTCAAGCTAAAACCCCTAAATGTGTCATCTTTCCCCATTAGAATGTGGGTTTCTTGAGAATAGGGACTGTCTGACTTCTCATTGCTTAGCACATAGTTAAGTGCTTAATAATTTCATTCATTCGTTCATTCATTTTAACTGATTGGCTTACTGAAAATCTACCTAACTTTTAGAAGCCGACTGGCAGCCTCATATTAATTGACTGGCTGTCTGGTTCTCTGAGCAGCTGACTGACAAACTGACTGACTCACTAAACCTGTCATATATTCTACAGTTCAGCCAAACTGGACTCACACAGGGTTTTCTGTCTTCCACTTCCCTGCTAGCCTAGGCTGTCCCCTATGCCTGGAATACATTTCTTTCTTACCTACATCTCTTCCTTGTACCAAATGATGCAGAATGAAATGAACAGGAACAAGAGACAACAAAAAAGCCTTTATTAAGGGTTCACTGTGCATAAAGCAGTATACAATACACACAGTGGCTATAGCCATGTAAATGGAAAGATCGCTAAAGGGAAGTAGAGCTCTGAGTAACTGAAAAGTGAGTAAAGATCATGGAAAATAGATAATATAATAGAGAAATGGGGGGGGGGGAAGGGTCCTATTAAGACAGAAGGTTGTCTTCTCCATACCTAAATATTTTGCTTAATTGTTTTTATTTGTCACAAGAGAAGGTTGAGTCTAGAGGAGAAAGGACAAGGCTTTCCCTCCAGAAATAACTGATATAAAGACAAAAAGCAACAACAAAATCCTTTTAAAGTAACTGCTAAAAAAAAAAAACAGTTGATGAAAAGAGAGCATAGCCTATACTTGGTTAAGGTCAAGATCCACAGCCCTGAGTTTCATATCTATCTTTAGCACTGTCTTTTGTACACCTCAACCCCTCTGGCTTCCTCATCAGGAAACGAGGATGGCTAACTAACTATGAGGGTGAGTTTACTACACAAGGGAGGGCTATGCTTCCTCTTGTGAGTGGTTTGGTCTGGTGTATTTTGTTTTCATCCTCTCAGATGGAAGAGACAGGTGACTACTGTTCAAAGAGATTGCTAGGAGGCCAAGCTATGGTGTTGTCTCAGGGGGTCACGTTACTGCTGTCTCCACCCTCTTATGAAAGGGCCCAGAGAGTAGGCTCTTTCTTCTCTTTCTTCACCACTAAGCCTCTGAATTCTCATCCTACTACCCAAGAGGGCTTGAGTTCACACAGCAAAATAGGAAGAGGCCCCAGATAAGGAACTCTATTTTTTTTTTTAACGTCATGGATATCTTTGGCAATCTGGTGAAACCTTTGGAGCCCATCTCAGAATAATTGTTTTAAATGTACAGAATAAAATAGATACAGATAAATGTAAAATGTAAAAATAGGTACAAATAAAATGTACAGAACAAAATTGTAGGATTGCAAAGAAAACGAAAGGCTAAAGAAAACAAAGATGTATTTATTTTTTCCATCCAAAGACATGGAGTTTCTCTCCTCCCATTACTAACCCTCATCTCAGACTTTCTGATTTCCAGAGTTGTAACTAGGGTGAAGTGTTTGAGACTTTGTCCAAGGGCACCAAAATTTCCAGGGTCCTGTCATTTTTATTTTTTCAAGAGCATTGAGCTTAGAACCTAGCGATCAGTCATAAAGGATAATAGGTTTAAAAAGGGAACCACCCCACTACATTTTGTGCTGCTTGCCCTGGGTGCCAAAATTTCTAGCCAAGTCTCTGCTAATTCCCTAGCTTAGCTGGGCTCAGCCCACGAGGGCAATTCTTGGCTTCCATCCAGGTCATGTCACACACTGCCTCCTGCTCTTCAAATATTGTAACTGGCTACAGCTCAAAACTGCCTACGACTTCATGGTAGAAGAAATTGCTCAGCACTCACAGTCTTCCTTTGGCTTTTGCCTCTTCCAGCCCCTGGGGAGTGGGCCAGAGGAGACAGATTTTCAAGGAGAGCAAGAAAGGACCAGCAGAGTTCTATAAGAACTTGGTAGTGTTTTTTGTTTTTTGAATAATATTTTTCCCCCAACTACATGTAAAAGCAGCTTTTTAGCATTTGTTTTTTAAAATTTTCAGCTCCCAATTCTCTTTCTATCCCCTCCCCACTTCCCGATACGATAAGCAGATTGATATATGTTAATTCATGTGCTGTCATACAAAACTTCTTTCCATATTAGCCATTTTGTGAAAGAAGAAACAGACCAAAAATTAAAGAAACACAAAAAATAAAGTGAAAAGTTGTGTGCTTTGATCTTTATTCAGACTCTCAATTTTTTCTTTGGAGGTGGCATTTTTTTTTTTTTATTACGAGTCTTTTGGAATTGTCATGGATCATTGTATCTCTGAGAATAGCTAGGTCATTCACAATTGATTATCATTGCTGTTACTGTGTACAGTGTTCTCCTGGTTCTGCTCACTTCACTTTGCATCAGTTTGTGTAAGGCCAGGTTTTTCTGAAACCACCCCCCTTCTCATTTCTTATAGCACAATAGGATTCCATTACAATCATACTACAATTTGTTCAGCCATTCCCCAATAAATGGGACATACCCTCAATTTATGATTTTTTGCCACCACAACAAGAACTGCTACAAATATTTTTGTACGAATAGGTCCTTTCATTCCCTTTTTTTTTCATGTCTTTGCAATACAGACCTAGTAGTGTTATTGCTGGATCAAAGGGTATATACAGTGTTATGGCCTTTTGGGCATAAGAACTTGGTAGTTTTCCATCAATATTGGTCACCCTCCTCCCAGATGTATGTTCTGAACAGTACCTGAAATGTAGTAGACACTTAATAAATCTCTGCTTGATTAAGAGAGGAAGAGAAGAAAACAATAGCAGGAGAAAAGGGGCTAGACTAGAGGAATAGAAGGGAGAAAAAGATCTAGTCCATTTTGTGAAAAGATTCCCTATCTTGGGAGGTAAAAGACCATGGTATTCAAACTCTGTCACTGGCTCACTCTCTGACCCTGAACAAGTAACTTCCCTTTTCTGCCCCTCAGTTTCCCCATCTACTAATGTAGGGAGTTGGACTAGATAATTTCTAAGGTTTTTTCTACTCTGACATTTTTTGTTCTAAGGTCCCTTCTGATAGTCTAATATTTCACACCCTAAGGTTTCTTCCAATTCTAACATTCCGTGTTCTAGTTTTGAGTTGGCATTCTATGATATATTAAAAGGTCCTTTCAAATTGTGACATGTTGTCTGAGTCTGTGATTCTCTCCAGGCTTTTAGCCACATAACCTCCAAATGATGCTCCACAATTCCATTCTAGTTGTTCTTCTGACTCATCCTTGTCTTCCAGCTTCATTTCTCTTGCCACTCACTCTTCTGCTAGGATTCAACTTTGCTTTTTCAAGCTTTGTTCAGCTGCTTCCCAGTCACCCAGGCCCTAGTTCTGAAGATTTACCTGTTACAAATGAGCATTTACATATACCTTCATTTACCCATAATAGACTTACAGCGATTCTTATTCACAGAGAAAGGAGGAGTGTGTATATGCAGATCACGGAAGTAGAGGGCTCTCTCCAGGAGTTTTGGATCAATAGAGCTCCAGAACGAGTTCTGGGCACAGGACATGTAAATAACATATTTCAAGTTGGTTGCCAGGGTTCTCAGATAAATATATTTAGTATATAGGAAAGAGCCAAGGACTGGAAATTAGGAGACTTAGATGCTAATGCTGGCTCTCCCACTGACTGTGGTTTTGGATCACAAATTTTGGGTGCCTTTCCTCTATCTATGAGTTTCAGATTCCTTTTCTGTGAAATGAAAGGGCTGGGCTGAATTGTTTTTAAAGGTTCCTTCCAGTTCTAACATTCTATGGCTTAGCTTCCTTCTAGCTCTGACAATTCTATGAATTATGCACAATACCATTTATCACAAGCACCACAAGGCCCTCTGCTCTTTTAAAGACCTCTCTGAGCCATGTGCATTTAAACATTGTTACCCTGCAGGATAATAGATTAGTTAGTTAATGCACTGTAGACTCACAGATTCAGGACTGGAAGGTACCTCTAAGATCATCTCTGCCAGAGATTCTTAACCATTTTTGCATTCTGGACCCCTCTGGCAACTTGCAAAAGCCTACAGAGCCCTACTCAGAATGATGTTTTAAAATGCCTAAAAAAATACATAAGCTCCCATAGAAAACCAATTATACTGAAATAGAGTTATCAAAATATTAAAAATTCCAAGTTCACAGACTCCCTGAAATATATTCAAGGACACTTTAGGGGTCTATGGACCCCAGGTTAAATTATCTAGTCCAAGAATTTTGTTTACAGATGGGGAAACTGAATCCTAAAGAAGGTGGGTCACAATGATCTCCTGCTTCTGCACTAGCCTGCCTTTTCCTCTCCCCTGGAGAATTTCAAGGTTCTGGTTTTTCTGTTCTCTTTCTTGGGAAGCTGTATATTATTTCTTCCTCTCTGGGTGAATCAGGAGTGTACCTAGGAGTTCTTAAGGTATAGCTGTTGTCCAGAAGTTCATCTTTTCATCTCCTTATCATCTTCCTTGCTGGCCACTTGTACCTTCTAGTCTTCAATTATCTAGAGTTTCTTCCTCCTGAGGAAGCTCCTTCCCTTCCTTCAGTGATGGATGGTGAAAGAGACTTCATCCATTGACTTACCCCAAAGAAAGCTCAGCTAAGTGTACTGGGAGCCTTAGAAGCTGGGAAAGAGGAAACATTCTTTAATCTCCAGTCACAGACTCAGCCTGACCACCCTCTACACAAGGAGAGAAAGAGGAAGGGAAAGGGAGGAAGGAAGGTGAGAAGGTGAGTCTTACAAAAAAGCCCATTGTAAATCCTAGAGTCTGTTTAAATGTATCATTAATAACAACAACACCCATTATTATGAAGTGGAGAGAGGAGGAAGAGAAGCAGAGGTGGTACAGGATACCAGCAAGAGCAGGTGGGGGCAGGAGAACCTTTCTCCCTCTACATCTGGCCACCTGAGGGCCCAGTGGAACAAGTGATGAGGGTGCTCTCCTTCACTTGGGTCTTAAGATCCAGGCCCCATTTCCCACCCTTGGGGATAGTCATTCACACCACTTGGTAGAACAGGGAGTCGCTGATTTGTTCTGATAAGATGGAAGACCATCAGGTCTTAACATCTATCCTACCACTATACGCTCCCAAATTCACTGTCCTTGCCATCTGTCCTGCTAGTGTATTCTAAGGGCCCCCTGGGTTTTGCCATCCAGTCTGCTGCAGGGTCTTCTATTAAATGTGAGATTTGAGAGCAGGGACTATCTCTTTTCTATTCATAAGCAGAGTGCTTGGTATGTAGCAAGCACTTTAAAAATACCTTTTCATTTATTCATTCACTCATTCAGTGTGGTTAGATGTATTTCCTTCCTTCTTTCCTCTCTTTTCTTTCTCTCTCCCTCTCTCCCTTCCTCCCTCCTTCCCTTCCTTCCTTCCTTCCTTCCTTCCTTCCTTCCTTCCTTCCTTCCTTCTTTCCTTCCTTCCTTCCTTCCTTCCTTCTTTCCTTTCTTCCTTCCTTTCTCTTTCTTTCCCAAAACCTTAAACCCAGGGCACTATGAAATCCATAGATTGGACAACAATAGGTCCTGCCCAAGCTCCACTTAATGAATGTTCTCAGACCCTTCTGGCTTCAGAATGATTATCAATAACAACTGTGGCTATTTCCCTCCCAGCCTGATGTCTTTCTTTCCTTTGCCTCATTAAAGGGGCCATGCCCTGACTACTTTTTAAATGGACCTATTCAACGAATGGGCATTACCTTACCCTAAGTGAGTACCTGCATAGACCTTGGCCTAAAAGGGCCAAGGTCTCTTAGTGCATCTGAGGTCATCTCCAGTGGTCCTGATGAATATCTGATCACTGGATCCAGATGGCTCAGGAGGAGAAAGTGAAGCTGGTTACCTTGTACAGTCTTCCCTCACTCAAAACAAAGTCAAGTGCTGTCATGTCATCATTTCTCTGATGGCATGGTCTTCTTCAGAAACAAAGGATGAACACATTCAGAAAAGAAAAATGGAAAGAGGAAGAGGGAAGGAGGGGGGAACAGAAAGTGAAGTCCAGATAGAGTAGAAAAGAGAATGAAGGAGGAAGGAAGACAGAGGAAAAAGAGAAGAGAAAGGGATGAAAGATGGAGGGAATGGGGTAAAACAGAGGCAGGGATAAAGTAAGGGAGAGAGAATGGTCTGACTTGGCCCCAGGACTCCCTGCTAAAGTTGTACCCCATGAAAGAGTGGATTGAAAGAATGTCCTTATCTATGGGCCTAGGATCACATTGTCCAGTGAGGCTTAAGGGGCATTGTAATGGAAAGTTTCTGATTTATTATTGAAATTACTTTTTTTTGAAACAATTTTTCACTTTGTGGTAAGAAAAAAAGACTCCAGGCCTAGGGCATAGGAACCTGTGCTAGTTGGCCTTTACTGTGCTTGGTGAGACAAACTAATGATTACAAGGAGGAGCTGAGGTGTGGTGCCTTCTTTCCTCTCTCTTTTCTTCTACTTCTACCTTTAGGGGCTGAGATAGGAGGGCATGTTAGGCTATCACATAGAGGTGTGATAGTGAGAGGGAGTCTGAGGAAGGTGGATAGCAGTTACAGGTTCAGTGAGACATAGAGAGGAAAAGAGATATCTATCTTGTCAGTGATCCTTCCCTTGCTATGTAGCAGGTATGGGGTGAGGTTGCAGATGGGGAGGTTTGGTAGCGGCAGCTGTGGGAGTCAGGCAAAGGGGGCAAAGACAGACAGTGTCAGCCTTGTGAACAGGGTAGGTTGGGGCTGGGGTTGGGGAGAGGGGGGATAATAACAAAGCTCATTCATTTAAGTGCTTTTTGTATATTTTCTCATTTGACTACCATCATTTCACTCTCTCACTGTTACTCAATGTCTCACTATACAGCCCTTTCTATTCCAGTCCTTTGCTCTCAGTCCTATCCTTGCCCATGCCTTGCTAAATCTCAGTCCTGGATTACTTCCATCCTAGTCCCTGACTGCTGAATGGTGGTTGGGGAGGTCACACAACTGAATTGACTGAGTCTTTACAAATTTATGTTATCTCATCTAAACTGGACTCTCACAGCAGCCTGGCAATCCTTTTGCTCCTCCCCAAATAGATTCTCTATCCCACTGCCCACATGGACCTTTCTAAACTTTCTCTTCTCCAAGGCTCCTATAGGGACTACGAGGTGGTACAGGGGCCCTGGAGTCATCTGGGCCTGAGTTCATATACGGCTTTGGATATCTGACACTTAATAACTGTTGTGATCTTGGGCAAGTCACTTAAACCCAAATATCTTAAAAAAAAAACTCAAATCCAAACAAACCATATAACCCATCTCTTTACTCTCATAGCCATCAACCTTGCTTCATACTTTACTGAGCAAATTGAGGCCATTTGTTGTGAATTTCTTCTCTTCATCTTAAAATACTCGATGTGATACCCAACACTATTTCCTCCAATCTTTTGTAAGGAAGTGACTCTTTCTTGTGAGGCCAACCCTTCTGCTAGTACCCTGGATACAATCCTCTGAAAGGAATCTGAAAAGAAGGTTTCCCTATTTATTTCCCTTCCCTTTAATCTTTAATCCTTCCTTATGTACTCATTCTCTCTCATCTGCCTATGGGCATGCACCCTGATCTCTTCTGTTCTTAAAAAAAAAAAGCCACCTCTTCACTTTATCCTCTCCTTCTTTTCACAGCCAAACTCCTAGAAAACAACAAACACATGTCTCCTCTTGCTGCTTTCCTTTCCTTACATCTCAACCTTCTGCATTCTGGCTTTTAGCCTCATTACTCAAATGGAAGGGCTCTGTGGTTCATGGCCTTTCCTCATAGTTCATCTTTCTTGTCCTCTCTGAAGCATTTACCACTCTGACATCGCCTTGGCTTACTCTCTCCTCTCTAGGGTTTTGTGACCCTGCTCTCTCCCTGCTCTACCTGATTTCTTCCTCAGTCACCTTGGCTTGCTCATCACTCATACGATTCTCCCTAACTCTGGGTGTTCAGCAGGCTCTGTCCTAGGTTCTCTTTAGTTCTCTATACTCTCTCTTGGTAGAAGCCCAGTTCCCATGGATTTAGTGATCATTTCTATGTATGTAACTTACAGATCCAGCCCCCATCTTCCCCCAAGTTTCAGTCCCACATTACCAATGGTTTGTTGAATATTTTAAATTGGATGTCTCAGAGACATCTCAGACTCAACATTTCTAAAACAGGACTCATTATTTTACTCCCTCCTTCCAGTCCTTTCAGTTTCTCTGAGTTTTCTCAGCACTGCTCTCTTGGTTTTTCTCCTCCCTGAAACCTTTCCTTCTCAGTTCCTTTGCTGAATCATCATTCATCCTAAGTTCTGTCCTGGACCCTCATCTGTTCTTTTTCTATATTCTCTTTCTTTCTCTATTCTTCTCTTTCTTTTTTCTTTATATTCTTTTCATCATTTCCTATAGGTTTAATTGTGATTTCTACAGATATAGCTCTCAGTTCTAAATATACCCAGCCCTGGTGTCTCTACTGCTCTAATACCAGATCATCAGTTGCCTGTTAGACATTTTGAATGGGACAACCGGTAATCCTTTTAAACTTAACATGTCCCAAACAGAACTCACTAATTTATCCCTATGCCTCTCAAACTCACCCATCTCCCAGATGTTCCCAAATTTTGTTGAGGGTACTACCATCTTCCTCTTCACCCAAGGTCACATCAGTTATCCTCTACTTCTCACTCTTTATCACCTTGCCTATTCAATTAGTTGCCAAATCTTGTTATTTCTTGGGCAGCTAGGTGGTGTGGTGGATAATGCTGTGCCTGGAGTCAGGAAGACCTGAGTTCAAATCCAGCCTTGGACACTTACTAGACACTTATACTTACTTAAAACTCCAAATGGGGACATCACTGAAAGACTGAACAACAACAGTAACGTTGCCTGTGTCTCTTCACTTCTTTCTATTCCCTCAACCACCACCTTGGTGAAGATTCTTATCCTCTCTTACCAGGACTATTGCAGAAATATCCTAATTATTCTCTATTTTCTCCCCTCTCCAATTCCATCCTCACACAGCTGTCAAACTTATTTTCCTAAAGTTTTGGTATGACCCCATTCACATTGCCTGTGAAATGGTATGAATTTAATAAACATTGGTTGATTATTTGATTGTCCCTCACGATAACCCTGTGAAGGAAGTAGAGGCAGTCTTATCAACTAGAAAATGAGATCCAGAGAGATTGTGACTTGCCTAACACCACAAGGCAGTAGGTGGCAGAGCCAAGATCCAAACCTAGGTCTATTGACTTGGGAGTCAACTGTCAAAAAACATTTATTAAGCACTGACTATATTCCAGTGCTAAGTACTCTGAAAAGGCTACAAACCAAGATCAAAGTGGAGGAAGTGTTGATGCATGATTTTCTGTTTGCAGATGATGGTGCATTCAATGCAGCCTCTGAAACTGAGATGCAACAAAGTATGGATCAATTCTCTGCTGCCTGTGCTAAGTTTGGCTCCATAATTAACACCAAGAAAACACAGGTGCTCTATCAGCCACCACCACACCATCCATATGTAGAACCATCAGTTATAACAAATGGAGAAATTTTGAATGCTGTGGATAATTCACTTACCTTGGTAGTGTACTTTCCAGAGATGTATACATTGACAAGGAGGTTGATGTATGTATTACCAGTGCTAGCACAGTGTTTGAGAGGCTCTGAAGAAAAGTTTAGGAGAGAAGAAGTATTAGACTGACTACCAAAATGAAGGTCTACAGAGTCGATGTGTTGATCTCGTTGTTTTATGCCTGTGAAACATGAACAGTCTGCCAGCGCCATGCCAGGAAATTGAATCACTTCCATTTGAACTGTCTTAGGGAGATTCTGAAGATCACTTGGCAGGATAAGGTACCAGACACTGAAGTCCTTGCTCGAGCTGAACTGACAAGTATTCAGACTATGCTTCAGAGAATGCAACTCCAATGGACTGGCCATGTTGTTCAAATGGAAAATGTATACTTGCCTAAAAGACTATTTTATGGAGAACTCACATGGGGCAGGCAATCACATGATGGTCAGAAGAAGTGATAGAAGGACATTCTCAAGAACTGTGGGTTTGACTTGCAACATGGGAGACACTGGCATAGGACTGGTCAGCATGGCGTGCCCACATAAGAAAAGGTGCTGTGCTCTTTGAGCAAAGCAGAATTGATACAGCATAAAGTAAGCATAGGATGCACAAATTTGGCGTATCCACCTCAAAAATTCAAACGAACTATCTGTGCCCAATCTGTGCTAGAGCATTCCGAGCTCATATTGGTCTGATCAGTCACAGCTGGACACACTGAAACTTCACTTTATCATGGTGATGTCATTTTGGTTCTCTTTGAAGATGATGGACAACAACCACCACTCTGCTAAGCACTGAGAATACAAATAAGGAAAAGACAATCTCTGCTCTCAAGTTTTTTAGTTGTGTCTTTGTGACCCCATTTGGGATTTTGTCTTGGTTGAGATACTGGAGTGGTTTGCCATTTCCTTCTTTAGTTCATTTGACAGATGAGGAAACTGAGGCCAATGGGGTTAAGTGACTTGCCTAGGTTTATACTTCTAGTGTCTGGGGCCAAAATTGAACTCACCAATGTTCTAAGCTCTGAGCTACTACCTAGCACAATACACTGAAAGAAACTGAAAGGACATTGTTATGGTGTTTCTGAAGTCAAAACTAGGTGAAGTTGCTACCAGCTCTGAAAATAAAGATAGCTGGAAAATTCTGGAAAATCCTACAAAGTTTTGGGAGGAGTTTATTGCTCTACCCTTTGATCAGAGAGGAGAGGCAACTAAAGGTACTGAAGAGGTGTTGATGAGTTTTCAGGGGATGAACTTATCCTGGTGGAGCCATGATGTTGTTTTGGTTTGATTGTTTCAGGTTTCAGTTGTCTGGTTTGTGATCCCGTGGACCATACTATTCATGGCAAAGATATGGGAGTGGTTTGCTATTTTCCTCTTCAGTGGCAAAAAGAGGTTAATTGACTTGCCCAGTGTCGCACAACTAGGACATTTATGAGACTGGCTTTGAACTCAGGTCTTCCTGACTCTAAGCCCAGAACTCTGAGGCTAAACTGAGCAGGGAGGTCAATGGAAAATGACCAGCTCATAGTAGCCTCCCAGGCTGGTTTGTGTGAGCTCCTCTCAAAGACCCTATTCTCCATGACAGGAAACTTATGCCAGAACTAGATGCTTCCCACCCCGCCCTCCCCATCTTACTTCCCTCTCCACTCAATGGAGGATTTTCCTGAGGTTCAACTGGTAAGAGGCATGAGGGAGCTACACTTTCCTAAGAAGATAAAGCACCAAATCTATCCCTCTCTGTATCAGCTGTCAGAGTGAAGAGACTACTGGATTTATAGTCAGGAAGACTTGAGTTTAAATCTTGCCTTAGACATTTAATTTCCTAGCTGTGTGACTGTGGGCAACTCACTTAACCTCTCTCAGCCACAGTTTCCTCAGGTATAAAATAAGGAGTAGCTAGGTGGCACAGTGGATAGAATGTTGGGCCTGGAATCAGGAAGACTTCTTTTCCTGAATTCAAATCCAGCCTCAGGCACTTACTAGTTATGTGACCTTGGACAAGTCACTTAGCCCTGTTTGTCTCAGTTTCCTCACCTGTAAAATGAGCTGGAGGAGGAAATGGCAAACCACTTCAGTTCTGACAAGAAAACTCCAAATGGGGGTCATAAAAAGTTGGACATGACTGAAAAAACGACTTGACAAAAAATAAGGATATGAACAGTACCGACCTCCCAGGGCTATGGTGAGGATAAATGAGTCTCGAAAAACTTAAAGTGATGTACAAAGGCTGTCTATAGTTGTTATGATCTCTTAATGACCAATTTCTCACTGTAACCAATGGACAAACATCTCCCTTTAATGTTCTTCTGCACTGTGGAAATATTCTGTGACTTTGCAAACCCTGCTAGGCTCACACTTTCTAACCCTCCTTATGCTTAGTAATCCCTTCTTCTGGCTTTGAGAAACTAAATGGTTGCTTGAGCATTGGAGACCAGAGTAGACATAAAAACATATCTCATGCTAGATTGGAGTCATAGAATCTGGGTTCATTTTATGGCTCTTAGGTATTTCCTGTATGTCTTTAAGTGATTGACTTCTCTCTGGGTCTCGTTCCTTTCTCTGTTAAAACAAGAAAGTTGGTTGGATTCAATGCCATCTAAGGTCCCTCCTAACTCTGTATCCAATGATCCAGTTCCATATGGGAATCCAGGGAGATAAGGAACCCATGCAGTGTATTTGGTTGAGGATAAGATAACTTCTCAATGTCTTCCCCAACCAGCAGCAGTGGGGACTTTGTATTTCAGAGACACCGGACAGAGAGGGTGTACCCTTGTAGGACAAAGCGGGTGAGAGAGAGCCTCATTAGGTGAGATAATCAAATCTCATGTTCCAAGCCTAAGCTGCATCAGAAAGGAGGGGAGATATGGACTCTCCCCAAGTCTATGGCAGAGACAGGGCCTCTCAATTCTAAAAGCCTCCGCCACAAAGCCCAGGCTGGTTCCCTTGCAAGCCAAGCCCTTGATCTGACAGAGGTCGAGCAAACCTTTTGTTCCTTTCAAGTCCTGCTTCTCTGTGGCAGCCTGGTAGAGAGAAGAAAGGCAATAGCTTTTCTCTGTGAAAAGAGCCAGCTTGGGGCTGTTCCAACTTTTAACAAGCCTTCCCTACGAAGAAGGGGGAGCTTGGTGGTTAACATCTGCAAAGGCCTCCCTCAGTCCAGGCAGAAGGGATGTGCTTGGGTAGCAGGCTCTGAAGATGGGGTCAAGGGGCCTGTCTAATAAGGGTTTGAAGATATCTCTGACCCTGGGCAAATCGTGTCCTTTTTCTGAACCTCAGCTTCCCCCTCAGTAAAGAGAGGAGGTTGACTTTGGTGATTGCTAAGGTCCATTATGGTTCTGACATTCTATTTTCTAAAATTCTATCTTTTTTAAAGACTCCTCCCAGCTTTGACATTCTATGTTCTAAAATCCCCTCTGGCTCTAAATTTCTCTGTGCTTAGTTCCTTTGCACTTCAATTGTCCATGTTCAATGTTCTAAGGTACCTTTCTACTCTTACATTCTTTGTTCTAAGGTCTCTTTCAGCTCTGACATCCCAAATTTGAAAGTTCTTCGCAGATTTGACAGTCTTTGTCACATGTTTTCCTTCCAACTCTGATCTCTGACACTTTAAGGTTCCTTACAGTTCTGACATTCTGTCTTCTCAAGGCCCTTCCTGCTCTGATTTCCTGTGGTTCTATGGGTAGTATGGAGAGGAAGAGGATATCCCAAGAAAATATGATGGTGAGGTGGGCACCCTGCTTATCATTGCACTATCTAGAATGTGATGAGGGCATCATTCTCATTGTTCATACCCCTGTGGCAGATTGGTGCTTGTGGGATTTCTGTTTCTGATTCTTGCTGTTTCACATGAAGCTTAGCCGATGAAGTTTCCCAAGTTTGCCAGCCAGTGAATTCGGATCCCAAGCCAATCGCAGTGTTTGCTGTGGGTGATGTGAAATTAATGATGGTTATTAAATAATAACGCTAAAGCCTGGTATTTCTATGGATTCTTTCCTCACCAAAGCCTCTCATAAATTAGGCATCCTATAAATGCTTTGTCTGCCATTGAAATGAAGCTCCATCTGGGTTGGAAGGCAACATCTGCTGAACAGCTGCATTGGGAAGGAGGCAGTGGGCTGACTGACAGTGGTGTTACCTAATTCAATTACTTTGATTGGGAGTAGTAACTCCCATAGGGACACACTAGGCCCAAGGTTGCCTGGTTGCCCAAATCCAACCTATTCTCTTCTCCAATGGCTCAGCCAGGTATAAAGTTCCCTGTCTGGACCTGAAAGGGCTGAAGCCTTTTCCCATGACTCCCCACCCAACACCACCTGGGGGCCAGTCACATGCCTCTGTTAATTTCGGCTACCTGCCATCATTCTACTGTGTGAAACTCCTTAGGAAGTAGGACTGGCTGTAATGGAGACAATTAAACTCTCAGACAACTGTTGGACCATTTGTTTACTATGGCACTCAGAGCCCCATTTGGCTTGTTGTCTTGGCTGTTTCTATTTTAGGCTCCATTTCCTAGAGGCTAAGTAGGGGGATGGGGGAGGTGGGGAGCACAATGAATTCTGTCTGTTTCACAGAAAAAGATGGTTTGTAAAACCTCAGATTCCTAAAATTCTAGACTCACAGGATGTTAGAATCTTACAATCTTGCAATGCTGAGATCTTGGGATTATTAAGCTATAGAAGGTTAAAATTTTAGCATCGTAGAACTACAGAATTTTAGAACTGCAAAGTTAGAATCTTGGTGTTTTCTAATTCTAGATTGCTGAGCTGGAATAAAAAGCACCTATAAGTCCAAGCCTGATATTATGCAGCTTGCAGGGCAAGCACTGAGCATTGGAACAAATAGCATTCTAGGATGCCACAACCCCAGGCTCATCTATCAGTCTTGCCACCTAAAGTCTATTGGAAATGAAGTAGGTTTGAGCCTTGATTTGTATGTTCAGTGAAGTTCTAGGAAGCTGTGAGTCTGGTGCGTTTTGTCAAGTAAATGCTGTAATTTCCTCTTGATTTATATAATCATGTCAGAGAGATCCTTTATCATTCCTGATGATAGATGTCATCCAATAATTGAAAAATGTGGGTTCTTTTTCTGTTATTCTGCTGTGAGTCTTTGAGTATGTCCTCTCTGAATCTCAGTTTCCCCATCTGCATAACAAGGAACTTAGAGAAGATAGTTTTTAATGGTGCCATACTTATGTTCTGTGAGTCTAATTTAGTGAAACATTTTTAAGTACCTGTTAACAGCCATCCCTAACAGGTTCCATTTTTTTTCTTTCTGCCTTTGATTTCACTCAGTCTTTAATGATCTGTAAGCAAAAGCTTTTTTTAATTATTCAGTGAATCTTCATTGAATCAGTACCTGACCAGCTCAGCATCTCACCTCTGCTGCTGTCCTCACTCTCTTCTCGCTGGCAATCAGTTGTCAAGTCTTATTAAATTGACCTCCACAGCATCTTTCACATCTATTCCCTTTTTCCTATGCCCACCCGCACCATCCTAGCTCAAACTCTCGTCGCTTCTTATTTAGTTCTGGGTGAGGAACCTGTGGCCTTGAGGCCATCTAGGTCCTTGTGTGTGGTCTTTTGACGGAGTCCAAGTTTTACAGAACAAATCCTTTTATTAAGGGATTGGTTCTGTGAAGTTTGGATTCAATGAAAGGTCCATACTTGAGGACCTAGAGGGCCACATGTGGCCCTGAGGCCGCAGGTTTCCCACCCACTCTATTCCTATAACCTCCAATAGATCTCTTTACCTCTCTCCCAATCTATCCTCCACATAGCTACCACAGGTCAGAGAATGTTACCCTACTACTCAAGAAGCTCTAAGGGTTCCTTTTTCCTCAAAGGTAAAATAAAACCCTGTGTGACATTTCACAACCTGACTTTCTAGGCTTATTATCCATTTCACCTCTTCCTACATCCTACAGCCCAGCCAAACTGGTCTTCTTGCTGTTCTTTACATATAGCAATTATCTCTGTAACTTTGCATAGGATGCCCCCAACTTCCCTTGCTACTCAATCCCACACAATATCTAGAATGCATTCCCTTATCACCTTTGCCTCTTCGAATCTCTAGCTTCCTTCAAAGCCCAGCTCAAGTTCCTTCTCCTTTCTATATTCCCCTAGCTTCCAGTGCTCCCCACCCCAATTATTTGGAATTTACTTAATTTTTTTTCACTTAAGTATTTTGTTTTTCTCCTCACATTTCCCCACCATGGAAAAAGAGAAAAACAAAAACTTTGTAAGAAAATATTCATAGTCAAGAAAAACGAATTCCCACTCTGTGTAAAAATGTATATTTCAATCCGAGTCTTGAGTCTGATCTTTCTGTCAGGAGATGGGTAGACTGCTTCAGCATCAGTGTTCGGGAGTCATAGTTGTCCATTGCATTGGTCAGAAATTCTTAAGACTTTCTAAGTTGTTGGTCTTTACAAAAGTTGTTACTATTATATAAATTGTCATCCTAATGTAACTTACTTATTTCTGCATCAGATCAATCTTCCTATGCTTCTCTGAAACCTTCTCTTTCACCATTACTTACGGAACAATGATGTCCCACTGTTCATGTTCAACCACTCCTCAATTGGTGAAGAGTTTCCTTAGTTTTCAGTTCTTTGCAGTTACAGAGCTGCTTTAAATATTTTTAAAATTTATTTATTTTTAGTTTATAATGTTTATAATGTTTACAACATTCAGTTTCACAAGCTTTTGAGTTTTAAATTTTCTCCCCCTCCTTCCCTCTCTCCCATCTTCCCTCCCTAAGATGGCATGCAATCTGATATAGGCTCTCTACACTGGTTGTTGTCTTTCATCTTTGAAGAGGACCAAATGACATCACCATTGTAAAGTGAAATTTCATTGTGTCCAGCTGCGGCTGATCAGACCAATACAAGCTCGGAATGCTCTACCACAGGTTGGGCACAGATAATCTGTGTGAATTTTTGAGTTGGATATCCCAAATTTGCACATCCTGTGTTTATTTTGTGCTGTCCCAATTCTGCTTTGCTCAAAGAGCATAGCACCTTTTCTTATGTGGGCACACCATGCTGACAAGTCCTGTGCCAGTGTCTCCCATGCTGCACAGTCAACCAAAATTCTTTAGAGAGACCTTGAGAGTGTCCTTGTATCATTTCTTCTGGCCACTGTATGATTGCCTGCCCCATGCAAGTTCTCCATAAAATAGTCTTTTTGGCAAGCATACATTTTGCATTCGAACAACATGTCCAGCCCATCTGAGTTGCATTCTCTGAAGCGTAGTTTGAATACTTGGCAGTTCAGCTTGAGCAAGGACTTCAGTGTCTGCTACCTTATCAGAATCTTCCTAAGACAGTTCAAATAGATGCAATTCAGTTTCCTAGCATGGCACTGGTAGACTGTCCATGTTTCACAAGCATATAACAATGAGGTCAGCACAACGGCTCTGTAGATCTTAAATCTGGTAGTCAGTCTAATACCTCTTCTCTCCCAAACCTTTCTTCGGACCTCCCAAACACTGAGCTAGCTCTGGCAATGCATGCGTCAACCTCGTTGTCGATGTACATCCCTGGAAAGTATACTATCAAGGTAAGTGAACTTAATCCACAACATTCAAAACTTCTCCATTTGTTATAACTGATGGTTCCACATATGGATGGTGTGGTAGTGGCTGATGGAGCATCTGTGTTTTTTGGTGTTAACTATTGGGCCAAAATTAGCACAGGCAGTAGAGAATTGATCCATACTTTATTACATCTCAGCTTCAGAGGCTGCATTGATTGCACAATCATCTGCAAACAGAAAATCATGCACCAACACTCCCTTCACTTTGGTATTGGCTTGTAACCTTTTCAAATTGAAGAACTTACCATCAGTACGGTAGTTGACCTTCATGCCATGTTCATCCTCATTGAAAGCATTTGTCAAAATGACTGAAAACATCATGGGAGCATGGCAGCAAGCACACAGCTCTGTTTCACTGCAATGGTAATTGGGAAGGCATGAGGGCTTTGTCCATTATCCAAAACCCAGGCAAACATGCCATCATGCAATTGACGTACAGTATTGATGAACTTCTCCAGGCAACCAAATTTTGACATAGTTTTCCGTAAGCCCTCACAACTCACAGTGTCAAAGGCCTTGGTCAGATCTACAAACGTTGTGTACAGACCTCTGTTCTGCTCCTGGCATTTCTACTGGTGTTGTCAGGCAGCAAACACCATATCAACTGTTCCTCAGCCGTTTCTGAAGCCACACTAACTCTCAGGTATATGCTCATCTTCCAGGTGAAGTATCAGCTTATTAAGGAGTACTCTAGCAAGAATTTTGCCATCAATGACTAAGAGAGAGATTCCCCTGTGATTGTCACAGGACAATCTATTCCCTTTACCCTTATAGAGATGGACAATGGAGGCATCCTGGAACTCCTGGGGGATAACCTCCTCTTGCCATATAACCTGGAAAATTTAAATCAGCTTTTGTATGAGCAATGATCCCCTTACCTTGTAAATCTCAGCTGGAATAGAATCAGCACCAGGTGCTTTGCCTAATGGCTCTCAAAACCTCTTCTTCAGTTGGAAGTTCAGCTAAGGAGGGATTGACTTCAATTTGAGGTAAACTGTCAGTGGCCTCAGCACTGATTGATGATGGTCTGTTGAGAACACTATGGAAGTGTTCAGTCCATCTCTCTGGGATCATGTCCTTATCATTAGTCAATATGTCTCCATCAGCATCGAGTGGTTGTGTTGTACCATAGGTTTTTGGTCCATAAATAGCTTTCAGGGAATCATAAAAGTGTTTTGGATTGTTACTATCAGTATAAAACTGAATTTCGTCTGCCTTCTTACTGAGTCAGGAATCCTGCATCTCTCTAAGCTTTGCTTGTACTTTGCTTTTGATGGAATTAAATGCTGCTTTCTTAGAGGTGGATGGATTATCCAGCTGGTAAATCCTGTGGAGTTCTCATTTTTCATTTAGCAGCTTCTGAATTTCCCTATCATTTTCATCAAACCAGTCTTGGTGTTTGCAAGTGTTCTGACGCAGATGAGCACATGCAGTACGGTATAACAAATCTCTGAGAGCTGCCCACGCCTTTTCTGCTTTACTGTTGCCAACTGTATGTTGGCTCAACTTTCCCTCCAAGTTATCTACAAACTATTCATGTTCAGAGAAGAGCTCTAATTTGTTGACATTAATTCTTCTGGTAGTCATTTTGCCTTGGGGGCGGCACTTTTGACGAATGCAAATATTTAGCTTGGAAAGGATAAGTCTATAATCACTCTAGCACTCTGCACTACACATTGTCTTTGTCACTCTTACATCTTGTCTGTCTCTTCTCCTTACAATCACATGATCTATTAGATGCCAATGTTTAACTGTGAGGGTGCATCCATGAAGTTTTATTGTGTTTAGGTAAACAGAAGATAGTGTTGATGATGAGAAGGTCATGCGATGCACAAGTCTTCAGCAGTACATGACCACTGCTGTTGCTTCTTCCAACTCCATTCCTCCCTAGGATTCCCTGCCAGGTCTGGTAGTCTGAGCCTACTCTGGCATAAAAGTCATCTAGAATTATAAGCTTGTCCTCTTTTGGCACATTGGCAATAAGGGTCTCTAGGTCTTCATAAAATTTTTCTTTGACTTCATCCAGGTTTGTCATGGTGAAAGCATAGGCACTGATGATAGTGGCATAGCGTTTTCCTGTGAGTGGCAATTGCATTGTCATGAGCCTGTCATTCACTCCTTTTGGCAGGCACACCAGCTTGCTGATTAGATTAGTTTTGATTGCAAACCACGCCAGCTTCATGGAACTCCCCTTCACTGCACCCACTCCAGAAAAAGATGTATCTAACTCCAACTTCAGTAAGCTGCCCTTCATTTGCCAACCCTATTTCACTCAGGGCTGCTATTTGGATGCAATATCTGTTGAGTTCTCTTGCAACAAGAGCAGTTCTTTCAGCTCTACTGGATTTTGTGTTGTCTATTAGTGTGCAAATGTTCCATGTGCCGATGGTGAGTGGAATCATCTTTGCAAATGTTTTCATATTTTTTTTTGTGTTTCCATCACATATTGGGATTTCCCGCCTTCCAATGTAATCAGACCAGGGTGGGTAAGCAGGCAATATTTAGGGCATCTTTTCTAGCCCCCTTCCTCCCACCAGAAATGAGCAGTGCAATCCTTAGAAGACTGCTCAGACACCCAGGGGGCTGCCGAGTCCCACTGCTGCTTCCAATGAGAAACAACCCTATGGCCTGGGCTGCCTGTGTGCAGGGTTGTGACTATAGCTCCCAGTGTATCTACACCTTCTGCTTCATCACTTGCCTGTCACCACAGGACTTGGAGGCATAATAGTGAAATGGTATGAGTGATGTCGTTTGATTTGTGTATAAATTAGATTTGTGAGGCAGAGTTGCACAAAGTCATCAGCCTCACTCTCTCCTCCAGAGTCATCATAGTTCAGTGGACAGAGTCAAGATGGCTGGCAATGGCTCAGGATGCCATGGATGACCTTGGTGTCTTCGGTGTCTAACTAAGCTCTAAGTGCTCCACATCGCCTACTTCATCTGCCTTCATGGCCGTTGGAACAAACTGTTCTCATCCACTCATTCCACCAGATGAAAGTCTTCACATGCTTCACAACCCTAACCCTAACCCTAAACCCTAACCCTAACCCAAACCCTAAAAGCCCTAACCCTAACCCCTCAACTCACCAGTGGGTTTGAGAACCTTGGTTACCATCAACCTGGTTTGGACCATCCACCGAAACAGTTTACCAGGTTGTGGTCGCTGTACATGCTGCAGCTTCTTGGAGCCACAGGTGAGAGTTAGGTGGAAACATAGACGCCAAAGGTGGAAAGGACCCTGAAAAGGGCTTGGCAGCCATCATGCCAAAGGTACTGGTCCTCCCTGAACACACCCTACATCCCGACTCTCTATATACATTCATAGTAAACACATTTTCATATTAGTCATGGTACTATAAATATTTTTGTACAAATGGATTATTTTCCTCCTTCCTTGATCTCTTTGAGGTTTCTATCTAGTTGTGATATGACTGTCAAAGTACAAACATAGTTTAATAACTTTGAGGCACAGTTTCAAATTGCTTTCCAGAATGATTAGATCAATCATAGATCCATCAATAGTGTATTAGTGTGCCTGTTTTCCCAAAGCCCCCCCACAACATTTATTATGTTCCATTTTTGTCAATTTTGCTCATCTAAAGGGTTTGAGGTAGAACCTCAGAATTATTTTAGCTTGTATTTCTCTAATTGTTAGTGATTTGAATCATTTTTTCATCTTTGATAACTTGGATTTCTTCCTTTGAAAACTGCCTATACATCTTCATTGACCTTCTATCATTTGGGGAATGGCTCTTGTTCATATAAATGAGAGACATTTCCTTTCATATTGGAAATGAAACCTTTATGCAAGAAACTTGCTAAAGATTTTTCTCAGTTAACTATTTCGTCCTAATCTTAATTAATTCATTCTGCACCCTCTTTTTTGTAAAAAAAAATAATTTTTTTCATTTGATGAAAATCTACCTTTTCTCTCTGATACTTCTTCCTCTCTTTCCCTCTCTAGAACATGAAAAAATACAGACCCCCTTCTAACAAATATGTAGTCAAATGAAATACATTCCTGCATTATCCATGTCCATATATATATGTTTGTGTATATATGTATGTATATATATATGCTGTGTGTATAGTATATACATATGTATACATACACACAACATGTCTTAATCTGCCTCCTAAGTTCATCACCTCTGTGTTAGAAGATAAGTAGTATGTTTATTCATGAGTCCTTTGGAATTGTGACTGATTTTGGTGATCAGAGTTTCCCACCTCTTCTTTATGAAGAACAGGGTAGTGAGTGAGAAGGAATATGACCAGTACCAGTATTACAGGTTTGATATGATCTACTTCTGCTGCCTTGCCCCTCTTCTCTTTCCCTTACCCAGAGCTTGATCACAGGTTCTTATTCTTTCTTTCCTTTTAAACCTTTCTTCTCAATTCACACGTAGAGTTGTTTGTTTGGGACTAATATCTCCCTTAATCTACTCTCCCTCCTTGTCTTCTCCCCCAAGCCTGTGTGTGTTTGGGTATATTCTTCCTTCCTTTGATGAGTTTAAGTGAAAATGAGGTCAAAAGTACTTCTCTCCTCATTTCTTCCTCTTTATTTGTTGTCTTCTATGTATACGCTCAAACTGTGAGAGAATTTTCTGCAGTGTTTTCTCTCATCTTCCATCTACCAGTACATTCTTCTCTCCTCTCATATTTTTCTTAACTCTTACTTCATATCTTTCTGGAATTCTAAAACAATTTTTGCCCAAGAGTTGTTTTTCCTTGAGGCTTTTCGAGTTGATGTTTTGGAGTCATTCTTTTCTTCTTGAATAGTGTCTTAAACATCCCTGTTACCATGTGGTGGGATGAGGATGAGGATGATTATATTTTGCTTATTCTTCTAAGTCTTGCTTCCTGACTTCAGATTTTGTCCTGGATCCAAGCTTTGCTCACTTCTGAAGGGAATAATTGCACCATGCTCAGTCTTGTTTTGTGTTCTCGGGTCCTGCTGCCACTTTCTTGGGATATTAAGTGTGTTATTCCAGGATCTCAGGGAGAGGTCAGACTGAAGGTCTTGTAAGCTTCCAGTACATCAAAACCAGTCTGATCCAGGGCAAAGTCTGATCACTGACCTCTTGGTCTAAGTTCTACCAGTTCCTAACTTGGATTTGGATCTGAGAAGTACTATTGTGGGCTGGCCTCTGCCTGGAGCTCCAGTAAACTGTTGCTGGACTCAGTCATTTTCAGGAGGGTAGAAAGCTGTGCCAGTTTCCAGTAACAGTATTGCAGATGCTCTTTTTGGTCTGGACCTCCTGCCCTGGTTGTTCTGCTATAGGCTTCATATAATCTGGGAGCTAAATCTGAGACCATGCTCCACCTCCAGAGTCAGAGACACACAAGTGTTCTTCACTCAGTACTCAGCCAAGGACCCACGACCACCCCTTGCCTCGGACCACTGTCTCAGGTACAGGTCCCTTCCTCAGTCTTCATTAGATCTGTAACCCAACAGGGGATGGTGAGAGACAGAGTTGCCAGTTGACCCTTGTTCCTGCTCCCTGCATAAGTTCAGGCTCCTGTGTGCTGAATCTGGGACCTCTTCTTGCCTTGATGCACAGCCAAAGGCAGGCCCTCATTCAGTCCCTGTCCTGCAAGGCTCTGTCAACCTCTCTGTCTTCCTAGGCTAAACTAAACTGGAAAATGACAACTATGATTTTTTTCCCTTAGATTTCTCAATCAAAATTTGGTCTGGTTTGTTTTCTAAATCTTTGTGGATTAAATAGCTTGGTTATACTGCCTCCTTCTACTCTATGATCTTGGCTAGTCTCCAGTATTTATTTTACACGTGTACCTGCCATTTCCTCCAATAGAATGTAAACTCTTCGATGATTGGGGACTGTTTAATATTTTGTCTTTGCATCATCAAAGCTAGGCATCATAATGGATAGAGCACTGAACCTGAAGTCAGAAAGACCTGAGCCCAAACACTGCCTCAGACGCTTATAAGCTATGGGACCCTAGGCAAATCACTGTACTTTTCTCAGACTGTTTACTCATATGAAAATGGGTATAAAAATAGTACCTATCTTATAGAGTTTTGTGAGGACCAAATGATATTAATGTATATAAAAGATTTTGCAAACCATAAAGAGTATATAAATGCTAGCTATTACCATCATCTAGCATAGTGCCCAGCATACAGTCGGTGCTTAATAAATGGATGCTGATTGATTGATTAGGTGCTTCAGATTGGAGAAGCAGGGTAATGTAATGGAAGGGGTGTTGGACCTAGAAGACCTGTGTTCTAGTCTTGACTCTGACCTTTATTGAATGTATAACTTTGGATAAATCACTTCCTCCTCTGAACCTGAACCTTCTCCTCTATAAAATGAGAAGGTTGGACCACATAATATCTAAGGCAGGCCTGCAAAACATATGACCCATGGGTTGTTTGTGGCCTGCCAAAGAATTTCTAGGGTTTTGCAAAAAATACAGGGTTGCCACTTCTCAGACTTCTGTTTGTCACATGACCCATGGCAGTCAACCATCATCAGTCTGTCTCTAGTCTAACTTATTTGCAGCTAGAAGAAGTTTAGCCTACTTTAATTTTGGCCCTGCCTACTGCCAAGTTGTGCAGGTCTGATCTAAGAGATCCCTTAACCTCTGACATTTCGTAAGCCTCAGGGGCGGGGAGGAGTGTAACTTTGCTTTGAAGACACTTGCCTTCAAAGGGTGAGACTTTAGAAAGAAGATGTGTGGGGCAGTATGTGCAGGAATGATTAGAGGTAGAGAGTGGAGGCTGAGCAGGCAATTGCAATGTCTGGGCAGGAGATGATGAGGTTTTTGCTAGGGAATGACAGTGATAATGTAGAAAAAGGGATCCAGAGGAGGGAGGTTTGACTTGGTTTAGTGACTGATAGATTTGTAGATGAAGGATTAAGTGATCTCTGAGGTCCCTTCTACCTCTAAATACCAAAACCTTATGATTAAGATTTTGAACCTAGATACATGGTGGAAGGTTGGAGGAACTGTAAATAGAAATTAGCTAGACCAGGCTTATGACACCCTACCAAACGTAGCAGATCTTGTAGTACCTCCTGCTGGGTTTTACTAGGACAGTATTTTGGAGATCTGAGGGTCCTTTTAGTGTTTAAGTGTCAAAGTGCTAAGAATTTGGTAGATATCTAAGAAGAGCTAGCTTTTTCCAGACCTTCTGTCCTATTTTTACTTAACTAGAGGTAGAGAGGCACTTAGGTAGCATAGTGGATAGAGTGCTATGTCTAGATTCAGGAAGACTCACCTTCCTGAGTTCAAATCTGGCCTCTAAGAGTTATTAGCTGTGAGACCCTATTTGCCTCAGTTCCCTCACCTGTAAAATGAACTGAAGAAGGAAATGGCAAATCACTTCAGTGTCTTTGCCAAGAAAACCCCAAATGGGGTCATGAAGAGTCAGACATGACTGAAAAAAGCTTATTAGTCCAAATCTGTCCCCAGTCAGTCACTGGGTCAGGGAAGCTCCCCAGGGGATGAAGGAACTCTGGGAATTTCCACCTGCCATTGGACATTCATTTATAGCATCCTGCTTTAATAATATGTTACAGATTCCCTGAAGAGAAACAGGAAAGAAGAGTTTCTTGAAGAGTTCAAGAAACAAATCCCCAGTTTGGCTTAAAGATTGTCTATAATAGTGATGGGGAACTTTACCTTACTGTTAGAGTTCTGCCAAAAGATGAATAGCCAGTAATTTTTCAACTTTCCTTAATGATGCTTTCATCTTTCAAAAGGTTGAGAAGTCAAGAGAGGGAAATTCCATTCTGAGTCTCATTTTCACCATAAAAGGATACCGCTGTTGTCTGGGGTAGACATCGTGGGAACCTTGGGAGAAAGTGATCACATTATGTTCATGCTAGAGAAGTAGAGAAAAACTGGTAATAGTCTGACGTGCCCCCTAGATTTTAAGAAAGCAGATTTCCAAGGGTTTAGAGGACAGATAGATAGGATTCTGTGGCCTCAAATTCTACAGGAGAAATCAACCTAGGAGGGAATGGAAATTTTCAAGAATGAAATTTTAAAGTCACAAAGGGAAACAATTCTGATGAGTAAGAAAAATGATAGTTGTTTGAAGAAACTGATGTGGAAGCATAAGGAGCTCCCCAGGCAACTTAGATAATTAAAAGTTTTATATCAAAAATGAAAGGAAAAGCAAGTGGTGGAAGATGAATAAAAGAAATTATGGTATCATCCTGTAAAAAGTAGTATTGGGTGTGTGAAAGTGCAGAATGAGCTGCGGCTGGCAAAGGTAGCTGAGGATAATCCATTTTTATTTGTTTGTTTATAGTGGGAGAAAACGAGGGTCAAATAAAAAATAGAGTCCCAACCCAGGCTGCCCAACTCTCCCTTTACTCCTCTTTTTGTTTTTGAAGAGCTTGTCCTTTGGACTGGAAAGACCAGAACAGAAAAGGGAGTTGGAGCAGAATGAAAGACACAGATCCTGATTTCTGCTATGTACTGGTCTTCTCCAACACCTGCGCTCAAGCTTGGAGACTTCAGTATATCTCGATGACTCCTCACATACCTTGGCCTTCTAACCTATCAGCTTCCTCAGTTCCTAATGATCTGCATTTTCAGTTCCCTTTGGCCTTGCAAGGGATGGGCCTATCCTCGATCTCACCATTACTCATAACAGAGCTGCCTCCATGATTTTGAACCCTGAAATTCCTCCTCTCATCACAATCTCCTGTCCTCCCCTTTCCCTTTTTTCTTATTCTTCCTAAATCTGTCTGCTGTTCTCACCCTAACCTTCAGCCCCTCTGACCTGCCCCAACTATCCTGGTTCATCACAACTACTCTTCCTCACTTTCTTGCACTGGCAATCAAGTGCTTATAGTTAATCAGTTCAGTTATATGCAGTCTTCTCCTCTGGAATTCCTCCCATTTTTCTCTCCTTCCCATCCCTATCCTATCACTGCTCCTGCCTTGACAAGCTCTGACCTGGGTTACCCCTACCATTTGCTTTCTTCACATTTATCTGGGTACGATTTAATGTCTCTGGAGGAAGTCACACAACTGTGCCAACTGGGTCCATTACACATTTATGTTATCCAATCTCAATCCTGCTCTCATGGCTCATGGCAGTCCTTTTATTCTTCCATGAGTGACTGCTGCAGTTCCCACAGTGACTGTTCCAAATTTTTTCTTCTTTCCTTAAGCCTCCTACACTACCCTCTACCTCTTTCCTCTCAGCGGAGGATCTCAATTCCTATTTTATTGAGAAAATAGATACCATTTGTCATGAGCTCCATTTTCTCCCTATTTCTATACTTCAAAATCCCTTGACACTATCTCACCCCTTCTTTGCCCAAATACTTTACGTGTGCCCTTGAACTCACCCTTTCCTGACTTGTCCAAGAATGTCCTTCTGTCATGCTCTTTGTCTTTCTGTCTCAGTCTGTTTCTCTATCTCTGTCCCTGTGTTTCTCTCTCTGAATCTATCTTTCTCTGTATCTGCCTCTCTGCTTCTCCAATCTCTCCTTTTCTCTTCCATGTTAAATACAGACATAACCAGTCTTCTCCTTTTCCTTAAAAAAAATCCTTACTTGACCTGTCCATCCTCTCAAACTGTATCTCTTTTCCTAAATTCCCTGAAAAAGATGTCTGCACTCAGCTTTCACTTTTTCACCTCTGCTTCCCTACTCAGTCCTATGCAATATAGTTTGTGATTCCATTATATGTCTGAAAGGGCTTTCTCCAAAGTTGTCAATGGTGTCTCAGTTCTTTTTTTAGTCCTCAGCGTCTTGACTTCTAGGCAGCATTTAACACTCCTCAACGGCCCCTCCTCCTGAATATTTTATCTTCTCTCAGCTTTTATGGCTCTTGTTTCTCCTGAACCTTTTTCTATCTATAACTGACTGCTCCTTCTCTGTTTTCCTTATTGGATTACTCTCTATCTTTAGCCCCCTTAGCATGAATCTGTCCTCCCAAGATCTCTTCTGAGTCCTTTCCTTTTCTCTCTCTCTGCCCTTCCTTGGTGATCTCATCAGCCCCTTGAGTTTCCATGATCATCTCTATGCAAATTACTTGAAAATATATACATATAGCTTTAATTTCTCTCTTGAATCCTTATCCCATGTCAACAAATACTTGTTAGACATCTCTACCATAGACATCTCAAACCCAACATGTCCAAAACAGAATTGATATCCTACCTTATAAATCCAAACTTCCCTACATTGAAAATTATGTTGACTCAATGGCCCATTGATTGAAGCCCTCCTTGTCAATCAGTGTTGGGGGAGGTGTCTCTCAGTCTCCATATTTGTCCCATAGCCAACTCCTACCTGTGACTTTTGTATCCCTACCTGCAAATTGTCCTTGGGAAGGAACTGAGATGGAAGGGGCCTATCTGAATTATTTATCTCATTGTGAAAAGTTGACCCACTTTGATTGGTATCTTCAGTGATCAGCCCATCAAGCCTTTTGCTACCTTGACATAATTATAATAAACTCCTTTTAATTCTCTTTGCCCTGAGTTTTGGCTTGTAAATCAAGGTGAAAGCCCAAAAGAAAAATTTCTTTTCACCACCTATTTCAATTGAAGGCACCACAAGTTTTTACCTTCAAAGTCATCTTTGGTTCCTCGCCTTCACTTCTCCATCCCCCAACCCCAACATTATCCAACTATTTGCTTGCTAGGTCTTGTCAGGTCCAACTCCACTACATCTCATGTATCTGTCCCTTTCCACCCACTCACATGGCCACCAAATCAGTTCATATCCTCATCACTTGCTTGGAATATTGGAGCAGTCTCCTAGTTTGACTTGAAGATTTTAATTTCTTACCCCTTTAATCCGACTTCCATGCAGCTGTCAAAACAGTCTTCTTAAAACAGTTTTGACCATTTTGCTTCTCAGTTCAACAGCTCTCAGTAGCTAGGACAGAATAAATTTCTCATCTTGGCATTTAAATACCTTCTTGGTTTACGTCTAGTCTACTTCTACAGGATTATTTCACATTAATCCCCTGCACACACTCTTTGCTTCAGTCAAAGCAGTTTACTTGATGTTGCTTCAAATCAGAAATCCAATGACTGTCTGTGTGCACATAGAAGGAGAACAGCAAGGTTTTATTGCTAGCAAAAATACAGTATATGATATATAGAGGGTTGATAGGGACTAGCTGCAGGGTGGGCCTGTGTAAAGTGAAGGCTGGCCCAGTCTTTCTCACAGGGTTTTTGTCCTGCTCTCAGTTTCATTTGCATGTTAATCAAGAGCATTTGGAGAGTGAGTGGCTCCCAGACCTTCATGAGACTTGATGGTTTGTTTGTTTGTTTTTTGAGGGATGGGAAACCAGAGTCCTTGAAATGGATAGGGAACACAGACTCACAATCAGGAACATAATGAGAATTATAAAGAATTTTTTAACCCCAAGGGCGAGTTTTCTGAGACCATGTGCCTCAATTCAGGAGCAGACAAGAGGAGACAAAGAATGAGAAGTAATCTTAGGTTGGGGGTATTTTACTGGCTCTTGTTGTATTCCTTATTCATTGTGGTGTCTTCATAGTCTTTCATATCCAGTAAAAAAAAAAAATCTGGGCAGTTTGGTGTAGCAGATAGAATACTGGGCCTAGTGTCAGGAAGACATCTTCCTGAGTTCAAATCCAACTTCAGACACTTTGTATGACCTTGGGAAAGTTACTTCAACCTGTTTGCCTCAGTTTCCTCACCTGTAAAATGATCTGGAGAAGGAAATGGCAAACCATTTCTGTATCTTTGCCAAGAAAACCCCAAATGGGGTTATAAAGGGTTTGGGCATGACTGAAAAATGACTGAACAGTAACAAGAAAAAGAATCTACCTTCCTTTGTTAGGATGTGATTTTCTGGCATTGTATCTCAGTAGAAGGGAGTAGAGAGTAGTAGATCATCCTGAAAAGCTGAAGACCTGCCGATGGTATTAGAAAGCATTTTTGTGATCCATGGAGACAGCTAACAGAAACTATATGATGCAGAGCAGAGATATAACCCCTAGAAAAGAAGGTGCTGATATCTAGTGGGGAGCAAACATGAGAGAAGCCCAATGACATCCAGAGGATAGAAATAGTTTTATATCATGAGCAGTATGAGTAGTCTTTGCCACATGTGAGTACTGACCCATATGTCCCTACATGTGTATACTCCAGAATGTGCTCCAGCCTCATCCGTTCCTTGCTTGTCTACCCTCATTACAAACACATGCAAGTTATTTGTATACTGAGGCAGCTAAGTGATGCAGTGGAGAGAACAGTGGATCTGGAGTCATGAAGTCCCGAGTTTAAATCTGACCTCTGACACTTACTAGCTCTGTGACCCTGGGCAAATCACTTAATCTCTGCCTGCCTCAGTTTCCTTTGTAAGATAATAACACCTACCTCTTATAGTTGTTGTGAGAAGCACAGGAGATAATATTTGTAAAGTGTTTAGAATAGTACATTTCATACAGCAGGCCCTGAATAAATATTTATTCCTTTCTTCTTTCCTTTCCTTTTTTATTTTTGGAGGCAAGCAGAGTAAAGTGATTTGCCTAAGGCTTCACAACTACTAAGTTGGAGACTGGATTTGAATTCAGGTCCTCCTGACTTCAGAGTCAGTGCTCTATCCGCTGTGCTAACTGGTTGTCCTGCTATTTTTGGAGAGGTGTGAACTTGGTTTATTATTATTTTAATAATTTTTAGTATAATTGATTCCCTTTCTAATTCCATTTATTTTATGCTTTAAAATCATCATTCCAAGAAAGGATCCATAGGCTTTACCAAACTGTCCAAGTAATCTTTGTTAGAAAAAAGATAAAAAATCCCTAAATTTTAAGTTTAATGGGCTTCTTCATGAAGAAGCAGATTCCTTCTTTCCTTCCTTCCTTCCTTCCTGTAAACCTTTCCCCAGTGGTAATGTGATAACCTGTGAGAGAATGTACCACATGTGAGTGATCTTCTTTTGTCACTTAATTTGTTATATAGTTTGACCAAATGTCTTATGCTTTGAATTTGAATATCCTCCAGTGGACCAGTAAACATAAAAACACTGGTGGGGGCTTGTGAGTTAACGTTTTGAATGAGTGCTGACCCATGGAATGCCTCAATCTTGGAAGAGATTTTCTAGGGACTTAAACGTAAGGGCAATGTTCCAGGAGCTGCACATGGTGCTCTCTTCTATGCCTAGACTGTATTCCCTGCTCATCACTACTTAGAATCCTTAGTCACCTGTCACTTTATATAGATAGGCTTTCCTGAGCCCTTTAGTTATTAATGTTCTCTCTCACATCAAAATGTCTTCTATTTACTCATCTGTATAAATGTTGCATCTTCCCCCAGAGAATGCAATCTTTGAAAGCAAGCATTATTTTTTATTTGTCTTTTTATCCTTGGTGTTTAGTATAATTCCTTAATGTCATTGTGAAATACATTAAGGATCTCAGATTTCTTCAGTGTATTATAATGTATGTTGCAACCCATTTATAAAGTCTTATAGACTTTCCCAAGGTATAGAGAAGTGACTTGGCCATGGTAACTTTTTTTTTCCTTTTTTGAGACTGGATCTCCCAATTTTGCCCAAGCTAGAAATGCAGTGGTTACTCAGAGACCCAGTTTCATCACCAACCAGCATGGGAACTTTGACTTGCTCTGTTACCTGTTCTTTAGGCATCCTGGTGGTCCCTCACTCCCAGAGGTTCACCATATTGGTGCCTAACTTAGTACAGACACCAAATTGGTTTTAACCATATTATAGCTCAGAATTCCTGAATTCAAGCAATCCATCAGCCTCAGCTCCCCAAATAGCGGGGATTAATAAAAGTATGTCCCACCATGCCTAGTCACACTTTCTTTTAAATTAAAAATAAATTTAATTTTTATTGATATCTGTTATTTTTACGTCTTCATTTCAGAATATATCCCTCCCGCTTCCCAATGAGCTATCTTTATAACAAAAAGAAAAGAAAAAAGAAAGAACATTTAAAAAGCAGTTCAGCAAAACTAGTTAATACATCATTGAACTTTGACAGTAACTGAAATGTTACATATCAGTAGTCCCCCTCTGGGAGCCTTGGGAAGTAGAGGGCTCTTCCTCCCTGGAGGCCTTTGTGCAAAGGCTGGCTAGCCATTCATCTGCTATTCTGTAGAGGGTTTTGGACTCAGTGGGCTCTAAGGTCTCTTCTAATGTTGAGATTATTCTGTGATGTTATGATTCAGATAGTCTGGGGACAGATTAGACAGCACTAACCCTTGGCACTGAAATATAGATCTGGGCTTACATGGACGGAGGTCAGTCTTGGAGATTTGTCACAGATTGCCCACCTATCTCATGCTCCCACCCTGGGTCTCCCTTGGGAATATCAGAGTGGGGCTAAATGTCTCAGTTCAGGGTTTCCCCTGATAACAGGGAGGGATGTGCCAGGTCACCAACCTCATTTTTCTCCTCCAGAGTCCAGTGGCCCCATATTCATCAAGATGACTGGAGAAGACCCAGGATGCAATGGGAGACCTTGGCCCTTTTAAGCTAAGGTCTTTTCGAGTTCTTACTTTGAGTGAGGTCAAGGGATGGTTCCTTTAATAAAAAAAAAATCAAACTGGGAGAGGAAGACCCTCAGAATTGCTGGCAAAAAGAGAAATAGTTACTATTTACATTAATTGCAAGTCACATCGTCATCTCCCTGATGTCATGGTCCTTGTTGTGATGAAGGACAAATCACACACCCTAATAACAGGATTTGTTCTATGAAGTTTGAATTCAGTCAAAAGGTCACTCTTGAGGACCTAGAGGGCTACATATGGCCTCAAGGTCACAGGTTCCCCACCCCGATACACAGTCAGCTTTTTCCCCTCAGCCCAGCCCACAGAACTCACGGTGCTGATGTAGGCACCGTGTCTGAGTCTGTTTGTTCCTCCAAATTATGGCTCTCTCTCTCTCTCTCTCTCTCACTGCTTCTTGGCCAGAGCTCCTGCCTGATCCTGTAGCTACTTCCCTTGGTCCAGGAATTCATCATTGTCTGGCAACTTCTCATATTCTTAAGACACTTGGTCTATGGCCTTGGCTGTATCCTGGAGACTTGGTCATAAAATCCCTCTGTTTGCATAGGAAACTCCTCCATCCCTCATTCATTGCATCTTCTGACTGTTGACCCTGTGTCTTCCAGTTTGGCCCAGGAACTCCTTAATCTTTCACTAATTCCTCCACATATGGAGCCACATGATTCTCTTCCTTTGTGGGGCTCTGGGATTCTGTTGAGGAGCTTTTAGGCTATATGAGTTTCTCTCCAGGGAACCAGAGGCTGATTGTCCAGCTGGCTTTCCTCTGGCCTTCTCCGTTATAGTTTACTCCATGCCTGTCTGCCTCTGTTCTTCTTTTTAAAGGCCAAGTTCAGGGGTATAACTCATAAATACCCCATAGCTCAGGGGTGTGATTCTTCATGACTCCAACGGTCATCTGCAAATATCGCATTAAAGGGAATGTTTACATCTTGGGAAGACATCTTCAGTGCTGAAGCAAAGGCCTGATCCTTTAACACTGACTGGTTGCCTCCTGGGGATGCCCTTCACATGGCGTTCTATGATTTTGAGATTGTAGCATTCTGTGATTTTGTACTTCTAAATTCTCGAATTTTGCATTTCCATGATTCTGACATTCTGTGATTCTTTGATTTTAAAATTCAAATATCCTATGATTCTATGAGTCACGAAATCAACAAGCATTTGTTACGTGCCTACTATATGCTGGGCACTATGCTAAATGTTGGGGATACAAAGAAAGGCAAAAACAGTCCTTGTCTTCAAGGAACTCACTTTCTATGAATGGAGCTCACAATTTAATTTAATTTAATATGAAAACAACTATGTACAAAGTCAGTGCAAACACAAGATCAATTGGAAATGGTCTCAAAGGAAGCCACTAACATTCTAACATTCTTGAATTCAAATATCCTGCAACTTTGTGAATCTAAGATGCTAATGTTCTGGGTGATTCTATCACTTGAGAGTCCTGAGGTCCCACTATGCTATGATCCAGTGGCTGCCTCTCAGCATTGTCTTTTCTCCTTGGGTGATTTCATCTAGTCAGTTTTTGGTCAGCGAGTGCTTATTATGTTCCGGGCTCTATGCTAAGTGCAGAGAATTTGAAGAAAGGTAAATATGCTACCTACCTACCCTCAAAGAGTGCACATTCTAATGGAGATGAAAACATGGAAGCAATTATGTACATAAAAGATATAAACAGTGTCCTTCATTCTGAAAGAGGACCATGACTTCAGGTAGGTGATGCCATGACATGCAAGTGAGTTGGATTTAAGTGAGGGAGGGCTATGCAAAGCCACCAGCTTCACTTTCTCCTCCAGAGCCATCTGGATCCAGTGGCCAGACACATCAGAATGACTGGAAGAAGGTAGGTAATATAAAATGGAAGATACCAGCAGAAAGCAGGATTTTAGCTGGAACTTGAAGGAAGCTGGGAAGCCAGGAGGTAGAAGTGGATAAGGGAGAGCATTCTAAGTAAGAGGACAGCCAGGGAAACAACACAAAGCTGAGAGACGGAGTATTGTATATGAGAACTAGTTCAGTGACTCTGGATGGTAGGTAGAGTATGTAGAGGGAGGTATAAAAAGACGGGAAAGTGGGAAGGGACCAGGTTATTAGAGGCTTTAAATATCATACAGATCTTTTTTATTTTTGATCTTGGAGAGAAGAGGGAATCACTGAAGTTTATTGAGCAGAGGGAATGACATGATTAGACCCACACTTTAGGAAAATTACATTGTTAGTGCATTGGAAAATGGATCAGACGGAAGGAGACCAACTGAAAGCTATTGCAAAGTATAGGCATGAGTTGATGAAAGCCTGCACCAGGGTTATGGCTATGTGAGTGTAGAGAAGGGAATGAATACAAGTGATATTGTGAAGGTATAAATGATAAGATGATAACAGATTGACTATGGTGTGAATACAATCATCTCCAGGATCATACCTAGGTTGTAAGCTTTAATGACTGGGAGAAAAGTGGTGTTTTCAACAATAATAGGGAAATTTGGAAGAAGGGAGGGATTGGGAGAAAGTTATAAGTTCTTTTTTGGACATTATGAATTTGAGATGCTTAAGGGACAACCAGTTTGAGATATCTAAAAGGCAGTGGGTGATGTAGAAAGGTGGGATCTAGAAAAGGAGACAGAAGGAGGTAGGATGAATGATTCCATTTCATCTTGTCTTTTCCAGAAGATTGTCCTTATCTACTGGGTGCTACTCTACCACCTACAAACATGGTGATATCTCCCCCATTCTCAAAAGACCCTCACTTAGTCTGTCCATTCCCTTCTAGTACTCATCCCTATATCTCTCTTCTCTTTTATGGCTAAACTCCTTGAGAAGGCTGTCTACAACTGATGCCTCCATTTCCTTTCCTCTCACTTTCTTCTTGACTCTTTATGTACTGGATTCCAATTTTATCATTCTCTCTAAACTGCTCTCTCTAAAGTTGCTGATGATTTAATTGTCAAATCTAACGGTCTTTCTTTAATCCTCTTCTTTCTTGACCTCTTGGAACTGTAAATTACCTTCTTTGATACTCTCATTTCTTTAAGTTTTCATGACACTGTTCTCTCTTGGTTCTCCTCCTATCTTTTTCTCAGTTTCCTCTGCTAGATCTTCATCCAGGTCACACCCACAAACCATGGGTGGAACCTCAAAGCTCTCTCTGGGGCCACCAACTTTTCTTCCTCTATTTCACTTGATCTCATCAGCAACCTGGTTTCAATTGTCATTTCCATGCAGATGATTTGGATCTGCTTGCCCGTTCCTAACTTAGTCTCTGATCTCCAACTTCCTGTTAGATATCTCTAACCAAATGTCCTATAGGCATATTAAACTCAACATGTCCAAAGATGAACTCATTATCTTTACCTTCAAGCCCTTCCCTCTTCCTAACTTCTCTATTATTGTCAAGGGTACCACTCCTAGACTCCCAACCTAGGTGACATCCTTGATTCCTCCCTCAGTTTCTATTAACCCTTATATCCAATCAGCTGCAAGTCCAATCTTTTTTGCCTAACATCTCTGGTATGTTACTTCTTCTCTTCTCCATAATTGCTGCTACCCTGGCATAGGCCTTCATCACCTTACACTTAGACTATTGAAATAACTTTTTGGTTGGTCTCTCTGTCTCAACTCTCTCTGTACTCTAATCCACTCTCTATTTAGCTGATATTTCTAAAGCTGATGGAGTCTGACCTAAAGTCTGACCATATCCCTCCTGTATTCAATAAACTCTAATAGCTCCCTATTGCCTCCAGGGTCAAATATAAATTCTTCCTTTTGGGCTTTTAAAGTCCTGAGTACCCAGCCTCCTTCCAACCTTGCCAGTCATCTTGCACTTTATTCCCTGCTATTATTCCCCAATCTAGGGATACTGGCCTCATTCTTCCATGAACACAACACTCCATCTCCCAACTCACAACATTTTCACTGACTGTCCCTCATGTCTGGAATGCTCTCCCTCTTCATCTCTGACTCCTGCCTTCCTTAGTTTCTTTCAAGTCTCAGTTAAAACTGCACCTTCTACAAGGAGCCCTTTCCCAGTTCTAATCTTAGTACTTTCCTTGTGAGGATTATTTCTCATTTCTCCTACATAGAGCTTATTTGTATGTAGTGGTGTATAGGTCGTCTCGCCATTCAACTGTGAGCTCCTAGAAAATCAAGATTATTTTTTGCTTCCATTGCCAGCATTTTGCATAGTGGCTGGAACATAGTAGGCACTTAATAAATGCTGCTTGACTACCTGACTGACATTGTGGAGGGTTTAGAAAGAGGTGGATAGAATGACTGTAGATGACTTTCTCAAGTATCTTCATCAAGAAGGAGAGGAGACAAAATGATAACTAGAAGGGATAGTAGGATCAAGTGAGGATTTTAATTTTTTTTTAAAGAAAGATGCGGGGAGATATGAGCATGTTTATAGAAGTAGAGAGGGAGCCAGTAATTAAGGAGAGATTGACAGTTACAGAGAGAGTGGGGATGATAGGAAGAACAGTCTTCTGGAGAAGACAGAATTGCTTGAAATCCAGGATTCATATACAGGGTTAACCTTGGCAAGGAAAAGAGCTACCTCTTTATATGAGACAGGATTGGAGGAGGTATCAAGGGAAGAAATCTGAATGATATGAGATGAGGAGGAAAGAAGAGGGAACTCTTGATGAATGACTTCAATTGTTTCATTGCAGTATTGTTAGTCCTCAACTAAGAATATAAAAAATAAAAAGATTCATGGGAGGATTGAAGAGGGAAGAAAAAAATTGTAATAGTCACTGTGGTGAGTGGGATAGGTAACTAATTAGGGAGGCATAAAAGGATTGCCTTGCTGCAGTGAGAGACCAGCTAAGGTGATATAATATAAATTTTCACTGGACAGAGTCAAAACAATTTTGTGATCATTCAACATATGAATTCAATTTAGTAAGCCAAGTCAACAAGCATTTAATTTATCAAGCACCTACTATGTGCCCATCAGTGTGCTAAAATGTTAGAGAATTAAAAAGAAAAAGGAATTTTAAAAAACCCTATCTTCAAAGCTTACAATCTAATTAGAATAGGAGTGAAGGTGGTAGGAATAATCCAAGGAGGTGGTTAGCAAAGTTTGATCAGGCACGGAATTCAAGTGTGGAAGAAAGCATAGAGCTGAATCTGTTCACAGAAGAGTAGAGACAGGGAAGGGAGGAGAATACAGCTAGTACAGGGATGATGCAATGGAAAAAACTTAGGGATAGAGGGATTGGCGGTCATGATGAGGAGAAAGAATGAGGTTAAATGTTGTAAGGCAGAGGGAGCGGTGGAATTTAAAAAAAGATGATCCGATAAAGGTTTTCAGAGTTCATGGACATGGAGGTGGAATACTTATGGAGGATAGTAAGGTCAAGGCTACAATGATCTAGTGGCATGTAGGAAAGGTTCATGAGAATTGAGTAGATTGGAGAATGGAGAAGTTAGGGTATTTGAGGGAGCATACACATACACACATACATATAGGGATATATGTTCAAGTCTCTTGATATAAAGGTAGGAATTTTGGTGGAAAGACTGTGGCAAGGCACTAAATTTGTTAAGGAGAAAAAATGGCCTGAGGATCAATAGATAATGGTCAGTTGATAAATTTGAATAATGTGAATGCCAAAGGAGGAAAAATTCCTGAGTAATTGTTATAGGGGAAAAATCTGGAAGTGGCAATAGGGAGCAAGGAGTATTCCAAGTCTTCCACTAGCACCAGTGAATCAGGGGATCGGAATGAACATGTAGTTGGTCTTGGGAAGGGTGGCCAGAGATATGGCACCAATCAGATCTCAGTTAGTTCTGAGGAGGGGAGCTGGTATTCCAAAGAGCACCGTAGAAGGGGCAGGTGGATCTGGAGTGGGACATTTGAGGGGAACAGAAGGAGGGCTGAGAGTCCAGGGACTTAGTATTGTTGTCCTTTTTACAAGGTCTGTTCATCCTCAAGGGATGGATACCTTCTGAAAATGGAGCCTGAGGGAAGGTAGTGACACAGCAATATCAATAATCATAATTGTTGGCTCCTATGCAATATGGTTCCATTTACAAGGTGACGATTCATTTCCTCCTGGTAGCCCTGAATGATCACACCCATTTCACAGATGAAGAAACAGGTTCAGACAGGATCGAAGAATTAGAATGGGAAGGGACCAAAGAGGACATCCTGTGAAACCCTCTCATTTAAAGAAACTCAGTAATACTTGATCAATGAATTTAGATTTAGAGCATTTTATAAAACCAGAGAAGTGATTTGTTCAGTGTCACATGGTTAAAGGATGAGTTGGGAGACCAGGAGAGGGTAACTGCTTTTGTTCTTCCATTCTCAGTTTATTTGCTGGGTAGTAGCACAGGGGAAGGGGAAGAAGGAGAAAAAGTAGGGTCACAAACAGAAATAGAGAAGCTTTGCTGGGGACCTGCTGGGGTGCAGGGGATCCACCCTGAAGCATCAGGAACTTGATGGCTTCCTGGAAAGGTTGGTCTTTTAGAAGAGGAAGAGAAGGCGATGCTTTAGCGTGAGGAAAGGAGTATTGGGGTGGGAGGGTGGGGAAGTGTTTCAGTGAGTGTTGGGGTGTGGAGCGAGCTTCTAGGATCAGAAATCACACCCTGGAAGAGTCAGCTCTTCTGCAGCCAACGAGGGCACCATCAGCGGTCAGGACTCCCAAGGCATCAGGCATGCTCAGACCATGGAGCACAGTTCCAGACTGGTCATCCCAGCCATCTTCAGAACCTTTCTCTTTGCCAGGGAGCACATAGATGTGTTTCATCTTCACTGAGCAGGAGGCTGCCTCACGTGGGCTCATCAAGGGGGCTGCTACAGCAATTTGCACATTTAATACGACTTTTCTCAGCTGCCCTTGGAAATCAATCTGTTCTCAGGAAGTCTTTACCTGGCAACAGCCGCTTAGTGGCTTGGGAATGGCCCTGGTGGAAACTGAAAGGGATTTTTTAAGGGAGGAAGCCAGTTCTCCCATCCTTCATGCATCAGAGAGACAACCTGTCCCTTTCCTCTGACCTTCAGGAAGGATGTCTCTCAGGAAGGAGCCCTTGTCTCTGGGGTGGGGAGTGAGAGGGAGCAAGGGGACAGGCCAGACTTGTGCTTCTGGGCAGTCCCAGACTGGGCTCAGGAAGGCAGGGAGGAAAGCTCTGCCTTGTTCAAGATTTGCTGACCTGGGCCTCAGTGTCTCAGACACAGTAGATGATGCAGAAGTTGGGAAAACAGAGCTGGGGACTTTCACTCCAGGTCACTGTCATATTGGAGTCAGTATGCTGTTGTTCAGGCCTTTCTGACTCTTTGTGACCCCATTTGGGAGTTTTCTTGGCAGAGATACTGCAGTGCTTTGCCATTTCCTTCTCCAGTTCATTTTATAGATAACAAAATAGGCAAACAGGGTCAAGTAACTTGCCCAGGGTCATACAACTAGTAAGTATCTGAGGCTGGATTTGAACTCAGGAAGATGAGTCTTCTTGGTATCCACTATGCCAACTGGATTCCATTCTCAGCTTGTTCTCTGTGTAACCTGGGGGTAAATCTGAGACTATAAATTGTAATCCCAACTCTGCTGCAACTGGCTAAGTAGTTAGCCACTTAGCTCTCTCTTGGCCTTGGTGTCCCTGTAAAGTGAGGATGATAAATGTGGTAGGAAAAGAGCAATGAACTTGAGAACAGGAGTCTTGGGAGCAAACCTTTGATCTGATACCCTTGACCAAGTCATTCAGATTGGCTTGGCCTCAGTAATTTCATCTGTAAAATGGGGATCATAATGCTTTTTCTACCAACCTTATAGGTCTATTGTAGGTAAAGTGCTTTGGACAACTTAAAGTTTCAGAGATGGGAGCTATTTCCTCCCTTTTTCCCTCCTCTTCTCCCAAGGTGACTACTCCCTAGCAAGGCTGGTTCTGTGAATGGAAGAAATGCTCAGCTTGCTACATGGTGTAACTTGAGAGACACTAGCCCCAGTGGCCTATTTTGTAATTCTCACTACTCCCCCAACCCTGATTTCAGTGATGACTTTCCTCGTCAGTCCTCAGAGTGTTTCTCTTTCACCTCTTTGGTGTTCTTAGCATGGAATACTTTGTATGATAGTTACCTTTGACAGCATCCTCTTACTAGATTATGAGCTCCAAGAGGGCTGGAATGGTATCTTCCCTAAGTTTTATATGTTCTCTAATTTCCAGCACAAGGCTCTGTACCAGTAAGTGTTTAATACATATTGGTGAAAAAAAAAGTGTTATTCCTCTGGGGGTCATTGTCTCCACAAGGCCATCAGATGGATAAGGTCATACATCAATAACCTCAGAAGGGAAGGGAATAAAATGTAATGGAAAGAGCTTGTAGGTTGAGTTTTTGACAGAGCTATTTTTCATGCCACCATCATCATCTTCATCATCATAGCTTGCATTCCTTTAGCATCTTAAGATTGTAAGTGCACTTTGAGTGGGGATTATGTCATTCTTCGTAGTTGTGTTCCCAGGGTCTAGCGTAGTGCCTGGTACATAGTAGGTCTTAATAACTACCTGTGGACTGAATGATTGATTAAGGCTTTTACAAAATGCTTCCTTGTAACAAGTCCTAGAGATAGGAAGTACAAGAATTTTCACTCCCTGTTTTACAAATGAAAAAATCAAGACTCATGGAGGTTGATTAGTAAAGATCAGAGCTGGTACTTTACCCTAGGTCTTTATAATTCTAGGACTAGGTCATGATCTTTTCATTATACAGTATTGTCACCCTGTTAGAGCTCGAAGGAGCCATTTATTCTAATCTTTCCATTTTTATAGATGATAATTTTTAAGGTTGAGAGAAAGGACAAGGTCAAGTTCACGACAGGCTTGGCCTCAAACTAAGGGCTTGCCTTTAATTCAGTCTTTCTGATCTTTGGTTCAAGTGTGTAGATATTATTTCCCCACTAGACTGAATTTCTTGAAGGTAAAACCCATGTCTTTTCCTTTTCTGTATACCCTACAGGACTGGGCACACAATAGGCCCTCGATAAATTTATTGATTGGTTAGTGATTCTATTTTCTATAGAGAAATAGAATGGGGTTTCTGATCCACCTCCTACGTAAGATATGCATTTGGAATTACAATTTTTTTAATTAGTAGGAATAAGGAGCATTGAGTCATTCACACTCACCCTCCTTATGACCAAAACAAAGTTCTACTGACCCTTCTGGCTTCCTTTAAATCCCAACTAAAGTCTTATCTTTTCCAGGAAGCCTTTTCTAACCCCTCTTAATTCCAAGGCCTTCTCTGTTTTAGTTATTTTCTATTTATTTTTGTATATATTTGTTTTCCTGTTGTCTCCCCCATTAGATTGGAAACTCCTTGAGGGCAAGGACTATCTTTTGCCCATTTTTGTATCCCTAGCCCTTAATACGGTGCCTGGCACAAAGATTAATGTTTATTGATTAACTGATCCATGTGAGTGGAGGAAGTTTTCATATCCAGTAGTTCCCCATCCTAATGAAATCAAAGATCTGGAGCAAAAAAATTTTTTTTAAAAAAATCATATCTACTAGCAAATTACTGTTTGGTGAAAGGTGTGCCTAGATCCCAGGAAGATGGAAATAAGACTCTTCTTTCTATTAGATTGCTACCTAATAATTAAACCCTCCTTTGAGATAGCCTATGAGTGGGGAAAGAAAAATGTTTAACACCCAAAGTTTCTTGCCCCTCATGGAAGGTGGACAGAAGCTCCAGGGCTGAAAATTTATAGGGACATAGATTTGGAGCTGAAAGGGACCTCAAAGGACAACTTGTCCACCTGAACCCCATTTTACAGTTGAAGAAACTTGAGATCCAGAGAGTGATTTTCCCAAGGTCACACAAGTAGTGTCAGAGGTGGGATTTGAACCCAGGTCTTCTGACTCTAAATCAGTGATATTTTTACTATTCTTTATTGCACTGTTGTCACATGATTCCTTGGAAGTCCTCATTGCCCTCTTCTTGATCTCTCTCAAATAGCAATTTCCAATGGGAGGGAGACACAACTACTCCCTTCCCCTTCCAGAGAAGGTTCCTGTCCTTGAGCTAAGGGTACATGTGTTACTGGATAAGCCCAGGTCCTTTCATCTTTGGTAACGTGGTGGGCATGATGATGGATAGCAACAACTCATGAATGGGGAGAGTGTTCCCAAGTGTCCTTGGTTCCACTGTTTCTTACAGTATTATACTTAACAGCTAATCCCATCTGGCTGTGTAAATGGGAAGGGCAGCAGTAAAGAGCCTCTCTCCTTCCTACCTAGTCAGCACAGGAATATTTCTCCATGGGTCACCGATTCAGGGGATGCCTTCCTAGCAGAAACACAGGGCAGGATTATCTTGATTCAGTACTGTAGCCTGGGATTCCTAATCTTTTTTGTGTTATGGATAACTTTGGCAGTCTAAGTGAAGCCTATGTACTCCTCAGAATAATGGTTTGATTTGTAATCCTAATGTATTCTATTTTAGGCATGTAGGATTCCTCAGAATACTGGTTTTAAAATGCATAAAATAAAATATGTAGGATTATAAAGGAAACTAGTTATATTGAAATAAAGATGTAGGGTTGTTGTTTTTTTTTTTTCTTATCTAAGTTCACAGGTCTCCTGGAAACTATCCATAGATATGCCTCAGGGGTCCATGAGGAGGGAGATGGCTCTGTTAATTTAATGGGGGTCACTTTCCCTTCTGACCTGACTCTGCTGGAAGAACTTTCAATGGCACTATATGTCTTCTAAGATAGTGGACCAGATCGATGGAACCTTGTGTAACAGAAAGCAGCAGGCAGTTTTTCTGGACTTTGACCTTCCCTCTTATTACTCTGCAGCTGTGAAGGGAGAAGGGGCTGGATGGCTCTACTTCTATTTTTCTTCCCTTCCTGGGCACTGCGGGATGCCCTCCTGGCCTTGCTTGCTGACCTACAGCTGCTCTGATCAGGTAGTGTACTGAGTAGCAAAGACCTTGCTTGGCAGTCCTTCCCTGCACTCTTCACATCCCCTGGTGGATGCCATCTACAAATGCCCACCTGGGCTTAAGAAAGGTGATCCAGTGCCAGTCTATAGGATTCCTTGTGTGCTTTATTTATTTACTTTTTTAACAGGTCATATGATTTTGTTCTTGTGAGGAACTCCCTTGAAAAAAGTAGATGAAAATAAGAGATAAATAAAGCTGATATTAGTTTTAGAGAAAAACCCAGGGGCACTCAGACCTTAGGTGAGTCACCCAGGGGCACACAGTCAGTATAGGTGGAGCTGGGATTTGAACTCATGTCTTCCCAACTCTGAAAGCCCCTCTCTATCCCCTATATCAAACTGCCTCTCATATGTTATCTATATTTAGGATTGTTGTTAAGGACTCAATTGTTACCATGTAGAGTTTGTAATTGATAGTTTTGTACGTTGTCTAGGGATTCCCCTGTTGGCCCTAGATCACTTGTGTTTAATAGTTCAACCTGGTGCTGGACTGGCCAGTTTGTTATTGAACTAAGAATTCCCCTATTGTCCATTCTGATAGATCTCCTTCAAGTATTTCTCTTCCTAGAGTAAACTCCAGAGAGTTTTTTGTGTCGTTTTAGGCTCGTAGACCAGAGGTGTCACTTCCTGAGTGTGACTTGAACCTGATAAAAACTGTAATTGTGAAATTTAACAAAGTAAATAAAAATACTATAAAACAGATAATATTGCAGTTTAAAGCTAAATCAATATGCAGCCAGCAGGGATCCTTATGTATGTATTGGTGGTGAGTTCTAGACCAAGGTCAAAAGATCTGAGGAGACCTGGAACCCCAGTTGAATTAGGGGTGCAGATTCCAAGCTATTGGAAGAAGATGAGCTGCTCCTAGGGAACTAGTAATACAATTTTTTTCCAGAAGGCAGAGATGGCATTGATATAGGCTTTTATAGTTACAAAGGGCTTTACTTCTGTTATTGCATTTGAGCTTTGTGAGGTAAGAAGGTGAGGGCTTCTTATTCTCATTTTACAGATGAGGAAATTAGGACCAGAGAAGGAAAGGGAGATGTCTACAACTACAGAGCCTAGTAACTGGCAGACTTGGCCTCCTACACAGGTTCTACTGTTCACTGATCCCCATGGCTTTATTTTCAGGTCCCTGAAAGAATCTTCAACTCTCCTCTTTCTGCCTGGAACTGGAGAGTCCTCAGTATACCATGGAAATTGTTCCTTCTATCCTCGTCGGGGTTGATTCCGCTGGGTCTCAATTACTGGACATGAATAGTGGCGTACTCAGAATGGAGACCTTTCCCTTTTGCTGGGCTCACAGACTGAAAATTTTTCCCAATGGGCTGGAGATCAGCATATACAATTTCATTGTTTCTGGTTGGCTGGAAAGATAAAGAAAAAAAGGCTTTGGTAAGGACGTTTGGGGGAAGGGAGGAGGAATTAGGTGCATCCTACTGGGGAAGTCAAAATCTATATGGATAAGGTATGTAAGTGTATGTTAAAAAAACAAAACATGACTCATTCCTCTCAGGCCTGCCTCATTCGATGACCTTGGGCATTGGAAGAGATGGTCTCAACCTAGAGTTTAAAATACTTGTTCAAGATCATAGAGGTATTGAATGTCAAGGGGAGGATTTGAACCCAGGTCCATTGGCCCCAAAGTCAGGGCTCCTTCTACTTTGCCACTCTGTTAGATCTCTTCTGGCTCTGGGCATTCTAGGTTTCATGTCCTATGAGTCTGTGGGCCAGGGTGGGAAGAAGAGCCAAAGAAGTCCCAGTTTCAGAAGAATCACAAAAGAAAACTGTAATTTAATTCCCTGACTCTTTCTGTTACAACATCTGTGTTCACACAAGGATGGTTATGAAGGTATGTATTATCTCTCAGCCCATACCCCTGTCAGCCAGGGGGGATCATGAATGACCTGGAAATCCCTTGAATCTCCTCCATTCCTTTCGCTAAATCACATCTTCCCCTTGTGCCTCTCCTTTCTCCCCCTCCCTCATCCTCTCAGTATCAGGGACCCAGGTTTTTCTACTCTAACCAGAAGACAGACGGCCATGGACCCCTTCAGTCAATGTTAAAGTACTGAATGCTATGGCACATTCCTGTCGGGTCCTTAGGAAGGCTAAGGCCAGGACCCAAACTCTACCTTTTTGTGTGACTTAGTCATCACCTAAGATCACAGGTCTTGAGAATTAGAACTGCAAGGGGCCTTAGAAGTCACAGAGTCCAACTCCCTGCTCTTATGGATGAAGAAGTTGAGGCCCATGGAAGTGGATTGCTTTGCCCAAGGTCACAAATGACGGCTTTTCTAGGCACTCATTCTGTGGATGGAAGGACATGAAAGGACCCATAATCCCCTTCTAAAGATGAATTAATATTCACTAAGGATGAATTAATTAATACTCTTTGAGGCACCATATAATGAGTCAACAACCAATTGTTAAATGCTAGCTTTGGCCAAGCTGCAGGCTAGGTGTTGGGAATATAAAGACTAAAAGGAAACAGTTCCTGCACTCAAGGAACTTACATTCTATTAGGAAAGGTAATGTGAAGTGTATCATCACTCCCTCACATATACATGATCAATGTAAAGTCAATTCAAGGTAATTAGGGAGGGAGGGCATGGGGGAATCCAGGAAAGCTCAGTGTAGAAGGTGGTTCTGGAGCAGAATCTCCTAAAGCTAGAAAAAATTTCTACAAAGTGGAGGCTGAGGAGAGAGTCCATTCCAGGCAGGTGGGATGCTCGGTGCAGGGGCCCGGAGACAGGTGGGGCACCGGCTGCAGCCATGGCTTGGCTGGCCCATGGAATGTAGGACAGAGTCACTTCTAAGGAGATGAAAAGGTTAAGCAGGGGCCAGGTTGTAAAGGATTGTAAAAGTTCACCCACCACATGTATGACCTTGAGCAAGTAATTTCTTATTCTTAGCTTTAATTTCTTCCTTTGGAAAGTAAAATAGTGGAATTAGGTGAGCTACGGTCCCTTGCAGTTCCATATCTGATGATCTATGATGCCTCGGGCTTTCCGAGCCGAGTGCTAGTGACTGTGTAAAAGCGATTGCCAATGACCAGGCTCCCCAGACTATTCAGAGCTCCTGTTGAGCTTACTGGAGGAAGTCATTGAAAATAACTTGAAAGCCTCTGATTCAGTGGAAGGAGCTGGATTTCTGTGCAGCCATGGGTGGTATCCTGGCACTGAATGAGAGACCAGAGAATCCATGAGTTCATACAGAGGGCAGGGTGGGTGACTTTTCAGGCTTTGGGGGTGCATTTACTTATCAGTCCTGCCATGTTAGAGAGCCATTAGAGGGCTCTCTAATATTAGATTCCTGTAGATTCCTGCTGGGGTCATGGAAGCAGCTGAGTGAAGTCTGCTCTATTTCCTCTGGACTCTGCCCTGAAGGGAGCTAAATGCGGACACAAGGAGTACTTAAGTTGGACCCCTTGGCAGAGTAGAATGAAATGTAGGGAGATCTGGGTTCAAGTGCTGACTGCCATTGCTACACAGTGTTAATTTAGTCTCCGTCTCAAGGACATAATTTTCTCACCTGTAAAAATAAATGAATTAATCTATCAATAGATAAATAAATGAATATATAAGAGATGAATAAACAAGTAAATAAAAGAGAAAGTTAGATCAGATGGTCTTTAAAGTTACCGCTAAGGGCAGCAAGGTGGTACAGTGGAAAGAGTGCTGGACTTCAGTTCAAATCTGACCTCAGATACTTACTAGTTGTGTGACCCTGGGCAAGTCACTTAACTCTGCCTGAGTTTCCTCATCTATCAAATGAGCTGGAGAAGAAAATGGCAAACCACTCTAGGATCTTTGCCAAGAAAACCCTAAACGGGTCACAAAGAGTCTGATAGGACTAATGGGCAAAATAACAAGGTTACCTCTGGCTCTGATATTTTGTGCTGTAAGGGCCCTCCTACTTTTGGCATTCTGTGATTCCTTTAATCATCTAGCTCCCAACTCAGCAAGCCCCCTGGGGAAGAGTCTTCCCTTTGCTACACCCATGACCGAGTCTGACCAGTGAGAAATACATGTGATCAGTTGTCAAAGGACCCCTGTTAGGCAAGGTGCATGGGAACAGCGACAGGGCTGGCCCCTGAGCAGGCCCAAGGACTCTGGGCAGGACCCCTGGGAGGTCAGTACCATGGCACGTGGGCTGCTGATTGTCACTGTGGGATGCCCTGGCCTCCCTCCAGCTTGCCAGTTTCCATGGCACCCGTCACCATGGTACCTTCAGTCCAGAGGAAGAGATGGGGAAGGCACTTACCAACAAAGCTGCCACTCCCCCTCCCCCATCCCTTCTATCCTCCTGAGAGCATTGCGTCACTCTCCCCCCACCATCTCTGGAGATGGTAAAGCTGTTCTGAGGAATGTCCCATCCTAGTCAATGGACTGAGGAGGGGAAAGGGAAAGACTGCCCTGTTGTGAATCCTCTGATAGCTGCTCCTGTCTTATAGGATTAGAGCATTTAGGGCTGAAATGTATAGAATACCATATCTGGAAGGGACCTTAGGGACTGTCTAGTTCAATACTTTAATTTTACAGAGGTGAATGGAAGCCCGGAGAGGAGAAGGAACTTAATTAAAGTCGTACAGTGAGTCAGAGGCAGAACCTAGATTTAAACCCAGGTCTCCTGACTGCTGATCCAGTGCTCGAAATTTCCAGTATGATCAACAACTATATACAATGACAGGTTACTAAGTGCTGAATAGTCAAGTCCATTTGGACAGCTGAGTGGCCAAACAGTGTCAAGACCTGATCAGAATCAATTAATCCTTAAATGTGAATCTTCAGAGAAGATTTCTGGAGGCAATGAGTTTTTGAGGGGAAAGATAGATGGATCACGAGCCAGACTTGTGGGTAGGAAAGTGAGGAAGGAGATACACACTCATATATGTATACATGTATATAGCATGCATATATGTGCATGTGTACGCACATGTATATATGTATAGAGGAACTCATTGGATATCCTGGTAGTATCTTAGACTCCTAGAAGCAGGGCTAGAAGGGACAATAGAGATCATCTAGTTGGTGGTGAATCCTAGTGTAAGTAATTTCTTTCTGGGACTTAGTTCTCTCATTTGAAAAATGAGATCGTTGGACTAAGTGATCACTCAGGTCCCTTCTAGCTCTGACAGTCTGTGTTCTAAGGACCCTCCCAGCTGGGACTTTCTAGTCTGACTTTTTTGCCTAGTCTGTGACATATTGGTCTATGACACATTCTTCAGAGTAGACTAGAGAACATATTCCTTTAGACTAATTGTATTTTTCTTCTCTGATATCCTGCCTCTTCCAGGAAGATTTCCCTGATTACACCTTATCTACCTCTAGTTTCCTTTTGAGTTAAACTCCCTAATTTCTAGAGTCTGTGCCTTAAATATTCTAAACCTCACCAGATGGTTATGCATATATACTTTTCTTTTTCTTCCTGATTGGACTTGATGCTCTCTGAGGGGAGATCCTACAGCCCCCAGTTCCTCTCTATCCTCTCCCTTAAGAATACTTAGCACAGGGCTATGTTCAAAGCAGGTGCCCAAGAGTTGCTTAGTGACCGACTTTACCCATGTCTTTCATGGGGCATCCCAATCAAGCCCTTACCTCTCCCTGTGACTGGTTCTTCTTTGAGGCTTCTGACCTAAAGGAGAGAAGAAGATGGAACCAAATTCAAAATAAAATTAATTTTTCCAATCTGCCACCCTTGAAGGAGTGCCAAGGAAGTGTTTGCACCTGATCCTAACTCTGGCACTGCATTGCCCTGGTAACTTGAACATACCACTTAATTTCACAAGGTCACAGTTCTTGCTCTATAATTAGGGCATAATCATCACTACACAAAAGGTTAGAAAACAGATATAGGCTGTCAAAGTTGTAAGGAACTTTAGGCACAGGGCATAGATGTCCCATCTAGGACAGTACTCTAATTTTACAGAGCAAAAGCCTGAGGCTCAGAGAAGGGAAAGTGACTGAGTGATTAGAACACATGCTTTATAACGCCCAGTGGAATTCTCTGAGCACTGTTTGTCATTTTCTTTCATTTCAGAATGTTGCCTATTTAAAATATGGGAATGTTTTCTTGTCTTTGTTCTTCCGTTCCCAGAGACAGATGACCTCGCTCTGTGGCTTAAGCTTGGTTTGTTTTCTTGAGAATGGGTTGCTGCCGTGATAAGGTGTGAATCCCAGCTCTTTACCTTTGTCAGACAGGGTTGGGCCTCCTGGGGACAGACTCTGGAGGAGCATGTGTCCAGGTTAGGGGTATTGTGACCTTGGGTCAAGGATTTTGGAAATGTATTGTCTTGGAAAATTATCTGTGCCCAGTGATAGAAACTTTTCCCTGGGAAGAAGGCAGGCCATGGGAAGGAGAAAGCAAACTCCTTTTTGGGATGGGGCATCATCCAGCACCTAGGACATACAAACCTGGCCAAACATCGGCTTAGATCTAGATGGAGAAAAGAAAAAGAGATAATGTTAGACTTTTGGCTCAGGCCAGTGTCAGAATGGTTTTTGAACCCTTTTAAGGAATGGCAAAGTGTGATGGTAGCTGTTGGGCCCAAGCTTTGGAGCACCCCCAACTCTAGGCACTGCTAAAGAGAATCTCAGGCAGGGATCCTGGGAGTCTCCAGGTGGGTACCCCCAAATGGTACTAAAAAAAGCCAAATTTACCCCAAGGCTCCTATACATATATTCATCTAGTAATCTCCCACATCTAGGACTAGGGCCAGTTCTCTGACTATATTAAAGACTTACTTCACACCACATACATCCTTCCCACCCATTTCAGGCCATACTACTCCCATAATTCCTATTCCACTTCAGAACTACTCTTGGATGCTGATTCTATAGGTATAAATACATCCTGGGGGTGGGAGACTAAGGAAGAACTCACAATGGGATTTTCCCCCCAACCCCCACACGATTATAACACTTTAAGATTTGAAAAGCACTTTACAAGTATTGTCTCATTTGTTCCTCACAGTGTACCCTGAGAAGTAGGCGCTTTTATAATGCTATTTTACAGATGAGGAAACTGAGGCCTAGGGATGTTAAGTGACTTGCCCAGGGTCACACAGCATGTAAGTGTCTGATGCAGAATATGAACTCAGGTCTTTCTGACTCCAAATTCAGAGGTCTTTCCAGCTGCCTCATAGACACTTGCCTTCCTTTAGAGAAAAGGGAGGAGAAAAGAAAGAGCCCTGTAGATGGAGATTGAAAGAACCAGGGCTAAGTTTTAGGGTAGCTAGCGTGGCCTTTGCTTCCCATTTTTTTGTAAGATGAGAAAGTTTGACTGGATGATCTATCTGAAGACTACTTCCAGTTCTTCCATTTTGTTTTCTATGGGTCATTTCAAGTTGACATTCTGTGTTCTAGGTAACACTTTGTTCTTTACCTAGAGTGTGGCAGAGTAGAGAGAATGCTGGCAACTAGGAAGTCACAAAGATCTCGGGTTCAAATCCCATCTTGGACACTTACTATTGAGGAGATCATGGTCAAGGTAACCTGTCATGGGGCCTCACTCTCCTGATCTGTAAAAGGAGGATAACAATCCTTGCCCAATTCTCACCTCCCAGGGCTGTTGTGAGTGAGTGTCTGCTACTGTGAGACTCAAATGAAGTTGTAGCTGTAGAGCCAGAAGAAACCTTTAAGGCTGTTTAGCTCAACTCTCTCATATTGCAGATGAGGGTATGATGTAGAACGGTTAAGAGAATTGTTCAAGGTGGCACAGGCAGTAAGTGGCAAAGCTGGGCTTTGAACTCATGTCTTTTTTTAAATAGTATTTTCCCCCAATTATATGTAAAGGTAGTTTTGAGTATTCATTTTTACAAGATATTTGTGACTGGCCTTCCCTCTGAACCCATGTCTTTTGACTCCAAATCTAGCATCTTCCACTGCACCACAATGAAATGATAGGCGTCCAGGTGGCATAGTGGATAGAGAGTTGTCCTTGGTGTTAGAAGACCTGGGTTGGCATCCTGCCTCTGCCACATCCTGGCCCTGTGAGCCTGGGCAGGTAAATTGGGTGCCAGGGCTGTAAATTGCAGAGAAAGGGCTGCCCCTCCTTGATAGAAGAAAGACCTCCCTCAGAGTTCCCTACATGGACAGAACCACAGATTTGATCCCTCTACTTCTCCTCCCACTCCCACCTAAAGCCAGTAGATCTGCCCAGGTGCGAGGAATGGCTCTATTGCTTGTAGTGCTGTGCCCTCCCTCTCACTTCTACCTTGGCTCACAACATTTCATCCCCAATACTGAACCTTCTAGAACCCTAGAAAATCAGTTGTCACCTTTCTGTCTCTTGAAGTAGCAGCAGAGGACTAAGATGAGGATGAGGGACACAGATCCAGCCATGACAATGATGAGGATGCCTGATGAACTGGAGGGTTCATCTGTTGCAATGGGAGGCAGGAAACAGTTAGTCACCAAGCATCCACTAAGTGGCTACGATATGTTTGGTACTATGGTAAACATTGTGGATGCAAGTAGAGGTAAAAACAAATAGTCCATGTATATGTGTGTGTGTTTGTGTGCGTGTGTGTGTTTGTGTGTGTGTGTTTGTGTATGTGTGTTTGTGTGTGTGTGTGTGTGTGTGTGTGTGTGTGTGTGTATGTATGTATGTGTGTTTGGGGTGGTAAGTCCTGATGCAGCCTAGTGAGAAATGAGGAAACAAGATAAACCATATGTACTGTAGGTACTTTTGGAAACCCAAACCCGATTCCATTTTAGGCTGCATGAATACATTCATTCATTTATTTAATAAATACCTACCCTGTGAGAGTCACTTACCTCAGAATTCAAAGATTAAAACCAAAACAGTCCTTGCCTTCAAGAAAGGTAATTCTATTAAATTCTATTAAAGGAGATAACAACATTTACTTAGACCGTCAAGTGCAAAATATACTTAAAGTCATTTCAGAGGCAGGGCAGTAATAGCTAGAAAGTTCAGAACAGGCTTCCTGGAGGAGGTGACCCTGAATTCACCCTTGAAAGAAGGTATGAATTCCATGAAGTGGAGGTGAGGAGGAGAGACCAGCCTGTACAAAGATCCAGAAGTCAGAGATGGAAAGTCATGAATGGGGGACAATCATCAGGCCAGGCTGTTTGCATAGTCTGGTATCTAGGATATGGAAAGTAATAGTCCCACTCAGAACAGATATGAGGTCCTGTCTTTAACTGTGGGCACCACATTTCAGGAAGGAGATTCATAAGCTGGGACATGCCCAGAGAAGGGGAACTACAAGCTGCTGAAAGGCCTCAAGACCATGCTATATGAATATTTGGAGGAAAAAAAAAGAAAAGGTATTTAAGAAAAGGAGACTGAGGTGGGGGAGGAGACAATATCATTATTTTTAGATATCTGAAAAGCTGTCATGGCACAGAGGGAACAGATTTGTTCTATTTGATAAAAGAGGGTAGGATTAGGACCAATAGAGAAGAGTTTGGGGTAGATTTGAGCTAATGCTAAACATATGAAATTACTTCTGAACAATCAGAGCTATTCATAGTATTGAAGATCTAGAACTAAAAAGGAACTCAAAAGATCATTAAGTCTTAACTGCCTCATTAAAAAGCAACCCCCCCCCCAGTTATATGTTAAAACAATTTAAAACAATTTTTAAAAAAGTTTTGAGTTTCAAATTTAATCCTTCCTTTCCTCCCCCCATCCCAAGATAGTAAGCTATCTGATATAGGTTATACGTGTATAATCATGTAAAACATTACCATCTTATTCAATTTTTATAAGAAACAAAAAAGTGAAAAATGGTATGCTTCAGTCTGTATTCAGACAACATCAATTCTTTCTCTGGAAGTGAATAGCATTTTTCATCATGAATACTTTGGGATTGTCTTGGGTCGTTGTAATGCTGAGAATAGCTAAGTAGTCATAGTTCTTCATTGTACTATATTGCTGTTATTGTGTACAATATTCTCCTTGTTCTCACTTCAGTTTGCATCAGTTCTTGTAAATCTTTACAGGTTTTTCTGAAATCATCCTCTTTCTCATTTCTTATAACACAATAATATTCCATCATAAACACATTCCACAGTTTATCCAGTCATTCCCCAATTGGTGAGCATCCCCTCAATTTCCAATTCTTAGTCATCACCAAAAGAGCTGCTGTAAATATTTTTGCACAAATAGCCCCCACCCCTTTTAAATCTCTTTGGGATCTAGCACTAGCAGTGACTTTGCTGGATCAAAGGTGTGCACAGTTTTATAAACTTTTGGACATAGTTCCAAATTGCTCTCCAGAATGGATGGGTCAGGTCTCAACTCAATGCATCAGTGTCCCAGTTTTCCCACATCCCCTCCAACATTTACAATTTATATTTTTGTCATAGTAGCCAATCTGATAGGTATGAGGTGGCACCTCAGAGTTGTTTTAATTTGCATTTCTCTAACCAGTAGTATTTGGAGCATTTTTTCATATGACCATTTATCAATTAGGGAATGACTTGTATTCTCATAAATTTGACTCAGTTTTCTGTATACTGAGAAGTGAGGCCTTTATCAGAGATATTTGTTGCAAATCCCTGACCCTGCCCCAGTTTTTTTCTTTCCTTTTAATTTTGGTTGCATTGGTTTTGTTTGTGCAAAACCTTTTTAATTTTCTATAATCAAAATTATCTGTTTCACATTTTGTAATACTCTTCATCTCTTGTTTGGTCCTAAATTGTTCCCTTATCCATAGAACTGACAGATGAACTATTCCATGTTCTCATAATTTGCTTACCATAGCACCCTTTGTGTGCACCATTTTGACTTTATCTTGGTATATGGTGTGAGATACTGATCTATACCTAGGTTCTGCCATGACATTTTCTAGTTTTCCCAAAAGATTTTGTCAAATAATTTTTGTTCCAAAAGCTTGGATCTTTGAGTTTATCATGTACTAAATTGCTATAGTTATTTACTATTTATGTACCTAATCTATTCCACTGATCCACCAGAGCTAATTTACTTCTTGGTCAGTTTTGGTAATTACTATATACAGTTTGAGATCTGGTATGACTAGATCACCTTCCTGCACATTTTTTTTTATTAGTTATGTTGATACCCTTGATCTGTGGTTCTTATAGATGAATACTGTCATTATTTTAGTTTTTGGTAGTTTGATTGGTATGGCACTGAATAAGTAATTTAATTAACTAGAATTGTCATTTTTATCATATTGGTTTGGCCTACCCATGAACAATTAGTATTTTCCCAATTATTTAGATTTGACTTTATTTGTGTGAGAAGTATTTTGTAATCATGTTCATATAGTTCCTGGGTTTGTCTTGGCAGGTAGACTCCCAAGTATTTTATATTGTGTAGTTATTTGAAATGGAATTTCTCTTTCTATCCTTTGCTGCTAGGCTTTGTTGGTAATATATAGAAATGCTGATGATTTATGTGAGTTTATTTTGTATCCTGCAACTTTACTAAAGTTGTTAATTATTTCCACTAGTGTTTTAGTTGATTTTCTATGATTCTCTAAGTATAACATCATATAATCTGCAGAATGATAGTTTTGTTTCCTTGTTGCTATTCTAATTCCTTCAATTTCTTTTTCTTCTCTTATCACTACAGCTAACATTTCTAGCACAATATTGAATAATAGAGGTGATAATGGGCATCCTTGCTTCACTCCTAATTGCACTGGGAAGACTTCTAGCAAATCCCCATTACAGATAATGCATGTTCATGGTTTTAGATAAGTATTACTTGTTATTTTAAGTTAAGCTCTGTTTATTCCTATGATCTCTAGTGTTTTTAATAGGAATTGGTGTTATCGTTTGTGAAAGGCTGCATATGTTGAAATAATCATATGATTTCTGTTCATTTTGTTATTGATATGGTCAATTATACTGATAATTTTCCTAATATCAAATCAGTCTTGTATTCCTGGTATAAATGACACCTAGTCATAGCGTATGATACTTGTTATATATCTCTGCAATCTTCTTGCTAGCATTTTATTCAAAATTGCTGCATCAAAACTCATTAGGGAAATTTGGCCAATAATTTTCTTTCTCTGTTTTTACTCTTCCTGATGTAGGTATCAGCACCATAATTATGTCATAAAAAGAATTTGGTAGAACTCCTTCTTTGCCTATTTTTCCAAGTAGTTTATACAAGATAGGGATTAATTGTTCTTGGGGATTTTTTTCTTAGGAAATTCTTTAATTACTTGTTCAATTTCTTTTTCTAAGATTGGGTAATTTAAGTATTCGATTTCTTCTTTTGTTAATCTGGGTAATTTATATTTTTGTAGATATTCATCCATTTCATTCAGATTGTCAAATTTATTGGCATATAAGTGAGCAAAATATATCCTAATAATTATTTTAATTTCCTCTTCATTGATGATGAATTTATTGCTTTCATTTTTGATACTGGTAATTTGGTTTTCTTCTTCTTCTTTTTTTTTAAAAAAATCAAATTAGTGAATGATTTATCTGTTTTATTGTTGTTGTTTTTGCTTCATGAAACCAGCTTCCAATTTTATTTTTTAGTTCAATGATTTGCTTACTTTCAATTTTATTAATTTCTCCTTTGATTTTCAAGATTTCCAATTTAGTGTTTAATTGGGGATTTGTAAGTTGTTCTTTTTCTAGTTTTTTTTTTTAGGTTCATTCAATTCATTGATCTGCTGTTTCTCTATTTTAATGATGTAAGCAATTAGAGATGTAAATTTCCCCCCAAGAATCACTTTGGCTTTACTTTATAAAACTTGGTATATTGTCTCATTGTTGTCATTTTCTTTAATTAAATTATAGATTGTTTCTATGATTTGTTCTTTGACCCACTTATTTTTTAGGATCAGATTATTTAGTTTTGAATTATTTTTTTCAGCTATCTTTTCATTGCTGTTATTGAATATAATTTTTGTTGCATTAAGATCTGGATACATTTACTATTTTTGATTTTCTGCATTTGTCTATGAGGTTTTTATGATCTAATACATGGTTAATTTTTGTGGAGGTGCCACGTACTGCTGAGAAAAAGGCATTTTCCTTTCTATTCCCATTCAATTTCCTCCAGAGAGCTATCATATCTAACTTCTCCAGAATCCAATTCATCTCTTTAACTTGTTTCTTGTTTGTTTGGTTAGATCTATCTCGTTCTGAGAGGGGAAAGCTGAGGTCCTCCACTAGTATAATTTTATTGTCTATTTCCTTCAGAAACTCATTCAACTTCTCCTTCAGTGATTTAGATGCCATATCATTTGGTGCATATTTGTTTAGTACTGATATTACTTATTCTGTGGTACCTTTCAGCAAGATATAGTTTCCTTCCTTATCTCTTTTAATTAGATCAATTATTCTTTTTCTGAGATAATGACTGCTACTCCTGGTTTGTTTGCTTTTTTGCTTATGTTGAAGCATAATAGATTCTACTCTAGCCCTTATCTGTGCATGTTTCTGTGCTTCAAATGTATTTCTTGTAAACAACATATTGTGTGATTCTGTTTTTAATCCATTCTGCTATCTACTTCCATTTTATTTTCCTCCATTCTATTTTCCCCGTGTTTATCCTTCTCTCATTTACCTTTATCCCATCCTTCTTCACAAGTGTTTACTTGTGATCACTGTCTCCCCTAGTCCACCCTCCTTCCTATCAGTTCCACTCCCCCTTTCTCTTATTTCCATCCCTTTTTACTTCCTTATAGGGTAAGATAGATTTCTGCAAACAACTGAGTGTGTATTTTATTGCCTTTTTGAGCCAATTCTGATGAAAATAAGGTTCAAGCTTTGCCCATCCCCCCATCTTCCTCTCCATTATAATAGCTCTTTCATTTCTCTTTTTCATGAGATAATTTACAGCATTCTGTCTTCCTCTTCCTTCTTCTCTCAGTACAGTCTTCTTTCTCAACCCTTTATTTTGTTCTTTTGGTATCATCCTATCAAAGTCACCTCATATCCACACCCTCTCTCTCTATAGGTTTACTCCTTCTAATTACCTTTATAGTAATAAAACTCTTAAGAGTTACAGATATTATCTTGCCATATAAGAATAAAAACAGTTTAAATTTATTGAATCTTTTATGCTTTCTCTTTTTTGTTTCTCTTTTACTTTTTTATGTTTACCTTGAGTCTTGTACTTGAAGATCATTTTTTTTATTCAGTTCTGGTCTTTTAATTAGAAATGTTTGAAAGTCCTCTCTTTTATTAACTATCCATTTTTCTCCCTGAAGAATTATACTCAGTTTCGTTGGGTTTGTGATTCTTTGTTATAGTCCTAACTCCTTTGCCTATTGGAATAGTATAGTCCAAGCCCTCCATTTCTTTAATGAGAAAGTTGCCAAATTCTGTGTTATCTTGTCTTTAGCTCCAGGATATTTGGATTTTTTTTCTTTTTGCCTTCTTGCAATACTTTCCCTTTGACCTGGGAACTCTAGAATTTAGCTACAATATTCCTAGTAGTTTTCATTCTGGTGGTGATTCTTTCAGGTGGTGATTGTTGAATTCTTTTCATTTCTATTTTGCCCTCCAATTCAGGGCAATTTTTCTTGATAATTTCTTTGAAGATATTGTCCAGTTCTTTCTTTTATCATGGCTTTCAGGTAGTCCAATAATTCTTAAATTATTTCTCTTGGGTTTTTTTTTTTCAGGTTGGTTGTTTTCCCAATGAGAAATTTTACTTTTCTTCTATTTTTTATTCTTGTGATTTTGTTTTATCATATCTTCATGTCTCATGGAGTCATTAACTTCCACTTGTCCAATTCTAATTTTTAAGGTGTTATTTTCTTCAGTGAATTTGTGTATATCTTTTCCCATGCTACTGATCTTTTTCTCATGATTCTCTTGCACTACTCATTTCTTTTTCCAGTTTTTCTTGTTCTTCTCTAATTTGCTTTTTAAAGTCCTTTATAAGCTGTTCCAGGAATCTTTTTGGGCCTGAGACCAAATTACATTTTTCTTTGAGGCTTCACATGTAGCCCTTTTGACACTGCTATCCTATTCTAAGTTTGTGCCTCAATATGCTCTGTCACCATAGTAACTTTTTTTAGACAAGTTCTTTATCATTTTTTCTTTTATTTTCTTGCCTATGTTATGACTTGGTATTTTCATGTGAGAGTTGGGCTCTGTTCCTGCACCATCCCAGACTTCTTGTTCTGGGGCTCAGGATCTTGCTGTTGGCTTTCACTGGGCTTCAGGACCTAGTTGCTGGCTTGCACTATAAGGGGAGCCTCCCTGTTGGCCTCCCCTGGGTGAAGGATTTAGTTGCTATGACTGGCCCCAGGGTTGGGGCCTCACTAATGGTCAGCAATGGGATTGGAGGCACTAGGATGGGCCTTTGTTGTGCTGCACAGATTACTGCTTTGCCTCTGGAGTTCTGGCTTGCTGTAGGAAAAGTATATTGCCCCAGGTTTGGAACCTTGCTGAAGGCCCCCTTCTATGAGGCTGACTGTTGCTGCTGTTATAGTACCTCACTCTTTTCCTACCCCAGTGAGACAGACCTTCCCTGCCAGGGTAGTAGGTTATTTCCCCTGCTCTTAAATCAGCTGGTTTTCAAGGTTTTTGGAGGGAAATTCAGGAAGGCTTCAGAGGGTTCCTTCCTCACTCTGCCATCTTGGCACCTGAAGTCCCATTCACTTTATAGATAAGGAAACTGAGGCTCAAAAAGTAACTTGCCAAAGTTATACAGTTACTAAAGATTGGAGGAATCTAATTTAAATCCATGGCTCAATGGAGCCAAAAACCTGAATTTGCATCTACTTTAAAAATATATATATTTTATTTTTTCCCAATAACATATCAAAGCAATTTTTAACATTCAGTTTTTAAAAATTTTAAGTTCCAAATTTTTTCCTTTATTCTCTCAACTCCCCCCTCCCTAAGATAATAAACAATTTGATATAGGTTATATATGTACAGTCATGTAAAACATATTTCCATACAGTCAGGTTGTGAAAGAAGAAACAGACCAAAAGGAAAAAAGAAAAATGGGAAAAAAGAAAAGTGAAAAGCAGTATGCTTTGATCTGCATTAAGATTCCGTAAGTTCTTTTTCTGGAGACAGATAGTATTTTTCATCTTGAATTCTTTGGTATTTTCTTGGATCATTGTATTGCTGAGAATAGCTAAATCATTCATACAGCATCACTATTACAGTGTACAATGTTCTCCTGATTCTTCTCACTTCACTTTGCATTAGTACTTGTAAGTCTTTTCAGGAGGATCCCAAATTTGAATGCTATCTCCATCCTCTACTTTCTGGGAGATTAGTCATTGTAATTACCTAGAATTCCAATTTAGTCCGATACTCCTACTGTCAAGAAGGCAAGATGATGTAGCTGAAAACATACAGATCATTTGCAAAATAGTGAAGATCTCTGGGACATGACAGATTTACTGTGTGACTCTGGGTAAGTCACTTAATTTCTGTCTGCCTCAGTTTCCTCATCTCTAAAATGACAAATATAATGGAATATGACTTTGCTGTAAGAAATGATGATAGTGGTGGACCCAGAGAAGCATAGGAACATCTATATGAAGTAATGAAGAAAGAAGAGCTGGGAAAATAATTTATGTAATAACCACAACAATATAAACAGAAAAAATAATAGCAACAAAAACCTCAGAACTGAATGTGGTGAAATCACAATGACCAAGATTGGTCCCAAGGAAGAGATAGGAGAAGCTGCCTCCTTTCTTTGCAGAGGATGGGGTTTATGGGTATGGGACACTACTATGCTGCTTCATTTTGATTCTTTTTCTTCTTTATTATAAAGGGTGGCTCTTTGAGAGGGGGAAGGGAAATGATGCAAAAACAAAAAATAGCAACTATAAAAAAAGAGTAAAGAGCTAATGACCACTTGTTAGGCACTGAAGCAAAGGGTTTTTATCTATTGTATTGGGATTTGACCAGATTATCTTTAAGGTGTCTTGCAACTCTTGGTTTCTGTGATTTATTGACCTTTCCCCAGGATCCAAAAGTGACAGCCAAGAAGTTAAGGAACATAAGAAATATCTAGAAGAGTAGAAGAGCTCCTGGCCAAGAATGAGAGATACAAAAAGCAGAGTGCTTCCTAGCAGAAGCATACATGGCTTTCTTGAAGGTTCAGCTCAAATTCCACCTATTTCAGGAGACCTTTTCCTGTCTTCCCACTGTTCATCCCTTTTTTCTAAATCTAATTCCCACTTGTACTTGTATATATACATCTTATACATATGTATATATACACAATTATTTGTATGCTGTCTCCTTCCATTAGAATGTGAACTCCTTGAGGTTAGGGACTGGTGTTTTTGCTTTTCAAAGTATCCCCTAGGGCATACTTGTACACATGCTTGCTGACTAGATGACTGAGTAGTAACAGGAGGAAGAGTCCCCAGGAAGGTAACTGGGATTTGGAGCCTGTGGAGCAGGAGAACTCAGAGATCATGAGAGACCATAAGATTCAGAGTTATAAGGGATCTTAGAGGTGATCTAGTATAACCTTTCATTTTACTGAGGCCCAGAAAGGATTAAGTGTCTTAGAGTCACAGAACTTTAGTACTGGAAAGGTCCTAACAGGAATATAGGAAGGACTTCTGTCAGGATAGGGAACTTATGGTGTGTGAACTCCTTCCCTCAACTGGCCTTTATCTTAGTAGACTAAGATTGACTAGTCTGATAAGTTTGAGAGCATTACCTAAAGCACAGGAAGGTAGAGCAACTTGCCCAGGTCACATAATTAATAAGTGTCGGAGGCAGAACTTGAATCTAGGGCTTCTTGACTCCATTTGCAATGCTCTTTATCCACTCCATTCCACTCCACTACCCTACCCTACACTACCCTACCCTACCCTACCCTACACTACCCTATCCTATCCTATCCACTACCCTATCCTACACTACACTACCCTACCCTACACTACCCTACCCTATCCTATCCTACCCTACCCTGCCCTACACTGCACTACCCTACACTACTCTACACTACACTACCCTACCCTACCCTACCCTACCCTACACTACCCTACCCTATCCTACCCTGCCCTACACTACACTACCCTACACTACACTACCCTACCCTACCCTACCCTGCCCTACACTACCCTACACTACCCTACCCTACCCTACACTCCACTACCCTATCCTATCCTACCCTACCCTACCCTGCCCTACACTACCCTACCCTACCCTACACTCCACTACCCTATCCTATCCTATCCTACCCTACCCTGCCCTACACTACCCTACCCGACACTACTCTACCCTATACTACACTACACCAGCATGGTGGATAAAGTGCTAGACCTGGAGTCAAGAGGACCCAAATTCAAATCCAACTTGAGATGTACTGTGTGAATCTGGGTAAGTCACTTAATTTCTGTCTGCCTCAGTTTCCTCATCTCTAAAATGAGGATAACAATAGTCCCTATCTGCAGGATTGTTGTGAGAATCAAACGAGATGATCTTTATAAAACACATTGTCTGGCATGCAGTCTGAAACATTTGTTCTCTGCCCCTGGTCCTTACCCAAGGTCCTACAGGTAGGCAAAAGCAGAGCTAGGTTTGGGATGTTGCCTCTCCTTGTCCAAATCTGGCAGTCTTTCTGCACTCCTTTGCCTTTCTTTGGGTCGTACTTACCTGTAGTGAGGCGGGTGCCACCCCCAGAGGCAAATTCACTCTCAGGCTCTTTCTTGAATTTGACACAGTAGTAGACACCTTCATCCTGGCTGGTGATGTTGCTTATGCGGATGTCCAACATACGATTTGTGTTATTCACCTTTTGGACCCGGGAGTATGACCTTGTGTCACTGTAAATGAGCTCCCGATTAGGCAAAGTCCCCTTAAACCACTTCACTGGCCCAGCGGGGAGATCAGTTTTTGATCTGCATTCCAGGACTGCTGAACCTCCAATGGTCGCTCTCACAAGTCTGGAGGGTTGCTCTATGGACACATTTTGAGTATCTGAGAAAGAAAATAATCCAAAGGAAATTAGCTTGGCGAGCAGAGGACAGGGAAGAAAAGGGAAAGGTTTTCCATTCCATTTTTAGATGTATCTCCAGTCTATTGAAAAGAGCTTTGGCGGAGGAATTAGCAGACTTGGACTGGAGTCTAGGTCTACTACCACTGGCCAGGGCAGCAATGTGGCACAATGGAAAGGAGTCTGGATTTTAAAGTGAGAAGACTCAGGTTGGAGTCGCAGCTCTACCATTTACTGTCAGGATCCCCTGGGGTGAGTTATCATATCTATTCAGGCCTCTAGGCCATGTTCCTCATTTATGAAAATGAAGGGATTGGACCAGATGGCCTCTACTGTCCCTTCCAGCTCTAAATCTATGATCTTATGTTTGGGGAAGTACCCCTCTGGACTTTTGTTTTTTCATCTATCAAATGGATTCATTTGGATTAGACCATCTGAAATTCTTGTCTAGCTCTGACCTTCTGTGTCCTACATCCTATGTCCCTTCCAGCTCTGGCATTCTATTTTCTAATGTGCTTTCTAGTTCTAATACTGTAATTCTGAGAGCCTAAGATGAACCTAAGAGTCTGTGCTTCTATGGCAGGCCCATCTGACTTGTCAGTTCTGTCTCAGAGACTTTGTCAGTGTTAATATCAAACCCCTTAAGGAGAGATGCATTTGGTGATTCTTTGAGGCCTGGGTTTGGATCTGCCTCTGAGGTGGGCATAAGCTCCCCTGCTATGACGAACAAGGAAAAGTTGAAAAACTTGCCCTGATTTGTGTCTGTAGATAGAGCAGCTGCAGGAGGAAAATGATTTCCACAGAGATGATTTTTTTAGACTCTAAACTAAGATGACCTCTGGCAGCCTAGCCCTTGGCTTTTCCTTTTTTTCTGTATCTTTCTATAGTTGGACCAGATGGCTTCCAAGATGCCTTCTGATGTCTAGAAACTCAAGTCACTGCTAAGTAAACAAAGGATATTTACTCATCCTTCACAATGGTAAAATACTTAAGCCACAGAATGTCAGAGATTTGAAAGGTCCTTAGAATATAGAATGTCAGGCCTGGAAGAGGCCATGGAACACAGAATGTCAGAGTTGGGAGGAGCCTTAGAACAGAATATCAGAACTGGGTGGGGCCTTAGAATATGGAACATCAGTCTAAAAGAGGCCTTAGGAAATGGAATATCAGGCCTGGAAGTTCCTCTAGAACATAATGTTAGAACTGGAAAACACTATATAGATCTTATTCCCTTACTTTATAGAGGGAACCCAGACCCACTGAGAAAGTGACTTGTTTAAGAGTTTTACTCAAGAGAATTAACTCCTAGACTAGACCCCAACTAGACCTCTCAACCTACAAACCAGAACCTCTTCCATTAATACGACAAAACATCGTATGGCAAAGAATTTTATAACTGTAAGGGTCCTAAAAAATACAGAAAGAATCTGTGTTAGGCTAAGGAACTCTAGGTTTATAAACTCTGGCAATCAGTCTACAACTTAGATTATTATTTAGTGGTCTGATAAATTCTAAAGAATTGCCTGAGACACATGAAGATAAAATAGCTAGCACTGATTTGCCATGCTAATAAGTATCAGAGGCAGAATTCAAATCCAGATGTTTCTGACTCCAATCTCAGCAGGCTCTTCTATTCACCACACCAACTTGCCTATAAGGAGTAGGAATTAGCTCACATTTATAACTCACATTTCTATATTGCTTTAAGGTTTACAAAGGGCTTTCTTCTCATTAGTTGTATGAGGGAGGGAGTTTATTATTCTCCTTACTTTACAGATGAGAAAACTGAGGCCCAGAGAAGGGAAATGACTTATCCATGGTCACATGGCTAGGGGGAGTAACCAATCAACCAATATTTATTAAGTGTATGCTATGGGTCAGACACTGTACCCAGTGCTGGATCAGAGGTTGGTCTAGAATGGTTAGTAGGGCTCCCAGGTAAATTCTCCAGACTATCTTATAATCAGTTACTGAAAATCAAAATAAAATGAAAAAAGGAAGTATTGCTTTCTTTATTTTTAACATTCATTTAAACATTTTCTGAGTTTCAAATTCCTTCCCTTCCTCTGTCCTCTCCTCCATCCATTGAGAAGGCAAGTTATATGATATTCATTATACATGTGGAGTCATGCAAAACACATTTCCATATTAGCCATGCTACCAAAAAAAAAAACCAACCAAGAAAAAGAAAGTGAAAGAAAATAGGTTTCAATCTGCACCCAGAGTTATCAATTCTCTCTCTCAAGGTAGATAGCATTTTTGATCATGAGTCTTTTGGAATTGTGTTGGATCTTTGTTTTGGTGAGAATAGCTAAGTCTTTCACAGTTAACCATTGTTATAATATTGCTGTAACTAGGTACAATGTTCTTGTGGTTCTGCTTACTCCATCAGTTTTTGCATCAGTTATGTGTAAATTTTCCCAGAGTTTTTTGAAACCACTCTCCTTGTCATTTTTTATAGCACAATAGAATTCCCTCCCAATCATATGCCACAATTTGTTAAGCTATTCCAAAATGATGGCCGACCCCTCAATTTCCAATTCTTTACCACCACTAAAAGACCTGCTACAATTTTTTTTTGTACATATAAGTTCTTTTCCGTTTTTTTAAAATCTCTTTGGGGTGCAGACCTAGTAGTGCCATTGCTGGATCAAAGGGTATATTTCATATATACATAGTTTTATAGTCCTTTGGGCATAATTCCAAATTATTCTCCAGAATGGTCGATGAGTTCAGAACTCCAACAATAGTGCATTAGTGTCCCAATTTTCCCACATCTCCTCCATTTGTCATTTTGCTTTTCTGAAATATTAGTGTGTGAGGTGGTACCACAGAACTGCATTTCTCTAATCAATAGTGATTTAGAGCATTTTTTCATATATTCATATCCTTTGACCATTTATCAATTGGTGAATGCTTCTTATTTTTAAAAATTTTGGCTCACTTTCCCATATAATTGAGAAATGAGCCCTTTATCAGAAAAAAAAAATTGCTGTGAAAAATTTCTCTCCAGTTTTTTGCTTTCCTTCTAATTTTGGCTATATTGGTTATCTTTGTACAAAAACTTTTCAATTTTATGAAATCAAAAGTATAAAAGTATCCATCTTATATCTTATGATCATTTCTATCTTGATTATAAACTCTTCCTTATCCATAGATTTTTCCATGATCCTCTATTATGTTTATGGTATCACCCTTTATGTTTAAACCATGTACTCATTTTGACTTTAACTTGATGGTCAATGCCAGTTTATGCCAAACTTTTCCATTTTTCCCAGCAGTATTTTTTCTTCAAATAGTGCTATCTTACCCCCAAAGCCTGGATCTTTGGGTTTATCAAATACTAGATTACTATGGTCATTTACTATTTTATATTGTACATTGAATATATTCCACTGACCCATCATTCTATTTCTTAGTAGTAGATTATTTGATGATTATCACTTTGTTATATAGTTTGAGATATTATACTGCTAGGCCATCTTCCTTCACATTTTTTAAAATTGGTATTTCTTGACTTATGTTCTTCCAAATGACTTTTGTTACTATTTTTTTCTGCATAAGTAGAACCGAATAAGTAAGTTAATTTAGGGAGAATTATGAGGGCAGTAACAGGACTTTGAAAAATTTTTCAGATAATGGTTTGATATTCAAGATGTATAGGGAAGTGATACAAATATATAAGGACAATAGTCATTCACCATTAGGTAAATGATCAGAAGAGAAGAACAGATAGTTCTCTAGGGAAGAAATCTAAGCTATCAACAACTTTATACAAAATTACAAATTATTAATAATAAAAGAAATGCAAATGAAAGCATCACTGAAATTCTAACTCATACTCATCAGGTAGCATTAACAATTTTTAGATGGGAGTGGGAGAACAAGCACACAATGCCTAGTTGGTGGAGCTGTGAAATGGTTTGATCATTCTGGTTTTATTTATTTTTATTTTTTTATTTTATTTTTATATTTTTATATTTTTTATATTTATATATTTATATTTTATATTATATTATTTTATTTTTTATTTTTATTTTTTACACAGTTCATAACAGATAAAGCAATTCAAACTTTTGGTCAGGGGATACTTCTTTTTAAAGCATTTACAATATGGACCACAAAAGAATTTTTTTTAAAACATTAACCAACTGAGACAAATAATATTTATGTTGCTAACTTCACAAGCTCTTGACCTGTCTCCACAGTATTACCAAGAAGGTTTGATCATTCTGGAAAATGATTTAGAACTATTCCTAAAAAGGCACTAAGCTGTACATGCTTTATAACCCAGAGACAGGACTGCTAGGCACATACCCCCAAAGACATTAAAAACAGAGGGAAAAGATCCATATGTATAAAAAAAGAATTCATAGCAGCAGTTTTTGTTATAGCAAAGATCTAGAAACAAAGCGGGTGCCTATGAAATGAAGAATGGCTGAATAAATGATGGTATGTGAATGTAATGGCCTATTATTACATATTGTTGTGTTGTGTTTGCCCTTCATTGCCAAAGAAGACCATGCCATCAGAGAAATGATGACATGACCTACACTTGACTTTATTTTGAGTGAGGGAGGGCTGTGCAGGTCACCAGTCTCACTTCTCCTCCACAGTTATCTGAATCCAGTGACCAGATATTCATCAGGATGACTGAAGATGAGGCAATTGGGGTTAAGTGACTTGCCCAAGGTCACACAGCTAGTGAGTGTCAAGTGTCTGAGGTGAGACTTGAACTCGGGTCCTCCTGACTCCTGCACTGGTGCTCTATTCACTGTACCACCTAGCTTCCCCATTATTACATATAAGAAATGACTAAAGGGACAAATTCAGAGAAATCGGAGAAAACTTGTATGAATTGATGCAAGTGATCTGAACCAGGAGAACAATTAACATACCAAAACATTGTAAAGGAAAACAACTTTGAAAGACTTACAACTCTTACCACTAATGAAGATGAAATTAAAGCAATTGTTAGAAGCTATTTTGTTCAATTACATACCAATAAATTTGATAATCTAAATGGAAGAGATGAATATTTTTAAAAATACATATTATCCAGATTAACAGAGGAGGAAATATAATACTTAAAATCTTATCTTAGGAAAAGAAATCAAACAAGCCACCAATGAACTAAGAAAAATCCTGATGACCAGATGGATTCATAAGTAAATTCTACCAAACATTTAAAGAACAATTAATTCTAATACTACATAAACTATTTGGAAAAAAAATAGACAACAAAGAAGTTCTACCAACTTCCTTTTATGACACAAATATAGTGCTGATAGTTAAACCAGAAAAAGCAAAAATGGAGAAAGAAAATTAGAGACTAGTTTCCCCAAAGAATATTGATGCAAAATTTTAAATAAAATATTAGCAAAGAGATTACAGAAATTTATCATGAGGATAATACTTTATAACAAGGTGAGATTTATACCAGGAATATAAGGTTGGTTTGATATTAGGAAAACTATCACCATAATTAACTATACCAATAACAAAACTAACAGAAATCATATAATTATCTCAGTTGGACAATATGCAGTACCCATTTCTATTAAAAACACGAGATCATTGAAATAAATGATATTTTCCTTAAAATGATAAGTAGTATCTATCTAAAACTATCAGCAAGTATTATATGTAATGAGGATAAGTTAGAAGCTTTCCTAATAAGATCAGGGGTGAAACAAGGATGCCTATTATCACAATTATTATACAATATTGCACTAGAAATGTTAGCTTTAACAATAAGAGAAGAAAAAGAAATTGAAGGAATTAGAATAGGCCACAAGGAAACAAAACTATCATTGTTTGTAGATGATAATGATGGTATAGTTAGAGAATCTTAGAAAGTCAACTAAAAACTGCTTGAAATAATTAACAACTTTAGCAAGGTTGCTGGATATAAAATAAACACACATAAATCATCAGCATTTCTGTATATTACCAATAGAGCCCAGTAACAAGAAATAGAAAGATAAATTCCAATTAAAAGAACTAAACAGAAGAGGGCAGAGAAAGGCAGCAGTCACCTGAGCTCTCCCCAAAACCTCTCAGAACACCTTTAAATAATGCCATAAAACAATTCCTGGAGAAGTAGAACTTACAAAAGGACAGGGTGAAATAGTTTCCCAGCCAAAGACAACTTAGAGGATCAGCGAGAAATGTCTGTCACACCTGGGTGAGAGTGGATCACAGTCCAATGCAGTCTGTGCCATTGCTGACCCAGAACCAGCAAACTAGGAGCAGACCATGGGAGTCACTGAATCAGCAGAGACAGCAATTGCTTCCTGAGTTCTCAGTTAAGGAGATTACAGGGGTCTCTTTGTTAGCACTAAGGCAGGACTCCATTGCATTGCCCATACTCAAATCTGGACCACAGTCTTGGGTGGCAGTCCCAAGGCAAGGAGGAGCACAAGGACACCAGAGCTTGTGGCTGCAGTGGAGCAAGGACTCTCCACACAGTTCCAGAGCAGAAAAGACTGCTTGTGGTCACTCACAGACTAGAGCACAGGTCAGGAGAGTAGTAAATATACCTCTCATTAGATCACATTATCTTGGAAGAACTAAAAACTTACAGGTTGCTAGAAAAATTTCTTCAAACAAATGCACAAAACCCCTGAGGCTAGGGACAGTGCACCCTCCACCCTGGAAGCAGATTCCTACTTTAACAAAGTATTAAAAGTCAAGAAATAGGCTAGCAAAAATAAGTAAAAAACAGGAAAAAATTCTGACCATAGAAAGTTACTATGGTAACAAGAAAGACCAAAACATACACTCAGAAGAAGATAACCAAGTCAAAGTTCCAACATCTAAAACTTCCAAGAAAAATGTGAATTGGTCTCAGGTCATGGAAGAGCTCAAAAACAATTTTGAAAACCAAATAAGAGAAGTAGAGGAAATTTTGGGAAGAGAAATGTGAGTGACACAAGAAAATCATGAAAACTGAGCCCACAGCTTGGTAAAGGAATACACACGCACAAAAAATTTACTGAAGAAAATGACACCTTAAAAATCAGACTAGGTCAAATGGTAAAAGAGGTACAATAAGCCAATGAAGAAAAGAATGCCTTAAAAAGCAAAATTAGTCAAATGGAACAAGAGGTACAAAAATCCACTGAAGAAAAAAATTTCCTTAAAAATAGAATTGGCTAAATGGAAAAGGAGGTATAAAAGCTCACTGACGAAAATAATTCCTTAAAAATTAGAATGGAGCAAATGGAAGCTAATGACTTTATGTGAAATCAAGAAACAATAAAAATAAAACCAAAAGAATGAAAAAATAGAAGAAAAGGTGAAATATCTCATTGGAAAAACAACTGACCTGGAAAATAGATACAGGAGAGATCATTTTTTAATTTACTGGATTACCTGAAAGTCATGGTCCAAAAAAGATCTAGCTATCATTTTTCAAGAAATCATCAAGGAAAACTGCCTTAATACTCTAGAACCAGAGGTAAAATGGAAAATGAAAGAATCCACCAATCACCTCCTAAAAGAGATCCCAAAATGAAAACTCCAAGGAATATTGTAGCAAAATTCCAGCATTCCCAGGTCAAGGAGAAAATATTACAAGCAGCCAGAAAGAAACAATTCAAGTATGGTTGAACCACAGTAAGGAAAACACAAAATTTAGAAGCTTCTACATGAAGGGATTACAGGGCTTGGAATATGATATTCTGGACTGCAAAGAAGCTAGGATTACAATCAAGAATCAGCTGCCCAAAGATGGTGGAATAGAAAGATGCATATACTCTAGCTATTCCTCCACAGCCCATAAAATACCTGTAAAAAATGACTCTCAACAAATTCTAGAGCAGCAGAGGCCGAAGAACGACAGAGTGAAAGAGATTTTCAGTCACATGTAACCTGGAAGGCCAACAGGAAAGGTCTATCACACGGGATGCTGACTGGAATGGAAGCCAACTCTGGCCGTGTGGCACTGGGAGGAACAGGACTGGAACAGGCTTTCAGGGAAGAATCCCCAGCAAGGAGGGTCTCAGATCCTTCAACCCACAAGTGCGAAAGGAAGCTTCAAAGGTCAGTGAGAGGGTTTTCCCAACTGGGCGAGAGGGGAGCAGGGTAATACCCAGAACTGGACCCAAGTGGCAGCAGTGGTGGTGGTGGCAGCTGCAATGACCATCTGTGAAGCACTTGGCCTAAAGGCCCTGGGGAATTGATCAGCTGATCTGAACCTCAGCCCTGAGTGGTGGCTCCACCCCCATATAAAGCCCCTGGGGAAATTGAGCAGCTGATCTGATTCTCAGCCTTGAGCATGGTCCTAGGGTGAGGAGGAGCACTAGGACCCTCCTCTTGACAAAGGATTGAAAAGACAAGTAACTGTCTGGGAAAATGCCCAAAGAAGGGAAAAAAATAAGACCATAGAAAGTTACTGTCTTGGTAAACAGGTATTTCCTTCCATCCTTTCAGATGAGGAAGAACAATGAATACTGTCAGAGGAAGTCAAGGCTTCTGCATCCAGTACCTCCAAAATGAATATTCAATGGACTCAGGTCATGGAAGAGCTTGAAAAGCGAGTCAACAGTTGCTAAAGGAGACCCCAAAAAATGCTGAAGATAATAATACCTTGAAAAATAGTCTAACTCAATTGGTAAAAGAGGTCCAAAAAGCCAATGAGGAGAAGAAGGCTTTCAAAAGCAGAATTACCTGAATGGAGAAAGAGCTTCATAAACTCACTGAAGAAAATAATTCTTTAAAAATGAGAGTGGAGCTGAGGGAAGCTAATGACTTTATGATAGACCAAGAAATTATAAAACAAAACCAAAAGAATGAAAAAATACAAGATAATGTGAAATATCTCATTGGCAAAACAACTGACCTGGAAAATAGAGATAGGAGAGACAATTAAAATTATGGGACTACGTAAAAACCATGATCAAAAAAGAGCCTAGACAATATCTAGGAAAACTGCTGATATTCTAGAACCAGAGGGCAAAATAAATATTGAAAGAATCTACCTGAAAGAGACCTGAAAAGAGAAACTCCTAGGAATATTGTGGCCAAATTTCAGAGTTCCAGGTCAAGGAGAAAATATTGCAAGTAGCTAGAAAGAAACAATTTTAATATTGTGGAAATACAATCATAACACAGGATATGGCAGATCCTACATTAGGGGACTGAAGGGCTTGGAATAGGATATTCCAGAAGTCAAAGGAACTGGGATTAAAACCAAGAATCACCTACCCAGCAAAACTGAGTATAATACTTCAGAGGACAAAATGGTCATTCAATGGAGGACTTTCAAACATTCTTGATGAAAAGACCAGTACTGAAGAGAAAATTTGACTTTCAAACACAAGAATTAAGAGAAGCATGAAAAGGCAAACAGGAAAGAAAAATCATAAAGTACTTTCTATTTATCCATTTATTTATTTATTTTTGTTTCAATATAAATTTATTTATTTAACTTTTTACATTCATTTTCACAAAATTTTGGGTTCCAAATTTTTTCCCCATTTGTCCCCTCCCCCCACCCCAATACACCCAGCATTCTAATTTCCCCTATAACCAATCTGCTCTCTATTCCATCATCCCTCCCTTCTCTTCTTCCCATCTTCTCTTTTGTCCTGTAGGACCAGATAACTCTCTATTCTCCATTACCTGTATTGCTTATTTCCTAGTAGCAAGAACAAT
>CM053769.1:308170390-308237258 GCA_028658325.1 Potorous gilbertii | reverse complement strand
GGTAAGGGACGGGAGGGATGATAGAAGAGAGGACAGATTGGTGATATGGGTAATTAGAATGTCCAGTGTATCGGGGAGGGGGAAGGGGACAAATGGGGAGATAATTTTGGAACCCAAAATCTTGTGAAAATGAATGTAAAAAGTTAAATAAATTTATTTAAAGAAAAAAAAATAGGCTAACTCAATTGGAAAAAGAGATCCAAAAAGCCAATGAGGAGAAGGAGGCTTTCAAAATCAAAAATAGCCAAATGGAAAAGAAGGTTCAAAAGCTCACTGAACAAAATAGTTCTTCAAAAGAGAGACTGGAGTTCAGGGAAGCTAATGACTTTGAGATAAACCAAGAAATTACAAAACAAAACCAAAAGATTGAAAAAATAGAAGGTAATATGAAACATTTCATTGGAAAAACAACTAACCTGGAAAAAAATCCAGGAGAGACAATTTAAAAATTATAGGACTACCTGAAAGCCATGATCAAAAAAAGAGCCTAGACATTATCCTTCATGAAATTTTCAAGGAAAACTGCCCTGATATTCTAGAACCAGAGGGCAAAATAAATATTGAAAGAATCCACCAATCACCTCCTGAAAGAGACCTGAAAAGACAAACTCCTAGGAATATTGTGACCAAATTTCAGAGTTCCCAGGTCAAGGAGAAAATATTGCAAGCAGCTAGAAAGAAACAATTTGAGTATTGTGGAAATACAATCAGGATAATACAGGATCTGGCAGCTTCTACATTAAGGGATCAAAAGGCTTGGAATAGGATATTCCAGAAGACAAAGGAACTAGTACTAAAACCGAGAATCACCTACCCAGCAAAACTGAGTACAATACTTCAAGGGAATAAATGGTTATTCAATGGTATAGAGGACTTTCAAGCATTCATGATGAAAAGACCAAAATTGGATAGAAAATTTGACTTTCAAACATAGGAATCAAGAGAAACATGAAAAGGTAAATAGGAAAGAGAAATCATAAAGGATTTTCTAAAGCTGAACTGTTTATATTCCTACATGGAAAGATAATATTTGTAACTCTTGAAAGTTTTCTCAGTATTTGGGTAGCTGGAGGGATTATACACACACACACACACACACACACACACACACACACACACAGAGTACAGGTTGAGTTGAATCAGAAGAGATGATATTCATAAAAAAATTAAATTAAATTAAGAGGTGAGAAAGGAAAATATTGGGAAGATAAAGGAAGAAAGGGAATGGGGCAGGCTATCACTCATGAAAGAGATAAGAAAGATCTTGTTCAATGGAAGAGAGGAGGAAGGAGGTGAGAGGGGAGGGGTAAGGCTTACTCTCTTCACATATGCTTAAGGAGGGAATAATATACTCACTAAATTTGGTATGAAAGTCTATCTTACACTACAGGAAAGTAGGGGAGAAGGGGACAAGTGGGGTGAGGAGGATGATAGAAGGGAGGGCAGATGGAAGAAGGGAGTGAACACTTTTCAGAAGGGACAAGTTCAAATGAGAGAATAGGAAGAAAGACGGGGAACAGGGTAGAATGGAGGGCAATATAATTAGTTTTACACAACAAGACTATTATGGAAGTCTTTTGGAAAATACCACATATATAGCCTGTATTGAATTGCTTGCCTTCTCAGTGGGAATGGGTAGGGAGGGAAGGAGAGAGAGAAGTTGGAATTCAAAGTATTAGAAATGAATGTTGAGAATTATTATTGCATGTAACTGGAATATAAGAAATACAGATAATGGGGTATAGAAATTTATCTTGCCCTATGGGAAAGGAGAGAAGATGGGAATAAAGGAAGGGTGGGGTATGATAGAAGAGAGAATACATTGAGGAAAGGGGTAATCAGAATGCAAGGTATTATGAGATGGAGGTAGGGGAGAGCTGGGGAGAGAAATTGGAGCTCAAAATTTTGTGGAAATGAATGTTGAAATCTAAAAATAAATAAATAAGTAAATAAATAAAGATATTTAGACGTCTAGAGTAAGGAAGACTTGGGTTCAATATCTATTTCTGTCATATACTGGCTGCATGATCCTGGGTGTCACCTTGCCACTTAGTACTAGGCAAGTGTTTAAGACTATTAAGCAGCAAAAACACTTCCAACCCACATGGATAAAAGAAGTTTTCTCATCTGAGATTTCCCTGTATCAATGAAATCACACATCCAGTACCTACACCCTATATTTTGTATATCCTCAGCAAACTGTAAACTTCTGAAAGGCAGGAATAGTTTTCCTATTTGTCTTTGTATCTGCCATACTTAATACAGAGATGACACATACTAAGTGCATAATAGTTGCTTATTAAATTGAACTCAAACACTCCAGAAAGGCTGGGTTATTATCAGTGTGAGTGTTACCACCAGCTGTGCAGACTTCAATCAACCCTTTCCTGCCCACCCTCTATGACTTGTTAACCATATCCTCCCATATATTTGTTGCACCAGTCTGCCCAGCACCCAGGGAGATTCCTTCGTCCCAAGGACGTCCCTGGAGCATGCAGACTACCCTGCTGTTATCCCTTGCTCTTGCCCTTCAGTATGATCCGTTTTAAAAACCACACACATCAAGTATCTTTCTTCACATGTTGCAACCTGCTCATGTTCACCATGGGCTTCTTCTCATTGTCCTTTGCATGAGTTGTAACTGCAACCGTTTGGACATCCTTATACTCTTTGACTCAGCACCAAGAGAACAATGGTATTTTTTAAATGGACCTCTGTTTCAGGACAAAGCTTGGGATTATTAAAGGCACTTTTTAATTTGCCAAAGGCTTTTCTCTAATGTGTAACCCGGATCCTAAGGCACTGTGATGTAGAGGATGGGACATTGGACTTAGAGTTGGGAAGATTCAGTTTAAAATCCTCCCTTAGACACTTACAAGCTATGTGACTCATGACAAGCCTCCTGATCTCTCTTTACCTCAGTTTCCACATCTATAAAGGGAAAGGATGAGACTCAATGGCCTTTGAGGTCTCTTCCAACTTTAAATCTACGATCCTATGATCATTTGCAGTGTCTGCCCATGTATCTATATTTATCTAGAGAGAGGGCTAAGTTCTGTAAGCTGTCTATCCAACCACCTATCTTAGTCTGTACTATAGATATTCCTTGGCCACTTGTTTTTTTCTGGCATGAATGGTTAAGCCATGTGATGGTGGATCATATTTAGGACGCTCTGCAATGATGTAATCAGCACATCATCCACAAACAGGAAAATCTTAATCCTGTCAATTAAGGAAAGCTCTTCAATTTGGACACTGTGAGATCTCTCCTATGGCAATGGCAAACACTCTTGCCGAGCCTGCATCATAGGTTTAGAAATTCCTTAGAATTATTCAACTCCTTAATGAGAATCATGGGATCTGAAAGTCATGTTGGGAGACTCTGCTGAAGATACCCCAGAGGAGCAGGGTGGAGTCTGAGGCTACAAAACTCACTTCCTACCCCAACTCCAACTCCTTTTCAGATTGACGTACAAATGAATCTGAGCAAGCACAAAAGTTAGGAGAAGACTACAAGGTCATTGTCTTCCACCCTCCTGGCCCACATCCTGCCTTTATCATATATTTCTGCCCACAGCAAAAAAACCAAAAGAAAACAAAAACACAACCTTGGCCTTTACATGTCCAGTGCAGAACCTCTTGTGTCCCTGCAAAACAGGACAACAGCTTTCTGGCAGGTACCTGGTGGGAGGGGCAGCAGGGACTTAGAAGTTCCCCACACTTTGCTTGTGGAAAGCATGATAATGAGGAACCTAAGGGGCACTTGACACTTATCTTACTTTTCTGTTTGATGCAAGAATCTTTCAGAACTAGGGCTTGGTTCTTCTTTTCCTTGAGGGTACAAGGAGATAACTGTTCCCCATTGGCCAGGGTGGGGTCAGGAGTAGAGGAGAATAGTGGTCCTGTTATACGTTCTGCCTTACCTCAGAAATGGCTTTGAGGGGAAATAGTAAACAGCATTAAATGTATCACTGGTGCCACCATATCAGATACTGTCTTAGAAGAGAAAATGCTAGTCTGGCAACTGGTCTGGGGAGCTCATTCCCAGGCTATTTTTTTTCTTTTTCCTTTCTTTTTTTAAAGTTTTATTTACCAAATAATAGATGTAGTAGGAAGAACTCATATCTGAGATGCTGGAGAGCCAAGAAGTCCTCCTCCATCCCAATCTTCAGTGAGGCCTTCCTCCAAGCGACCTGCCCATACAGTCTTCATGCCTTAGAGCACTACTCTGGGTTGGGTTCCAGCAGAAGGGGCAGGCAGAGCTGCTCTTCCCTGTCTCTGTCCTTACCACCATCTTCTGTAGCTGCCCTGAGCAACTCAACCAGTAGCCATCCCAGGATCACGACCTTAAATCCTCAGGGATCATCCCCATTTTACAGATGAGGATACATCAGCCCGGAGAGATTAATTAGTTCCAAAGTCAAACAGACAGATGAGGAAGTAAATGGCAGACTTGGGATTTGAACAATGGTGCTGTCACTCCTAAAGCAGCACTCTTTCATACTAAATCCGCCTTTCTCCCCCTAGCTCCCTACAGATTTGCTCAGCATTCCATCACCTTTTATGGTTTCCCTTCTAGCTTTTCCTCCAATGCCTTCCAAAGGTTTCTGCAGTTCTGTCACTCTCCAGCAGGGGGTGGTTCTTATCTTTTCATAGTGGACTGGACACTATAATAGTTGGCCAATGCAGAGAGATAGGTCTAGATCTCTAATTCTTCTTGGATATATTTACAACTCAAAACTCACTTCAGGACCAGACTGTTTCTGTTCTTGTTTAAAATCTTATTTTTATTTGTTATATTTTATTTTTATATTACCTTCATTTTCACACTCAAATTTATGTTTACATAATGTATGTGTATGTATGTATATCTGTGTGTGTGTATACACACACACACATATATATATATGTATATACACATACACACACATATATATATATGTATATACACATACACACACATATATATATATATATGTATATACACATACACACACATATAGTATATTTGCCTTCTATTCCTAAGCGCTGGTTGATTTGTAGAAGTAAAGATCATCATTGTTGCCAGTACTAATGACAGCATTTGTAAAGTGCTTTAAGGTTTGCAAAGCAGTTTACAAACATTATCTCATTTCTATCACAACTTCCCTGGGGGGTGGGGGCTATTACTATCCCCATTATATAGATGAGGAAACAGAGAGGTTCAGTGACTTACCCAGGGTTACACCGTTAGTAAGTGTCTGAGACTGGACTTGAACTCGTATCTTCCTAATTTCAGGTCTAGTGCTCTATCCGTTGTCCCACCTAGCTAAAGAGAAAATTAGATTGGCAAAAACCAATTTAAATATCAGCAGTTCTAGGCAGTATGTATAATATTCTATGATTCTACGCACTGTTCTATGATTCCCCTACCTCTGCAAAGAATGGGGGGAGGTATATTTCCTCAAGCCTTCTCTGGGCTTACTGCCCAAATTGGCTCATTATAATTACACAATACACTGCTCCATTTCCTTTTTTGTCCTTTACCTTTATAGCCTAGTGGACATTGTGTATTCATTCCCATTCTTAAGCCATGTCAGGTTGATGTCTCTGGGAGAGAATCCCACTGATATTCAAATAAAAGTCACCTCGTCACCTTCTGCCCTGACCTGGCCCTTCCTGAGAGATTAGACTTGGAGGGGAGAGGGCCAGTTAGGGGCAGAAAAAAATCAAAAATCAAAGGAGCAGCTGAATGGCAGACAATGGGCCCCGCCCCGCAACTGTGATCTTGCTGGAAAGAAGTGGCTGCATTTTCAGACAATAAGAATCAGAGAAGCAGGGCTGGTGTGGATCTGATCTTACAGCCTCATGGCTGTTTGTTCCCTGTAATAGTTCATAACGTGTGGGAGCTCAGCCATCCCTAGAGACACGTCCCTCGGTGCCTCAGTCGTCACGCTTCTTGATCAATCAACAAGCACTTGTTAAATATCTGCTATGTAGTAGGAAGTGAAAATACAAGGACACAAAGCTGTTCCTTGCCTTCAAGGACCTTACAGTCTAAGGGGGAAACAACATGTCTAATGATTAGTCTATACAGAGAGTTGCTTTTGGTTGTTTATTCTTTGTTTTTGAAAAGGACCAAAGACATCATGGAGTGAAGTCTTGACTCATGAATAAATTAGATTTAAGTGAGGCAGATACTGCAAGTCATCAACCTCACCCTCTCTTCCAGAGTCATCAAAGTCTAATGACAAGACAAAGGTCAGGATGGCATAATGGCCTAGGATGCAGTAGATGACCTTAATGTCTCTGATGTCTGACCTGAGCTCTGCTTCAGCACCTTCGAGGCCACTGGAACAAATTTTTCTCATCTACTCATTCTACCAGGGGGAGTCTTCAGATGCTTGAAGTAGACACACCCAAATCACTGTTGGATTTATGACCCATCAATTACCTTCAAACTGGTTTAGCCTATCTGCCAAGGTGATTTACTGGGGTGTGACCACTGCACATGCTCCAGCTTCTCGGAGCCACAGGTGAGAGTTGAGTGCCAGGTAGATATCAGAAGAAGATGAGAAGCCCCAAGAAGGGCTCAGTAGCCTTCAAACAAGAGGTACTAGTCCTCCCTGAACACCCCACTCCAAATACAAAATGTAATACATCTAACATTGAGGAACCACTGCTTTGCATATAGGTCTTCTCTAACCTATACCCAGACTTGTTTGTGGTCCTGGACCTCTTTCAGTGTGGGGGGATACCTGGCCTCTAATGAGAGGAAGAGGTATCTTGGATCCTTTTGGTAGTCTGGTGAAGCCTATGGACCTCTTCTCAGAATAATGGTTTTAAATACATAGCCTAAAATATATAGGATTGCCAAGGAAACCAATTATACTGAAATATAGTTACCAAAATATTTTCAAAAACAAGTTCATAGATCTTGGGTTAAGAACCCCTGATTTGTGGAAATTAGGATCCCTATGACCATACCCATTGGCTCATTAACAAACTCCCACCCTGTCATCCCAGGGACAATGTTAATTATAGATTGATTTATAGTTTGTATCTAGGGCTTCCCAAAGGGGAAAGGAAATGAGGTACACAATTTTATAAACATGAAACAGGTGTGGGACAGGTTGTTTATTTCTGTTTCCAAAAAGGAATACTAGGCCTGAGAGAATACTTGCATGAATTAACAGAATGATTAGAACAGAATTCAATAACTTATAACTGGTTACAATCTTCTGGGAGGCTGATGGTTAAGCCTCACCAATATATTAAACAGTCTGAACGGCTACTTGTCAGCCATTTCATATTTCACCTTGGTCCAGTCTGATCATCTCTGTTGGTAAAATGGGCCAGGCTTAGCCCCTCCCCTGGAGATGGCTGAACTCTCCAATGCAGAAGCTTTCCCTAACGTTCCCCACTGATGCTGTGGTGAGCACTGTACTGCTGCCACCAATGCCATAGCAGCATACCTCCAGACCTTTCGAAACTCACTAGGTTGCCTGGATACTTCCATTTCGAGATGCTAACCTAAGGCAGGAAAGAATAAACAGAGACAGAGGCAGCTGCATGTGTAGGACTACACAGAGGCTGGGTGGGAGACAGGGCAGCCTCCCCTTCCCCCACCTATCTGGGTGCAGCTTGAAGGAGTTGTCATGCTTCACAACCAGAAAGGAAGAGAAATTCTTAAGAATCCATTAGTTTGCTTTTGTATATCCTTATAGTCATCAGCTATTTCAGCTCAGCTTCCAATTAGGGGGCTCTTCATCATCACACAATGCAAGCCCCTGCACATGGCCAGAAGTAGATTCCCTTCCCCGAAGCTTCTATGTGAGAGACTAGAGGCTGGCAAAGAATTTCTGTGCATGCTGTGTGTGTATGTGTGTGTGTGTGTGTGTGTGTGTGTGTGTGTGTGTAGGGAGGTGGGAGGGAGGGGGGAGATGGAGAGGAGAAAGGAATCCTTACATACAAAAGAAGTGCCAGGTAATTTCTTCGAGGGGAGGGAGTTGCCAGCAGCTAGGGGAAGAGGATCAGGGAAATCCTTCCGAAGGAGGTGATGTTTGAACTGACCTTTAAAGGAAGAGGCAGAGATAAGGAGGAAATGCATTCCAGTTCTCTAAACTTACTCCTCTTTATAACTTCATTACTTTGCCAGAAGCATGTCCTAAGGAAGCATATCCCTCTCAGGTTCATGACCTTTGGATTATCTTTGAGTGTCCCCTCTCTCTCACCTGTCATACCCAATCTTTTACCTAGTCCTGTTAATTCCATCTCCATAATACCTTTCTAATCTATCCGGTCTCTCGATTCCCATGGCAACCACTCAAGCACAGACCCTCGTGAGCATCTGGCAGAACTATTGCACTAGTGAAGGTCTTTCCACTCTCTTTCCCCTCCAGTTCACCATTTATACTACTGCCATGTCCACCTTTCTTGGGTGAAGATTTGGTCATGTGATTTCCCTCCTCAAATGTCTTTATTGCGCTTCCTGTTCCTTGTTATACCCCTCATTGTTTCTTAAATTCAAATTACTTGGCTTAGTATTTGAGGCATTCCATCATCAGGCATTACTCCAACTTTTCAGCCTTTGCTCATGATAGTCATTTAATATCATTTTTGGACTTTAATTTCAGGCCAGTGCCTGAATTAATCAATCAGAAGAAGAGCCTGGACCTAACAGCCTCTTCGTTTTCTGAAGTAAACTCAGAGAATATCTCTTCCTATGTCAACAAGGCCGGATAGGACTGACTTAGTATTCTTTATGAGACCCTTAACCCAAAATACTATCTTGAATAATGGGATTTTTTCTGTATCTTAATATTTTGCGGACATCTAATATGTTATGACATGTTAAATGTAAAGAAAACACAGATAGCCTGGGTCATAATTTCAATTGAAATGTTGTCAACTCTCTTATCTTATTGTATTTACAACTTATTCATAAGAAAATTTCCTTCCTGTGGTATAGTTGAACACATATAGAGATCATAGATCTGAGGGACACAGACATCCTGGGATTGTCCTAAAACAGATTTAATCTTGATCATTCTTGTATTAGCAGTCAGAAGCTTCCTTCTGATTCCATGATCATGTATCTGCTAACTTTAAGGGAATAAACAATATGAATTTAGCCTGTTTGTCTCTTTTAACCAAAGTTTCAGGTCAATACTCACAATGTTCTGGATGAATGGCCTGAATTCTCTTTCCCAAATGGTCTATTACATTCCAATTCCTCCTATAAGACCCAACTCAAATGCCACTTCTTTCAGGAAGCCTTTCTGGTGGCCCTGTGGGTTCCATTTCCTTCCCTGGTTGCCATGGGTAAAAAGAAGTCACCAATCACCCCCAAGAGTTTGAAGACAAAGAGGAGGTGACTGGAGCTGATGGGTCTTTGTAGCCTCATCTTCATCATGGTTAGCCAATCAGAACTTGTTATAGAATGTTCACCCATGCTCCATACTCTGCCAGACTCTTCCATTCCATAACTTCACACCTCTATTGGAAGCATCCTCGCTTGGGAAGACCCCATAAGAACTCCTTTATGCATCTGTCAGAGCCCAGATTACACTGTGATCTAATGACTTTTTCAAGAAGACCATCTCTCCAAGAAACTACTAAGCAGAAGTTGCTTTGTTTATTTCTCCCCCTGTAATAATAACGTTTATGTACCATTTCTCCCCCTGTAATAACATTTATGTACCATCTTCTATGTGCTAGGCACTCTGACTAAGCACTTTATAAATACATCTAATTTGATCCTCACAACAACCTTAGGAGTTAGCTGCTGTTGTTATCACCATTTTACAGAAGAGGAAACTGAGGCAAACAGAGGCTGAGTGGCTTTCCCAGGGTCCCGCAGCTGGTAAGTATCTAGGGCTGGATTTGAACTCAAGTATTTTTGACTCTGGGCCTGGCACACTAACCACTGCACCATCTATAAGGTGGAGGAGATCTTAGGGAAAAGAAGATTTTATCATGAGAAGACCTGAATTTGGGTCCTACTTGGGCTGCTTACTGGCTATATGGCCCTATACTTACTTCCTTCTCTGAATCCGTTTCCCCTTCTATAAAATGAAGGCAGTAATATGTGTACTACCTATACCATAGGGTGGCTATGAAGAAAGTCATTGATAAACCTTGAGTCACTCCAGAAGTATGAGTTACATTTATTATTACACATGAGAACAGAGATGTGCTCCCACAGTTCTGTTTTCTACTAGATGAAATGAATGAGAGTTTTTATTGCATTGTTGCTATTGATTAGAATTTGAGATTACTGGCCCACCCGTGTGGTGCCCATGCTGGCTACCTTCTGTACCGATGGGCTTTCCAAGAAATGGATCCCTTCCTTGCACTCAGGAGAAGCAGAGAACCCCGCCCCCCCACTGTAGTTATGGGACTTTTTTCAACCAAGCAATGTGTGTATATGTTGGGAAAAAACTTCCTCCCATGATAGGGGATCAATATCATAGGATCAAAAAAAATATCATAGGAACAGCTAGGTGGCAGAGCTGATAGAGCACCAGCCTTGAAGTCAGGAAGACCTGGATTCTGATCTGGCTCTCAGACACTTATTAGAGGTGTGACCTTGGGCAAGTCAATTAACCTCTCCAAAATAACAACAGATTAGCGAAAAATACTGGGTTTTCTAAACACCTCAGTGTCTATGCTTTAAAAAAAAAAAAGAAAAGAAATCTAGAACTTTAAGGGACTTGAGGGATCATCTAACGATCCACTTCCCTCATTTTATAGATGAAGAAACTGAGGCCAGGGTGGCTACCTGACTCTTACGATCTCATAGATCTTAAGCATCAAAGCAGCATTTGAATTTATCCCTCTGACTTCAGTGTTAGTACTAGTTCCTCTATACCAAGATTGTAGGTAAGGAGACTTTACAGGGTGCTAGAGAATCAGCGAGGCTAATCCATCATGTTTAAGAAGAAGGATTGTTTAGAAACTAGAGGAAATGTTAGTTTTGTAACTTCCTTGGGAGGGTTTCCTGCAGTTACCTGTGAAGCCTTTTTGATTATGCTTCCCTCCTGCCCCCTAGTGGCATGAAAAGACACTGTAGCGGGAATCAAACCTGATACCAAGGGGGCTGACAACCTATTAACAGTGAGGCCCATTTGCTCCCATTGCTTGAGCACTTACCTTTGGAGTTACCCTGTGATATATTTCCCTCATGGGACTTTCTGGAATGTGCCTTATCCAGAGATATGCTGGAAAACTATCTCCCTCCTTCCCCTCAAATGCACAAGAAACACACTTTTGAGTTTAATCTGCACAATTCACATTTTCTCCAATACTTTCTTAGTTTTGGAAATCTATAAAACAATAAACAAAGCCCTGATTTTCACCATTTACTGATTTCCAAGATGTAATTGTTGGAGTCTCTGTGATGCCATTTGAGGTTTTCTTAGCAAATGATTTGCCATTTCCTTCTCCAGTTCATTTTATAGATAAGGAAACTGAGGTAAAGAAGGTTAAGTGACTTGCCCAGGGTCACACAGCTAGTAAGTGTCTGAGGCTAGATTTGATTCACGAAGATGAGTCTCCCTGAGTTTGCTTGACCTACTTGCCCTTTTAAAAGGTGTAAATGCAAACTAAAAATCAGCTAGAGAATGTAGGAGCTAATTCAAGCACACCCCAGGGACTTCGTCTTATAGATGGATGACCTTGGACCCTATTCTATAAGTAGGCACTGTAAAACAAGTGGACAACATTATTTGTCATATGTACCACTCAAAACTAGGAGAAATGTTGGGATCATTTCCCAAATCTTTCTGAATCTTGGAGAGTTAGCTACTCTCTCCCCTTTTAGAACTGTATCATTTTCCTTCTCATTGGTCTAAGGTGCGTATATGTGGATAATCCCATCAGATCCTACATCATTATATGCCCCTACCCCTCCATCCCAGCCCACACTAGGAAAACTCTCTTTAATGAGTACTAGTTTCTTAGGAGTAATATTTGATTATATTCACGTTAACACAACTTTTTTTCTTCTCATCCCTCATTCAATAGGCATTGACTTTCTACCTCTCTGTTTCTAGAAAAAAGTACTGCAACAAACATTTTGGGGTATTTGGAGCCTTTCATTCTATTTTTGACCTCCTTGGCATATATGTCCATCAGTGAGATTGCTGATCAAATGTGGACATTTTAGTCTTAGCATAATTTCTCTCTTAGCATAATTCTGAATTGCTTTCCAGAATGTTTAGCTCAGTCCACAGCTCCACCATGTGTCTGGCTTTCCACAACAGCACCAGCATTAAATATCTTTTGTCAGTTTTGCCGGTTTGCAAAGTATAGACATTTGCTTTAAGAACTCCTTATGGTCTGCTCCACGCTTATGCCTACTTTTGGCTAAAAACCAAAGGAAGGAAGTTTATTTGAGCACATCAGGAGTGTTAGTAGCACATGTTAGAATCAATCCCTGATTATTTCTTGAGTTCTTTTTATGTTCTAGACACTGTGCTGGGCACTGGGGACTCAAAAACTAAAAGCGTAGGATCAAAGACCTACAGCTAGAAGGAACACCAGAAGTTGTAGAGTCCAACATCCTTATTTTATAGATGCGGAAATTGGGGTTTTGGTGTGTTGAGACATTTGCCCAAGGTCATACAGGTAGTAAATATCAGAACCAGGATTTTTGGGTTTTGTGGATTCTTTAACAATGTTCCTCTCCTCTCTTTGTGGCTCTCCATGAATAGATATGGTAGGAATCTGAGGTGTCAACAACCTGAGGTGTCAGCCCTGAATACTGAGACTGGATGTGGGCTGCTTCTTATAGGGCTCAAAGCAACTGTTTGAGAAAATGAAGATGGACCATGTAGTCAACAACACATGCAACAAGAAACTGGGTCCAGATAAAGATTGGTAAAAAATAGTATAGTACTCAAATCCCAGGTCACCTATGGTCAGGAGGGCAAGTTCTACCATGCCTTGCCCCTGGGCAAAACTGACTCCTGTGGAGAAGGAAGGGGGTGGTGTGGAAAGAGAAGGGGAAGAGGAGGAGGAGGAGGAAATATTGAATAAGAAACAGCCAAAGAAAATTCATAGGAAATACAAGGAGCAGAAGAAGAATGCCAAGGTCATTTTGCTTCTGGAGGAACCATTCCAGCAGGTCCCTGAGGCTAAGACAATATAGTCTGGAGGGCAAGGAAACTAGAGGCCTGGGGAAAGGACGATGAAAGCCTAAAAAAGTAAACAAACTCTAAACTGGAGATCCACCGAATCGATCCCAAGATTGTATTTTGGGGAAAAAATAAGTTCTCTTCCCACCACTATGTTTGACTCACTTTCCTGTTGAGAAAAATCCTTGTGGGGATGGATTTGAGAGGGGAGAGATTTGATGCAGTGAGACCAGATTGAAGGCTATTGTAATGGTCCAACCTGGAGGTGATGAGCTAGGGGAGTGTCCGTGTTGGGTATGAGTACTAGAGATACTGTAGAAATAGAAACAAGGGTTTGCAACTGATTAGAAAGGTGTGATGAAGGAGACCTTGGAGGGAAGATAATTCTGAGTTTGCAAACCTGGAAGACAAAAACGGTGGTGGTTTTCTTCTTAGAAACAGGGAAGTTTGGAAAAGTGTGGTGTAAACCACAAAAGATCCGAACTCAGACATTGAGCACTCATGGTGATGGTGGCCACACCAAGAATTTTATTCAAATGATGGAAAAGATAAGGGAGGGAAAGTTTATGCTTTTAACAACAGGGGAGTCCCTGAAAACATCCCTGTGGAGTGGGCCCGCTGTATCAAAGCTCCTAGCAGCATTGTTATAGTTAATCTTTATCCTTCATTCTGAAAAAGGACTGTGACATCAGCGAGGTGATGCCATGACGTGCAAGTCAATTGGACTTAAGTGAGTCAGGGTTCAGTCACCAGCTTCACTTTCTGCTCCAGAGCCAATCTGGATCCATTGGCAAAATATGGATCAGGACAACTGTAGATGGCTGCCTTCTAGCAGCGTGGGTTTGAACTGGATAGAAGCCTGCCTGAGATAGGCCATAGTGGTACAGGCATACCTTGAAAATACTATGGGTTAGGTTCCAGACAACTGTAGCAAAATGAATATCACAAAAAAACAAGGAACAAAATTTTTGGTTTCCTAGTCCATATAAAAGTTATGTTTATATTATATTGCAGTTTATTCAGTATGCAAATATATTATGTTTTTTTTTAAATATACATACTTTAATTTAAAATATTTATTGCTAAAAAATGCCAACCATCACCTGAACCTTCAGCGAGTTGTAATCTATTTTTTGCTGGTAGAGGGTCTTGCCTCAATGTTGACAGAATGATGGTGGCTGCAGAAGGTTGGGGTGGCTCTGGCAATTTCTTAAAATAAGACAACAATGAAGTTTGCTGCGTCCATTGACTCTTCCTTGAACTTGAATACTTAGAGGCCATTTTGGGTTATTAATTGGCCTAATTTCATTACTGTTGTATCTTAAGGAATAGAAAGGCTGAAGAAGAGGGAGTGAGATGAAGGACCAGCCAGTTGGTGGAGCAGACAGAACACACACAACATTTATGCATAAAGCTCTCTGTCCTACATGGGCACTGTTTGTGGTGCCCCAAAACAATCACACCAGTAACATCAAAGATACTTGAGCACAGATCATCATAACAGATGTGACAATAATGAAAAAGCTTGAAATACTGTGAGAATTACCAAAATGGGATGCAGAGACATGATGTGAGCACATGCTGTTGGAAAAATGGCACCGATAGACTTGCTCAACACAGGGTGGCCACAAACCTTCAATTTGTAAAACAAACAAACAAAACCCCAAACTGCAATATCTATCAAGTGCAATAAAATAAAGCACAATAAAATGAGGTATGCCTGTACTTTTTATATGAAATTGATTCCTCAGTTTGGGAGAATCATCTCTCAAATGGAACTCAAACAACAGGTATCACCAAATAGCTTAGCCCTTGGGCGTTATCCAGCACATAAGATCAAATAAAGGGATTCTGGCATCTGTTCAGGCAGAGATCACTACATGTCTGAAACCACGAAAGGCCTTTTATTTAACTTGTCTTTATATAAATAGACTCCTCAGCAAAACTCCGGTCTGTTATATCTGTGTTAGGGGGGAGGAGGAAGAGGGAGATGATTCGTTTAGTTGTGAATTCATCGAGTTGTTGCACAAATAAACTTAGGAAAGACCCTAAGGAAGAGTCAAAAGAGTCATCAGGACCCTGAGATCAGAGATGAAGGAAAAAGACTGACTGAGATAAACAGTGTCTCAGAGCTTGGCTGGACTTTCCATCACCAAGCTGCTAGGAATTCGAATCTAGGTTCCACATTGGCTTGCTATTTTATAGACAACTCACAGGGCACAACCAAGTTTCCTCAGCCAATACAATACACTTCTTGTGGAGCATCATTACCTTTCATCCAATGGCTTTCAAGAACTTCTAAATTAATCAAAGACTTTCCCCATTAAGTTTAAAACCTATGGTTGATTGTAGGATTGGGTAGAGATGCATATTGAGTTGACACCTCTGACCCTTTGATTGTCTCACTTGACACAGGTATGAGGGCATCTTGCTGTTTTAAGTGGGAAGGAGTAAGTAGTATATTGATTGACTCAGTCAACTCCTATCCTTGTATACACTTACCAAGTGGTATGGTGGTTTGAGTACTGTGTCTCAGTTCCATCCTAGTTCCACGAGGGCAATGTGTTCAATTCAAGTCCATAAACATTAACTAATCATTTAGTGTATGTAAGTCACGATGTTAGGTGTTGGGGGTACAAAGATAAAAAGAAAATATATTTAGTCCTGACCCTCAAGATCTTAGCTTAACTTCTACTTGGAGGGGAAAGGGCATGAAGATAAGGCATATATGCAGATAAAAGTATGATACAGGCAAAGAAGGAATACAAAATCCTGTAGGAAAATCAAAGGAAAAGAAAGATGTTTAGCAGCAGAGAATCGGGACCAGCTTCATGGAGAAGGTGAAATCTGAGCTGGAGGAATGGAGGAAGCAAAAGCGTTAGTTAACCCAGGGAAAGGAGGGGGAGGGGATTCCAGGCACTTTACAAATGCTAGATGATTTTACATTTATACTTAGAAATTTCTCTGCTTTCTGAACCTCTCCCCCAGCACAGACCACAGAGACTTCACTCTCCATTGATGATGAACTATTGAATCCCTATTTGCCCGGGTTTCGTGTGGAGCTGTGGTGATGGTAAAGAAGGGGTGGAGCTGACCCTGTGCCTCCACCTGCTGGCCACTGACCAGACTGCACGTCTTTGGTAGGAAAGGCTTTCCAGTTCAGGACTCCAACAAATTGCCGGGAATGCAGGCAGTGTCCACAGAGTCGTCCCGTCTGTCTCCAGGACTCTCAGTGAGGGGTATACACAAAGCCTCCAGTCATTGAAGGAGGGAGATAGAGGACACAGTTTGAGCCACTGTTCAAAGCTAAGCTGGCCGGGGCAGTGAATCAACAGTGCTGCTGGTTCTGACTACATTTGGAATCTACCCAGTGCGGGCAGGGATTGAGACCACAAGGCTGTCAATTAATCAACTGGAAGGATTAGAAAAGGCTTCCTGGTGGAGGTGGTACCTAACCTAGACCTTGAGGGAAGAGGAGCATTTCAAAAGATGGAAATGAGGTATGGGGCAGGAACAGCCTAGAGGTCACAGAACCCCAGAATTTCTGAGGTGCAAGCATGCTTGGAAGTAATTCAATCCAACCAATATCAGTGCAGTATTATTCACCTGGGCCCCCCATGAAGGTCAAGTATATTACATTTTCCCCCTCCCCCAAGGTCCTCTGCCTCAATTAAGGACTCTGTGTCATTGCTTCAAGTCCCCATTGATTGGAATCCCTCAACCTGAGGGGTCCCTAGCATCACCGTTCCTTTTAGCCATTTAATCAAATTCTCTTTCACAGAAGTATATTAATTTCAAAGTCATACCATGAACAATGTTCTCTCTGCCCCAGCATCTGGGAAGGAGAGATATATGAACTCCTCTGGGTGGGCAGGGGGTGGGGGGAAGGTGTCACTACCCCCTGCTCCTGAAACCAAAGAAAACAAATGAAACAAAAAACCTCAAGCATTATTCTTGGGGCTGAAGCACCTATAGGGAAGGGGAAAGGGAGGGGAGACTTCTCCCCCCAGTCCCCACCCCCACTCATTGGGCTCAGTGCATGGCACCTACGTTGTGTATATTATCCTCAATGCCACCAGACAAGGAGAGGGAGCATCTCTGTAAGGTAGATTTAAAGACACAGCCAGTTCCAGATATACAGCCAATGGAAAGAGGTTTCTCCCACCCACTCAGTAGAGGGACATAGGATATCTTCTCCCAGAAGCAGGTGCTTAGCATCTCCTATGTATTGTTCCATTTTAAGTGAGCTGGGCATGAATCAAAGCCCATTTATATCAGAAAAGACTGCCTATTAAAACTCACAGCAAAAGTAATCCATACTGATTTGAAACCTCCCCCCCTGCCCATGAAAGGGAAATCAGACTCTCCAAGGCCCCTCATTCTGCTTACATTAGGCCTAAATTCACCCCTACCGTTGATCCCAAGATTCAAAGTAATCCTGAAAAGTTGACAAAAATTTCACTCAGAGCTCTGGCAAAACCTTGGGCAAGGTCATAGTCATAGATTTCAGAGCTGAGAGGGGCATTAAATATTATTGAGGGCTCTTACATCTAGTCATGTTATATCTAGGGAAACTGAGGCCTGATCAATCAGTCATTTCACAAACTTTTTTTAAGTGTCTGCTCTGTCCCAGGCACAATGCTAGGTGCTAGGATACTATATGAATACAAAAATAATGAAAGAGTCCCTGCTTTCCAAACTGAATGACCCTAGGGTCCCCCATTTGGAGCTGTTCCTGCTCCTCCTCCATGACCTTTCCACCACCCCTTTCAGATCAAGTCCATGAGTCCTTCTGTCAAGGGGCCAAATAGTAACATCCCTTGAAGGAAGGAGAGGGTAGGGCCTCATGAGTAAGAATAAGGAATAGACTGATACACACAATGACCGAGACAGGACAAGAGGGACAAAGTCCTGAGCCTGAGAGTCATGACACCTGGCTTCTAATCCCAGCTTATTGTCATTAGCTGTGTGACCTTGGATAAGCATTTCTTAAACACAAGTGCCATGTTAAGTGCTTTACAGATATCATCTAAATTGATCTTCATGACAATTTTGGGAGGTAGGTACTGCTGTATTTCCAATTTATGGTTGAGGAAACTGAAGCAGATAAAGGTTGAGTGACTTGCCCAGGGTCATACAACAAGTAAGCAATTGAGGCTGGATTTGAAGTCAGGCCTTCCTGACTCCAGGTCCCTCTTATCCCTTGGGCTACCTAGCTGCCTCTTTTCTTTCCTTCTCTTGAGTCTCAGATTTTTCAAGTTAAAAATCCCAGCAATAACAAATTATAAGAGGATAGAATTTTTGTTGCCACTTTGTGGCCAAACTTGAAGTCTGAGTTGGTGCCCCAACCATGCCAACTCAGGCTTCAGATCCTAGAATCACAGAATTTCCAAGGCAGAATGGACTTTGGAGGTCATTTAGACCAACCAATGCAGATACTTGAAAAGAGTCCCACTAAAACAAACCCAGTGGTCTTCCAGACTGGCTTGAAGTCTTCCAGGAAGGGGGAATCCATTCCCTCTAATGCATCTCATTCCACATTTGGATAGGTTTAAGTATTAGGAAGTTTCTTCTTACATCAGGTCTAACTTTGCCCCTATAAATCTGCCACTCTGATTTCAAGAACTCAACCACTTACCCTGTGAAGCTGACCAAAATTTCCCTCCAAGTCCTGGCCTAGAGCTGGACCATGGCCTTAGTCATAGGACTCAGAACTGGAAGTGAATAGTCTCAGGGCAACTCGTGATTTTTACATCTAATCATGGTGTATATGGGGAAACTGAGATGCAAAAAGTGAAAAGGACTTGCCCAAGGTCAAATCCTTAGTAAGAAGTTGAGGCAGGATTAGAACCTGGTTCCTCCACTTCTAAATCCAGTGCTGTTGATGCTATGCCTCCTGTGTATCTCCTGGCAGGAGGTTTGTCACAGGTCTAATCTTCCTTAAATAGAATGTAAATATTGGTTGAGGACCAAGTGAGTGTGAATAAATAAAAGTTCATTGGTTTGGCTTTGAATAGAATGACCATGTTTATTTATTTAATTGCTCTCTGGACTGATTGACAAGGTATGCCACTGGGGCACTGGGCCATTCTGTTCTAGGAGAGCTCTTCTGCCTTGGAGACATCCTTGTCCTTGTCCTTGTTTTCCTTCTGATTGTGTTCCTTCTCCAATGGCTCACACTTATCCTGAGTGTGGGACAAGTAGGAAAGCAAGGTTAGGAACCATAGCCTGGGAATTGGCCGTGTGGACCAGGCCAGCATGGAGGCACAAGGGAGGACTGGATCACTGGCTCCATCCAAACCAGTCTCCCTAGGCAGCACCTATCTCTTGGTCAGTAGAGAAGGTCCAAGTACCACCTTCTTTACATTCTCCTACATCCTGAGGGTTTTGCAGTTCAGGCCCCTGTGCCCAGTTACTGCAGGACACCTCTGCCTGACCAGTCTGCTGACCCCTCATAATGGACCTCGAGGATATTCAGCTCTTCTTATGCCTGACCTCCTCAAGGCACCAAGATCTTCCAGTTCTTCCTCAATAGAATCTTTCTCATCTGTTCCGTCTTATCCCTTCCATTCTTTCCACCCTTGCCCAGGCCTCACTGTCACAGCCTCCAATTGGTTTTCCTGCCTCTAATTTCTCCCCTCTCCAATCTTTCCTCCACACAGCCCCCTAAGTGATTTTCCTAAACTCTAAGTGCAACATCATCCTCCCCTATTCAGCAAACTCCAAGAATTCCCTGTTAACCTCTAGGATCAAATACAGACTCTTCCTTTGGGCTTTTAAACTCCTTAAAACCAGGTTCCATCCTACTTTCCTGATCCTCTGCAACATGATTCCCCTCTACAAACTCTGTAACCAGCTATATTCTCCTTAACACTTCGTCTACCCTCTCTGTCTTTGACCTGACTAAACCCCATGTCCAGGATGTTCTTCCTCTCTTGGATCTTATTCAAGACTGAACTCAAACATCTCCTTCTTCATGAGGCCTCTCCTGGTCCCCAGAGGTACTAATCTCCTCCTCTCTCAGGTTTCCCCTCCTCTCTCAGGTTTCCCTGTGTCTGTGTTTGGCATATCGGTGCATGCAGTCTCCTGATTTTGAAAGCAAGCTTCATGAGGACAAGGACTATTGTCATTTTTCCTTACTATGTAATGAGTGCTTAATTAATGCTCTTTTGCTTACTTGTTTGATCACCCTCCCTCCCATAACAGAATAAGTTGTCAGAGCTAAAGATCCAAAGCATTGTTTATGTCACTGACTCTGTTCAAAGTCCTTCAGAGTCTCTCTTTGATCAGCCTCTGTGCTAGCCTCTGAACTTTACCTTGGTCCAGTCTGTATATAGAACCTCCTCCTCTTGGAAGCCCAGGCACTTGGCAACCTCCCGAAATGCTATGAGCTGCTCCTCAGAGGCCTTCTGGGTTCGAACTTTGGAAAAGAAAATGAGGAGAGTCAAGAAAAGGCCAAAAGCCATGCTGGAGGAGGTTGTAGTAGCCATAATAGTACGGTATTGGGAGGGTGGAGGGTGGGCATCATCCTCAGACTAGAGCAGCCTCTGGGACTGGTGACTGAAGAAATGAAGGTTGGAAAGGGAGAGTGGGGTCTGGTGCATGGGCAGAATTAGAGTCAGGGAGGGTTAAAGTTTGGGGCCCCATGGGAGGAAATCCCATGAGGAGAGAGGATGGTAAGCTGGATGTCTGGATAATCATGGAAGGACGCCCTTCAGACTGTCTAGACTGATTGCTTGCTATGATGGAGAAGGAAATTATGGATCCTGAGGCCACACATGTACTAAATATCAGAGTTTGGACCAGAGCATCTGTCTCTTACCATTTGCTTTCACTTGGGTTCCATGGAGGAAACATACCAGAAAGAGCTGCTCCTCGAAGAATTTTGTCATTTGGAAAGTAGAAGGACAAAAAAACATTCGGGTCCGGGGTCAGTGCAATGTGACCAACATGTAGCTGATTTGACTCTAGTGGAGAGATGGAATGTCCACTGACCACCTCTAATTCATCAGAAACAGAATCTTACCTTCCCACCATCTTTCCCCGAGCCCAAACTCTCCTGGGAGTATCTTACCATTCTTAAAAATGATTCCACTGGTTCTGTTGAGGAAGATTGGAGATTCCTCATACATACACTTGTCTCCACTAAAACAAGAGATATTCCATATAATGTCATCCAATGAGAAGGACTTCAAAGTCATATAATCCAAAGCCTCCATAAAGTATGAGAGAGGCATGAGCAGAGACATAGCTTATCAGTGAAGGAAACTCAGACTAGATCCTGGGTCTTTTTCCTCCCAGTTGCAAGAAATGAACATTTCTCTCTTATATTTAACAACTAATTATTATATTAGGACCAAGGTTTTTCCCCTTTTCTACTCTCTCATTCAGAAACCAACCAACGATCTCTCTTGAGATTTACCCAGGTCAAGATCTAATTAGACAGCATTAGAAATTCTAAGTTTAGACTAACGGGCATATTCTAGTTCACTGTGTTTGCTCAGACAGGTTTGGCAGAAAGGTTGATTTTCTTCCTATTATCAAGACAGGTGATATGGAAATTGATGTCTCTTTGACCAAGCTTTGAGACCCTAAATCATGTTTCCCAAGACCTTCCATTATGAGTTGATTTCCATCCCTCAGCAACACCTACTCTTTGAAGGGCATATAAACTATGAATCCCCCTGCCATTAGGGGTCCTTTTGGTCTAAGAGAAATGGCAGAATGACTATCCTTTTATACTTAACCTGTTGGTCTTATTAACAAAACTATTAAATTACTGAAAAAAACATGTCTCTCAAACTTTTTTAATCATCACACATTGCAGGAGAGAGGAGATTCAAAGGGGAGGAGAACAAAGGAAGTTGGAGAGACAGCTGGGATAAAAATAGGGAAAAGCTACCTAGAACTAGTATGTAGGCAGAAGGAATAAACACCCCAAACTATGGAAAAGCTCTGAGGTTCAGAGAGTTTCAGTGGCCTGCTCAGTTTCATGTGTCTGATAAGTGACAGAGCAAGGACTTGAGACCAGATCTTCTGATGCGAAGACTAGTGCTCTTTCTGCCACACTACTAGAAGACCTAGAGTAAAGAATAGGGTGAGACAGAGTAAAGGAGGGAAAGCAACATGGTTCTTAATTGTGCATATTTCCAATTTCCTGGCCCGCCGCTGTACTGAGAACTCTTACATGGTATTGTACTCTTTTCCTTGGAATATATTCTCTGTCTTATTGGGGATCAGGTAGTAGAAGGATGACTGGATTGTCTTGGCCTCTTGTAAGTATGAAATGTGGCCAAATACTGAGGCAATGTAGTACCACTTGCCAGACAACTGGAGAAACAAAAAGCATTGGTTGTTAATATAGCATCTGGGATAGGTTGAGATGTCAGAAATTATAGGAAAGTACTGTTCCTATGCCCTACCCCATGAGATCACTTGGATACTATCCCATTGTGCAACATAAGTGTGAGCTATGATCACTGCACGTGACCCCTGGCCATCTTGCTGTAGGTAGCTGATCACATCTCCCTGCCAATCAATTAGGGTGTTTAGAGTTTGGGACCAGGCTATCCTCAGTGGCAAGACATGTATGTTGGACTGCACCCAGTTGTGACCCAAGGACAGAGCAGCATCGGGATCAGTAGCTTCAGAGAGATCTCTCTGTCTCTAACCCAATCTAGACTTTGGAAAGCCCATGAGAAAAGACAGTAACCAGGAGAATTAAAAACTCAAGGTCCCCATCGGGGTAGGGCACACAACTCTACATATCAATGAAATTTAGATTTCACCACTGGCCTAAGGATTCACAGTTAGCCATTGGCTGGCTGTCCACTCTCTATAAGGCTGGGTGACCTTTCTGTGTAGTTCAACATCAGCAGTGAAGAGAGTACTCACCCGGTCTATGAGAGTATCATTGAGGACTGGATTCAGATCTGCACAGTCTGGCTGCTGACACATGAGCAGAGGCGCAAAGCTCAGGACAAAAAAGACCCAGTAGAGCACCATGATTGTGGGGGAGGTGGGCACCAGAGGCTGGAGCTGAGTCTCAGGGGGATGAGGAACTGAGACAGAGTCTGACTTTATAACTAGTGGGAGGGCATTGACCTCAGCCCTGCTCTGGGCCCCTTTATGAAGCAATCAGGTATATGTTTGGGAAACTGTGGGCTCAAAAAATATCTTCTTTCCCAAGACTGAGTCTTGAGTAATATCTAAAAGCCTAGATCTGACAACTACTCTAATAATGGATAGTATTCACGATGATAGGAATAATGGTGGACAGTGTGCTGTGCATCGCAGGGTTTAGAAAACACTTTCATAGTGCCTTTCATCTGGAAAGTATTAAGAAATGTTTTTTGAATTAAGTTAATATCCATTATTTCCAAAGATCAGCATAAAAGCCTTGGAGGTCATAATAGCTCCCATGGCTATCTTGCTCTAAGATTTGAGGAACTCTTTCTTCACAATAGCACTGTGAGATGGGTTGTGAAAACAATATACAGGTGACACAACTGAGGTTCTGTAAGCATATGGTTAATCAGAATCAAAGACTAGATTTGAACCCAGGCTTGTCCAGACTCTATATCTTTCTGCTTTCTAACTCTTTCCACTCTTTCCTTGGGCTACAAACTATAACTCAAGGGCCAAATTTAGCATGGTACCTATTTTTGTATGGCCCATGAGTAAGAAGAGTTTTTACTTTTTAAATAAAGTTTTATTTTACATTTTAAAATATAAATTAAAAAATAAAAAACCATTCTCAGTTCACAAGGGCCTTAAAAAAGTAGGCCACAGCTGGATTTGGCTCTCGGCCTGTAGTTTGCTGACCCCTACCAGTGCTTTTCTTTGAACCAATTGAACCACAGAGAAGTCATGACATGTCAGATCTGACAAAGCTAACAAGCCAATAAAACATTTGGGATTCAAACCTAGGGTTCTTCAGGGTTTTTTGCCTTCCCTCACAGCTGAAATTGCTATTCACTCATGGCTTCTCCCTTCAAATGTTGAAGTGAAGAGAGGGGGTGCTGCTGAGAAGTCCTGGCACAGAGGAGCTTCATGAATAAATACTTTTTAAATTGAACAGACACTCGGGAATTAGCAGCATATAATAAATAAAGAAGTGCTGTTATCAACACAGTCTTATGATGGTTATTCAATACTTGAAATGTATTTCTATAGTCTATATATTTCATATTCTACAGTAAAATGCACTTTCTAGCCATCATCTTATTTGAGTCTCACCTCAGCCCTATTAGGCAGTTACTGTAAGTCTTATTTAGCCCCATATTACAGATAAGGAAATGGAAGAAGATGTAACAGGATACTTTTGAAGTAAAAATAGATTTCAGAGCCAGGCATATCATACATAATATGGTAATACTTCTGGTCATATTTTTTGTCAATTAACAAATTTATTTTTTCATTTAACAAATGTATTTTGTCTCTTCTCTGATACAAAAAAAGGAAAAGTTCTTGTGACAAATATGCATAGTCAATTCAATAAACATTTATTAAGTACCTACAACATATTAGGCACTGTGCTGAGGACTAGGGATACAAAAAGGGGCAAAAGATAGTCCCTGAGCTCAAGGAAACAGCATGCAAACAAATATATATAAAGAAAGCTATGTACAGGATAAATAGGAAATGATTAACAGAGGGAAGACCCTGCAATTAAGAGGGGTTGGGGAAGGCTTCCTGTTAGAGGTGGGGTTTTAGTTGGGACTCAAAGAAAAGTAGGGTAGTCAAACAAAATGATGTCCCCAAATTTTTTGGCTATGATCAAAAAGATATGCCTCATTTTAGTCAAGAAGATCTAAGTTCAAATATAGTCTCAGAAACGTAACTAACTGTGTGACCCTGGGTAAGTCACTTCCCCCCACATTTGCCTCAGATACACATCTGTAAAATGAGCTGGAGAAGAGAATGGTAAACTACTACAGTATCTTTGCTGAGAAAACCTTAAATTGGATCAAGAAGAGTCAGATACAACTAAAATAATTCAACAACAACACCTTGAGTCAATCACTTCTCTGTCAGGAAATAGACTGTGTTTCATCATTGGAATCACTGTTGTTCATTGCATTGTTCAGATTTCTTAAGTCTTTCAAAGTTGTTCATTTTTCAATGTTTTCCCTGTATAAATTGTTTTACTGGTTCTGCTCATATCTTGCAATTCTTGTAATTATTCCCACATTTTTCTTTTTTAAAAAAAATTTCTTCAATCCCATGTAAAAACAATTATTTAACATTCATTTTTTAAATAAAGTTTTGAGTTCCAAATTCTGTTCCTCCCTGTACCCTTCCCTGTTCCCTGAGATGGTAAGCCATCTGATACAGGTTATACATGTGTGATCATGTAAAATATTTCCATATTAGTCATTCTATGGAAGAAAACAAATAAAAAAAAGTGAAAAATAGTATGCTTTAGTCTGTATTCAGATGCCATCAGAGGCAGATAGCATTCTTCATCTTGAGTCCTTTGGGATTGTCTTGGATCATTGCATTGCTGAGGACAGCTAAGTCATTCACAGTTGTTCATTGTACAATGTCACTGTTACTGTATATAATGTTCTGATCAATTCACTTTCTATCAGTTCACATAAGTCTTTCCAGGTTTTTCTGAAATCATCCTGCTCATCATTTCTTATAGCACAATAATATTCCATCACAACCAAATAAAACAATTTGTTCAGCCATTACTCAAATGATGCTTTCCATGTTTTTTCTGAAACTATCCCTTTCATATATAAGTACTCTATTATACCCATATATCATAATTTGTTCAGTCAGCTCCCAATTTATAAACACTTTAGTATCTAGCTCTGTCACTAAAAAAAAAAAGCTGCTATAAATGTTTTGTGTATCTGGGTCATTTTACATGTTCTTTGATCTCTTTAGGTAGCTAGTAGTAATAGTGTTACTAGGTTAAAGAATATGCATAATTTATTAACTTTTGAAGATAGTTCCAAATTGCTTTCCAGAATGGCTGGACCAGTTCTTAGCTTCACCAGCAGTACATTAATGTTTACTGTTTTTCTCTAGCTCCTCAATAATTTTTTTATTTTTCTTTTTTGCTAATTTTGCCAATGTCATAATAGGATATGAAATGGAATGCTAGAGTTGTTTTAATTTGCATTTTAATAATTATTAGTTATTTGGAGCATTTTTATGTGGTTTCAGATAGATAGCTTCAATTTTTCCTCCTGAGAACTGCCTATTCATATCATTTGACCATGTGTGAATTGAAAACAACTCATTCCTATAAATTTGAATCAGTTTCTCCTATATCTGGAAATTATACATTTACTATAGAACTTTTCTTCAAGAGAATTTCCCCCAGTTACCTGCTTCTATTTTTATTTTAGTTTAATGTGTTTGTGTGTGTGTGTGTGTGTGTGTGTGTGCGCACAAACATTTTGAAAATTGTTCATTTTATCTGGTATAATCCTCTCTATCCCTTATTTGGTCTATAGATCTGATGGGTAATGTCTTTATTTGCTCTCCCAGTGTTTATGATGTTGCTCTGTGTGTCTAAGTTATGTATCCATTTGTATTCATCTCATATATGTTACATATCCATTTTGCCTTAGCACATGGTGCAAGGTGTCGGTATATACCTTGTTTGTATCAGATTGCTTACATTTATCACTAATAGTGATAATTAAAAGAATGATTGTTTTTATTTATAATGAACAATGGTTCACATTTTGATAGTGCTTTAATGTTCATAAAGAACTTTTTTCAAAACTACCTTGAAAAATAGAAAGAAATAGTATATAGAAAAGAGCAAGATGAGCTATCAGGAATATTGTACAAGGCAGTGACTATGGGGGAACAAGGCTGAGGCCAATGGTCCTACTGGTTCCCCCTCTCTCTTTTGTCATTGCCTCTATGTTCACTTCCCTGCTGATCAGGAAACATTGTTTCTATGCAGTTTCTGTGGAGTTTTGATAGGTAGAGCTCCAAAAATGGAGGGAGGGAGGTTTAGAATCCAAACCAATATTCAGAAATTTGACAGGAGTTAAAAGGAGTATTCTTAACCTTAAGTCAAATAGTTGACTTGGACCAAGGATTCTGAGTTAGCATTAGGAAGAAAGTAGTTGAAATAATAGATTCATTTTTAGTTTGGAATCTTCTGTTGGCCAGTGGTTGTTGCCCTTGAGGCAGTTGTATTCTCACGAGGCAAGACAAAAAAAACATAGAGAAGTGACTGTGTTGTGGCCTTAGAAGTCACAGGAATTATTTAGGAAAGTCATAGGCAATTGACTGGCAAACCATTTCCAGGTACGATGGTAGTGAAGATTTGATTTCTATTCGGCAAAATATGAAGTGGAAAGAGGTAATGGGAGCAGGTTTGATTGGGATGAGGGAAGGGGAGAAGCAGCAGCAGAAATGGGAGGGCTCCCTGTCAGGAAGATAGCTGGGGTAAAATGTGGTCAAAGTCTGGGGCTGGCGACACACAGTGGGCTATGTGAATTAGTAAGGACAGCATAGCCCCAAGGTGGCAGTTTTTCTTCCAGGGTCTGGTCTCTGAAAGCTTGATTTGGTGGGTGCAGTAGCAGTGTCAGGGTCCATAGGGCAGGAAGGAGGCCAGTTTAGTAGCTGCTACCCCCCATCCCCTGCAAGTAGTAACAAAAAGGGTTTCAAGGAGGCTGAAGACCTGGAGATGATAGAGAAGAACCATTCAGCAATACCATTACAGGTACCCAGCAGAGACACCATGGTTGAAAATGGAGACAGGACACCTACCAAAGATCTGAGCATAACAGACAACACTGAACCCTAAGAGAGAGACATAGGGCTGGCACAGAGCACTATGACAGCATAGCCAGGGGATATCAGGGTCTGGGCAGTGGTAGCAATGTGACTTGCCATGGCCACGTGTATTCTTGACATGGGTGCCCATTCTTTTATGCTCCCTAGCCATATGAATTCCAGATTTGAACTCAACTCTTCTCAACTCTACACCCTGCATTCTATCTACTGTGTTACCTAACTGCCCCATAATCTCTTTACCTAGATTAAATAAAATAAAGGATGACACTGAGGTGTAACCAAAGTGTCAAGGTCAACTTGAAGAATGAGAAGTCATCAAAAAGCTTAATGTAATCTCCTGAAAATTATGAAATGAAGCAAACAACATCAAAATACATTCATTCAACATAGGTGTATTTTGAAAGGGAGATGGTATACTTAGATTAAGATTACAAAAAGCCCTTTTTCAGTTAACAAGTCTATTTAGTGAAGGGCCTACTATGTGCCAGGCCCTGTGCTAAGCACTGGGGGGCATTTGAAGTCTCAGCTAAAATTCTGCCTTCAACAGGAAGGCTTTCCAACTTTCTCTTGACCCTAAAGCCTTCCCTGTGCTTTTTTCTCCCTGTTCATCCTGTATAGAACTGGCTTGTACACATTTCTTTGCCTGCTGCTTCCCTCTTTGGATCATATGCTCATGCAGGGCAGGGGCTGTCTTTTGCCTTTCTTTATATCCCCAGCATTTAGCCCAGTGCCTGGCACAGAACAAGTGCTGGATAAATGCCTTTTGACTGATTGATGAAAATAAAGGAAAAAAACCAGTCCCTGTTCTCAAGGAGCTAACAGTCTAATGGGAGAGACAATTGTGAAAACAATATGCCAACAAAATATACATGATAAATTGAGTTTGATTTGCATGCATCCAAGTAAGAGACCAATGACATCAAAATAGATGAACTTTTAAAAGCTGATATTTGCTAATAAACCTCATGAACAAGTGCATTCTTCCACAATGTTTGATAGAAGGCAAAAAACATTTCAGATCCTACATAGTACAGTATATACAGCAGCTGTTGCCATGGTGAAAACGGCAGGAAGGAAGATGGAATTATTAGCAGGTGTTCTTAACCTTTTATGTCAAGGACCCCTCTGGTTATCTGGGGAGGGCTAAGGACTGACCGCTTCTCAGAATGAAGTTTTCAAATGTATGCCATGAAATACACAAGATAAAGGAAACCAAATACATTGGAATACAGAAAACAAGGACTACAGGCTAAAATTCCCTGTTAATTAAGGGAATATCCCTATGGACAAGTGTCAAACACCGCCATGGCAGAAGTGACATGAAAGAATTATTAAAGATCTGAGGAAAGGCACTGAAAATCACATCAAAATGTGGTTTTTCCAGGCAGTAGAAAACTTGACTATTGTTTTGCTCAATTAAAAGCAAGAAATCTGTAGCACATTCAGAAAACAAAGAAGTATATCTGAAATGTAAGATTCCCTCCATCAGCAATTGAGTATAAAAAAGACCAAAGATTAAAAGTATTATGAAGGGGCAAAGCAGGGGAGAACAAAACGCAAGATTCAACAGGAATCAAAAATTCCTGCAGAGGTTTGAGAAGTAAAGGAAACCAAAGGAGAGAGACAGAGACAGAGAGAGAGTCCAAACCGATTAAATATAATTGGGAAATATTTAATAAAAATAAATTAAAAATACAGTATAACATTGATAATGTTAATTTGTGGTCTTCTATGTCAATATGTACCTGCAGGGATTCATTTCTATTTAAGTTTGACATCACTGGCCTAGAGGACCTGTGTTGGACTGGGAATCAGGAAGACTTCAATTTGAATCCCACTTCGGTCATTTTCTAGTCTTGTGACCATGAGCAAGTCATTTCCTTTTTAGCTTCAGTTTCCTCATTTGTAAAATGAGGTAAGAACAAAATGAAGATGAGAATAGCACCTACCTCGCAGAGTGTTTGTGAGGATCTAACGAGATAATGTATAAAATGCTTTGCAAATCTTAAAGCTCGATAATTATTGTTACCTCTTTCTTTTAAAAATATTTTTCTTTTTTGTTATTTAGCATTCAAAACACCAACAAAATGATCATATCTATATGCAAGAAACAGAAAAAGAGGATGTGGATATGAAATTATAAATCTATTACACAGCTTATTTTTCAAAAATATATAATAAACATTAATTTCAAAGTTATCTGTCTCCTAAACTTTTTTCTATTCTCTTTTATGTATTTAAATATTTCAGTGGGGGAGGCATCATTAAATGTTTTTGTCATATTTATATCACCTCAAGAGCTGAACACAACATAGAATTGAGTAGAGCCTTAGATAAAGCTGATCTTTTACGTTTTATATTGCATATATTATATATATATATATATATATATGTATGTGTGTGTGGAATTTTTTTCAATTACATATATCATTAATGTTTATTTTTCAAAATTTATTTTTTAAAAATTTTGAGTTCAAAATTTTCTCCCGCTCTCCCTCCCCTCCCCTAATCCCTGAGACAGTAAACAATTTGATATAGGTAACACATGTGTAATCATGCAAAACATATTTCCATATTAGTCATGTTGTGAAAGAAAACCAGATTTAAAAAATGAGAAAAATAAAGTAAAAATAGAAGTATGCTTGGATCTGCATTGAGACTCCATCAGTTCTTTCTCTGGAGGGAAATAGCATTTCTCATCATAAGTCCTTCAGAACTGACTTGGATCATTGCATTGCTGTGTGTAATGTTCTCCTGCTTCTGCTCACTTCACTTTGCATCAGTTGATGTGTGGTGAGTGAAAGATGAAATGACTAAAAAACCAAAGTTCCATCTTCTGAACATATCTGTTTATTAAGTAATGCATGGCTATTGTCCAACCAACTGGGACCAGACCTTCTCAGCTTAGACCTGGATCCCAAACACAGGGAGATACAGATTTTTATCCTTAAAACAATTAATAAAATAAGGCCAATTAATTAAAAGGAAACAATATACAACATTAGGTAATCTGATTCCTAATTGGAGGAAAGATTAGGGACTTTCCAAGTTGAGAGGAGGAGGATGCAATTCCCTGAATTCAGAAAAAGAGGTGTCCCATTCCCCTCAAGTGTCTGCAAACATGGAAACAATCACTGATTGATTAGTATGGGGTCAGTTCTCAGATAAGACTTATGGATTCCTTGAGATATACAATTGTGAGAAAAGGCCTTGCTTCAGTCTTTGAATTTGACTGAGTTTCTGGTCAGCACAACCTAGGTCTTTGGTTAAGGGTCTCTAAGCACTAGGTAAAGATGATTCAGCTTCCTAGCCATGCAGGGGTAGGTTCAAACAAGGTTTTCTTCAAATTCCCACAATTTCTCCCAATTGAACAAAGTTTTCTCACAAGACAAGAGTTGGATTAAACCTATAACTGAATAGAAAGATTACAGACAAAAAAAATAGAAAAGGAGCTGGGCTGGCTCCAGAATTGAGTCACAGGATAGAATCAGTGTGGTTCACTCAATTCCCACAATGAATGAAATTTATGGGGGAGTGGGCACCCTCCCTCTCATACATCACTTACCTGTAAGATATTTCATATATTCCTAAGCAGAATTATATAAATTAAGTTACAGATCAAATTACTTTTAAGACGCACAATGGATTAATTTTGAGGAGGGAGATTTACATATTGCCAAGATAACCAAGAAAACTTAAACATAAACACAGTGAAACAAAAGGCCAAAGCAATATAATTATAATCATCACTGTTAACAAACATCAAGTCTCCTTGTATCTTAGTCACCCACTCCCATGTCCATTTAATCAGCACATTCTGAGTCCCAGGTATCTGGACATTCTGGAATAGACTTCATTCTCAGGGCAACTCTGAAGGGGCTATGCTTCTCCGGTTCTTTCTAGATAGTTCTGGTAAAATGTTCCGATAGCAAAATGATACAATTTGGTATAATCTCTCAAATTTGCTTCTTCAAACATGAAACTTCAGAGAATTTCAGTTTTTATATTCCACTTTCTGTTTTTATATTTACCTAAACCCTGCACTTGGCATAAGAATCTTTAAAAAAATTCGTGAGCATCCAACTGTAAAATGAATTCATCTTTAAAAAATATCAGATACTTTAAGATGGAAAAATAATGTCATTTTCTTTATAATTATCAATGCAATTTTATATGTAAAGACTTAATCCAATTTTGAGAATTTATTACAACAACATGATCAAAGTCTGAATTTCCATGCTAGATACTTTTGGAAGACAGTCATATACATATTATATACTTCCTAGAGAAAAAGTCTAATCCTGTTGCTTTCTCTATTCCATTTAATTAGAAAATTTTTACATTACATCTTTGTCTTACTACTTTGCTTAATTCTTGCTTTAGGAAGACATCATTCCTATATTATAACTTGACCACAAATAAAGATTAAAATTGTAAGACTTTTCATATTTGCATCTTTTTATAGTAACTTAGAGATATTTCAGTATCCATCAAAGAACAGTTTTTGCTTCTACTGCTCACCTGATCTTATTATAGAAATTACCTATGAAAGGAAAATGAAGGACACAATTTTAGCAATGTCAAGACTTGTCCCCTCAACAGGGACTGACCTGACACATACAGTAACAGAAGAAAAAATCCCTTAGCCCTTGGTGATTCAGGCATGGGTAATATCTGACAGCCAAGTCACAGAGTTTCAAAAGCAAGGCTCAGGATTAACCAGGTAGGAAAATTTCCTGTTCAGAAAGGAAACTGAATCAGGAGGATTCTACTTTATGCCATGATGGTTATCCCTTCAAATTTTTCCCAGTTGCAGTTCTCAGACTGCACATGTAAGTCTTTCCAAGTTTTTCTGAAATCATCTTGCTTGTCATTTCTTATAGCACGATGGTAATCCATTACAGCCATCTGCCACAACTTTTTCAGTCATTCTGCAATGGATGGGCATCCCCTCAATTTCCAGTTCTTTGTCCACAAAAAGAACTTCTATACATATTTCTTGTACATATAGGTCCTTTCCTTTTTTCTTTTATTCCTTTAAAATACAGACCTAGTAGTGGCATTGATGGCATGGTTTTATAGCCTTTGGGCTATAATTCCAAATTGTTCTCCAGAATTGTTGGGTCAGTTCACAACTTCACCAGGAGGGCTTTAGAGTCCCATTTTTTCCACATCCTTTCCAACATTTATCATCTTCCTTTTTTGTCACATTAGCCAATCTGATAGGTATGAGGGAGTACTTTGGAGTAGTATTAATTTGCATTTCTCTTATGAACAGTGACTTAAATCATTTTTTCATATGCCTATAGATATCTTTGGTTTCATCTGAAAACTGCCTGTTCATATCCTTTGGCAATTTATCAATTGAGGATTGACTTGCACTCTTATAAATTTGAATCAGTTCTCTATATATTTGAGAAAAGAGACTTATCATAGAAACTTGCTGCAAATCTTTGCATAGATATGATTTCTGTGTGTTTCTTTCTATTTCACCCCTTCCTCCATTTATCCTTCTCTCTTTCTGCTATGTAAATGTTAGCTATTATTATTGCTGTTTCTACTGTCTTTTCCCTCTAGAGTGTAAACTCCTTGCAGGCAGAGATTGTTTTTCTTTTCAGTATTTGTATCCCCAGCAATTAGCACAGTGCCTAGCATATAATGGGTGATTCTTAGCTGTAATCCTACCTCCTTTACTCTCCAGAATATTATATTGCAAGTTCCGTTATCCTTTAATGTTATCCTGACTGTGGCTCCACAACTTTGGAATTGTTTCTTTCCGGCTGGTTGCAATATTTTATTCTTGACCTGGGAGTTCTGAAATTTGGTCACAATATTCCTGGGAGCTCTTATTTTAGGATCTCTTTCAGGAGGTGATTGATTGGTAAATAATTTCAATTTTTATTTTTCCTTCTATTCTAGGATTGTTGTTGAGTTTTTCAGTCCTATTTGACTCTTTGCAACCCCACCTGGCGTTTTCTTGGCAGATACTGGAGTGGTTTTCCATTTCCTTCTCCAGCTCATTTTACAGATGAGGAAACTGAGACAAACAGGGCTAAGTGACTGGCCTAAGATCACATAGCTAGTAAGTATCTGAGGTCAGATTTGAACGCAGGTCCTCCTAACTTCAGGGTGGGCATGTTATCCACTGCACCACCTAGTTGCCCTTGCGTCTAGGATATCAGGGTAGTTTTCCTTGATAATTTCTTGAAATATGATGTTTACTCTTTTCTTTTCTTTCAGATAGTCCAATAATTTTCAAATTGTTTCTCCTTGATCTATTTTCTAAGTTATTTGTCCCTAAGGCCTGCTGCTGGGACATGGCCAGGGCTGGACTGCACTTTACCCTGACCTCAGTATGATAGAACTTTCCCACTGATCTTCTATATTAAACTTGAAAATTGTTTCACCCAGCCCTTTTGCTGGTTCTGCCATTCCAGTCTTGAGGCATTATTTTAAAGGTGTTCAGAAGGAAATTTGAAAGGGCTCAGATGAGTCCTTATCTTTACTCTGTCATCTTGACTCTGCCCCAATAGAACTGACCTTGTCCAATACCCTCATTTTCATAGAAGAGAACACTGAGTACCAGCTAGGTGGTACAGTGGGTTTTGCTGAGTCAGGAGACAGGGAAATTGAGTTAAAATCCACCCTTACACCCTAGACACTATCTGCCTCAGTTTCCATGATTATAAAAATGTGGATAAAAATAGTGCCTACCTCCAAGGGTTATTATTAAGATCAAACAAAACAATATTTGTAAAGCTCTTAGCAGTGTCTGGTACATATTAGAGGCCTAATTTCCTGCAGAGGTTGGGTAAGGTGACTTGTCCAAGGTTGAGTAGACCCAATTCAGCTATTGGGCAAAGATCTTTCCCAAAGGTCCCTTCAGAGTCTAATGTTGCAGTCTCCTTTGACTAAGTAGCAAAGTCATGTTCCCTGACTTTAAATTCATTGTTTTCTTGGTGTACCAGCTTGTCCTCTCATTTAGCCCAAGCTGCCTTTACTGGTAATAATTTGAATATCATGTTGGGGCCTAACTCCTGGGACTGAAAGTAAACACTGACCAGTGGCAGAAACCATGACCCTGGGACTCCTGGGTTTATTTTAAGTGGTAAACCATTGGGCAATTTGAATCTAGGGATTTCCCCTATTCTTGCAAGTAGATTAAAGCAAATGGGAAATGGACTCATGGGTACACAGACCAAAAAGGCTCAGTGATTGACTGCTCAGTGTTTACAGTCATGGTCCTGGGCAACCACTGGGTCCCTGTTGGGGAGGCAGAGCTTTATTCCAGGCTAGCATTTCACACAGTGCTGGGCATGTAGTGGGTGCTTAAGAAATGCTTATTGATTGATCACTGATTGAAGTTCTATTCATGGATTTCTTCCTGAAACAGACCTCCAATTGATCTGGTATGAAAAGGAGACTGAGGACACTGGAGTCCTATTTGCTATCATCTTCTATTAAAAAAAAGCCAGGGATAGAGTACATATTCCTGAAAGTCCTGTCTACTGTCCCAAGTACATTTACTACAAGTGACTCATCTCCTCTGAATCCCAACTATTTTATCTGCATAGTAAGGACAATAATTCAACCATGAAATCTTGGGAAGAATTTTAAAAAGGTAAAACCATACAGTGCAGCAGAAAGAACACTGGATTTGAAATCACTGGGTCTAGGTTTGAGCCCTGACTCCACTATTTGTTTACAAGTAATTACAGCTCTCTTTGTCTCAGTTTCCTCAGCTTTAAAAAATGAAAAGGTAGAGTCATATGATCTCTGAGGTCCTACAAAGGTCAAGGAACAGAGCATGTCCCTGGTGTTTCATAAAATTATTATTGATTGAACTGAAGTGGAAAATCCCTTCTGTTTCAAACCTTGTGGTTCTCCACCTTTGTCCCTGCTGCAGGGAAATTGATTAGGGAAAGAATGATGAAATCTTTCCTTGGGGATGAGGACATCACAGGGTCTCAGGTCTTCCTTCTGATCAATGATCCTGGTCTGGAAATGGAGATGAGGGAGATGGAGGAGGGACCCAACCCAGCACACATATACAATGTTTTTGTGTTTCACACAAGATCACTGGCTTTACCTTGTTTTCTTGTAATCATCATCTTCCTCCCACAAGTAAAATACAGAAAAATTCAACCAGATGAACAATCCAGATTAATCTACGTATCTGTGAAGTATGGTGTATGGCATCATGTACAATGTTCTTCAAAATGATCTTATTACTACTAGTCCTAGCTAATATCTATATAATATTTACTATGTGCTAAGCACTAGACTCATCTCATTTAATCCTCACAACATGGGAGGAAGTCACCCCATTTTTAAAAATCACTATTTTACAAATGAGGAAACTAAGGTAAACAGGTTAAGTGACCTGCCCAGGGTCACATAGCTAGTAACTGTCTGAGACTAGATTGGAATTTAGGTCTTCCTAACTCCAGGCCCAGCATGACAGAACTCCATTCATACACATCTTCCTTCTTTGATCCTGGTTTAAAGGATGTTTGGAAGGGTTCCATGGAATATGGAGATTAGATCCCTAGAGATGACCTCAGTCTAGCAGTGTTTCATATCTGGCAATTAAGTATTAAGCCTCAAGACAGCCTCTGCTCCATGGATTAATGAATTTGGACTAATCTGAACAAGTGACCACCTATTTCTGGGGTGAGGTGAAAGGATCATTTAACCATTTTTTTCAATTATTTAAACATTTGTACTTTCTCTCTAAGAGAAGAGAAATAAAATCATAAAATTCTTATAACAAATAAGCACATTTAAGCAAAACAAATTCCCACATTGGCCATCTCCGAAAATATGTGTCTCCTTTCGTAGGTTAGTCACCCACCTCTCAGTCAGGAAGTAGACACATTCCTCATCATTGGTTCCCTGGAATCAGTCTTGATCAAAACGGATCAGAATTTTAAAGGCTTTAAGAATTGTCCCTTTTGGTATCGATAATAGGGTGTAAATTTTTCTGCTGGTTATGCTTATTTCGCTTTGAATCAGTTCACTCAAATCTTCCCAGATTTCCCTGAAACCATCGCTTTATTTCTTACAGCACAGTAACATTCCATCCCCTTCATATATCACCACGTGTGTGTGTGTGTGTGTGTGTGTGTGTTCGTCCTTCATTGCCAAAGAAGACCATGCCATCAGAGAAATAATGACATGACTTGCACTTTGTTTTGAGTGAGGGAGGGCTGTGCTAGAGAAGGTCAAGCAGCTAGGTGGTACAGTGGATAGAGCACCAGTGCAGGAGTCAGGAGGACCTCAGTTCAAATCTCACCTCAGACACTTGACACTCACTAGCTGTGTGACCTTGAGCAAGTCACTTAACCCCAATTTGCCTCATCCTGGGTCATCTCCAGTCGTTCTGATGAGCATCTGGTCACTGGATTCAGATGGCTCTGGAGGAGAAGTGAGGATGGTGACCTGCACAATGTTCCCTCACTCAAAACAAAGTCAACTGTAAGTCATGTCATTATATCTCTGATGGCATGGTCTTCTTTGGCAATAAAGGACAAACACACAGATATCATCACCTATTCAGTCATTCCCCTATTGATGGGCACCCCATTAGTTTCCCATTCTTTCCCCGACAAAGAGAACTATTATAAACATTTTTGTAGATACATGGGGCTTTTTGCTTTGCCTTATTTGGGTCATAGGTCAAATAATGGTATTATTGAAACAAAGGGCAAGCACAGATTAATGACTTTTTAGGTGTAAGTTCCAAATTGTTTTCCAGAATGACTGGACCAACTCACTGCTCTACCAGCAGTGGATCCATGTACCCATTTCCCTGTACTCCTTCCATCATTTGTCATTTTCTCTTTTTGGCTACTCTGCCAACCTGATGGATATTATAAAGAACATCAGAAGAGCTTCAATGTGCATTTCTATGATTATTAGTGATTTGGAGCATTTTCCCCCTCCCCAAATGGCTATAGATACTTTGTATTCCTTTAAAAATTACCTGTCAATAACTTTTAACTAGTTATCAATTAGTGAATAGTTATTCTTTTTCAAAAATAAAATTTATTTTTTAATTAGTACAAACCTGTCTTTTCTCACTCCCACTACCTCCACCCCCCCCACACACACATTGAGAAAGAAAGAAAACCAAAATCTCTGTTGCAAATATGTATAATCACACAACACGTATTTCTTAATCGATTATATCTGGAGAACGAAAGCATTTCTTAGCCTGTGTTTTGAGTCTGTTCACTCCCTCTAAGGCAATAAGCAGCATATTTCATCACAAGTCCTCGGGAACCTTGGTTGATCAATATATTGAGCAGCATTCCTAAGTTTTTAGGGCTGTTCGTCTTACAATATCGCTGTTGGTATCGAAATTCTTCCCCTACTTAACTTTATGTCAGTTCATACAGGTCTTCTCAGTTTTCTATGAAATCATTCCTTTCATCTTGTCTTGCAGCATTATAGTATTCCATTGTATTCATGTATTAATTCAATTCAATAAACATTTATTAGGCACTTACTATGTGCCAGATATTATGTTAAGCACTGATGATAAAAACAAGAAAAAGACAGTCCTTGCCCTCAAAGTGATTACAATCTAATAAGGGAAACACAAAAGAAGGGACTATAGCAGAGGGAACACCAGCGGATCCCTGGTGCCAGAAGTGGAGGGAATCTTGTGTCAGAGAGGTGAACCCTGGCACACGTAAAATGGAGTAAGTTGAAAGTCCAGTTCCTGCCATATAAAGAAAGACTTTGGGATGGGAGGAGTTTCATGCTCCACCCTCCAGCTCTCCAGTCAGAAGGGAGAGGAGGCTGGGTGAACTTGTATCAAAACTTGAGCTAGTAGTAGGGAGATTAGATTAGAAGTGATGAGTTTATCCTGGGAGGGACATACTGTTCCAAAACTGAAATCAGGCAGAGTTGTAGATGCAAAGTGGACCATAACTTCTTTAGCAGTTCCCCAAATGATGGGTATTCCCTCAGTTTCCAATTCTTTGTCACCACAAAAAGAGTTGCTATAAATATTTTTGTATATCATCAGGGTTTACTTTTCCTTCTTTTTTTTTTCCTGTTCTTTTAAGATCAATAGATTCACTCTCAGCTCCTCATCTAGTTAGACTCCCTCTATGATCTCTGATGCTGGGACACATATTTCCTCTCCCTCTATTAGAATGTAAACCTTACTTTTGTTTAATCTATTATTGTTGTCTCATGTTTGCCTTTTTATCTTTCTCTTCACAGCTGTGTTTTCACATCAGAGATTTTATGCATCTCTGGCCTCTTCATCAGGAATTCTTAGAAATACTCTATTTCATAGAAAGTCCCCTTCTAGGATTATTTTTAATTTTACTGAATACATAAGCTCATACCATTTTCCTTCTGGAATATCGTTACAATTGCTCTGCTTCTTTAGAGAGGCAGTTGCTAAATCTTACGTGACCCTGACTGTGGTTCCTTGGTACCTAAATTCTTTCTTTTCATATGTTTATAATCTTTTTTCTTTGTCCAGGGCATTCTGAATGGTCGCTATAATGTTCTTGGGAGTTTTCATTTTAGGATTTCTTTTCTTTTAATGTTTATTTATTTATTTTTAGTTTTCAACATTCATTTCCACAAAATTTTGAGTTCCAAATTTTCTCCCCATCTCTCCTCTCCCCCAGCCCATAATGCCTTGCATTCTGTTTATCCCTTCCCTCAATATGCCCTACCTTCTGTCACACCCATCCTTTCCCTTATCTCCATCTTCTCTCTTTTCTTGTAGGACAAGATTGATTTCTATACCCCACTACCTGTATTTCTTATTTCTCAGTTGTATGCAAAAACAATTCTCAATACTTGTTCCTAAAACTTTGAGTTCCAACTTATCTCCTTTCCTCCCTCCTCATCCATCCTCACTGAGAAGGCAAGCAATTCAATATAAGTTATATATGTGTAGTTTTGCAAAAGACTTCCATAATAGTCATGTTGTGTAAGACTATATTTTCCTCTATCCTGTCCTGCCCCCCATTTATTCTATTCTCTCTTTTGATCTAGTCCCTCCCCAAAAGTGTTTACTTTCTAATTACTCTCTCCTCCCATTTGCCCTCCCTTCTATCATCTCTCCTTTACCCCACTTGTCCCCTTCTCTCCTACTTTCCTGTAGTGTAAGATAGATTTTCATACCAAATTGAGTGAGCATGTTATTTTCTCCTTAAGCCAAATGTGATGAGAGCAAGCTTCATTTTTTCCCTCTCACCTCCTCCTTTTCTCCTCCATTGAAAAAACTTTTCCTATCTCTTTTATGGGAGATAATTTGCCCCATTGCATTTCTCTCTTTCTCCTCCCAATATATTTCTGTCTCGCCCCTTAATTTTATTTCTTTTAGATATCATCCCTTCATATTCAACTCACCCTGTACTCTCTATCTATAGATATGTGTGTGTGCATGTGTGTATAATCCCTACCCAAATATTGAGAAAAGTCTCAAAAGTTACAAATATTATCTTTCCATGTAGGAATGTAAACAGTTCAACTTTAGAGAGTCCCTTATGATTTCTCTTTCCTGTTTACCTTTTCATGCTTCTCTTGATTCTTGTGTTTGAAAGTCAAATTTTCTATTCAGTTCTGGTTTTTCCATCAAGAATACTTGAAAGTCCTCCATTTCATTGAATATCCATTTTTTTCCCTTGAAGTATTATACTCAGTTTTGCTGGGTAGGTGATTCTTGGTTTTAATCCTAGTTCCTTTAACTTCTGAAATATCATATTCCAAGCCCTTCAATCTCTTAATGTAGAAGCTGCTAGATCTTGTGTTATCCTGATGGTATTTCCACAATACTGGAATTGTTTCTTTCTAGCTGCTTGCAATATTTTCTCTTTGATCTGGGAACTCTGGAATTTGGCTACAATATTCCTGGAGTTTCTCTTTTTGGATCTCTTTTTGGAAGTGATTGGTGGATTCTTTCAATAATTATTTTGCCCCCTGGTTCTCGAATATCAGGGTAGTTTTCCTTGATAATTTCACAAAAGATAATGTCTAGGCTCTTTTTTTGATCATGGCTTTAAGGTAGTTCCATAATTTTTAAATTGTCTTTCCTGGATCTATTTTCCAGCTCAGTTGTTTTTTCCAATGAGATATTTCACATTATCTTCTATTTTTTTATTCTTTTGGTTTTATTTTGTAATTTCTTGGTGTGTCATAAAGTCATTAACTTCTATTTGCTCCATTCTAATTTTTGAAGAACTATTTTCTTCAGTGAGTTTTTGAACCTCCTTTTTCATTTGGTTAATTCTGCTTTTTAAAGTATTCTTCTCCTCATTGACTTTTTTGGACCTCTTTTGCCAATGGAGTTAGCCTATTTTTAAAGGTGTTATTTTCTTCAGCATTTTTAGGGTCCCCTTTAGCAAGCTGTTGACTCACTTTTCATGATTTTCTTGCATTGCTCTCATTTCTCTTCCCAATTTTTCATCTACCTCTCTTACTTGATTTTCAAAATCCTTTTTGAGCTCTTCCATGGCCTGAGACCATTGCATATTTCTTTTGGAAATTTTGGAAGCCTTGACTTCCTCTGATGGTATGTACTGTTCTTCCTCATCTGACAGGATGGAAGAAAATACCTGTTCACCAAGAAAGTAACCTTCCATGGTCTTATTTTTTTCCCTTTTTTGGGCATTTTCCCAGCCAGTTACTTGACTTTTGATTCCTTTGTCAAGAGTAAGGTATACTCTGGGGACCTGTAAGTTCTCAGGTCTTCCAAGGTGGCACTATCAAAGGAGAGGAGTTTACTCCTCTCCTGGTCTGTGTACTGATCTAGAAACAAGCAAAAACTTTTCTGCCTAGAATCTGTGAGTAGAATTCCCTCTCCACAGTCGCCTCCAGCTCCACTACACCAGTGCTCTTCCTCCTCACCCCAGGGCCACTACTCAGGGTTGAGATCCAGATCAACTGCTCAATTCCCCCAGGAGTCTAGAGGGAGTGTTCCAAAAATGGCAGCTTCTGCTGCAGTGACTGCTGCAGGTGGGGCCAGACCAGATTTCCTTCTTATCCAGATTAAAAAGCTTTCTCACTGATCTTTGAAGCTGTCTGTGGCATTTGTGGGCTGAGAAATCTGGGAACTGTTGCTGCCAGTGTCTTCCTGAAGCCTGTTCTGGGACCTGTTCCTGCCATGCCACATGGCCCATGCTGGGCTGTGCTCCACTCCACACCTGGTGTGATAGACCTTTCCTGTCAGCCTTCCAGGCTGTCTTGGGCTGGAAATCTCTTTCACTCTGTTGCTTTGTGGCTTCTGCTGTTCTAGAATGTGTTTAGAGTCATTTTTACAGGTATTTTATGGGCTATGTGGGGGAGTGTCTACTCTACCATCTTGGCTCTACCCCCCATTTTTGGATTTCTTTCAGGAGGAGACCAGTGTGAAATATTATTTTCCTTAGTAATCATTATCTTGGAGACTCAGGGCTTCCTCATCCCTCTTTCTTTCAAAGTTCAGTTCTTCAGAAGGACATTAATCTAAATGGCTCAATTCCTGCTGATTTTGTTGCTAAGACAGGACTGGGAAAATGTTAATTCCTCCCTATCATCCAGACAGATGATATGGAAATTGATGTTTATTTGACCAAGATTAAATGGCCTAAGTCAGTACCCCAAGGCCCTCATCTTAGTATAACCCTCCTCCTAGTGTGTTGACTAATCAGAATTGATTGGCACCCCTGGGAAAGAACACCTGCTCTTTGAAGGGCATAAAACTCTGTATCTCCAACACCCAAAATTAGCCAGTTCTGGACTAGAAGTCTCATGCAATGCATGTCAAGCTAGTTTGAGAGAAATAAAAACCTGGACCCAACCAAATCTAGTTTGTCTTTCTTAGATTAAACACTGGCTTTGGGGGATTGACACCAGTGACTTCTTTTTGTTTTCACTATTCCCCTGGTTCTAAAACATCTGGGCAGCTTTCTTTTAAGATTTTTTGAAATATGATGACTAGGCTATTTTTTAGTCATGTATTTTAAATAGTCCATTGGTTCATAAATTATCTCTTCTTGATATGTTTTCTAGATCAGTTCTTTTTGCTATGAAATGTTTTACATTTTCTTCTATTTTTTCAGACTTATGATTTTGTTGTCTCAGCGAACATTATCTTTTATTTGGTCCATTTTAATTTTCAGTAAGTTTGTTGCCTGGGTAAAGTTTTGTAACTCCTGTACCTTTTTGTAATTTGTTCCATTCATATATTTTTACCTCTTCTGTTAATTCCTATTCTTTCTTCCATAGCTGTCATTTAATTTCTAATCTTTTTCCTCTAGTGCTTTCTTTTCATTTATAGAGCCATTTTAAAACTCTTGCTTCACTTTTTCTAGATGTTTTAGTTGAACTTTGTCCAAATCAGTGTTTTTCTTTGAGATTTTGACTCTAAATGTTTTAGAGTCATTCTTTTTTGCCTCTTAAATGTTCTTGTTACCATAATAGGTTGGTGAGAATCTTTTATTCTTCCAGTCATCCTTCCTGACTTTATAAGTTATGATAGAGTTGTTCTCTGTGCATGTCTGCAAGGAATGTCTGAGCTGAAGGTCCTGCTGCTTTCTTGATGTACTGAATGCTGTGTTATTTCAGAAGTTTAGGGACTTCAGAACCTGGAGACCTATAAGCTTTCAATGATCCTATAGTGATCTAATACAGAGAAAAATCTGATTGCTACCATTCTAGTTTGAGCTCAAGTTCTTGACTTGGATTAGAGTTTGAGCAACACATCTGTTGTGTTCCTACTCCCATTAGAGTTCCAGTAGACTATTGCTGGATTCAGCTACTATCAACCAGCAGAAAGCTCTGCAGATTTAAAGTGACAGAACTATTTTTGGTCTGGGATTCCTGCTATGATTAAACTTGCTGCAGGCTTGAGATTGGGGTGGAATATGGAATTGAGACCCCATTTAGCTCTTGAATTTGTAGTCACACAGCAGCTCCTTGCTTCTAAGCCTTTTTCTTACTCAATACATAGCCTAGTGTTTGCAGTTACTGCCCCTAGGCATTGGTCCTTTTCTCAGTACACCCTGGATCTGGGGCACTCAGTGAGAAACATAGCTGCCCATTGGTACCATTCCTGTATCCTGAAGAAGATCAGATACTTCTGCACTGGCTCTAGGACTTTTCTTTCCTTGGAACACAGTGTTGGTTCTCTTTAAATTCCTGTACAGAAGTGCTCTGTATTGCTATTACTGGCTAGATGCTGTTCCTACTATAAACAGACTTCATTGTCTACCTCCCTATGCTCATCTGGGCTGGAAAAATGACTTACTGTGACTTTTTCTTGTATTTTCTGATCAGGATTTGGTCTGGGGCATTTTTTCAGATCTGTGTGGAGGAGGTGTGCAGTACAACTTGTCTGTAAGTAGTTGTTAGCACTACTCTGCCATCTTGGCTCCTCTTAGAGAGGCTTACTCATATATTTGAATCCTTTCCTTATATAACTTAGAAATAAAACCTTTATCAAAGAAATGATGCAAAGATTTTTTCCCCCAGTTAATTGTTTCCCTTCTAATCATAACTACATTCAATTTACTTATGTAAAAGATTTAAATTTTACATAATACCAATTTTCTGTGTTCTAACTCTTGTTTGGTCATCAGCTCTGATAATCTTTTCCCCTAATTTATGATGTGATCTTAGTCATGTGTCCATTTGAGACTTATCTTGGTATATGATATGAAGTTTTGTTCTAAGTCTAATTTCTGCTGGACTGTTTTCTGTTTTTCTCAGTAGTTTGTCAAATAATCTCCTTATCTCAATAACCAGGGTCTTTGGGTTTATCAAATACTAGGCTACAAGGTCCACTAGCTTCTGCATGTTGTGGATCTAATCTCTCTCTCTTTTTTAGTCAGTACCAAATTGTTTTGACGATTTCTGCTTTGTAGTACAATTTGATACTTCTGGGCCCCCTTCCTACTTACTTTCATTATTTCCTTGGAGATTCTTGACCTTTTGTTCATTCAGATGAATTTCATAATTATTTTTCTCTCATTCTATAAAGTAAATCTTTGGCAGTTTGTGTGGTAGAGTACTGAAAAAATAAATTGATTTAGGTAGTATTGAAGTAAACATTTTTTTAAAAACTGAAGAAAAGCAGTGAGAGGTTTTCTATCTCTAATTCCTTTCTCATTTCCAGAGCTGGGCAATTATCTGGTGCCTGTTTCTGATGTCTTCATTATATTTTAACTCAATCATTTTTTCCTGACTCCATTGTTTTTTCTTTTGCAGAAGATGGTTGATCATGAAAGCTGTGTGTGTTTGTGTGTGTGTGTGTGTTTATACTTTGTTGGGATAGAAAAGGGGGATTTAAAGCAGGGATAGGGAACCTACATCTTCGAGGCTGCATGTGACCCTCTAGGTCCTCAAGCCCTTTGACTGAATCCAAACATCACAGAACAAATCCTGCAATGAGAAAGTATGTTCTGTAAAACTTGAAGCCCATCAAAAGGCTGCACCCAAGGACCTAGACCGCCACAAGTTCCCCACCCCTGGGTTAAAGAAAGTTTATGGCTAACTCACACAATTTACACAGTATTTAAGATATGACAGAAATTCCATTCTCTGGCCAATTCTTAAGGAATTTCATCTCCAACTAGGCCTGAGTGATTACAATTTTATTAATAACTAGCATTAATAATCAATTTTTTGGTAAACTCTTTCAACTAACGAAAGAAAGAATGCCCATGGATCTGGGCCATTGTTTCTGGATTAATCTAGTTTGAGGATTTGGGTTTTTTTGCAGGTTGTAAGGGAGCCTAAGGCTAAGCACTATTCTCTTTAGATGTGAGAGAATGGGGGCGGGCGGGGGGGAATTAAAGAAAGAAGACAGTAGTCAAAGTGCAGAGAGAGAAGGTCTCTGAGGATTTGGTCCTTCCCTAGTTGGAAAGAGGGATTAAGGAAAAAATAATAGCCTCTCCTCCACAATGCCACATGCTAGTTATACTTGCAATATGAAGGTAGGCCAGGGATTGTCTGATCCATTTTTGAGGTGTGGTGGCAGAGGTCCAGGGAGGAATCACATGTTAAGTTATAGCCAGAGCCAGAGCTAGAACTGATCTCCTGACTCCCCATCTAGGTTTCTCTCCACTCTCCTTTCTTTTTTTTTTTGATATCTTTTGTTTCATTCTCTAATACATTTGTTCCTCCTCTTCCACCCAGGGAACAGCTCTTTTAATGAGGATAACCAAGTTCTACAGTAGATGCAGTGTTTAACACTCATAGTCCCCCATACCCACAAAGAATTCTTTTCTCTTTCATTGGCAGGAGGGGAAAATTTGTTTGGGGGAAACTGTCCAAGCTCATGTAAAAATGTTGCATGTGTTCAGTTGTTTTTCAGTCTTGTCCCACCCTTTGTAACCTCATTTGGGGTTTTCTTGGCAAAGATACTGAACTGGTTTGCCATGTCTTTCTCCAGTTCATTTTACAGATGAGAAAACAGCTGAATCAGTTAAGTGGCTTGCCCAGGGTAACTCAGCTGATGAGTATCTGGGGTCATATTTGAAACTCAGGGAGAGGAATCTTCCTGACTCCAGGCCCAGTACTCTACCCACTGCACTACCTAGCTGCCAAAATGTTAGGTACTGTCTTTCTAATTACTGGATGCTTCCAATCAAGATCTTTACTTTTTAATTTTTTTTAATTTATCAATCAAGGTTTTTACATCAGCCCCTCAAGTATCTCAAAGTTCGAAAGTATTTCTGAAGTTAAACCCAATTCTCTCCTATTCAACTGTGTTCCCATAGAACCTCAGTCACAAGCAAAGTTGGGAAGGGAACAGGTGAGGCTGAGAGAACCCTGAACTTGGAATCTGGCAGATCCTGGAAACTTGGCCTGTCATTAATGATTTGTGTAACTGATATGGATACAAATAGTGTCCTAATGGCTAAAAAGAATATTAAGGGTTGTTTTCCAGTACTTTGTGAAGTCCCATAGTTTATTCTGTAACTTGAGGGGGTCCTAAAGTCCTTTCCCCTTTATTTTGAAATTGTACCAAAAGAATTGCTTTTGTCTCCCTTATCAAGCATTCCTCCTGATGAGGTACTTGGGTGCATGTGCTTGGACCCCAAACCTAAAATCACATTTCTCTTTAAAAATGACATTTCTCCCTAGTCTCAAAACACTATCTCAGGCAGTTTCTCCCCAGCCCAAGGACACAGCCTGCCCCAGCAAAAACTGTTATCTCCCTTCCTGCAACAGTAGCCAGTTGCACCTATAGAACTTATTAGTCTGAACCAGCTATGTACTGACTGAGCTGGCTGTGTACTGGGTCATAACAACATTTACTACTCACTGACCAATCATATGTATCCTAGATTTAGACATATATATATACATATACACACACATATATATATACTCCCTTACATTTATCTTGTCTAACAAGACATTGGTGAAAGCAGCCTGGTATTCCTTAGTCAGTCCTGACTACTAGTTGACTTTGTGTTGTTTCAGGCCTAAAACCACACCTCCATGTAACACCCCCCCCACCTTGGGCTATATCACAATGAACTCTGGGTAAAATACCTACACATTAGATACTAAAAGTGCATGTTCCTTTGAGAACTAATCATTCCTTAACTATTCCCTAATCCCGCCCTGAATCATGTTTGGCACATGTTTTTCTATAGAATATCCTATATAAACTTTACCTGTACCCCATTCAAATTGCAGGTTCCCTAAGAACTCTTGCCAGCTAAAAAATGTAACAAATCTTTTCCTTGACCTCAACAATGCTTGAGTCTGTGAATTCTTTCCCAGATGGTCCATGCAGGGAACTCCAGTCTTGGAGTTTCTGTACCCTTATCTCTCCACCCTTGTCCTTTAATCTTTAACCTATGTCCCCTGCCCTGTCCCTAAATCTTTAAACTATAAAGAACTCCCTTTGTCTAGCCCCATCCCAAGTCATAAAATCCTTTCTTGTCCTGTGTCTTTAATCTTTAACCCCCATAAAAACCTAACAACATCATCATTCTAAATACATCTCCCCCAAATATCAGGGTCTGATTTAACTTTCTTGCTAAGGACACCGGAGTTGCTTCACATAATAAAGCTCCCAATGGCTACAGAGAAGGTCTAAGTGAATTCTTTCACACCTGAACCGCTCTCCCAAAATCTGACCTTGACATAACTTGGAGCAGTTTATTTACCCATTAATCCCCTGAGCATTGGTTTCCTCATCTGTGAAATGGGATATACTCTTATCTGTATTGATTATGGTGCAGACTTGTCATGATCAAAGAACATAACCGTGAAGTACCACATAAAGGTATTTTGGAGGGAGTAAGAAGGGACAAGAGATCAAGGAGGTAGGAGTGGATCCCCACCTACTATTACCGGGGTGGGGAGTCTGCAGCTCTGAGGCTACATATGGCCTTTTAGGCCTCCAAGTACAATCCTTAAAGGTTCCCTACTCCTGTATTACATTAATACAGAGAACTCCTGTTGAGAAAATTCCCTCTTCCAAAGCAGATCATAAATTTATTGTCTTAAGCGTTTCCTGGGGACATTGTGAAGTTAAGTGACTTGTCCAGGGACATATAGCAGATACACGTCAGAGGTAGGAAGTGGACCTGGCTCTTCCAAATTCAAAGCTGGCTGAATATTCCCAGTGTCAAACACCTGCTGCGGGGAACTGAGGCAGCGTAGATAGCAACATAACCAAAGTGACTGCTTTGTAAAGTCCCTTTCTCTTGTCACTGTCCTTATCTACCTCAGGGTCCTGCACCCTTTTATGACCCCATGAGTATTGCAACAGATATTGCAGCTTCTTCCATAAATTGAGCAATGCTTTGCTTTGAGTACCTTTCTGACAGTCAAGAGACACCCTGGAGCTGCCTGAAAAGTCCCTGACTCTTTACCCTTATGCTTTATGCATAAGCCAGTCTCACCAACCCATTCCAACTGCATATGCTCTGCCATCCACTGGGTAATTGCCATTTGTTGAACCTCATAATACAATTGTTGTAATGTCCCTCCTACTTTGGTGTCTGGAAATGATTCGACTGCAGAAACCATTTCTTTGAGGTCCTCCCCAGGCTTACTTATATAAAAGAGAGTTTGCATAAGAATAAGTGAGATCGTAACTTTTTCAGGTTGGGGTGATTGGAGTTGCTCCCTAACATCTCAAACCTGTGAAAGGAAAATATATGTGCAAAAGGGAAACATATCTGTGGGAAGAGGAATGTTCTTATTCATGTTTGTGCAGGTTACCTATAATAGAACATAAACCCTGTAGGGGCAAGAACTTTTCATTTTTGTCTTGATATCAGCAGTGCCCAGTCCAGGGCCTGGCCCATAGAAAATGCTTAATAGGAGATTGTTAAACAAATGAGAGAGAAAGCCCAGATGAAGAAGCAGGTCAACCACAGCCATGTTGTTTCATTGCCTTGGCTTTAAATATTTATTGAAAGTCCAGGAGGGAGAAAACAAAATAGGGTCTTAACACAAAAACATCTGGAAAGAACACAGACTGGAAAAATGGACGAAACTCGGAAGGACAGACAAAAGACCATGAACAGGATTAGAGGAGGAAATCCAGAGGTTGGGGAGGAGCCAGCCCCTGGTCACTTGGCTACAGTAACTGATGAAATGCACCTGCTTCAGGAAAGTTGTGTCTGGAGGGAATGGTGGGAAGAAGGCGGGGTGCTACTGAGGTGTACAGGAAGGGTTTAGGCCAAGAAAAGGTGAGGAGGGCAAGGGTTCTGGGAGGAGCCAGAGGGAACGGGGCAGAACTAGAGCAGGGTGAGGTATTAAAAAAATCAGATTTAAACCCCAAAGGAGTTTATGCCCTCTCCCAGAGAATATAAACAAATAAAGACTTTCACATATAATCTTCCCTTTCTACAAAAGAATCCCATATTCAAAATAACCTTGAAACACAAAAATGCCAACCACCCAAGCAGTGAAGCTTTTTCCAATATAGTACAGCTTGACTTACAATAATAATATTACCCTTATAGAGACTTCCATGGTTACCGTAATTATCCTCTTTTTTGTCCATTCCAAATTTACACATAGACTAGCGACGTAAGATTTCTACAAAACTTAACAATGACAATTAAAAAAACACAACAACACAATAAAACACAAACAACTCTTGAAAGGACAAAGCTCCCAGAGTGATGTTGGACTGCTGGGGTTCGAAAGGGTGCTGAGGGTAGGTAGAGGGAGGCACCCTAAGAGTAGTCTATCAGGCAGCCAGAAGGACAGGCCTTAAGATTTCCTACTCAGTCTCCGAAGCCTAGCCCCTAACCGGCAGGGCTTTTGCCAACATCTGTTCAGTGTCCAGGGATGGAGCTGGACTGAGCAGGTACCTCCCACCCTCCCATGGGAGAAGATGGGTCAGCTCTTACCTCCCTTCCAGCCCCTGGTGCTAAACAGCTGAGGTTCCTTCCTCAGCCTTTTCCATCCCTGCTATCTAAGAGGAGAGCATGTCCCTTTAAAATACTTCCACATACTTAAGTTAAAAGGTAGATCTCTACTGCTGGTAGGTTTGGGGTTTTTTGGGGTTGTTAAAAATTTTTTTTTTTGGTTTTTGGCTTCTTTTCTTTTGCAGACTAGCTGAAGAAAAGGGGAGGAAAGGCCTTCCCCAACCTCTGTCATTCTGTTTGGGGAGAGAAGCAGGTGTGGGAATTTTCCATGTTGGATAGGATCTTCAGAGTCTGCCACTAAAGGAATAGCACCTTCAGAACCTTAAATAGGATGTGTCTTAGTTTTCTTCTTTTAAAAAAACATCACATACAATACAACAGAGTTTTTGAGCACCAGCGAGTTCACAGTGGGAGGTAGCAAACGTGTTCACCCTGGCCCCTAAGATCTTTCCACTTGATCATTTGTAGTGCCCTTTCTTTCTTTCCCTCTCTTCCCCGCCCTTCCCTTTTGCTCTCTTTCTTCCCCCCACTCTCCCTTCCCATTGTGGGATATTAGGTAGCCACCTATGGGGAAGGAGCAGTAATTTCCTATTTTCTTTGTTTAAATAAAAAAAATATATATTTATACTTTTTTTTCCTGTTTCATCCATCTTTTCCTAATATTGCACATCAAAAGCTTTCTGGCAGGGAGTGAAGGGAAAGATTACCCAACCCCAACCCTTCTCAAAGCTACTGGAGAGCCTGAATTATTCAGTCCCTCTCTCCCTGCCTGGCAGAGAACTGGGGAGGGAAGGGTCTGGGAGACATGGAGACTTAGTAACAGAGAAGTAGGGGAATGTGGGTTGGGTTGTGGCTGCCACCACTTTTGGATGGTTCTTTGGTTGATGGATGGAGATGGGATGGCTTGGGGCGAACCTCACACCTTCATCCTCATAGCTACTGGCTAGAGCTGCCCCTGGGACAGCTGATCCCAGGGCCATCCCTTCCCCTGATGCCCCACACATGCCTCCACCCTGCAGATGACAAGCATGGCCTGTCCTAGGGTCCATGGGCCTTCCCCAGGGGTGAAGTGTGTATCAGTGGACACTCAGCCCACTTTGGAGATGGAGAGGGTGTGGGCCCCTCCTCCTCTTCCTTCCCCCGCCCAGCTGCCTCTGCAGAAGAGGGTTGGACACTCCTTCCTCCATGTTTATCCTCTCCATGTCCTGGATCCACAGAGGCCTGGAATGACATGGAATGCCATGGAGGTCATAGTTCAGAGGAAACATGCAGGTCCAACTTCCAGGCGGTATTGCTTTCCAGGGGTAGCTGGTGGGAGGTTGTAGACACTGACTATGGGCAGCTGATGGGGGTCTTGTGTCCGGAAAGTGAACAGTGTCTGGTGCCAGCGACCATCTTGAACCTGGGGACCAAGAAGAAAAGGGCTAATCAGGTTCTGGTAATGAAAAGTTATCAGTGAGACTCCAAGGATGAGGATAATCTATACTCCTCAAATTTCTAAGGTCAGGTCTGGAGGAAAGCAAGAATGCATGGGGCAGGGAATGAACCTCTGAACAGAGACGTCCAGAAAGATGCCAGCAAGAGAGAGAAATAAAGATTCCTTTAGTTAGCTTTGCAAATAACTTTTCAAGAATTCATTGGATTCACAGTATCTTCCACCAGACCAACCCTCCCCTTAGGAGGAATATTCCAATAGTGGATAAAATGAATGAAGCCCATATCTTTCCCACTGTCTCCTGAAAAGTGGGTTGCATTCCCTACCCCTGTACTGGATTATGTAGAAGGCTCATAGGCAGCTAGGTGGTATAGTAGATAAGATACCAGGCCTGGCATCAGGAAGACGCATCTTCCTGAGTTCAAATCCAGCCTCAGACATGTACTAGTTATGTGACACTGGGAAAGTCACTTAACCCTGTTTGCCTCAGTTACTTCATCTTTAAAATGAGCTAGAGAAGGCAATGGCAAACCATTCCAGTATCTTTGCTGAGAAAACTTCAAATGCGATCACAAAGATTTGGACACAACTGAAAATGACAAAATATCAATATGTAAGTTTCAGAGGGGCCAGTTCCTTACCTTGCAATCATCTGAGGACACCTCTGGCTCAAACTGGCCCCCGGCTTCAAAGATCTGCCCATTCCAGGCTCGGAAGCGCACAGCTTGCTTGGGGGACACCTGGCCTGTCTCTTCCTGCCATACGGACATGTTGAGGCAGTGGATGGTGATGTGCTGGATCACCTCAGAACTCAGCAAGTGAAGGAAATTCATCTGGACCCGGCCAATGGCGAAGTCCACCTGGAAGGGAAAAGGGGGACAACAGGGCCAGGACAGTAATGAGCCCTGGATGTGAATGAGGGTTGACTTCACATTCATTTGTTTTTCCAAAGTGCCACACAGCCCCCTAATTGAACAAACATCTACCATATGTCCTAGAGGGCCTCAATGCCTTTGCTTTTCTTAAGTAGGGTCTTGATGGTCAAATTACTTCCCACACTAGCCATGGAAAAGTAGAAGACTAAAACCCCAGGGGCTTAGAATTCGAGGCTCAGGATTCACCTTTTTGTGTGATATAATATTGGATCCACCAATCACTAGGGCTCCACAGAACTCAGACTATCCAATCAGTAAAGCTAGGCAATAATAAAATTGAATACAAAACCCTCCACCAGAGACGTGGGGTAGAATGGAGAGAACTCTGATCTGGGACAAAGATCTGGCTTCTAGTCTCCATTCCGATACAAACTGGGGGACCCTGGGCAAATCACTAAATTTCTCTGAGTTTCACCAGTAAAATGAGGGGATGGGGTCAGGTGATCTCTAAGGTCTAGAGACCTTCCCTCCCTCCATCTGTTGCTCCCCAGGGACCTTCGCAATAGCCTGATCCCAGTAGGGGCTCCTGCTAATAGACCATTTATGAAACGGATCCCCCTTTTCTTGGACCCATCCAAAAAGGACTTACACTCTTCCCATTTCCTGACAAGGACCCAGCCACATAACTTGTCTGCCTCTCCTTCCTACTCTCTTCTCTGTGCAGAGAGATCCCAGTTCAGGGAATCCAAGACTTTCTGTGAAAAATTCTATGACCTTTCACCTAAAATTTCATGTGCCACCTGATATACTAAGAGCGCTGTGGGGGCTGGCAGCATCAGAGGAGGTCTACAATTGGACTCTGACCCTGGAAAATGGATGGCAAGGGGCTACACCTGATGGCATTGGAGATCTGGTGAGTACAGATCACACTAGGAGCACATGGAAGGGAGCTGGCAGCGAATCAGAAAGGAACGATAACTTGGAGTGAATTCCTCCCCCCATCTATCCTCTCACCTCACCTCAGTGACAGCTATAATTTATAATAATAATACTTAGCATTGTGATGGCTAGCATTTCTATAGTGCTTCGAGGCTTGCAAAGGTTTTTAACATATGCTTTCTCCTTTGATCTTCATAACAACACTATCCCCATTTCACAGATGAAGACACTTAAGTTGAAAGAGGTAAGTGCTGCCCAAGGTAATGACACAGTAAGCTTCTGAGGCAGAATTCACACTCAGGTCTTCCGGATTCCAAGTTGAGCATTTTGCCCACAACACCACCTAGTGGCCTTCAATAGTAGTAAAGGATTCAGTAATGGTACTTGTAAGCCCTGAGTGGTGTAGCAGTGAGGCTGTAAGGATTGTCCCTTTTGTGGAGAAGGGGATCCTAAGAGGTGGAAAAGGGCATATTTTTAAAATGGGCCATTAACAGGGCCCCGTACTAGGCTGGGATCTGCAGTTACTATGAGGTTCCCTGGAAAACAGAAGACAGGGCAGGGAGAAGGTTTCAGAGGCCAGAGCTGGGATGATTCTTGGTTCCAGGCATTAATGAGAAGAAAGTCAACTTCCCCTGCTTGACCCTCTCCAAGCTCTGGGTTCTAGTTCCTGGGTAGTTGTAGTGCCTGAGGTCCATCACCCTTCAGGGCTACTGAATCCAGTCCTACCTTCTTCCTTTCAGGCAGCTTGAGTAAAGGTACAGAAGGGCTATGTCCAAACTTAGTTACCTTATTAAGTTTCTAAGAAAAATCACTTTCTTTAGCTTCTAACATCTTTCTGCAGGGAACCCAAAGAATTGAGAGCTACAGATCTCCTCCCTTCTAAAAGATCTAATCTGAGGTACAAAGAGCTCAAGTAATTTATTACATTCACTCTAAGGTTCAAGGAGGACTTTCCCTAAGGAATTTTCACCTTCACTTGATAGTTAAAGGGTACTCCCTTCCCATAGGGTGTCCTTTGTCTTGGGAAGAAGAGAGAAGGAGGCCAATAGGCCAGGAGGGCAAATGATTTACCTAGCTGATGACAGCCAGTTACTGATGGAGCCAAGACTAGAAAGGAGGACTCTCATAGCCATGGTATGGTGAAGAATACACTGGATAAGGCCTGAGTTCAAATTCCAGCTCTGCAAATTACTACCTCTGTGATCTTAAGCAAATTACTTCATCTCTCCTGGCTCAGTTCCTTTTCTGTAAAATAAGAGGGCTGGACTAGATGCTCACTATTCCTCTTCTAGTTCTAAACTTTGATGGTCCTATTAATGCTGACTTCCAGGTTTGTGGAAGGCCAATATGACTCACTACCATCCAGAGGCAGGGAAGGAAGTTATAGGGCAAAGGGGGCTCACTCTGATGGAGATATGGTCTTCATGCTTTGGGTCAGGCTATCCTGAGGAGGGAAAAGAGATGGTCATCACCTCCACTTTGTTCATACCTTTGAAGCAGTGATGGGCCGGAGGCATGTCTGTCCACCTTTGGTAAAATTACAGGTGACTTCAATGGTGTCTGAAGAACAGCCAAGGTTTGGGTCAATCCAGTATGTACCTATGGGATGTGATGGCATCCAGGATAAGAGTGAGAGGGGACTTTGGGAGCCTCAGATTCTAGATGCTCTCTTTCCCCTACTCAAAGGAAAGAAAGCACCTATGATTAGTGTGGCTAGTATGGAGGGATAGGAGAAGAAATCTCAAATGTCTAGGCCAGATCAAAGAATGAGGACAGCTGTTGCCACAGGCATAAGGTTATCATTTTGTTCCTTCTGGAAACATCTGTAGGTCTAACCTCTGCCAATGACAAAAACAGATCTTAAACAGAGCATGATTCTGATCTCCCAGAAGCCAGATGAAGGCAGGGTAGTTGTTACAGTGATAGTAAAGCATGGATTTCCATTGTGAGATACACTGGGAATCCTTGATCCAAATGTGGAGTAAAAGTTCAGACTGGAATAAACTCAAAGGAGTCACTGGTGCCTTTGAACACCAATGGTCAGGGATATGGAGGAAGAGAAAAGAGAGAAAGGAGAGATAAGAAGAAGCAGAGAAAGGAAGGAGAAGGAAGAAAAGCAAGAAGGAAAGGAAGGAATGGAGGAAGGGAAGAGCTGAGGAGAGCAGGGGAAGGAGGTCAAAGGAAAGAGAGTGGGGCAACTAAAGGCAGAGAAAGAAAATCAGAGAAAAGGATGAAGAGGAGAAATAAGGAAGGAGAAAACTAGAGATTGGAGAGGGAGAAATATAGAAAGGAGAAAAAAGAAAAGGAGAAAGAGAAGAAGAAGGAGAAGGAGGAGGAGGAGAAAAAGGAGAATGAGAAGAGGAGAAGGAGAAAGAAGAGGAAGGAGAAGAAGGAGAAAGAGGAGGAAGAGGAAAAGAAGAAGGAGAATGAGAAGGAGGAGGAGAAGGAGAAAAAGAAGAGGGAGGAGAAGAAGGAGAAAGAGGAGGAGGGGGAAGAGGAAGAGAAAAAAGAGAACAAGGAAAAGACAGGGACAGATGTTGACTAGGAGGGGCTTTCCTCGCCAGGTCACTGAGTGATGAGGTGTTCCCCAGCAGAAGGTCTTCCTGCTGATCTCACTGGCTGCAGTCAGGTTGCTGGGGAGAGAACGAAGGTGGCATGTTGTACCCAGACTGCCCCTTACCGTCGGACATCTTCTGCTCACAGTTCATGAGGTCCCGACAGATCCGGGCTGGGGTCTCCTTGGTTCCTAGAGGCTTCTTGATGCTCTGGATAAGGCTGCTGAGGTAGTGTAAGGTCTTAAAGATCTCCCCACCCTGGTCCAACACTAGCAGGTCTGAATGGGAGTAACCCTGTAGGGGAGAGAAGCAAGAAGAGGATGACTGGAACCAGAGGGGCACAGAATTTTAGTATGCATGGCAGCTTGGCAATACATTTGTAATCTAGAATCCTAAAGAGCTGCCTGGATAACAGAGCGATTAGGGGCCTTGCCCTTCGTCACACAGGCAATATATTTCAGACAGAGGACTTGAACCCAGGTCTTTCTGACTTCAAGGATGCTGCTCTAGTCACTATCCTATGCCACCTTTGAGAATTAAATAAAGTCAGTGCCAATAACCAAAAAAATTATTCTATGGACCTCCTTTCCAAGATCTCTGACTAGGGGGTAGTCTACTTCCGTTTAAATCCCTCAGGCAACAAGGAACTCAGTGGCTCCAGAGGCAATTCATTCCACTGTTGAACAGTCTGAACAGTCAGGGAATTCTTTGTGTTGAGCTAACTCCATCCATGTCTCTACTGCTCCTAGCTCTGCCCTTTGGGGCCAAGTGTAACGCTTTCCCACAGATCAGTCCTTTAAATATTTGAAGGCAGAGATTACATTCCCCCCGGAAGTCTCCCCTCCTTCAGAGTAAACATTTCCCAGTTCATTCTAAGGACCTTTCTAAATTTCAGGGGCCAGTGCCCTCCCCATCTTGGTCCTTGGTCTTTGAGCACCATAGCTCATCAACATCCCTTCTAAGATGTGGTGCCCAGAACTCCACATAGTCCTGAGGTAATGTTAACAATGAGGTGATATCAACAAATGACAGAAGAAAAACTTATTTTGTTAACTTTGAAACTAGAAAAGAAAGAGCAAGTATGGTCAATATAGAGCTGAAATCCAAGTGGAGACATGGTAAGAGAGCTCCTCCATTCCCTTGGGGAGTTCACATCATCAGGCCCAGATTAATTACATCCCATGACCCTGAAAGAATTGGGAAATGTGATTATTGAGCTGTTGTTGGTGATCTTTGAAAAAAACTGGAGAAGAGGGGGTACTTTACAGAGCTAGACAAAATAATAACAAAATTCATTTAGAGCAACTAAAGGTCTAGAAACTCAAGGGAAATAATGAAAGAAAGTAAGTAATGAAGAGGGAATAACCGTATCAGACCTCAACTTATCCTATAAAGTCATAATCATCAAAATTATTTGGTCCTGGTTAAAAAAATAGAAAGGCAGATCAGCAGCACAGACTAGAAAGAATCAGAAACAACTGAACTCAATAACCCAGTTCAATAAACCCAAGAGTGTAAATTACTGAGTGAAGAACTATTTGACAAGAACTGCTAGGAAAACTGGAAAGTAGAAATTAGGTTTCATCCAACATCTCACATCATACACCACAATAAACTCAAAATAGATACATGACCTGAATATTAAGGGTCATGGCATAAAAAATAATACCAGCAGAGAATAAGACCGGATATGGCTAAGGGGTGAGTTCTTCATCAAACAAGAACAGAGGCAATCACAAAAGAAAATATCAATAGTTTTGATGGTATAAAATGGAAAAGTTTTTGCACAAACTAAATCAATGCATCTAGGATAAGAAAGAAAGCTGTCAATTTGGAAAACAAATCTTTGTATCTAGTATTTCTGGCAAGGCTCTGATAATCAAGTTACATTAGGAATTAACACACATAAATCAGACTACAAGCCATCTCAACAAAAAAAGATCAAAAGATATGAACGATTCTTCAGCAATGCTTGCCCTGCCCAAGCCATGGGCTTTAAGAAGTTGACCAGATTATGTGACATGAATGATTTAGAGTACGGGTGTTACACTTAGTCATGGAGAACTGGAATGAGGATGAACTAAATTCATCAAAGTCTGCTTTTTAAGTGGTACAGTGGATAGAATCCTGGGCCCGGAGTCAGGAAAACCTGAGTTCAAATCTAGCTTCACACACTTACTAACATTTGACCCTGGGCAAATCTGCCTTAGTTTCTCCAACTGTAAAATGGCGATGATAACAGTACCTACTTCCCAGTTTGGTTGTGAGAATTGAACGACATGGTAACAGTGTCATTATAGGTTATAGCACCTGGAAATTTTTATTTATAATTACTATTACTGCCCCAAAAGTCTTGGTGCAGGTTTGAGCTTTAACTGCTAAAGACTTTGGGACAACCTGTATAAGTCAGTATTTTGAAGGAGATATGGCTCTTCAGAAGTTATAATTGTAAGGACAAACAACTCTGAAAGATTTAAGAACTTTCACCAATACAATAAATACCCACAATTCCAAGGTAGCCTTATCAAATCTTCAGATGATGGTTAAAGCTAGAAGGAACAGCTAATATGCTAACTGACAGATTTAGTATCCCCCCAAATCTTAATAGGCCTGAATGGTTGGCTCTAATAAGATGAAATTTAATACTGATAAACACAAAATCCTACTTGGGTTAAAAAATAAAACAAATTGCACAAGTACAAGATTAGGGAATATGGTAAGACCTAGGTTCACCTGAAAAAGATCTGAGGGTTTCAGTGGACTACCAGCACCACATAATTCAATAGTGACAAGTACGTAAAAATACTTCAATCATCTCATTAGCGTGAGTGCTCCCTCAAAGATACAGATCACATTCTCTCTGCCTCTTCCCATCCTGTGTTCTCCTGGACCTTGTTGTCCCCGAAATTATCCACAGAGGATCCGCCCGATGCACCGGGGGTCTTATTCTTGGTCTATGGACATTCCATGGATACCAGTGCCTCACTGGGATTCCTTTCTTCTCCCTTATTCTTGCTAGGTGAGCTGTCCCCCCTCCTTTTCTGATCTTACATTTCCTAGACAGGGTTCTCTCGACTGTAAAACGGAAATAATAGAACGTAGCTCCTAGGATTGTTGTAAGAATCAAACGGGATATTTGTAAAAAGTGCTCAATATACTGCCTGCACATAGTAGGCACTTAATAAATGCTTTTACCCTTCCTTCTTTGAGCCAAATCCTTTGTAAGCAATAATCTTACACAGCACTTTTTACTTTTCAAAAAACTTTCAAACCCATGATTTCATCTGAACTTTAAAAATCTTATGCAGCAGATAGGGCAAGAGAGGCTACTATCCCTATTATATAGATGGCATAGTAAACCCAGGGAAGTGACTTTCCTAAAGTTAGCCAAATCAGGGTCTTAAAAGCTGCCTGTAGCCAGACGTTGCTCAGCACTCCTCTTGCTGATGACTTGGCCATACTAGCCCTGTATAAGCTAGAAACTGGGTGATACTTTCTCAACAAGTGAGAGAACCTAAAAACAGAAGCACACATTCTACTCCTCTCCACCTCTCCAGAGATCAGTGGACTCTGGGAGAAGGTGGCCTACCCCAGGACAGAGAGCCTGAGAGGTCCATGAGGATCTATTTTGTATTCCAAGTCACTCCATGCCTACTCCTGCCAAATGCTGCTCTGAATTATGAAGTAATTGATGTTCAGCTACAAAGGGCTGGGGGTAAAGATGCAAGCAGGGAGTAGGAGAAAGAGACAAGGGATACTTGGCTGATGAAAAGGGGGTGGCAAAGATTGCAAACCTCCTGAAAACCCAAATCTTTTAACTATCAAGCTAGTACATTCCTGAGATATCCCAGAGAAGGAGGGTGAAGGAGGGAGCAGGTACGCTGGTCCACTGGGTGGTGACTTAAAGATCATTTGGCATCACATTTCCCAAAGTCATTTGACTACAGAATATATTGAGGTAGGAATTATACTGATGAGCATGGCATATCCTCATATTAAAAAAAAAACAATTTTCATTCCCCCCCAAATTGCTACAAATAAAATTATTTTTATATATAATTTTATATTTAATATTTTGGAGCAAAAAATATTCCTAGTATGGGAACTCTAGTCATTGTGAAGAGAACACAAGAATTCAATGGAACACAGTTTGGGAAACAGGGATATAATCTTTTGAAGGAGAGTGAAACCAAGACCCCGAAAGGGGAAATAATTTGCCCAAAGTCATGCAGTGATGAAGTAGCTGGTGTAGGACTAAAATTCAAGTCTCCTAATTTCCAGTATACTATATTTGAACTATTATTGCATGGTGCCCTCATGCCATGCTGCCATGGGGGTAGCTAGACAGCTCCATAGTGCTTGGAGTGCTGGGCCTAGAATCAGGAAGACTCATCTTTCTGAGTTCAAATCCAGCCTCAGACACTTACTAGCTGTGTGACCCTGGGCAAGTCACTTAACTCTGTTTGCCTCAGTTTTCTCATGTGTAAAATGAGCTGGAGAAGGAAATGGGAAGCCACTCCAGTATATTTGCCAAGAAAACTCCAAATGGGGTCACCAAGAGTCGGACACAACTGAAAACTACTGAACAATAATGTTGCTTCACCTTCTCTCCCTAGTATGTTTGCCAAAACCTATGAAGGAAAACCAAGGGTATTTCTCCTGGAGAAGGTCATAAGGCAGAAGGGACCAACAGCCCTATGTTGCCCATGGATTTTGGAATCCAAGTATGGAAAACAGGCAGCTGCAGGGGGCTGTGCACCCAACATGACTTATAACAACCCTACCTCGCTCCTAAGTGCACTGTTGGAGTCCATCCACGTCTGAAAAGCTGCACCGAGGTCATCTTGCTGCTGGAGAAGATGAGAGATGCACTCAGTTCCCAAGGTCCTCTGAGCCACAGAGGCTGGAATAGTCCCAGCCCGGCTTCCCTTGGCATCTCTCTTTCTCTTTACTACATAGCACGAGGATGGATTCCTAATCCCAAATCTCTCCTTCTTCATCAGTTCTTAAGACATTTTTGGTCTCTGGGAATGCTTTTAGGTCATAAGTTTTGTTAAATGTTCAGGATAATGGGACGAAGGGGTCCACAGTGGGTTCTAAAGGAGACTCATTTTTCTTGGGATCAAAACAAGCTAATAAACTGAAATTAAATGAAATTGTTTAAAGTACTTCGCAAACTTTCAAGAATTTTATGTGAGTTGTGAGAATTAAATATGAGTTGCTGTTATTAGTCTTGTAAAATTCTTGTCATCTTGCTCAATAGAGACTGGCTAGAAACAGCTCTGGGACAAGTGACTACTCTGCTATCATTCTTTTATATTTAATGTTCTGTGGGTTATTATGCAAGCAGATAAAATAATCGTTTTCTGGAAAAAAAATCATAAAAATTCTCACTAAAATAATAACCATAGTTAGCATTTAGCTCGTGCTTTAGCAAAACACTTAATATAGTTATTGTATCGATTACAACGTCTGTGTTATCATCCCCATTTCAGAGTTGAGGAAATAAGGCAGACTGAAGCTAAATGACTTATCCAAGGTCATGCAGCTAGTAAGTGTCTGAGGCTAGATTTGAACCCAGTCTCCCTAACTGTGAGTGTAGTGTACGTACCCATGGTTGAATAAAAGTATTTGCATGTAAATTTATCTTTAAAAGGCTCATTGAAAGCATCCTTTAAATAAATCCAGTGATATAAATGATGGCATTGATCGTAGGGATCCCATCCCACTTCCAAATGACTTTAATTTCATCATTAACTGTTATTCATTTTTTCCAGTGGCATTCACAAAGAAATGGTTCTGGGACATCATCATCATCATTCATAATTTATTATTATTAATGATTCATTAGCTAAGTGGTAGAGTCGATGAGTGCTCTGGGCCTAGAATCAGGAGGACGAGATCAAATTCTGCCTCAGACTCTTACTAGCTGTGTGACTCTGGGAAAATCATGGACCTATGTGCCTCAGTTTCCCCAACTGTAAAATGGGGAAAATAAAAGCACTGTGTGGATTTGGTAACGAAATGTTTGTGAAGTGCTTAAACAGCACATAGTAGGTGCTCAATAAATGGTTATTCTCTCCCTCCCTTTGTCATTCAGAGAGTACTGTACCCGCTGTAATATGGTTCTTAAATGGTTAAAATAGCATACATCTTGATTGGTAATAATTAATTGACTGATAATGTCCTTTCATTCATAAAGCACATTACATACATTATATCATTAGATTATCACAACTCTCCACTACAAGTGTTGTCGTTCTCATTTTACAAAGAAAGAAACTGAGGTTTCTGGAGATGTGACATTCCAAGCCAGGTTATCATAAGCACAGTATCCTTCCACAACACCACTACAGTCTAAGTCTAGGGAGGGAAAGAAGGGACCTTCCAGGTAACTCCACTCATTTCACAGATGGAGAAGCTGATGTCCAGGCAGGGGAATTATCTTGCTCAAGAATCATCTAGGGGGCAAATGGCAGAAATGGCAGTCAAAATGAGGTTTTCTAACCCTAAATTCAGTGCTCTTTTGACTGTACCAAACTCCTTCCAAGTAAGATTAGAAAAAAAAATATTCCCAACTTACAAATGAGATGGGGATCCCAGGAGGGCCCTGGAAAAGAAAGAAAATAGGATGTTACCCACAAATTCCTGTCCTTGATCCATTCTGGTTCCCCCTTTCCATAGTGGGGAAGGGGGGTAGAAATGAGGAGAACAGACAGTAGCCAGGAGGGCCTGTGTAATGTAATGATAGAGAAGGACAGGAAGGAGAGTTTTTATTAGACTTAAGGAAAGCCCCTATTTTTCCTGGATCTGTTCCCAGGACAAGGGACCCACCACTGTCCTGTTCTCCTCACCTTCCCCACCCTGGGGCCCACTGAGAAGTGCTGGTGTACCTACCGGTGGGCCAGGACGTCCTCGGGGGCCAGGAGGACCCTAGAGAGAGAGATAAGTATGGAGTCAGCTGGTCTTTGTCATCAAAAGCAAAGTTTTAGTTCTTCCTAACCCTCTTCCCCATTTCCCTATTGCCCACCCTGTAGGGGTATAGGCAAGAGGAAAGAGCAAGGTGAAGAGCCAAGTGCTTTCTGAGTCCCCTGGTCTAGTTCTGGATGGGGAAAGAATTCAGACATAAGCAGGTCACGGGGTCAGAGATGTACAGCTGAAATCATCTTAGAGGCCATCAAGGCTTGGCCCTCTCATAGGAGAAATGAGACCCAGAGAATTTAAGTGACTTGTTCAGTGTCATACAGATGCTGAGGCAGGATTGCACCCCAGGGCTTCCTGACTACAATTTTAACACTCCATCCATCATGCCATACTGTCCCAAGGTCCTGTACATGTGTATTTCTGCTATAGGCCCACCTGGTCCTGGGTTATCTCAGGTCTAACCTGGGGTGGGAATGAAATTCTGACTAAGGAGTTAGTCATAGAGTAAGTAGGTGGAGGGAAGTGGGAAGTGGCTTCTATAAAGCAGCCTGGCTCTGAGGTTTTCCTACTGGGGACAAGATTAGATTTGGAGATGCCAGAGGGATAAAGGCTAGGTGAAAAATGAATCAGACATAGGATGGCTGGATGGATTAACACATTCCATTATCTTTTAACACATTTCCTGGTCCATCTGTATGTCTTCATTCCTCTGGTTCTGATCACATGCCATCAAGCTTTCCTTGAGTTTTCCTCTCCCTTCTCCTCCTCCCATTCCCTCTCTACTACTTGTTCTCCCACTCACCCTTGGGCCTTGCAATCCCTAGAAAGAAATAAAACAGAAAGAGTTGGTTAAAGGGGCAGAGCCCATGCCCCCAGGCTGCTCCTCTGTTCCCAGGCCCTAGTGATTGCACACCACCAGTTCTTCCACAGGCCACTTACCAGATCTCCTCGGCTTCCTTTGTTCCCTTTTGGACCCTGTGGACAAACCATACAGCAAAGTTGGGATTTGGAAGTTTTTGTTGCCTCTGGGCCTAACCTGGGATGCCTTGTTTCATATATGGGGGAAGCTTAGGCTTAAGGTGGGGGTCACTCTGATCAGAAAGAAGGTCTGAGACCCATTAGTCCCACCTCCCCTCCCTGTTCCCAACCCCTGGCTTCTTACAAAGCAAAATGAAAACATACTGGAATTCCAGATGGGCCTAGGATCCCCAAAGGTCCAATGACACCTTCTTTTCCCTGGAAGTAAAAAAGAGACATACAACTGTTGAATCAAAGGGACTAGAAGAAGAATTTGGTCTATATCTCTGCTGCCTATTTGGGAAGCAGTGGGGTGGGGGAAGAGGGGAAAGATGGAAAATGGGAGAGAGAGAAAGAGATGGGAGGACAAGAGACGGTCCATGAGTGAATACGAGTAATAAAAATAATTCACATTTCTATAATGCTACAAGGGTCATAAAGTACTCTCCTCACAAGCCTATGAAATAGGTATTACAAATATTATTGTGGTCATTCTATAGCTGAAGACATTTCTGTTCATAGAGGCTTACTTGGCCAAGGTAACTAGTTGGTGGCAGGGTTAGGATCTGAACCAGGATTGTGCTGGGACCAGCTTCCATCAGTTTCCCAAACTGAATGTTAAATTTTCAGTGTGATCATTTATACCTTGGAATTTGGTAAACACAATAAATCAGGGCTTGATTTATTAACTGATTGACTAATCTATCTACTTATCTATTTTTATTTCTAGAACTAAGAAAGGAATGGGGAAAATGTTAATAATGCAGATTAAACTTAAAAGTGTGTTATGCATATTTTATTTTTTCCCCTGGAGAGCTGGTTGTTAAACATTTACCAACATACCCCTGGATTGAACATATGCTTCCTGACTTTAAAGACCACTGTCTTTCCTACTATACCAAAGATGAATCCCAGATGCAGGGTAGCAGGAGTAAAGTTAGAAAACAAGCATTTATTGGGGCCAACCTCATGGTAGGCATCTTGGGGACAGAGTAGGAAGCAGCACCCAGAAAACTTGGACCTTGCTCTCACAGCAGCTACAAGTTTGTTAGGAAGACAAGTAGAGCACAAAACAAGACTTGTAGATAATGAAGTGCTAAATTTCATGGGCTGATGGTAGAATCCAAAAAAGAGTAGGGGCCTTGGTGGCCCTCAGAGAAGGTTTCAGGGAAGTCAGAAGCAGAACCACCAGTGCTACTGTAGGTGGTCAGAGAAAGGCAAGGCCTCAGTGGGAAAAGCTTCACAGAGGATGGGACTTAAACTTAAACTGAGGGGAGGGGGAAAAGGAAGGGCATTCCATATGGAGCAAAAGCCCCTTGCCCAAGACACTGAGCTAGGAAGAAAAATAAAGGGGAAGAGTGAAGGGAGGGAGTGAGGAGGAAGTAGACCATAGTGGCGAACAGAAGTGAGTATCAGGAAAAATTCTCATTGGATTGTGCCTGGCCATTAGTGAGAAGGCAGCTTGGCAGATATAGATGCCTTGCTCAAGGGCAAAGGAGGCCCAGAAGCTCATGCCCCAGTGTTGCACAGCCTGGTGGGTCCTATGGTTCTTGAGGCAGTACAGGGCAGAGTCCTCAGGAAGAAACTTACCATCAAACCTGGAGGCCCCCGAGGACCCTGAACTCCTTTAAAACCAACATCCCCTGGAGGGCCCTACAGAAAACAAAGAGAACTCATTGGATCCCTATGAATCAGAGCCCATGGTCTGGGGACAACAACCCAGTTTTGGATATGGAAGGGTTAGGGAGAGCACAGGACTTATTCGGACAGCCAATTTGGATAAATCTTCCCTATTTTTCTGTTCAACAATCAGAAGAGATAGAGGGGTTGTTCCAGGGATGTTGATAACAATAGCTAATGTTTATATAGCACTTTAAGATTTACAACGATGTTGTCTATCTATCTGTCAGTCTAATATATATTTGATCTTTACAACTACTCTAGGAGGTAGCTGGCATTATCTTTACAAATGAGGAAACTGAGACTGAGAGGTCAAGAGCCTTGTCTAGGGTCATAGAGCTAGCAAGTGTCTACGGTACAATTCAAACCCAGTCCTTTCCAACTCCAATCCAAGGTTATAACTGCTCCACTCCATTATATAGGGTCCCATAGTTAGGAGGGAGCTGTATCAGTGATTCGACCTGCCAGGACCCAAGGAGTCTGCCCATCTTGGCCACAGTCTGAGATTTCCCAGGGGCACGGTAATAAGAACATGAGTAGAAATCCAACACCACCGAACAGGTCTATGCACTCACAGAACCTAAGAACTGAAGGAGACCTTGGGGAGAATTTAGACCAAAGATTCTTAACCTGAGATTCATGAACTTATTTTTTAACAATATTTTGATAACTGTGTTTCAGTATAATTGGTTTCCCCTATAATCTTTTATTTTATGTCTTTAAGGGACCCATAGGCCTTAACGGGTTGCCAAAAGGTTCCATGACAGAAAAATGGTTAAGAATCCTTGACTGAAGAGACCTCTCATTTTACAGATGGGAAATTTGGAGTTTAGAGAAATTAAGTGACTTGTCCAAGTTAACAGCTAATAAATTTGTCAATTTAGATTAGTGAGGGGCCAAGTCCTAGGGTTGGCAGAGGTGAGAAGCATCCTTAGAAGCTGGGTCTTGAGACTTCCTCTAAGGATGCAAGCACAGATGGAACAGCTAAAGGGGCTGTGAGGGCCATGAGGCCTGGGTAGTATTATACCTTGGGTCCGAAGAGGCCAGCAATCCCAGGGAAGCCCATTTCTCCAAAGTCACCCTGCCAAAAAAGTGAAATTTTAAAAAAAACACCCAAATATGTGTGTGTGTGTGTGTGTGTGTGTGTGTGTGTGTACGTGTGAGAGAGAGAGAGAGAGGAGAGAAGTGA
>CM053769.1:307954682-308169890 GCA_028658325.1 Potorous gilbertii | reverse complement strand
TGAACCCTTCTAAAAACCCTTCTAGTTTTGACTATTCCATGAATTTATGAATTTCACTTCCTCTAACCTGTGACACCATGGGCATGTCACTTTATTTCTCTAGGCACTGGTTTCCTGATATGTAAAATAAATAGGTTAGATCAGGTGATCTCTTCAGTTCCTTCCAATTCTAGATCAATGAGTCTTTGAAACTATGAATACTGGTCCTAGTCTATAGAAGACAGTGCCAATGGATGGTGCCTACTTGTCTACGTTTAGCCAGTGGGGGGCAGCAATGCTCAACTCAACACTGAAGTCAGTATTTGAAGAGGCTAGGTAGATTGGAATTTTTCTGACTGTCTTTGATCCTGCATGATTTATTGTTTGTGTTTAAAAAAAAAATCCTAATTTTAGGAGGTCTGAGGCAAGAACTCTGAAGAAAGATTAGAAACCCATAGGGTATCCTGAAATAGTGGAAAGAATCCTAGATCTGAAAGTCAGAGAACTTGGATTCAAATTCTGCCTTTGTCACTTATCAGACAAGTCAGGTACCTAGTCTCTCTGGGCCTCAGTTTCTTTATATTTAAAATAAAAACTAGATGGCCTCTAAGGCCCTTTCCAGAGCTACATCTGTGACCTATGATCTTGGGTCACCATCATATACCTCCCCAAAGGTATAACTCTCAGACATAGTTACAAGCTGTGCCTCATAGCTGCCCCACAACAATATCCTAATTAACATTAGGATGGAAACACACTCACCTTGAATCCTGGGGGTCCCTGAGCTCCAGGCAAACCAGCCACACCTGGATTTCCTCTCCTGCCTGCGGGGCCAATGGGTCCAACTTCTCCATCATCTCCCTGTTCCCCCTACATGGAGTGAGACATAGAGATAACTTGGTTTCTGAAGGCACAGGCTTCCAGGGAAACATGAAAGCAGAGATCTGGAAACACTGCATGGACTTGAGCTGTGAGATGAGGGGTGAATATCATACCTAAGAAGGAAATGCCAGTGTGGGAGGTATTATCAGAACAAGTACTTGAAAGAGGTGGAATTGAGGTAGGATGGGATGTGTGGTGAATGTGTGTGTGTGTGTGCATAGACTTTAACTGAATTTAAAACCTATTCCTTATGAGTAAGGATTGTTTTATGTTCTGTATTTATATCCCCTAACAGTACCTGGCACATAGTAGGCAACTAATAGATGCATATTGGTCAACCGAACAGAACTGTTTGATACCATTCAACTCAAGCCAACAATCTCTTCTCTAGGGTCTCTCCCAGCTCTGACATCCTCTGGTCTCAGGCTTCTTCAATCACTGACATTCTATGTTTTAAGGTTTATTTGGACTTTGCTATTTTATATACTAAGATCTCTTCCATCTCTATGCTTCTATATCCTTTTTCAGGTCTTCCTTGTAGGAGATAATCCACACCCAAAGTCCCAGCCACTCTACTCACCTGCTGTCCAGCTTGGCCATCCTTCCCAGGAACTCCATCCTGACCAGGGGGTCCTTCTTGGCCTTGTCTTCCCACCACACCTCGAGGCCCTGGCTGTCCCATCAGACCCTGAAGTACCAAAAAGACCAGATGAGGTAGGAAAAGAACATAGGCTGGGGGGTCATCAAGATGAAGGGTATGCCCTTAGGACCACTCACCTGCATTCCTCGGCTGCCGGCCTCTCCACGCTTTCCATGTTTCCCTTTCTGACCCTGAAAAGTCAAGAAAATTCATTCATGACTGAGCCAAGGGGCTACCTGGAGGAGAGGAACTCCAAAAGAGTTGTGTTCAATATTTAAGCAGGTTTAAAGTGACAGGTAGGTGGCATAATGGATAGAGTGCTAAGCCTGGAGTTAGCAAGACCTGAGTTTAAATCTGACCTCAGACACTTACTAGCTGTGACCCAGGGTAAGTCACTTAACCATTTGCCTCAATTTTTTCATGTGACAAATGGATTAGAGAAGAAAATAGCAAACCACTCCAGTATCTTTACAAGAAAACTCCAAGTGGGGTCATGAGGAGTCAGACATGACTGAAACTACCAAAAAACTATTATCCCGTAAAGGTTTGGAGGATGGGCCCAGTGAGAGGCTGTATATCAGTTTGTCACAGGAGAACCAATCTTCTGCAACGTGATGACTTTTTCAGATATATCTTCTCCTGACAACTATTACCTAAGTCACAGAGAGGCTTTAATCTGCATTGGTGCAGGAATGGACCCATACTGAAGAAATCGTAGTTCCTTGATGCATGGATGTATGTGTTATTTATGTCAGTATCTGTCTCTGTTCCACCAACCCTGAAATCCCTTTACCCTGCCCATGGTGGAAACACCCTAGTGAGACTCAGGGTGAGAGCTAGGGAGACCTTCTGACTGCCACTAATCCTTACCATGATAGGATCTGGAGCAGGGAAAAAACTTAGAGGTCACTGAGTCCACCCTCCTTGATTTTACATATAAGACAACTGAGGCCCAGAGCAGGTTGAGGATTTGCTCACAGTCCTGCAGGTGACCTGTAGTTCCACAGAATTGGGATTTGAGCTCATGTCCTTTGACTGGAAAGGTTCTTTCTACTGCACACACATTGTGTGAATTAGGTGAGATCAGTAATCCCACCCTGAGCCATAGGGTTTGCATCTGTAAGATGAAGGTCAGTAATAGTCACTCATTCTATCTTAAACGAGTTGTTTATGGACCACAAGATTAGAGACCAGAGCTGGAAAGGACCTCGGGGCTGTCTCATGTGATTCCTTCACTTTATTAAAACAGCTACATGGCATCGTGGACTTGGGAGTCCAGAAGACCCGAGTTTCAATTCTGTCTTCGAATGAGATAAGCTATCTAAAACACGTGGTTGACCTTAAAGCATGACGTAACAGATGTTATCATTAATAACAATAACATGAGGTCTTGGCTGGGGCAGCACTCTGAAAAGCAGGTCTAGCAGCTGGCTCCACACAGGAAGGAATTTCAGAGATCATTTGGTCTGGCCCCTTCATTTTACTAAAGAAGAAACTGATGCCCAGAGAAGGGAAGCAACTTGTCCAAAAAAGCACATAGGTCAACAGGTCAAAGAGCAGGGATTCGAACCAACTTCCTCCAGGCCCAGTACTCTTTCTACCACTCTACTCCTGCCTCCCAGAATAGCCTCACATTCCTGTAACGTTTAACAATTGCTACAAGCACTTGCCTCACAATGACTCTATCACAAAGAACCTTATGCCTTGGTAGTGCTACCTCCACACCAAAAACCATGTGGCCCACTTGGGCAGCAGGATCCTCTTCTTTCCACGCATTGACTCATACCAGGGGGGACCAAACCTTGCCTTACAGAATCCAGGAGCATAAAGAGCCCCAAAATGACAGATAGAAATTCCACTTGCAGGACATAGAATGGGATGGGGGATCCCAGCAAACATGGAGGACCCAAGAGGCCCTTTGCAACCCTCTGGGCCAAGAAATTCCCAGTAGTCCCTCTTCTCTTCCTAGGCATCTGGTATACTGTAGGTGCTTAGTAAATGATTGATTCTGACAGCAGCTGGAGGAACTTGGGGAGGACCAGAGAGAGGAGCTTCATGACCAGGAGATGGCAGCAGACGGCTTTTGGTTTGAGCCCAAAGTCACATTTGTTAAATCAGCATGTTCCTCAAGAGCAGGGGACCACAGTTGTGGGTTACAAGCAAGAAAGTGGCAAGATCCAAATGTAGTTAAGAGAAAGGAAGGATGATCTGGGGAGTGGTCCAGGACCCTGGGGGTCACAGAGGGTCTTCCCAGGGTCACTTGTGTCCTCAGGCACCATCTTCTGCCAGAAACTTTCCTTGATTCCCCTCAGTTGCAAATGTCCTCCTTCCCAAACTTGTGCACATGCTTGTCACCTTCAAGCTTCTGGCAAATAGGGATTGTTGCATTCTTTGTGCATTTCTGTGCTGGTTCCAGCACAGGGCCTGATGCATGGTAGATGCTTAAGGAATACCTGACTGATTGACTGACTCTCTCCACTTTCATCATCTCTGGTGCCTCTTCCTTCCTCCATTTCTGTTCCCCTTCCTCTTTATCTTTCCTTCTCTTTCTCTCTTTGCCCCATTTCCCCTTTTGTTTCGCTTCCTCCCTTTTCTTCTCCCTGTCTTCCTTTCCTTTGCTTTCACTCAGACTTGCCGGGGTGAGCCACCAGTCCTGCTATGCTGCCCAGGAGCTCCTAATGACCAAAGAGATAGTTGAGGCTCGGCTATACCCTCTGGCTGAGCCAGGTGAGTAGCCTGGCTGGTCATCATCTCTCCCCAGATCCAAGAAATCTAAAGGTGATAAAGGGGGAGCAGGAAGCCTGGGAGCCTAGCATGTAGTCCCAGTTCTGCCCCTAGCTTTGTGTGTGTCTAAACAAGTCTTTTTTTTCTGCGTTTAATGTCAAATGAGGCAGTTGGACTAACTGGTCTCTATACGCACATTGTTGTCATTTAGTTGTGTCTGACTCTTCCTGAGCCCATAGCATGCCAGGCCTGTTTATCCTCACTGCCTCACAAAGTCTGTCCAAAGTTCATGTTCGTTGTTTCCATGACACTCTCAATCCATCTCATCCTCAGCTGTCCTTGTCCTTTTGCCTTCAAAGTTTCCCAGCATTAGGGTCTTTTCTAAGTCTCATCTTCTCATTATGTGGCCAAAGTTTTTAAGCTTCAATTTCAGGATTTCACCTTCCAGAGAATAATCTGAATTCATTTCTTTCAGTATTGACTGATGTGATATCCTTGCTGTCCAAGGGACTTTCAAAAGTTTTCTGTAGCACCACCATTTGAAAGTGTCAATTCTGCAGTGCTCAGCTTCCCTCATTGTCCAACTCTCACAGCCATACATCGCTACTGGAAAAACTATTACTTAGACTTATACGAACCTTTGTCAGCAAGGTGATAATCTCTCTCTCTGCCTTTTAGTATGCTGTCCAGGTTTGCCATAGCTTTCCTTCCAAGGAGCAAGCATTTTTTCATTTCATGGTTGTAGTCACCATCTACAGTGATCTTTGAGCCCAAGATTATAAAATCTGACACTGGTTGCATTTCTCTATTTGCCACAAAGTGATGGGACCAGTTGCCAAGACCTTCTTTTTTTTATATTAAGTTCAAGCCAGCTTTTACACTCTCCTGTTTCACTCTCATCAAGAGACTTCTTAAATTCTTTTTCACTTTCTACCATCAGAGTGGTATCATCTGCATATCTGAGACTGCAGATACTTCTCTCAGCAACCTTAACTCTGGCTTTTGATTCGTCCAGCCTGGTATTTCACATGATGCCCTCTGCATATAAGTTAAATAAACAAGGTGACAATATATAGCCTTATCATACTCCTTTCCCAATCACAAACCAATATTCCATTCCATGTTCAGTTCTAACTGTTGTTTTTTTGACTCACATAAGCTCCTCAGGAGACAAGGTGATCTGGTACTCACATTTATTTGAGATCTTACACATTTTGTGGTGATGCACAAAAGTAAAAGCTTTAGTGTAGTTAATGAAGCAGAAGTAGATATTTTTTCTGGAACTCGTTTACTTTCTCCATCATCTGGCAAATGTTGGCAATTGTTTGAAAACCAGCCTGCTCTTCTGGTAATTCTCGGTTCACAGATTACTGAAATCTAGCTTGCAGAATCTTACTCATAAGCTTTCTGGAGTGTGAAATGAGCATAACTGGTAATTTGGACATTCCTTGACATTGCCCCTCTTTAGGATTAGGATGTAAACTAATCTTTTCCAAACTAGCGGCCAAGGTTAAGATTTCCAAATTTGCTAGTATATTGAGTGAAGCACTTTAACAGCATCATTTTTTAGGATTTTAAATAGCTCAGCTGAAATTCTATCACTTCACTAATTTTTTTGTTAGCAATGTTTCCTAAGGCTCATCTGACTTAATTCTCCTGGATGTCTGGTTCTAGATCAGTAGCCAAACCATTGTAGTTACCAGTTATCAGTGATGTTAAGATTTTTCTCATATAGTTTTTCTGAGTATTCTTGCTACATCTTCTTAATCTGTTCTACTTCTGTTAAGTCCTCATCATTTTTGTTTTTTTATCATGCTCATTTTTGCACAAAATGCTTCCTTGTTATCTCTATTTTGTTTTAAGAGATCTTGTCTTTCCCAGTCTGTTTTTTCATCTATTTCTTTGCACTACTCATTTAAGAAAACTTTCTTATCTCTTCTTGCTATTTTCTGGAATTCTGTATTCAGTTGAAAGAAAGCTTTCCCTTTCCACCTTTCCTCAACTGTCCTTATCAGACAGCCATTTGCTTTCTCGCTACTACACACAATCATTCCCCTCTATACTTTATGGTCTAAGATTCTCTAAAAGAATAATATTTTGTATTCTACTGATCCTCTCACCTTTACCATTTTTTCTTTCCAAGGTCACTTCTACTTCCAGACTAATATTCTAGTTCTAGAATTCAAAGGTCTGAGGATCCTCTTGGGGAAAGATAGAAAGACTCACCTCTTCACCCTTTGATCCTTTCGGTCCTGGTCGTCCCCGGGGTCCAGGATGCCCCTGGAAATCAAAATAAAATAAAGAAAATTTGGTCTGGAATTCTTTCCTCAGAAGGATGTAGGACCAACTGGGGGAATAGTTCTTTCGTGGTTCTTCTGTGTTTGTCCTTTGTTCTTGAAGAGGACCGTGATATCAAGATGATGACATGACTTGTAGTTGACTTTGATTTAAGTGAGGGAGGGCTATGCAAGGTCACCAACCTCACTGTCTTCTCCTGAGTCATCTGGGTCCAGTGGCCTGATATTCATCAGGATGGCTGGAGGTGGCCCAGGATGCAATGTGAGACCCTGGCCCTTTCAGGCTAAGGTCTTATCACATTCTCACTTTGAGTGAGATACACCCATTCAATGAATAGGCTTCTCTAAGTAGTTACTTAAGGGTTGGTCCCTTTAATTAAAAAAAAAAAATCAAACTGGGAGAAGACCCTGAGAGTTCTTGGGTAAAAGAGAAACAATTACTATTTAGTAGGGTTAACCCAGTTCATACTTCTGTCTCATCCCTTCTGTCTCCTCCTCCCCTTCCTTTGGGGTTTATTGGCTAGATGTCCTCCATTTCCTTCCTTTACCTTTTTCCTTTCCTTTCCTCTCCTCTCCCCTCCTCTCCCCTCTCCTTCCCTTCCCTTCCCTTTCCTTTCCTTCTCTTTCACAAAATCTTAAACCCAGTGTACTCTGAAGCCCATAGACTAGACAACAGTGGGTCCCTGCCCAGGCTCCACTTAATGGCTGACTTACGGTGATTATCAATAGTAACAGTTTTTGTTTCCCTCCCAGCTTGATTTATTTATTTTTTTATTTTGTTCATTAAAAGGGTCATTCTCTGACTACTTCTTAAAGAGGCCTATTCACTGAATGGTTATTACCTCCCTCTAAATGAGTACATGAAAAGGCCAGCCTAAAAAGGCCAAGGTCTCCCAGTGCATCCTGGGTCATCTCCAGTCATCCTGATGAATATCTGGTTACTGGATTCAGATGGCCCTGGAGGAGAAAGTGAGGTTGGTGACCTTGCGTAGTGCTCCCTCACTCAAAGTCAAGTGCAAGTCCCATCATCGTTTCTCTGATGGCATGGTCTTTTTTGAAAATGAAGGATGAACACAACAACAGCAACTATTTAGTACTTCCACTCACTCTGTGCTAGGTGGGTGGGCACTTGTCCAGTCTATGAACTCCAGAGTGAATTGGGTTTAAGGCCTGATCTTTGACCAAGAAATGCAGCCAGCAAACCCAAAGGAGAAAAGGCAGCTTCTGGCCATGGAGCAGACCTTCCCCTGGATAGAGCATCAAAGGAGAGGAGAGGAGAGAAGCTTTTGTGGTCAGGGAAGTCTCCGGGGCACCTAGCCAGGGAATAGGGTAGGCTGGAGCATGGGGCCATCTCTGAAGATCACTGAGAAGCAATGGTACAGATGCTTGTCATCCCCTGTCCCCTCCTTGCCAGGTCCCAAGGCTGAAAGCTCATGAGTCTAGAATTCTAGAACATTGCCTCTAAAGTTCTGAAGAGAAGAAGCTAGAGAACGGTGGCTTTAGGACATGAAAGGTCTTGAGGATTTAACGCAAGGTTCTCATTAGAGAGGAGGCTTACTTACCGGTAAGCCTTGTTGACCAGCTTTTCCTCTGCTTCCTTCAACACCCTCCTGGCCCTGGAATGCAGATATGCAGAGGAGAATGGGGACACTGGGTTTTCTTTTGCCCCTCCTGGTTCATGATGACTTCTTGTCCAACTCTGTTGGGCTATTTTTCCCCTTGGCATGTCACCCCACCCGCTCATTTTGCTGCTGACTAATGGGTAGAGGAAATAGTCTTTGGCCAGAGAAAAGGGGCCTTTCTAGTATCCCCCATCCCCAAGAAATCATAGCCTTTGCACAAGACCTGGCACTACTGATACTTACAGGGTATCCAGGATCTCCAGGCTCCCCTCGGTCTCCATGATCACCCACTGGACCCTGAAGGTCACAAGCAACAGAAACTGAGTTGTCACCATTAATTAGGGGATTATTGAACTTAGCACAGGTTAGGGCAGGTAGATCTGGATCCATGGCTACCTCCAGACTCCAACTATAACAACCTTCCCTGTCCCTGTCACAGTCACGTTTGCAGTATCTTCCATGGAAAAAGGAGCAAAAATCCAGCCAGTGGAACAGAAAATACAAGGCCTTCTTCAATCTAAGGCTGATCTTCCCTAGGGAAGTTAATACCACAAGAGATGGGGAAAAGGAAGAGAAGGCCTTACCCGATCTCCAGGAGGCCCTGGGGGGCCCTCAGTCTTCCCATCATCACCTTGTTCTCCCTGCGGAAGAAGAGTCAGACTTTAGGAAGCACTTCCCCCAGAGCCATCAGGAAGCCTATGGAGACCACCTGGTGCCTGAAAGATGGGAACAGCTCTGTGGGGAGAGAACCACACCTGGAGGCAGGCCTCCACATAGGGGTCTCTGTGACATGGGAATAGTTCTCTTCTGGTCCTCTGGGGAGATGAAAGAAGACCAAGTAGATAAAGGATGATAAAAAAAAGGGAAAGTAAGGAAGTCTGAAGGGTCTCAAAGTCACTCTGAACATAGTAGATACTTAAACTAGAAAGGCCAGAATTTAAGAACAACTCAAAAGATCAAGCTGTGTCAACTGATTCAGTGAATTTGTACATACTAGAGATAGGATGAAAATTTGTATTTCAAAGTAAAATTACAGTATCTGCTTGTAATGTATGTGCTTAAAATGCATTTGCACAGACAGGAGAAATAATAGTAAATTATAATAAAATTGCAAAAAAATATTTTTAAAGATTCTTGCATCAAATGACCCAGTTGATACACTTGGTCCTTCTAGTGATTATTGATCAACATTTGTCAGATTAAACTAATTGCCTGGACAACAAATTGTTGGCCTGGATCATGTACTGGGTGTATGTGCTCCAAATCCTCAACCTCTCTCAGATTTCTAGGCCTTCAAAAGGGCAGAGAAGCATGACCATTATGGACAACTACTGGCTTCAGTCTTCTCAAAACTTGTCCTGTCTCAAGGCTGTTCTGGTCCAAGGTCACACAATGGGAGGGCTGTTAGGGCTCCCTGAGATAATTTAGTTCAGCACTCCTCAAACTTTTTGGTTTCAAGGCCCCTTAGAAGTAACTGGGGACTCCCTAAAAAGCTTTTGTTTTGTGGCTATTAATATTTACTATATTGGAAATTAAAACCTCTTAATATTAATGAAAAAATAGTTTTGACCTGGAAGACCCTCTGAAAAGGTCTTTGAGGACATCCAAGGGTTCCCAGACCATATTTTGAAAATAGCTGATCTAGTCTAACCCTTCCATTTTACAGAAAAGGAAAATGATAAAGGAAATAGCTTTCCCAGAGTCATACATTTAGTTGGTGCAGAGCTAAGACTCAAACCCACCTCTCCTATTTTAATTAAAATAAATGAATCATCATTAAGTATCTACTAGTTACAAAAGCACTGAGGTAGATTGTTGACTAACTCCCAGTTCGATGCTCTTTCTGTCTATAAGAGCTGAACTCTCAGATCAGCATTTCCACTGACTCTAGCTCAGTTCCTTACTAGCTGTGTGACTCTGAATAAATCACTTAGTCTCTCCATTCCTCAATTTCCTTATCTGTAAAATGAAGGGGTTAGCCTTCCTCTAAGATCTCTTTTAGTTCTAAATTTGTCCTTGTAAGCTATGAGAATTTTGGCCTTCTGTTCTATCCCAAGGATTGAAGTCTTTCTGGGGGCTGTCCTTCCATTAGAAGAGGAGTTCTTAACTTGGAGTCATGAAGTTATTTTTTAAAAATATTTTGATACCTATATTTCAACATAATTGATTTTTTCATAACCCTATGTATTTTATTTTATGCATTTTAAGGCATTATTCTGAAAAGGGGTCCATAGGCTTTCCCAGATTGTCAAAGAGTCAAAGCAGTTAAGAATCCCAGTAGTAGAATGTAATATGTTCCTTGAGGGTAGGGACCATCTCATATTTTACATTGTACCCCCAGAACCTAGCATGGTGGGTGCTTAGAAAATGCTTGTTGAGTTGAATGTCTGTTTAATTTCCAGAAGTCTCATGTCTCTGGGGTTCTTCAGACAGTTTCCTTTCCTGCTCAAGTCCACTGAACGATTTGGCTTTAGACCTTGCTCTATTGATAGTCTTGGGTCAAGAAATTTAGGTTCCATATTTCAAGCTCCTCAAGACCATTCCTGATTTGGAATTTGCTTCAGGGTTGACTGGGATACTAAGCTACTCAAAGGAAGAAGCACTTCCTATGAGATCAGGGCACCATTTTGGTATTAAGGGCTCATCTCAGCTATGGTGAGCATCCTGCTAGCCAGTAAAGGTCTCCATACTTCCTTCAGGGGTCAAATTCCACCAAGCTGCCACATTATTGTAGGCTGACCAGTCACCTCCCACTTCCCTAGCATCCAAGTCAGCAGAGGAGAGATGGTTACACATACACACACACACACACATATATATAATTTTTTTCAAAGGTTCCCATCTGCCTGGTAAGGGCAGTTGCCAAAGTGTGGGTATCTGAGCCTATCAGCCTCCCCTGGGGATTCCTACCTTATGGGACAACAGAAGCAGCCTACAGCCAACCCTCACTCCCTGTGAGAGAATCATCAATCTCTTCCCACACACAGGCCTCACCCTCAAATTCCTGTCTGACAACAATAAGGCCCTAAAGAGGAAAAAAACACCCAAACCAAGCCTAGGGAGAGAGGAATTCTACAGAGAAATAAGTCCTGGACAGTAAGGAAGAAGACTGGTTCTGGTTTCCCTTAAATACACTGGACTTCAGCTATTCCATTGGCTATGCCACCTGTCCTTCCTTACATTGTAAGGAGGAAGAATGCATTTGCTACTCTAAAAGCACTCTGAAACAGGCAGACATTCTCTCCCCCATCATTGTGTTGCACTTCCTAAGGCCTACTCTGGTTCATGGCAACATCGCCCAGTGTCCCCTGTGTTCCCAAGGGTGGAGGGAGGGGAAAATGAGGTGAAGAGGAGATGAGAATAAAGAGAACACGGTTCTTCCCTCCTAAAACACAGCTATTCCAAAGCAACAATTGTCTGCACTACAACAACTCGCCAAGGTCAGGTTGGTTATGGAAGGCAAATTGCCTTGGGGGGAGAAAGAACAGAAAGAAGAAAAAGATGCCTTTTAGAAGGGAGGTGACAGAACATGGTGGACCATGATAGGCTATGTGACACTGGGCAAGTCATTTCACAGGATTATAGCTTTAGAGCCGGAAGAAACCTCAGAGACCATCAACTCTAACCCCTCTCATTTTTTCTTTACAGATGAAGAAACTGAGGCATGGAGCAGTTACGTGTGACTTATCCAGGGTCACACAGTTAGTTAGTATCTGAAGTGGATTTGAATCAAGATCTTCTTGACTCTAGTCACCAGGTCATACTGCCTCTTTTCCCTAATTTCCTCATTTATAAAATTAAGAGGTTGCTTTAAAAGGTCTCTAATAAGTCCACACCAGCTCAAACATTCTGTTTTAAAATCCATTCTAGCTCTAGCAGCCTACTCAACAACACTTCAATAAACATTTATTATGTATCTATTGCGTTCAAAAGAGGTAGAGTATCTTTAGTGGATAAAAATGAGCTTTCAATTCAAGAAGACCTGGCTTTAAGTGTCACCTTTTGCCCTGGCTGGGTCACTTAAACTCTCAATGCCCCGGAGTGTCTAAGGCTAGCAATCCTAGAGCAGCGGATCATCTTCATTGACAGGGGAGTAGTTTCGTCCCTGAGAATTCTTTCTAGCAGTGAAATAAAATGGGCCAAGGTCTTACGCCAGGCCCCAAGGATACACAAAGAAAAGCAGCCTCTGTGCTTGGGGAACCGACATGATGTCAACAAACAAGTAGATGCAAGGCTGGGGGAGGAGGAGGGAAGGAGCACTAACAACCAGGGAAATGAGGAAAAGGCTCCGCCGCAGAAGTGGCACCAGATGTGAGCCTCAAAGCAGGCAAAGGAAGTAAACGCATCCAGGGAGGAGATGGAAGGCCGAGTTCAGGGAATGCACATGGTCCAGTTTGCTTGGAATTCAGAGTCTGTGAAGGAAGACTCGTGAAATAAATGTGCAAAGGCAAGCTGGAGTCAGACTGTGAGGGGCCTAAAACATCAGGCTGAGAAGCTGGGGTATTATCTAGAGGAGATAGGGAGCCATTGAAGATTTTTGAGCAAAGAAGTGCTGATTTTGGCAGCTGTGTAAAGAACGAACTGGAGAAGGATGGAACTGGAGGCAGGGAAGTGAATAAGGAGCTATTTCAAAAGACCATATGAGAGATGGTGATGATAGCTTGAGAAGGCTTAAAACTCTGGTTCAACTTGCTCGTTTTACAAATGAACAAAAGGAGGTTTCAAAAAGGACCTGTAGACATGCTCCAAATCATACACTTTGTTAGTGGCAAAATAAAAATTCAAGGCCTGGTGATCATGTGAAGGGAGAGATGGGGGACAGATGTCTGCCAGAGATGTAGAGAAGGAACTGATGGGTCTTGGTGACTGACAGGTTGTGAAGGGTTAGTGTTAAGAAGAGCCAAGGGTTGTCAGTCTAGGAGACTTGAAGGACAGTGGTGTAAGGGGATGCAAGCAGAGAAGAGGTCTGAACCTCTGCTGCCCAGAGTGTTCTAAGGCCCTTCCCAGCCCTGACATTCCATGTACTAAGACTCCTCCCAGCCCTGACATTCTGTGTTCTAAATCCCCTTTCCAGACCTGACATTCCATGTTCTAAGGCCCCTCCTAGCCCTGACATTTCATGTTCTAAGGTTCTTCTCAGTCCTGACATTCCATGTTCTAAGGCCCCTCCCAACCCCAACATTCCATTGGACAACCTCTAGCTATCTCACAGACTCTTCCTTTCACAGGTGTTGGAAGCCTGTAGTAGGAAGCAAAAGCTGAATCTTACTGGACATTGGTCAATGGTTGTACCATAGCATGAGAGGTTAATACTGATAAATGACCCCAGGAGTTTTGTTTCTGTGGATACTGATCCAGAGAAGTGAATGATTTGCTGGATGACTTTGAACAAGTTATATGACCTTCCTGTAATCAATATCCTTGAGTATTCATCTTTGTTCAGTATCCACTATGGCCTCAGGAGCTGACACTGGGGTGCCATGGTCTTTGAGGGAAGCCTGTGGAACAGTCTCTTCTTTCTGTACCTCACTTTCCCTATCTGTAAAATGGGGGAAGAGAGCTGCAAAAGATTTCTAATGATTCTTCCAAGTCCAATGCTCTCTGATGAGGGTAGGCTCAGCCAGAAAGGACTTTAAGAAGAGCATGACTTCTGTGATAAGGACTTCAGGGATAATCCTAACTGCTGCCCATTCCTACAACGTAGCATGTTCTCCTGCCTACTCCCTCACCACAAAAGCTTCCATAGGCAAAGCTCGAAGGTGGATCTTCTTTGTCCAAAGTCTGAGAACCCTGCATGGACAATGCTTCTAGACACCTGAGACAATGATTCTACTTGCCTTGACCCTGGAAGACTCTTTCCCCAACTGTGTGACTCCTTGGGCCTAAGAGATTATTTGGTCCAATCCTCTCTTTTTAAGAGGAAGAAACCAAGGCTCAGAGAGGTAAATGACTTTTTTTTTATTTTTATTTTTAGGATACCCAGTGGTTCAGTAGCAGAGTGGAGATGGAAATCTAGATCTCTCCTGATTCCTGACCAAAGATGACACTCTTCTGGCTGCAGATGGCTTGGGACACAGAACACAGATTCAAATTTTTCATGGAGCAAAAGGTCATTGGGAATCATTAGAAGGGGGAATGTTAACCTCTTCCACACTGACTCTAGTCATGGCAGGAATAACTGAGAACATGATAAGTGCAAGGGCTTGGTGTAACAGACTCCACTTTCACTGGCGTCTATGGCTCTGAGTTTGCCAGGGCTCAGGGCCCAGTTTTGAACACAATTCAGGGATGGTCTCAGCCAGCTGGGCTGGGGAAGGGGCTGGCGCTTGACAGGAAGCTAGGGTTGTGTGACTCACTCGGACAGCTTGGAGTGGTTAAAAAGAAGCTGACTCAGCAAAATTCTTTAAAAGGTCCAGGGAAGAGAGAGATGAAAAGACAGCATGAGGGAAAGAAGAAAAAAAGAAGGATACAGTGGTCGGATGGTTCCTCTGAGTCACTCTGGCTTCGAGACCAAAGAGGAGAAGGGGAAAAAGAGCAAACTACTGAGAATTCTTTCAATATAGGAGTAGAATGAACAGTGTACCAAATTAGAAGACCCATGTTCTAGGGGTGGGTTCTGTCCCTGTTATGGTGTGACTTTGAATATGTCACTCTCTTCATCTGAGTAAATGAAAGGATTTCCAGATCTAACGTTAGATCATTGCTTTGCTTTAATGAGCCTGGAGCCCAGGGCAGTGGGCTGATGGGAGTCTTGCAATTTCAAGTCTTGGCTCACAGGGTGAGGGTCTCAGAAGCTCTTTCCAAGCCACCTATGTTGCTTCTCTGAACACAGCCATCCAAAGGGGCTTCTTGGTCTATGTCTGCCTCTCCATGTGACAATAATTTGCCAGTGTCATGGACAGGATGAGCTCACTGCTTTCCTTGCACCTCGAAGTCATGTGGACTGTGCCTACACCATTGATTTCACTTACAAGAATTTAGCTTGTCTTCCCCATAATTCTCTCCAGACTCTAGGGACTCACTCACCTTCTCGCCTTTTGGCCCTGGGGGTCCAATGGGTCCTGGGAGTCCTTTGTGTCCCTATGGGAAACAGAATATAGTGTAAGTGTCCCAGATCCAAGGAATCAGAAGTTAAGGAAGCTAGTAAGGCAGAGGAGAGAGGAAGAGAAGTCAGAAATGGAGAAACTGAACTGAAGATGTGGGCTTGATTTGAGTTCTATCCTCAGTTCTCTGACCTTGACAAGTCACTTCTATTCTCTGGACCTCAATTTACGCTACTGTAACATTGAGGGCATTATGCTGGGTGATACTGAAAGGCCCTTCTAGCACGAAGGTTCCATGCCTTTGTAACTAACTTTTCAGCCACTTTCATCATCTGTTCCAGTTTATTAGGCACAAACACCTGGTCCTTGGTACTCGCGCTTGAGACAAAGTAACAGGCACTTCAGGAAGTCGTGTTAGTTGATGACTCAGGTAGAACATCTGGATGGGAAGGCAATGCTTTCAAGTTATTTAATCTAGTGCTAACAAATGCTCCTACTCTGGAGAGACTCTATAGGGCCCACCTCCCATCCCGTGCATTACATGGCTTTCTCAATTAGTTCTGGCTATGATGCTTCCGAAACCTTCCTGTAGCCTATCATGATGGCATCACTAACATCTCACCTTCTCCTGCTTGTCTCCCGACCCCCCTCCACCTCTCTTCTGTGTTTCCTTCTTCTGTATCCTATTTCATTTCTCCCCTCTTCTCCAATTTCTTTTCATTCACCTTCTCCTCCTCAGCTTTTCCCATCTCTGCCCTATCCTTCTTCCTCCTCTGTCCCCTCCTTTCTCTCACTTCTGTCTATGTGATACCCTCCCTAGCACCCCTTTCCTCACCCCTCCCTTCCCTCTTCCTATTTTTCTTTCTTCTCCACCACAGCATACAGAGAGCCTTTGATCCCATATTTTAACCACACTGGCAAGCAGGTGTTTGTAGGATATTTTACCAACTGGCCACTGTGTCATAAACTAGGCTAGGAACCACTATTTGAACAGTGTATACAAAAGGGCCCTCCTTTTCCCTTCTATCATTCTCCTCCTCCTCCTCCCTTTCTGGTAAGTGCAAGGTTACATACAATGCATTACTGGGGAGCAGGACAGAGTTTTCAAGGAAGGGAGAAATGAGAATCTTTTAAAAACATTTAGATGTTATCTTACATCATAACCAGGCAATCCAGGTTCTCCATGAGCTCCCATCCTTCCTGGAGCACCCTATGGAAGGAGCCAGAGAGAAGAAAAAGTAGGATGCCCATTGTTACTGGGTGGTGCTTAGAAAGAAAGCCCTGCCTGGGGAGCCATGCTCTCCCAGGGGTCAGTCAATTGGCTAGGATATTCTGGACTTTTTGGTTGTCATGAAACCAGATGCTTTAGTCAGATAGTGGTTGAATTGAAGAGCTAGCTCCAGAGCCATGTAGTCCCTGCTGACCTCTGTTTGCTTTCTTATTGGCCTCTCAAACTAGGGCTCCATTGGGGAAGTCAAGAAATGCAGACCTAGATCCCTAAGCTATGTTCTCCATGTTATTAACCCTCTCAGAGACATGTATATCCAATATGGTATAGTGGATAGAACTCTGGACTTAGAATCAAGAAGACCTGTGTCTGACTCTCACCTCTGACACTTACCAGTTGTGTCACCATGGGTCAGTCTCTTAACCACTCTGTGCCTTAGTTCCCTCATCTGTAAAACTGGGGCCAATAATACCTAGCATCTCCCTGCCACAACTGTTGTGTGGATCAAATTAGAGGAGGCCGGTAAAGCCCTCTGTAATCTCTAAAGTACTTTAAAAACATCAGCTATTATCATAACTGTCATTTATTATTATAGTAGCCAAGAGGCAATTTAGATGGCCTGTACCTCAGCAACGTTTCCCTATGGAAGCAGCTTCTCTGGAGGGAAAACCTCACTGGGCTCTTTGACCAGATGGCCTCTGAGGTCCTTTCCAATTTTAGTTCCATGATCCCATGATCTCTGATCCCATGGTCTGAATTTTCCATTCAGGATTTAAATGTTTTGAACCCATTTCCAAATCCTTTGGCAATAATAGACTGAACTATTTTTAATCCACTTCCCAGCAGAAAATCTGACAGGAGATAAAACATAAGACAGGATTCAACAGATCTGGATTATTTTGTGTAAGGGAAAAAGCTGTCTTCTAGGTTTCCTCTGGGTGGTGTGTTGCACCATGAAGCTTCCTGCCAATTAAGAGCCTTTGGGGACATCTCTGAGTCCCCAGGGCCCCACATTCTTCTCTCTTGGGAATCTTTTATCCAGCGTCCTCTGCAAACTGTCATCCCTCACTCCCACACTTGTACATGGACTCTCCCCGACCTAGGGGCTCTGAGAAAGAAGTCACAACTTTCTACCTCTCTGTTGACTCTCAAAGAAACACAAAGCTCTTTTCTAATTTGTTTGTTTGTTTTGTCATCTCAAGGTTTTTTTAAACTGGTAGTGACTAAAGGGGACTAGATAGGGTTTAAGCTAACAAACAACAAAAGGAGAGAGTTACCAAGTTACAAGAAACTATAAAAGCCAATATAGTAGGTATCCCTGCTCCTCATTGAAATATAGACGACCTTCCTTAGCTCTTCTCTTTCACTGAATTTTCTGTTGATTCTTATCCCAGGAGTTGGCATGCCCACCACTTCTATCCCCCTTCTGTTCTCTGTACTAGTTGGCTCCTGGATTTCCTCTGCTTTGTTTGATAAGGAACAGAAGGAAGTCCCAACCCACTCTCCGTCTGGCTCATAGATCCCGGGGTGGGATAATAAGGTTGATGTAATGTGGGCTCACAAAGGCTCATATGAGTTTGGGTCTATCTCAGAGGAAACTTCAGACCTTTGCAGCATTAAGCATCCAGGCTTAAAAGGTCAGTTTGTCACAGATGGCTGACTGCACAGAGAAGTCCCAATGTTTGGGATCAGCCACAGAGCTCTAAAAGAGATGTCACCATGAAACACTCTCAACTGTTCTGCTAACAGCTGGATAAAATATTGACATTAGTGCCAGAGGGACCAGCTTCCTTTATACCCTAAATCATCTCCCAACTGGCTGGAGTACAAATGATTCTTACAAATTAATCTCTTCTCCCTTCACCCATTCATTGGCCCTTCTGAACTCCAGCCTCCTATGCCCCAGGCTGCTTTGAAGTCACAGTTCCCATGGGCAGCAGGGTCATTCTCACCGTTGGTCCCAGGGTGCCTCTCGATCCTTTTGGGCCTTGGTTGCCAACTGGCCCGGGCTCTCCTGGAACACCCATCTCACCAAGGTGCCCTTGGTAGCCCTTAGCACCCTATAAGAGTAAAAGGGAGAGAAACTGTAATTCTCTCTGGGACTATGTTACAAGAAGAAGGGGAAGACCAGTAACAGCATGAGAAAGAGGTGGCAAACTCTACCTTGGGTCCAGTTCGTCCCTTCTCGCCTTGCTTGCCTGGTTTTCCTTCTGGACCCTATGGTGAAAACCCAAACCAAGAAAGAAATGAGGCTTACCCAATGGGAAACACAACAGGTTCTCCCCACCCCCTCACTTCTACCTCACCACATGTCCTACTTTTCCTAAAGGCCTATGAAAAAAATAACTAATCCCTCACTATGGATATGAATCTCTAGGTGCCCTGGTGAGTTGGGACTGAGGGAGTTTAGTCCCAATATGTATCCAAATCATGCTCATAGGCGGGAAAGAACAGATACCTAGAGGATCAACTTAAGTAGAAAACACAATCCCTGCACTGGGTACATTGAAGAGGGATAAGGTACAATCTGAACTGGAGTGATCAGGCCACCAGATGGGATAGGGAAGAGTAAGGTTCTCATGTCTCTAGAAAGTCACTCCTCACTCATAGCTGAACTGGAGACATTTCTTAAGTTTTTAAAGAAAAATCTATTTGCCTTTGCACCAAGTCCAAGGATAATGGGGGTGGAGGGGAATTATAAGTCCAAGGTTCTGGTGTATGTGTATTTAAATTGATGATAAAATATTGCAAATAGGCTTTCCTCCCAAATTACATCTCTCAACCCCAGATTTCAGACTTTTCTTCTGAGATGTCTGCAACAAGGGTGATATAAAAATCTCTACCAGTTGGCTTGGGTGAGACGATGAGACCTTCCAAAGCCTAACAGATCCTACAGGTGACCTTTAGGAGAGATTTCTGCAGGTCAGGCTCCATGAAGTGTCCTCAGGGCTGGCCTTCTCTGAGAAGGGGACCTGACCTCTCCAGCATGATGCCCAAGAACCAGTAGGTACTAGAATATGGTGCCAGAAGATCAGTAATCCAATCTGGACAGTTATTCAGAAAAAACATGGAATTGGAAGAATGACTGTCATACAAACATATCAGCTTCACAGAGTGAGATCTATAAAAGGCTATAAAAGACACTATGATGGTAAAAAAGTAGCGCTCCTGGGATTCCTATGTTATAGGAAATCTACTAAACACAATAGGGGTCTAGTGACAGTCAGTGGAAATCACAAGGGCTTTGGCATCAAAAGACTTGTTTGTGGATACTTAGCTGTCCTGTGTTTTAGCTGCATGCCCAGGGATTAGTACTTTATCTCACTAAGTATCTATTTCATTATATGTAAAATGATGACAAAAATACCTCCTGGAGTGGCCATCATGGGGCTACAGTGAAGCTGGAATAAGATTACTTATTTGCTAGGACTTCATTAGCTCAAAAACCCTACAAGCATATGAGGTTTACTAAAAGATCACCACCTTCTGTGGTACTGGGCAACTTATTTCCCTTCTCCAGGTATCAGTTTGTCGATCTATAAAATGACAAGGCTAAACAGATTGTGAAGGGTTTTAAATGCTAGGCTAAAAAGTTTACATTTTATTCTCTGGGGTTCCCCATGACTTTGTCCTAGACTGTCTTTGTTCTCCCTCTACACTATTTCAATTTTTTTTTTAATGTAGATGATTCATAGATCTACTTGTCTAGACCTACCCACTCAACTTCTGGTCTCACACCTCCAATTGTTATTAGACACCTTGAACTGGATGTTCTGAAAGCATCTTAAAATTAACATGTCCAAAATGTAGCTCATTATCTTTCCCCAAACACTTTCTTCTTTCTATTACCCTCCCTATTGCTGTCCAAGGTACCACCATGATCCCAGTCACCCAGGCTCACAACCTACACATCATCCTTGATAATCAGTTGCTAAGCCCTGTCATTTCTACCTTCACGACATTTCTCATATACTTGCCCTTCTCTCCTCTGACACTGTAACCACCCTGGTGTAGGCTTATCATCTCATATCTGGACTACTGCAAAAGCCATAGATCAACCATTGTCTCCCTGCCTCAAGTCTCTCCTCATCTTCCATTCAACTGTCAAACTGATCTTGCTAAGGTCTAGTTCTGACCATATTATTCCTCTCACTCTGGTGACTTCTTATCACCTCTAGGAACAAATATAAAATCCTCTGTTTGACTTTTAAAGCCTTTCCTGACCCAGTCCCTTCCTACCTTTCCAGTCTTCTTACACCTTAGACCCATCCACATGCTCTGAGATCTAGTGACAATGACTTCCATACTGTTCTTCAAGATACTCCATCTCCTGATTTTATATTTTGTCTGTCCCCTATGCCTGGAGCTCTTTCTTTGTATCTTCAATGCTTAGCACAGCATTTTTTGTATCTGTAAAGCTTAGCACAGCATTCTTTGTATCTTTGTAGCTAATACTGGCACATAGAAGGTGCTTCATAAAAGTTAATTGATTGATTTATCCTAGAATGAATTTAGAGCCACTGAGATTTTTGAGTAGAGGAGCGACATGGTTGTATTTCTGCCTTAGGAAGAAGATTGTAGCATCTGTATTAAGGAGGAATTGGAAAGGGAAGCACCTGGAAGCAGAGGGACTGATTAGGAGGCTAGTGTAATAGTCCAGAAAAGAGTCGATGAGGACTATACTGATTGCCATAATAATGTAGATGTGAGGCATATTGTGGTGGTAGAAACAACAAGACTTGGCAAGTGATTAAATGTGGGGGGTTGAAGAAATGGTAGACAATGACTCCAAAGTTGTGAACCTGGGTATGGGGAAGGATTGGTGGTGCCTTCTACAGGATGGATTTAGGGAGAAAGCATTCTGTTTTGAATATGTTGAGTTACAGGTGCACAACAGACATCTGGGAGAGATGCTCAGCAAGCAGTTAGAGAGATGTGACTGGAGAAGGCTAGATGTCTAGATCTGGGAGTCATCTACATAGACACATAGTCACCTGCTATTTATGGTACAGTGGAAGGAACACAGACATTAAAAAGAAGAAACCTTGATTCTAGACCTGGCTCTGCAACCAACTGCCTGTGTGACCTTAGCCAAATTGCCTCCACTTCCTAGGTTTTATTCTCTGTCCAATGAAGAGTTTGGACAAGATGAGCTCTAGCGTTTCATCTATTTCTAAGGCATGTTTCTATTTCTTCCAAGTTCCCAGAGTGACTTTTTGTGCACCTTACCAGGTCACTCTTCTTGGATCTTGGAACTTGGTCACAGCTTATCTGCCTTCTCTACAACTGGGGCAGAACCCAGAGAGAGGCCAGGAGTGGGCAGCTAGTTTAGTCCACAGAGGTGCCTTCCTGACAGTGGCCCATTGTGCTTGGAAGGTCAGCCCACATCTCTCCGCTAGTGCTGACATCGTCATCTCCAGTTCCCTTGCTGTGTCCTTCTAAAGGGCAGAAGGACACTTTTCTCACTGCCTGCTCTGTCTCTGGGTCCCACTGAGTTGATGCTGAAACAGATGTTGGCCTTTGAAATGTCCTTTGCCTGGCCAGGACTGGCCTTTCTAGATATGGGTCAATCAGAGACTTTCCGATCTCAGTGATATGTCCCTCTTACTTTTCATTTTGCCCTGAGGCACTTCTCTGGGACTATTTATTGCCTTTGCTGTATCCCACCCTGTGCTGTGTCTGTTCTTTCTTTTGTTGCCCAAGTGAAAATGAAAGACTTGGCCCCACTTGTTGCCCTCAGTGGACTAAACTACAGATTATAAACCCTAACACATAGATTTACCTGTCACCCCAGTGTATAGAGATGAGGAGTCACCACCTTAAAAATCTACTACAATCCTCTCTTATGAAGGACTGTGAGTATAGAAAGCTAATTGACTTGAGGTAAATTTGTACTGCTTTAAGCCTCAGTGAAATAACAAATTAGGGGCCAGTGAAAATGTAATTACCCCTCTAATAATCAGAAGGAGTTTGACATAAATGGGTCTGTAAGAAAGGCCTTTTGTGACATGTGAGGGACTTTTTCAGTTTGTTTGGGAGAAAAATGTTTTTGGTTGCTGGGAAATGATTTTTGAATATGGAAGGGAGAAAGAGTTTCATTGTAAGACACTGAGCTTAATTTAGGAAAATAGCAAGATCATCATGTTCACAAAATTCAGATGAAAAAAGTCATCAATTCATTTTCTTTCCCATCAGAAGCAGCTAGCATAGTGAATGGAGAAGCAGCCCCCAAGCCAGAAAGGCCTGGCTCCCAGCCCTGACTCTGCCACTGATGAGTTCCACGACTCTGGATAAGTGACTTAACTCAGTGCTCTAGGCAACTCTCTGAGATTCAAAGCTGGAGAGAAGGTGCTGATCTCCACTGATCACAGTCCTTTCTCCCCTTTAATTTTTGAGGCAGCTTCAGTGAAGTAGAACCACTTTTCAAATGGGAGTCAAGAGCCCTGGGTTCTAATCCCATTCTGCTGCAAAGCAGGTATGTGCGCATTCTTGGAAAAGTCATTTCCCTTCTCTAAGCTCAGTTTCTAGAGGAGAGAAAAGGAGGGGCTTCGACTGGATTCTCTAAAGTCTCTATCAGCTCTACCATTATGGATTCTGAGTTCCTTGAGAGTAGATTGTTTCACTCTTTTGTATTTTTATCCCCAGCATCTACCAGTTCCTGACATATGACAAGGCACTTAATAAGCATTGGTAAATTGATCGATTGATTCTGTCCCTACCAACCCCATCACCCTAATAAGATTCTATGAATTTGTTCCCTTACCCTAATGTCAACATGTCAACTTCAGTTAAAGGCATCATCTTTTCCCCAGCCCTCAAACTCTCAATCCAAGAATCACTCTTCTCCTCTCTCTCTCTCTCTCTCTCTCTCTCTCTCTCTCTCTCTCTCTCTCTCTCTCTCTTTCTCTCTCTCTCTCTCTCTCTCTATCTCTCTCTCACCCCACTGATCCTATGCTGTTCAGTTCTGTTGTTTCTACCTTTCTAATATCATTCACACCCAGTCTTTCCTTCCTGCTCCTGCTACAACAATGCTAGTCAGAAAGCCTGCATCTCTTTTAAACTGGACCACTTAATATCATCTTCCCTGGCCTTCTTGCCTTTATAGACTACCCCTTCTCCAGATTATCTTTTATGTAGCTAACCATGTAGTCTTTCCAATGAACCAATATGTTCATATTACTTCTTCCTTCAGAAACTTCCAATGGATCTCCATTATTTATTAAATAACTCCTGATGGACATTCAAGGCTCTCACTACATTCTGGCTCAAACTTACTTATTCAAATACACCTTACACTACTCCCTTTTATGGAGTCTATATTTCAGATAAACTGGACAACTCTATCTCCCCTCTCAGCCTGCCTCTCCTTTTGCTGTGCCTTTGTTCCCATCACATCCCAGGCCTGGAGTAGACTCCCTCACCACCTCTACCTCTCTCAACTCTGAATGAAAGCCTCCCTTTTTTCCAAAGACCTATTTTAATACAATCTTCTCTGACCATCTTCTCTTCTCTCCCTCTTCCACTTTTCCTGCTGTCCCAGGGTGACAATTTACTCTTTCTCCTTATACTCTCAGAGCACTTCACTGGGACCTGTCTGCTAAATGATCACACTCACTCTTGTATCATAGCTATTGCCATATTTGTTTCTTCTTCTACCATTAGATTACTAGTCTCCTTTGAGAAAAGGGCTTGCGTTGTATTTATCTTTGTGTTCACAGCAAATAGAGTAGTTCCAAGAACACAGTAAACACTTACTACATGCCTATCATGTTGAATGAAAGTGTTTTCCAATGACCAACTCACACTTGTGCACTTGGCATAGAGGCAGGATTGTTTGGGTTACAGTTCTGTTTTTGGTTTTATGGACCTATCGACAAGGCGTCTCTCTCTCCTCTCTCTTTTCCTTTCTCTCTCTCCCTTTTCTCCTTTTCCTTCTCCTTCTCCTTCTTCTTCTTCTCTATCTAGCTTTTATCATCTTGGTGAGACCAGGAAGATAAACACATCTCATCTGTACTGTATCTCTAAAGGGTCTACGGTATAGCTTTAATTCACTGAGAGGGAGAAAAATCTACCAACGGTTGCACAGCATTCTCTAAAGAATTCAGAACCTGAAATTCTCAATTTTTTCACGTAATGGGCCTTCCTTTTGGCCAGAGATGCTCCCCAGACGGCAGGGTGATTATTAAATCATGGGAGGTAATTTTTCTCATCAAATAAAAGATTACAACAACAGATTCTCATGTCAAAAAATAAAAGTGATTCAACTAATAAGAATCCAAAGATGATGAGCCAAAACTCAGACTCACGATCAGACACGCGATCTCTCTCTGAGCGCCTCTGGGTCTCCCGCCCTTTCAGCTCACCCCACACAGTGCAGGCTACACAGTTGTTATAACCGGGTACCTCCCCAGGCCAAAAGAATGGAAAGCTGTAGATTTTTTTCCCCTAATGAAATATGACTGCTGAGAAGGAATTAGCATCTTGGCTGCTTTGCAGTACATATATATGTTTTTTTGAAATGCCAGACAACATTTCATTCCCAGGCACTAGCTGCCCATAAAATTTTATTTTTGAAAAAATTCTACCATTTCTCAGCTACAGTTCTGGCAAAGAGTCTATCGGAAGCCGAGCTGAGGGTTGTTATTATTATTTTAAAACACAGATCAAATGCCAAAGGGATTGTGGCGTTTTGAAATTTGACATTTGGGTCATACCTAATTAACCCTTTCTAATCCACAACAGCCAAGGGTCCAAAGAAAACTGGAGAGCTGCAGAGATGCTTGTATTCTGCTTTAAGGCTTACTGAATGATTTCCACGCACATACCATTTGGCTTGATCTTTGCAAAAACTGTTTGATAACCAGGCCCACATTATGGATGAGTAAACCGAGGCTCAGAGGGGTAAAGTGTTTTGTCCATGGTCATCTGGCTAGTTTCTTCATTTTGTAAAATGTGAGAAGATACACTAGGTAATTTCTAAGGTCCCTGAGACACAGTGTGGTCTAAGAGGAAATAGCAATTTAAAGTCACAGTGTCAGGGTTTAAAGTACACCCCTGCTATGTACTATCCAAGGGACCTTGGGCAAATCACTTACCTCCTTTGGGGCCTAACTTCCTCAACTATAAAATGAAGAGGTTGGATGAATTGACCTCTAAGGTCCCTACCAGCTCTGTATGTACAATCCTGATTCTTGCCTAAAGTTTTTAGAAAAATGTCTGCTTTTTAATGAAATCAGAACTCAAACCTAGTACCCTTGCAGGTTTGGGGAGGGTGGGAATAGGGAGACCCATAAGATTCATTCGCCAAGCTGGGAAGGGAATCTTATTTGCCAGAAAGGTGAACGTCTGATCCCAGAAAGACAAGGATCATCCAAGCGTTTACTGAATGCTTTTCTGAGAAAAGATCTTTCCAGTGCTAAGATCTGATGGGGTGGGGGAGGGGAGGTTCATAGATGCTGTGTGACTTTAAATAAGTCTGGTCTTAAATGGGTCATCCAGTCCAGGCAGTCATGAATGCACAGAGCACAGTGAATTTGAGAAGGGTAGCAAAGCAAAGGAGAGTAGCCTGTTGGCAAGAGGATTCTCTGAAGATCCCAGGCCCTCCCAAGTTAGACCCTCAGGAATGTCTTCATAAAGGGACAAAGGGGAAAGGGAGTCACTATAAGGACATGATAATGAAGGGCCTGCCTCTGGACATGCTAAGCTTCGAGGCCTCTTGGGACAGGGCTCTGTGACCACCGCTTTCAAGGCCAGGCCACTGACAAGCCGAGCAGTCAGAACACAGACGTGGAAACACACAAGGAACTCTTGGCACTTCACCATCCGATGGCAGAACTTTCAGATCTGCCTCCAGCCTTCCTGCCCTCCTCTTCTCACATGCCCTCTAGGCTCTCATCAAGCCTGTCAACTGTTCTCCTCTCAGAAATCATACGGTATACCCTGCCTCAGTCGTACCTTCTCTTTTTCTGCCTCCTATTCCCATCTGACAGAGTGGAAACTCATTGAGAGCAGGATGAGCTCATTTCTGCCCTTTTATGACCAGGGCCTAGGTCATAGTAGGTACTTAACGAATGCTTGCTGATTAAATGTTGATCCATTAAGATCAAGTTAAAGTCTTCCCAGCATCTTCTCTAAACTCCTGCATGGAATCTGATATTGATGTTGCCTCAGTCACAGACTCCCAAAGCTGAAGGGAACTTTGGGGTCAAGCAGTTTAATGAACAGGGAAGAGGTATGGCACAGTGAATGGAGTGCTGGGCCTGGAGGCAGGAAGACTCACTTTCCTCAATTCAAAGCCGGCCTTAGGCACTTACTAGCTATGTGAGCCTGGGCAAGTCATTTAACCTTGTTTACCTTAGTTTCCTCATCTGTAAAATGAACTGGAAAAAGACATGGCACATCACTTTAGGATCTTTGTCAAGAAATCCCCTGATGGAGTCATGGAGTTAGACATGATTGAAACAACTGATTACAACAAAGTCCAATGAGTTGCCTCCAACACACAACCTGGTGGGCATTCAGAGAAGGCTCATCAGGGTGGGGAGGAGACTGGAGGCCACATCATAGAAAAAGATCAGCTTAAAGACCTGAGGATGTTTAGTCTAGAGAAGAGAATACTTGGAGCAAGGTGGGGGGGGGGCGTGGAGAGAGATATGATCACTGTCTTCAAGGACTGAAGTTATTCTTTCCCCCAGAGAGTAGAAGGAGAGACAATAGACAGAAATTATAGAGAGGCAGATTTAGGCTCAAAGTAAAGAAAAAATTCCTAAGAATCAGAGTTGTGGAATGACCTGCCTTGGGTTTCCCCTCTTTGGAAGTCTCCAAGTGAAGGGTGGATGGCTCTTTGTCAAGGATTTCTGCAGAGGCAATTCCTCTAAAAGTACAGATTGGACTAGGTAATCTCTAAGTTTCCTTTGAACTCTGAGGTTCTGTGATTTTGTGACATTTCCAGCAGGAATTATCTGAAGAGTATTCCCTTCAGCCTCTGCTTAGAGGTGGCTAGCTTCTGCTAAGGGCTATTTCCACAACTCCCTCCCACTGCGTACTCTACCTTTGGACAGTTCTATGAAGAAGTGGATCTTTACAAACAACTGGCATTCGCTTTTCCCCACCTTTCACCCAATGCTCCCAGCTCTAAGCCCTCTGGGGCCAAGAGGGCTATCTAAGTATAATCTCTCTCTCTCCCAGGAGAGTTCTTTCCAATAAAAAGACAGCGATGATATTCCTCCAACTAGCCTCTCTTGTTCTGTTCCCTAATTACATTGCTACTAAACCATAAGGTTTTTGAAGGCTTTTTTCTAGATTCCCCTATGCTATGGACCTTGCACATAGGAGGTACAGAGTGCAAAATAGTTGAATGAGTAAATGAAATCCATCATGAAACAACTTGCCATGTCTCAGGCTTAGATTAAATCACATCTATTAGGTACAAAGTAGGGTAGAATGTTTCTCTCATCCTGTAATGCGAACAGTCCCATCTCCTTCCACAGCCCCAACGGGAAGCCTTATAACCGGGTGCTGATTTTAAAAAAAATGGATAGAATACTGGATTTGGAGGCAGGAGAAGATTGGGGTTACAATTCTACCTCAAATACCAACTGTAGAACTCTGGGCAAGTTATTTAGCCTCTCTGGGCCTCACTTTCCTGATAGTAACACGAGAGATTTTGACTCATCTCCAAGGTCGCCTCCAGCTCTAAAGCAATCATTCTAGGATCCTATCCATAAGGCCAATTCATCCCCTTTCTTTAAGACATTGTTGGATCTAAGTCTTTGACGAGTTGGCTTGTTGAATAAATCAACATAGTTAGCCTCAGGCCAATTAGACTGGTGTCCTGTTATGACCTGGAGAAAGCACAGTGTACTATGGTGGCAGAATGTCAGTCTATAGACCATGCCAAGAGAGTTCAAACGCCCTCTTGGGTCTCTTGGCTTGACACCAGTTGTTTTCACTCAAGTACAGCCAGAAAGAGGAAAGGAGACCCATGCAGACATACGCAGAAGTGACAAGGAAACAGGCAGATTGGATTTGTTGACTCACCCGGACCCCTGTGACGCCAGGATAGCCAGGAGGACCTTCTTTGCCCTTCAGACCTTCTTTGCCTTTCTCTCCTCGCTCACCATCTGGGCCTGGCTCACCCTTGTCTCCCTGGGAAAGGAAAGAGCTATCAGCTTACCCAAGCCAATGCAATGTGAGGATACTGCCACATGGAGGGGGAGAGTTAGGTGCCCTACGACCCATGATTTCATGTTCCATCTTCAAAAAAAAAAATGGAGTCATATGGAACTACAGCAGCCATGTCAGCTGAGAAAAAGAGGAATAATGGTAATTATTTTTAAATGTCCTTGGCCAGGCAGAGAGAGCTGTCCAGTTGGGGTATGAGGACACTGAAGAAATGGGAGGGGGGAGAATCTTCAAACACGACTCTCCTGTGCTTGTCCCGGGGACCCAATGGATTCTTCCCAGGCAGAATGAGATCAGTTTTGAGCAGGGCCAGGGTTAAAAATTAACCCCTGACCATTCTCCCCATCTTAAATATGCCTTAGCTCATTTATGAATGTATTCTGATTTCTGATGACTGAGAGATAAATCATTTTGTCAGACCAGAGAGCTAGGTTGCTTTATGCCTGGAAAGACTCTTCTTTGGCACCATCACCCCTCAAACTGAGCCACCCTCAAATGTCAGGTGTAGCCTAACCCACAGCAGTGATATGAGTAATACGGGTCCCCATGCCAAAGAACAATCTCACAGGCAATTGGGAGACCTTTTCATTACCATTGGGGATATTTATCTCCAATAGAGGGTGACAGGCCTGACACTGAGATCTGACATGTGGTCTGACAACTGGAGACTGGCTTAGAGAAAACTAAGAGGAGGTGGCATGAAGTCATGGCAGTTTAAGGAATGGATGATGATCAGGGGGGTGTTCATGTCGGGGGAATTATCCTTCTTGGTTGATTTAGAGTTTCTTCATCTGTGGCAAGAGGGAGAAAAGGGGATGATGCCCAAGATTTCTTCCAGCTCTAGTACTGTGTCAACTTCTAAGGCCCTGGATGGCTACTATGAACGGTCCATATGAGCCCTGGAGGGCTCCATAACCTTCTTTCCCAGATATAGAGCTCCTTGTACTTCCTCTTTTCAGATGGGTTCTGGGTTTCAGCCTGTAACTGGGGAATAGTAAACGCTTACATAATTTACACAGGGTCTGAGCTCATGACCTTGGCCTCGTTAACATTACTGAAGCTAAAGGACTAGGAAAACAATTTAGACAGTCACAACAACATTGTAAAGGCAAACAGCTTTGAAAGACTTTGGAACTCTGATCAATGCAGTTACCGACAAAGGTTCAAGAGGACACGTGATGAACCACAACACTCACCTCCTAACAGACCGACTCAGTATGCAGAATGAGACCTACATTTTTACATATGGCCAAGAGGAGAACCTGCTTTGCCTGACTGCATATTTGCTACAAAGGCTTTGTTCTTTTTCTCTATTAAACTGAGAGGATAGGGTGGAAGGATGAGAAAATAGATGCTTATTAAATGAATATAAATTACAAATTTTTAAAAGGGAACCCTCTCCCCCAAATTACTGAAGCTCACTGGTTACCTGACGTAATTGTGACAAAACTGTGGATACTCAGGAGTCATATGGACTGAAAGCTAAGTTAGGGATACTACCTAGAAAAACTGGGAAAATAGAAGAAAAGACTAAGACTTGAGCAGCAAGAGAACAACTCTTCTCATCCTGGATCATGGTGAAATGAAAGGATAGGATGCTGGGATGGAGACAAGAGTTTGGATTAAGGAACTATACCAAATAGAAAAAGGCATGGCATAGTGACTGAAAGAACGCTGGACTTCTAGACAGGAGACCAGGCTCTAAATATCTATTAGACCTTTGGACCTTTCCTAGATGTGAGGCTAGACAAATTACTTTGCCTCTCTGTGCCTCAGCTTCTCCACCTATAAAATGAGAATGCTATGTTCACTACACAGCTCATGGGAAAGCACTTTGTAAACCTCAAAGCCCTAACTTAAATGTCTGTTATTACTTAGGGGAGAGCCCTGCGGATTATGCTAATTGAAAGGGAACTGCTGTTCAATTAATGATGTGTGATGAGAGACTGAGGCCCAGTAGAGGCAGTGTCCAGGGAGAAGAAATTCTGACCGATAAAAGACTCTTCAGGCTGATATTTACATCATCAGATGCTGATGTGAACAATAATGCAACCGTATTACAAAGGACTTTTATAAATCCCACCTTCAATTTCACTGCGACTTTTCTGGGATGGTGAGTTGGGGTAAATAGGAACATCAGATGAGACAACAGGGACTCAGAGACAGTTGGAAGTGTTTCCAAGAACATGCTTCTAATAGCAGCTTTGAAAGCTGGTACTTGAAACTCCAGTGCTCAGCTGAGTCCTGGTCCCACCAGGCTACCAAGCCTGCCACAGTGAGATTCAGTATTTTTCAAAGAACTATTCACCAAGATAAGTCAGTTGAGCTCCCAGGACAGACACCTGGAGAATGAAGATGGTGGGCTCAGATGCAGTAGTACTCCCCTGGCCCTTGTAGCTTGCCTGAGGCCTGAAATGCCTGGAACTGAGAGAGTGGGGCCAGGGCTCTGGAACGCCAGGATTCCAACCTGAGACTGAGAGCCAGGAAATTTCATGATTGATTCCTGCCTGGGGGATTTCTGGAATGCAACAGGGCGGGGGAGAAGGCAAAGGGAGGGATGTGTGGCTGGCTTCTTTTCTGCTCCCAGAATTCTAGGTCAGAAGATGCCATGTAGTGATTCTCCCAGAGTTGGGAGAGAGGAGACTAAGAGACCCTTGTATGAAGAGACAGAGGGAGGTTGGAATGACAACCTTGCAGGATGGGAGGACTTGACATCTCCTGGCCAGTCAGAAAATATTCAAGCTAAAGGGCCTGGGGGAGACCAGAAATCTTAGGTGTCACTTAGGAATCTTGGGCGCGTAAATGAAATTTTTGGAAAGCCAAAAAGACACGTCAGGAGTGTTCTGCTCAATCCTATAGGGCTCAGGAGCAGATCAAAGGGAAACAGTCACCCAAAGACCTATTCATCAGCAAAAAAAGGAGGATGAGCAGGGCGGATTCAGTTAGGAGTTAGAACACTTGGGTTTGAATCCCAGTTGGGCTCTCACGACCACATTACCTTGGGCAAATTCTTTAACCTTTCTGAGCCTCAGTTTTCCCTCATGTCAAATGCAAAAAGTTAGATTAGTTGATCTAAGTTTCTTTCTAATCCAAAATCCTGGGACTCAATTAGAAGTCTTCAGGAAGAATGGAGATTAGAAGACATGGGAGGATATTGAATGAACAAAGACAACTTCACTGTGATGCAAGAAATAGGAAAAGAGCTATGGAAAGGAGACCAAGGCTGTTGACCAAGTCCAGAAAAAGGGATTGCCCTATTTGTAGCTTCAGATTCCTTAACAGAGAGGCAGACGCCAATTCCAAAAGACTAGACACAGAGGCTTCATCTCAAAACATCTGGGTATTTGCTTATGATCTGAAAATAACTTGATGTGGTTTTGAAAATCTGGTGCACCCAGAACAGATGTGGGCATGTTCAGACACTTCTGTTGGGAGAAGAGAAGATTCTCCTGTCTATTCCAAAACTGGAGAAGAGTTGGCTGGACTATGACAAAAAACTGGAGTCCATTTGGACCTTAGTATCCTAAATTAGAACTCCTTCCCTTCATGTCTCAAGAGCAAGTCAGTTGTTGGTCACTAGTTTTAGGTTAATGTGGTCAAAGAGGAGGAAGAGGAGAAGGGTAGGAGGAGTCAGTGAGTACCTGCTAGAAACAGTTATCTAACCACCATGACACTGAGATCATCCAGGAGATAGCATTCCCAGAGATTTGGAGAAGGCAAAAAGTAAGAGTTGAGGCAGGAAGATTTCACTGTGGTTGAAGTTAGAAGACCCTTAAATTCCAACTCAGCTGCTTGCTACCTGTGTTACTGGGAAGACATTCAACCTCTCTGTGCCTCAATTTCCTTTTACATAAAAATGAAAGGTTTGGGTTAGATGAGCTCTACAGTTCCTCCCACCAAAAAATCCTCATGCCCTGTAATACCATAGGAGAAAAACTGAAGCTTATTGAGTCTGCTTCTGGTGACAGGGTAGAAAGGGTCCATCTGTCTTAGAAGATTAGTTCAAGGGACATCCCTACCTCCCCAAACCCATTTCACCATATACCTTCAGACCATCAGGTCCAGCTGGGCCACTATCTCCCTCCAGCCCTGTTTCTCCCTGTGGAAATAAGAACAATAATAGGTTACATCTATAGGGTACTTATAATTATACACATTATCTCATTTTTTCTGAACAACTCTACGCAGTAGATACTGTAAGCACTGTTATCCCCATTTTACAGAAGAGCAAACTAAGGCTCTTGAGAGATGAAATGATTTGCCCATACAAGTGACAGATCTAGGCTTTGAATTCAGTCTTAGGGACTCCTAGTCTGCTGTTCAGGCCATTAACCCATGCCTAGAAATAGAAGAGACTATGTTAGGGAAAATACATCTTCTTGTATAAAGTCATCTCTATCTCTAGTTCTGCCCCAAGACATACTCCCCAAGCCAGGACCCTTTCTCCCTATTGCCACCCATGCTTCCTCAAAGACCAAAAGCTGGTGTATCAGCCACAGCTTTAAGCTCATTTACCTAGCCATTGGAGAATGACCCCAATATACCCTCCAGGAAGTTACTGGTAGAATGCAGAAACAGATTCCCCCATATAAAATCACACTCTTCCCAGGAATTCTGGGTAAATCATTTCCCCTCTGTGGGCTCTGGTTTCCACTTCTCTGAAATGAAACTGTTGGACTGGATGACCTTGAAGGGTCATCAACATCTCCTCCCCCTTTTTTTGGCAGAAGGGATGACAGGACCCATGAACTGGAATAGGGAACACTCAGTAAAGAAATGCCTTCTACTGATGCAGACTAACAGTTGCTTGGCAACTGAGAACTTTAGGGATTTATCGGGGACACTGAGAGATCACACATGGTCACAAAGCCTATATATGTCAGAGTCAATACTTGAGTCCAGGTCTTGCTGACTCCAAGGTTGGCTTTCAAAGCTGTGCTAGCAAAATATATGTCAAACACACTTTTAAGTTTAATCTTCATTATTAATATTTCCTCTATTATACTTTCTTAAGTCTAGGTAATCAGAAGAACAATAAATCATGACCTAATTTGTAGCATTTACTGATTTTTAACATGTAAATGCTTATATTGACAATTTAAATGAGATCTCAAAAGCCAGTATGAGCTGGTTCTAGCATGCACCTGAATCTCTGATCATCAACACGTCCTATCTACCTTTAAGGGTATGTGTCTTGTTATGCCTTTCCTCTATGTGACTATGTCTGGAGACACAGGTTCCAAAGCTACTAGTAAAAGAACTTGGCTTCTTCTCCACCTCTGGAATTCTCCCTCCCTCTTACCCTTTCTTCACCCTCTCCTTAATTTCTATGCTCAGAGTGAAAAATGAATCCATTAATAAGTACTTTGTTTCTTGAGTGGTCTTTTGAGAAGTTAAAAAAAAACCATAGAAGAAACACCCAACCATGCAAAGGCATTTAACATACTGTACTGTACAGTCATCCATCAGTCCCACTGAGCATGACTACTGTCTTTGTTCACTTGCTTAACTCAAACACACTCTCTTCTGCTTCTGTGCATGGGAATTCCTTTGTGAAAGTAAATGCCAGTGTACCCTAGACTGGGACTCAATCTTAATGATGTCTATGACTTTGACGGGGAGCATCACCACCTGCTGTGGCTACATTCATGGATCTTGGGCTTGAAGAGTTTGGGCTCCAAGTCAGGATAGATTAAAATCAGCCATGCTAAATTAGTTTGAGCTGGTAGCAGCCCAAGGATCAACAGGGAGTTGTAAGAGGCTTGGTCCTTGCTCTTTGAAGAATCAGATATTATTATGGAGCATAGAAAAAGGCAATGAAGAGAAAATTACAGCCCAGATCTTCCTTATGTAAAATCAGAGTGATTGTTTTTTTTTCTTGAAGAATTGGTAAGAAGAGGAATGATTTAGAAAAGAATCACAAATTCAGGGCTGACAATCACCTTAGAGATATTCTAGAGCAACAGTCTCTTTTAACTTTGGAGGACCTGGGTTCTAAAGCAGGTACAATCTCATTTCAGGTCACACAGTTGGATGGTAGAAGAGCTGATATGAAAACTAAGTCTTCTGATGACTAGTCCATTGACCTTTAGACTACACAATACTGTCTTGGGGATAAGAAGGATATTGGCTTCTACTTACCCGCTGACCAACCAGACCCTGCTCTCCAGGGATGCCCAAAGGTCCAAAATCGCCCTATGAAACCCAAACAGTCATGGAGATAAACTTCAAATTCCTATCATTTATGCCAACATTCCCTTCCCCCTGTCCCACTAGTCATAAGCCTCCCATATTATCCAGTAGTCAGATTAATATCCTTGCTCCCTTTTTTGTACCAATGAGGGACCTGGAGTCTAGGATATGCCTCTTTATCCATCATTTATTAAGTGCCTACTACATGTCATATGGATGCAGAAAAAAATGAAATCATTCCTTCCCTCAATGAACTTCCATTCAATTGGCACAGAAAATGTACTTACATTTACGTATTTATAAAATAAATACATGGTTACATTTTGGGGGAACCATTAGGATCTGGGGTAGATAAAGAAAGCTCTAATGAAGGTGGTGGTATTTGAACTGAAATTTGATGGAAAGTAGAGATTCTCCGAGGTGGTGATGAGGAAGAAATACAATCCAGGCATGAGAGACAGAGACTATATGAAGATGTGGAGGCAGGCAATGGAACGAAGGGCAAATGAATGTTTAAAGAGACAAAAAGTTTTTTCAGAATATGTACCAACTAAACAATCAACTCTGCACTGTGTCCCAAAGGACTCTAGCTATCTACTCTTTCATTGAGGGTTCTATAGACCAGTTGATCTTCCCAGGGCCTCTCTGGATAGACTATAAGCTCCCTGTGGGCCAATTCCAGAAAAGCAGTACAGGGAGTCTTCTGTCATCTCTGAGCAGAGTCAGGCCAGTGAAATGACAGATCCAACTCCAACTTTCTTGTGATTGGTGGTATTTGGCTATCGCTAAATATGCCTTTAAAAAAGTTCTTTGCAGAGGCAGAGTCAAGATGGTGGAGTGAGAGCAACTACTCACCTAAGCTCTTACACAAACTCCTTTAGATACCTCTAAAAAGAAAATCTGAACAAATTTTGGAGGGGCAGAATCCCATAGGAGACAGATTGTGGCAGATACACAGCCTAGGACAGACTGGAAGGTTGATGGGAAGGATCTGTTGTGCGGGGTTGGAGGAGCACACAGCGCACAGTGCATAGACTGTACCAGTGCATTCCCCACTGAGGCAGGTCCAAGCAGGAAATCCCAGGTGGTCTGAGGCAGCAGCTGCACTATGGAATCTTGGGCATATCAGTTCAGGAAGGGAATCCAGTGAAACCAAGTGAATGAGAGCCACAGAGTCCCAGGTATCTGCAGTGGCTACCCCTGAGACTATCAGCCCAAAGAGTAAACGTCTGTAAGTCACCTACTTGAACTACAGGAGCTGAGATGGTGGAGTGATTGGCAAATGCTCTCCCCCTCCCCTTGTTGAACTTGAAAGCACCATAAAATATTTCCCCAGAAATATCCTGGAACAGTGGGAGCAGCAGAAGGGGTAAACAGTCTCTTAGCCCATCAGGCTGGAAAGATTGCTAAGGAGGGTCACTCTCGCTGTGACTGAAAAGGATCAATGCAGACTCAGAGCTGTCTCAGACAGTCCCACCTCAACAAACTAGGAGAAGCTCCTGAGCCCTATGGGGGTGGGGTAAAGCCAGCAACTGCCAACACCAAGACCCCAAGTATGCCTCATCACCCCAGGAGAATCAAGAAGATATCAGCAAAGATGGGATCACCAATCACTGAGCTTGCCTAGGCTCTAGCTCAGCAGAGAAGACCTTCTGTGGCCAGACTGCCCCTCCCCCACACTTAATGAGGCAGCTCGAGGGTAACTGCAGGGAAATCCAAAAAGACTTCACCAGTCCTCTGCTTTCAACACCAGTCAGCTCAGTCCCAGGTAAGCTGCAGCATTTTAGCTTCTAGCTGAAAGAACCAGAGGCCACACCACACAAAGCCTCAAGTTTTAGGCACAAGAACTGTGGGACAGAGTCCCTTGTACCCTAGATGCAGAGATTTACTTTAAAAACCAGGAAAAGGGTGATTATCATGAGTAAGAAGCAAAACAGAAAAGAAAAGACCATAGAATCTTTCTATGGGGACAAGGACGAAAACATAAATACTAAAGAGGTCAGCATTGAGACCATACTCTCATCTGAAACTTCAGAAGGGAATATGAACTGGTTACAAGCCCAAAGAACATTCTTAGAAGAGCTGAAGAAAGATTTTAAAAGTCAAATTAGAGAAATAAAAGAAAAACTGGTCAATTATTTTAAAAATATGAAAAAATAAATCAGAAGAATTTAAAAGGAAAATTGGACAAATGGAAAAGGAAGCATAAAACCTAAGTGGGAAAACTGGGCAAATGGAACAGTACAGAAACCAACAGGAGAAAATAACTCTTTAAAAAGAACAATTGGACAGATGGAAAAGGAGATGCAAAAGTTAACTGAAGAAAATAATTTGATAAAAATATTAGAATCGGGCAAGTAAAAAAGTTCTTTGCAATTATTTTGGTTCATTGTTCTTCCCTTTTGTAAATCTTTTGGGAGAGGGGGGGCAGGAAAAGAAAAATGCTCCACTTGCCCATAGGTCTGGATTACTCAAACTGAGGACAGTTTTAAAGAGGAAAAAATGGCAGTGATCTGAACTAGGTGGTAGAGTTCTCATATGAATTTCCTAGTGTCAAATTTTATTTGTAAATAAAAGATATATATGTATATATGTTAAAATTTGTTTTCAATGAGCCACTGAACCACCTATTATCCTGCCATGAAGTGTAACTCAATGACTATGAACAGAGTAACTGATAGCACTGTTCCCAGACTTAGAGCTAGAAGGGATCACAGATGCTCTCAAGTCTAACCTCTCCATTTTACAGATGAAGAAACTAAGAGGTTAAGAGACTTGCCCAGGGTCACACAGATAAAATGTATATGGGAAAGGATTTGAACTCAAGTCTTCCATACTCCAAGCTCAGCACTCTCTCCACTGTGCCTCCAAGCTGGTTTTTCTTCTGCACATAATATTTTTATAAGACACTCAAAACTGTGTCAATTTACTCCCCTATGACTCCACTCCCCATCTTTGAACCTTTTCAAGTCAAACGTCTTCCTCTCTGGCCACCATTCTCTGCTATGTGATGTCTCCCCCATTAGAATGTGAGGAGTAGTCTTTGTATTTGTGCCCTGCAGCTTAGCATGATGCTCAGCACCTAATAGGTGCCCAATAATTGCTTTTTGTTCATTCATTCATTCACTCAACCATCATTTCATTTGTGGAACTTTGAGAAGACAAAATTGGATATAAGTTAAAGAATGAGGGCCTGAGAGAGAAAATAGTTGTGCAATGCTGCTGGTCAAGTGTATAGAGAATTTCCTCTCTTCTCTATCCATCCTCCAGGCTGCAATCCCTGATGATTCTCAGTGATGGAGTTAAGGCTCTTTGCTACCCATGGCCCTGGTATCTCTTTCCATGCAAGTAAAGCGAAATTTGAGGTAGAGTTGAGAAGAGAAATGGCCTTTCTCCAGCCTGGAAGGCTTTGGGTCCCATGCTTTATATCCTCAAAACTTCCTCTATTCTTGGGAGCCTGCAACAGCCTGATCTTCCTGTTTCCTCTGCCTTTACACTACAGGACTCAGAGCTAGAAGAGACCTCAGAGATCATTTAGTCCTTCATTTGGGGGGGGGGGAAACTGAGGCCCAGAGAGGGTAAGGGGCTTGCCTAAGATCACAGTATTCAAATTCAGGTTTTCAGACACTAAATGTGGTGTTCTTCCTATTAAGCCACACCTCTTTTTTTCCTTTCTCTCAGGTCCCACTACTCTCAGGTGTTCATAGCCTCTCCCGGGGTCTAGACTCCAACAATACCCTCACCCTGAGCCAACATTCCTTATCAACTTCACAGGGGCTGTGAGGCACAAGTTTCTTTCTCAATTCAGGGGCCTTTCCCCATCCCCTCCAGGTGAGAGGCCCTCAGTAGCCAAGTGGATCAATAGAGGTTTGTTCCCCAGGCAAGTAATTAGGGGCACAGGATAGAGCAGGAGGTAGGCGAGGGAAGTGGGTGGGTACAGAGTTGAGATTCAGATTAAGTATCAACATCAGAAGATAAAGTAGATTTAGAGATGTATCAGAAGGTCAGTCTGCCAGAACAAACATCAGAGAAGAGAGATATAGAAAAGTGTCTGAGAGCCTAGTTAGGACAAGCTGAATTATACAAAGTCCCCTCTGGTCCAGAGCTACTCAGTTGGCTCAGCACAATGCTTCCTGTTTTCACTAGGTTGCTAAAAAAAAAAAGATAGATATTTCTTTTCCTGGGGGTGGGGGGTGGGGCGGCAGTGGTGGCTGTTAGCATCAAAATCCCATCCAAAACCTGGGCACATTGGTTACTATAGGATTTAGAACAGGGAGGGACCTCAGACTATTTAAAGCATGAAAAGCTCTTGGAATAGATGTAACCCATCCTTTGAGCCCTGCCAAAAGGCCTGGACAGGGAGCCAGAGGTCCAGGGGCTGTCTGCTGGTGGACAGTTTTTTTGGACCCTCCCATGTCTCCTTCCCCCCACCCCTCTCCCCAGTATTCTCTAAGTTCCATGGAAGTTTTGGACATGATCTGGGGGCAGATTATCCAGAATGTTGCTGCCTCTGACTTAGCTAAGGTCAAGTCCCAAACCCCCTGGGAACTCAAGGAATGCTTGGGCAGAGGGTGGGGAGGGAAAATTTGGCTTTTGGTTAAGCCTTTTTTGGGGATAGGGTGGGGAGAGGAGCTCAAAAGATGGGTTTCAGTAGATTATTAGTATAGAGGAAATCAGAACTGGGAGGAATCTTAGAGACCACCAGGGTCAACCAGATCATTTTACAAATGAGGAAAATTGAAGCCCAGGCAGGTAAAGGGATTTGCCTGAAGTCACATAACTAGTAAGCAGCAGAGATGAGATCTGAATTTGGGTTCTGTGGGTCCTGGAAGCTTTAATAGGTTTGACCTATTCAAGTGAACTTAAGAAAAATTAAAATAAAAATGCAAGCGTTGGAACATGCCAAAATGGACTCCCATACATTCAAGGCTCAGAGGTGAATAGAAGGGCAGTGAAAGCTGGGGTTTCCAAATGGTGCCCCAACCAGGCTCTGGGTGTTTCCCCAAGGCTTCTCTCCTACATTCCAATTGCAACTGCCTGAGAAAGCTGAGTGGCCCCTGGAGATGATTTCCTTGTTTTCTCTCTGGGGTTCTCAAGATCCTATTACCCTACTCATGGATAGGGTAAAGTTGAGGAAAAGCCCAGTCTCTCCTGTGGGGCACCAGAGCAATCAACCCTGGAAGGCTGATCGAAGCCAATGACTCTTGGGAACTGTGGGGCCCTGTAGCACAGCCCAGATCCCTTTTCAAAAGGCATGTCCCAGGCATTACAGTCAGCCAGTGACAAACAAAGACTTCTGTTCTCCTGGTCTTGGGGTGGGGGTGGGGACAGGGCAGAGGAGATTGAACTATGGATTCCACTTACCTTCATCCCAGCTTCACCTGGAAGGCCAGGCTCTCCCAAAGCACCCGGGGGTCCCTGCAAGAAAGTTTTGTTGTAACTATGCCAGAGCTGACCACCAGCAGGGAGGGGTGAAGAGAGGAAGCCTGGCCCTCCACACTCCCTTGGGGAAATACTCCTGTTCACCTGCTTCATCTCAATAGACAGGGACAGAGGGGAGATCTCAGAAAAGACAAAGGAGGAAAGATGTTCCTGCAGAGACTGTGGTCTCCAAGAAGAATCACCAGAAAGTCAACTCTCTTGATCTGGGTTCTAGCCCTAGCTCTACCATCAACTCATTGTGTGGTCCTAGGCAGGGCCCTAACCTTTCTGAGCGTGTCTGGTAAAACTTACACTGGCTGTCTTTGGGGGTCTGAGGACATGGGATGGGAGGATAAAGGATCCTGTGAAGTTCTTGGAGCTCTTAGGAGGAAGGCAGCTATGTCTTCCCATGGCATGATCACTGCTGCCCAGGGTTATTAATAGAGGACCTCACCCAGACTATAGCCAAAGGGGACCAGCAAGCCAGCTGAAGCCACACTTTGGAAGGCAGGATAAATAAACCTTGAAGGCAAACTGAGGGAATGACTGACAGGCAGAAGGACAACAACACTTTTGTGCCCCTAAGCCTCAGCTCACCTAGCTGTGCCACTTCCTCTTTCTCTGAGACTCAGTTTTCTCATCTGGAAGATGGAGGTAATCACATGTTCACTACTTACTTTGAGGGTTGTTATGAGTACAGCATCCCCTTCGGGGCATGGGGCAAGTCTCTTGTAAAAACCTCTGGGTGCAGCAACAGAAATGAGACATGTTTGCTTTGTAACCAAGGAGCTATTCCCCCGGCCCCTTTCTCTTCAATCTAGCCCCTGGGCCTGGTTATTAGATCAGAGGAAGATCAGTCTCAACTATGAGGAGCTCCAAGGAGACAACACTTTGTAAGCACTGTGCTCTTCTCCACAGTAGGCATCAGGCTTCTTGACAGGGATCCCATGGAAGAAGATTGTTTTCAGCTGTATCAGAACCACAAAAGGAGTGGTAGTTCCTTATCTGAGAGAGCCCCAAGGCTCTTCTCTCTTCCTTCCTAGAGGTTGGAAGGCATGGGCTCAGTTATTGGGGGTGGGGAGTCATGGGGTCATACTCCCCACTGTGACAACACAAAAGGCCTTCTGGGCATCAGGACATGGGAAGGAGGACCCATGCCAGGCCATGTGTGATGAGAGTTTAAGATGAGTACGGCCCAGCGGAGCCCAGAAGCTGCTTGGAGGCAAGCTGGGAGCTGAGCTCCCCATTTGTGTGGTTTACCACATTAAGAGCCTTTTGGCAGGTCTGGGATGGAAAATCTTGTGATTCACCCAACTATGGGGAAGGGAGGGTTAGGAACCTCCTGATAGTTGAGCTTTAAGCTGAATGAGTACATCCATTCTCTTTGAGGCTGAGCAAAAAGATGACAGACAACCAACCCCAAGGGATGAGCGCTCTGTTTTGGGGACCTGGAGTGTGTTGGAAAGGACCCTAAGTTCTGTGAATCTCATATTTCCCTGTCTTATTGCCAGAGTTCTATATTGCAGTAAAGTTCCCATAAGTCAAATAAGGAGAGAAATGCCTCCTCCCATTTTTGGTGAAGGAAAGCGAGGCATTGAATAGTGAGAGGACCATAAGATCTTAAGTTAGAAGGGAACTTGGGGAGCCTTAGGCCAACATCTTTGTTTCACAGATGAAGAAACTAAGGCGCAGAAAGTTTGAGTGGCTTGTCCCAAATCACAGCCAGAATCTTAAGTCTCGTAACTCCTAGCTCATTGCACAAGGTTAGGCTGCCTAGTTAGGTAAAGTCAGGAAATAGATCTAGCAGTCCTTATCTCCTTCCCTGAACTCATCTTTTCTCTCATTTCCGGGTAATTGCTATTTTGACACCACAGTAGTGAGGCACTGAAGCAAAGCTGGTCTTCTATAGCTCTCCAGCTACTCTGGATTCTAGTCCTGACTCGCTAACTCACTGCGTATATTTGAGCAAGTCTCTTGAATTTTCTGTGTCCTTTCTGTAAAAAGGGGGTGGGGAGAATGGATCTAGTATATGGAAAAAAAGAAGCAGGATAGTTAGAGGTCACAAAACTCGTAGGTTACAGTGGGAGAAAGAAAATAGGATTTCCTTCAGTTCAGATGACTGACCTCTGACCTCACAGTAAGCCCTTTGGGGAATTCCCAAAGGCCTGGAGATGAGTAGTCATCCAGATTAACTTTACACAGAGGCAAAGCAGGCAGCTGCTAACTTGGTCTCATTTCAGAGGGCTGGCCCACATTGCACTGGGGAGGCCCAGAAAGCTCCTCCACCCTCATCTTCCTGAAATTTCAGTATGAGTAAGAGGCAATAAGGTATAACAGAAAAAACACAGAAGGCGAAAGTGGATTTGAAATGGAAAGGAGGCCTAGGTCAGGAACCTGACTCTGCCAGCTTCTAATGATGAGAATCTAGGCAGAATTCATTTTGTCTGATCCCCAGGTTCTTTATCTGCAAAAGTGATAATAAGGAAATAGTTCCTCTCCCCTTATACCTACCTCACAGCACTGCTGAACTTAACTAATGGATGTGAAAACATGAGTACACTGAAGGGATTTTCTTGCTTAGTCACTTCTCAGTTACATCTGACTCTTGGTGACCCCATCTGGGGTTTTCTTGGCAGAAGGTTTTGCCACTTCCTTCTCCAGTTCATTTTACAGATGAGGAAACTGAGGCAAACAAATGAGGAAACTGAACTTTCAAGGACTTGCCCAGGGTCACACAGTTAGTAAGTGTCTGAAGCCAGATATGAAACTCAGGAAGATGAGTCTTCCTGACTCCAGGTACTATGTCATCTACCTACCTCATGGAAAGGAATTCCTTTAGTTTCAAGTTTTGATCTCTGTTAGAACGCAAACATCTCTGGGAGAAAGAAGACTGATTTATCTGTTATCAGTCATTTGGACCTTATTAGCGAACAAGTTTATTAAATCCTTCTTTGATAATAAATTTTCATAAGGAGAGGAGGAAAAATCAGGAGGGTCTATAGGGGAGGCAGCATGAAGAAAATAGAGGTTGGGGGCAACTTCTCAATAATTCCAGAGTAATCCCTGCAGAAAATACTTCGCTGTCTTCTTGAAGAAGCCCAGAGACCCCCATGAGGAGGCTTTGGCTGGGAGCAAGGCACAGAAGATGACAGCAAGAAGGTCCATTTAAACACTTTACCTTTGGTCCAATCTCTCCCAATGGGCCAACCAATCCCTGTGGTCCTTGAGGGCCCTAGAAGAACAGATGGACAAAAATCTCTTTAAGATGCCACTTTTCTCCTATGGAAAGTTATCTTTCTAGCCAGCTGCAGTCAGAAGCTCCCAACCAGATCCCAGCCAAAGGCTAGGCTCCACCACTGGCCCAAAGAGCAGGCTCAGATTCTCTCAAGAGTCTTTGTTTCATTCTTCTTTCCACCATGGACCATGGCCAGCCTGTGCCCTCGCCTTGTGGAGCCCTGGTAAAGCCTCTGGTCTGCGCGGACCTGGCCCACAAGCAGCTTCCAAACCACCAGAGCCTGATCCCCGGCCTTCCTCCAACTCCTTTCTTCCAGACTCCCACTGGAGTCCTCTTTCCACCACAGAGCTCGGAGCTCAGGCCAGCCACACAAACAGATTTCTTTTTTTTCCCTCTGGACTAATCATTTGGGAAAACTAAGTGATCCAGACTGGCTCGATAAAAAGGATTAAATAAGAGAGGTGGAGGAGTTACTGAAGTGCTTCTAGGCCCAGGGCCTAATTTCCTTTGGGGCCTTCCCAGCTTCTTTGAGGCTGTGGTGTTCAGACCCTCTCTCCTGTTTCTCCTTCTTATCTCACTCTCCTCACCTGACTCCATATTATCTCTTAGAAAGCAAAGATTCCATCCTCTCTCGGGGGGTTTCCCAAAACAATCCCTGTCCCTCTCTGCAGACAACACTCCTGGTCATTCCTACAGTGTCCACACATTTCCTTTCCCCACAACCTTCGAGTATCATGCATGATACTGGCAGAACAGAAGTCACCCCCTTTCCCCATTGCCTGCCCTTCCCATCACTGCACTCTCCCTGGATCCTGGAGGCTCCTATGAGCTTGTAGAAGAGTGAAAAACAGGAAGGCAAGAGGAAGAGAATAGGGAGAGATAACTTACCGGTTCTCCTGGAATGCCCTTAGACCCTGGGGGGCCAGAAGGACCCGGGATTCCCTGCAGGGATCAGATCCTGGAATTATTTTTGCTCTAGTTACCACCACCTTTCTCCTGACTCCCGCCCACCACCTTGGTCTCAGTCACTCTGGAGGAAAGTGACAGAGACATGTCCTGGAACTGAATGAAGCCAAACTAAGCCTCGCCAGCAAATCTATCTTTGAAGTCATTCCCTCTGCTACATCCTCCCCTTGTCCACTTGCTTATATCATGGAAAAATAAAGAAAGCCACCAGTGTTTAACACTTACCGGGAAGCCACGAGGCCCCATCTCTCCTCTCTCGCCTTCCTGGCCCTATAAACATATTTGGGATAATTAGAGGCTGAGAATTAGGGTCCCAATTCCTCATGCTCCTGTGTCAGGGAAGTCCATCAAAGGCATGTCTGATAGTGAAGGGAGTGTGTGTGTCTGGGGGGCAAGGAAGGGGAGACTGGCAGGGGGCCAGTCTGGCACCGTGCCCTTGGCTCCGGGGAAATTGCTGACATACCTGCTGTCCATCCAGGCCCTGTTTGCCCTGTGTTCCTGGAGGGCCCTGAGGAGGAGAGCAAATAACAGAAAGGCGGGCTTTGGCATCCGAGGGGTAGGTTTATGTAGATAGTTTTAGAGGTCCGCGCTCTTTGGAGCCACTGGACCAGGCATAGCTGCCTGACTCAGAAGGCCTGGGGTCTGAGGTAGGGGAGAGGGTCATTATTCCTCATCCCTCTCCACGCCAAACTTCCTCAGGTATGTGGAGTGATTTTAGGAATTAGAGAATTTAGAGTTCAGCCCTTCCTCTTACAAAGGAGAAGCACTCCGGATCATGAGAAAAACACTGAGCTGCCCACGGATCATTTTGTGCCCTTGTCCTCCACATCCCCTCCCCAATCCTTGCAGCCAGCAAGGCCATGTGTGAGTATGTGAGACTCTAACCCAGGGGTAGGGAACCTGTGGCCTCAAGGCCACATGTGACCCTCTAGGTCCTTAAGTGCGGCCCTTTGACTGAATCCAAACTTCACAAAGCAAATTCCCTTAATAAAAGGATTTGTTCTGTAAAACTTGGACTTAGTCAAAAGGCCACACCTGAGGACCTAGAAGGCCACCTCTGGCCTTTAGGTGGCAGGTTCCCCACCCCTGACTCTCCAGAATGATCTTCTTGGAACTGCCAAGTCAATTTTAGGGCAGTCCTGTCTGTGGAAGAGGAGTAGAGGAAAGGGTGGATAGGATAACTTTTCTCAACTTCCTTTCCAATCCAAGAATCCTGAAAGGGCTTTGTGTATGTGTCCCTGGCTAGATCTGGAGTTCAGCTACTGCCCTGAACAGGAATACGGACTCTGCTTAGGGGGTGACCAGTGCAGAGGGATTTACCAGGACTCAGCCATTGGAAAATCACATCCCACTCCTCTGAATCCAGCCGGGAAGGAGGGATGGTCTATCTCTGGGTCGGGAAGCATGCACTTTGGGGAGGGCACATACCTTGACACCTTGTGACCCTGGCTCCCCTGCTGGTCCATCTGGTCCTCGAGGCCCCTGAAGAGAGGACGGTCAGAAAAGCAGTGCGAACAGTAGGGGTCTCCCTTGGGCCATATACAGGGGGAGGACCAGAACAGTGCTACCCGCCCCCAGCTTCCACCCCAACCCACAACCTGGCCCCTCCACTCCCTTCCAGCCCATACTTTCCCTACTCCCTCCAACTCCCACTCCATGGTTTTTCCCAGAACAAGCATGGGGCCAGCTCTCTGGCCTTCTCTGCAAAGACACAACAGTTCCCTCTTTCAGTGTACATTCTAGGGGGGAAATGATTTGTAATTATCTGGGTACATTCAGATATATACAGAGTAGATGCAGGACCATCTCAAAGGGAAAGGTATGGGCAGTTGTGGGGACCAGGAAAGGTCTTCTGAAGAAGATGGGTTTGGGGCTGAATCTTGAAAGCAGGGAAGCAAGGGGATGAAGTTCAGGGGGCAGAGCATTCCACGTATGGAGAGCAGCCAATGCAAAGGCAGAGAGGTTCCCAGGAGACGGGATGTCATGTTTGAAGAACTGAAAATTGGCCAGTGTAGCTACATGTTGAGTTTGTAGAGGGGAGTCAGGAATAAAAAGACTGGAAAAGAGGAAAGGGAAGTTGGGGCCAGCTTGGGAAGAACTTTAAATGACAAATAGATGATTTACAATTGCTCCTGGAGGTAACTGGGAGCTGCTGAAACTGCTTCAGGTTGTGTGTGTGTGTTGATATGGTCATACTTACACTTTAGGAAAATCAGCTTGGCATTTGCATAGAGGATTAACTGGGGAGGGGAGAGACTTGGGGCACAGAGAGACATTAGGAAACTATTGCAATAGTCTAGGCAAGAGGGGATGGAGGCCAAAATGGTGGTGGCAGCTGTAGAATCCTCCTCCCACCTATGCCTGACTTTGCTGATTGGTCTCAGCCTCTTTACTGCAGTCCCACTAAGCCCAATCCAGTTCCTGCTAGGGAAGTAATACTTTGCCTCACCTTTCATTCCCCTTGCCACTCTGGCTGAGGAACAGTGACTATCTGCCTAGGGCCCATAGCCCTCTTAAAAGCAGATGGTTGTAGAAGAGATACCAGATAGCACAAGAGGAACAGAAGCGCACATGTAACCTTTTGTGGTTAGGCGTAAAGAGATGGGAGGCCAGGCACAGGTTTATAACAACAACAAAAAAAAACCCCAAACAAACAGTAGAAACAGTAGAAAAAGCAGTAGAAAACAGTAGAAAAAGCAGGCTCTGTGGAGGCTCATGGGAGAGGTGATCTGTCTGGACACCTGACATGGGAGTCAGACACAGATGGGCAGAGCCAAGGTAGGGTAAAGGAGTGCAAAGACCACTGGATGGGGAGCAGGAGAAAACCTGGTTCTAATCCCAGCACTGTTAACGACTTGTACAACCCGGGTCAAATTACACGTGGTCCCAATCTGTCTAAGGAAGGGGTTGTTTTCGATAATCTCTAATATTCCTTCCTGCTCTGAATTCCATGATCTTATGACTTCTCCAGCTGCCTAAAGATATGGTGAAAATATCTTGGGATTAAGGCAATAACATAGGCTAGCTGGGAATCAGGCCACTAGGTAAATCATCAAAAGATGGGTAACTGATGGTTTATTCATTGGAGTTTGGGGGAACACAGGGAGGGAGAAATGGGAAATGGATAGAAACTCCAATCCAATCACTGCACTGATCCTAGAACAAAACACATTTCACTGAAGGCCTTGGGAAGTGGAGCTAGGCAATGGAGAATGTCCCCAACCCCCCAAAACGAAATGAAGAGTTGATCTGCATGGGGCCTCCATCTGGTCATGCTGACATCAGAAATGAATGGGAAAGAGGCCAACATAGAAGCAACAGAACCAGGAGACAATCTCCCGCTGGAGCTACCGAAAGAACCAATGGATGGAGGGTGGGGGAGGTCTGAGGGGCGGATGCTCTTGGGAACCCCTCCCTGCAGAAACCAAGAGTGAAGAGCCTGGGAGTAGGCTGAAAGATCCAAGCTGTCAGTTCTGAAGATAAGAACGGTGAGAGGAGGCAGGAGGGCTAGAGGGGGATCCTTTGGTCCATCTCCACCTCCCCATTCTCTGGACCAACTCTTTGACTTGTAAGTCAAAACAGCTGCAGCCACATGCTTCCCATCCCAGAGAGAACAACAAACATTTGGGGGAAGAAAAGTGGGGGTGGGGGAATGTCCCTTGGGAGCAAATAGAAAAGAAGGGATTGATTGACACTGAGCCCAATGGAGAAAAATCTGAGTTTATCAGAGGCGCAGTGATAGACTTCCTTTAACTCTTGGCTGGGATCCCAGAATACACTCTTCAGGGAAAGAAGGACTTGGCTCTGCTGTAGTGATTAGTCTCTCCTATTTGCTCTAGTGTCCCCTAGGAAACTGAGGACTGGCTCTCTGGATGATGAAAGAAGAAAGGTTGTTCTTCCAAATATTTTTCTTTTTGCTGAGGGTACCACAATTCCTTCAGTCACCCTGTTTCTCTATCTTTGACTCTTCACTCTCCTCCCCACTACCCTCATATCTAATCAAGTGCCAAGTCTTATCAGCTGTGCCTTTGACCTCTCTCAAATATATCTCCTTTTCTCCATTCCTCTAATCACACCCTAGGTCAGGCCTTCATCTCTCTTCTATTGCAATTACCTCCTACCTGGTACCCCTGCCTTCAACATCTCTCCCCTTTCCCATCCATATTTCTTCACCTAATAGCTAAGTTGATGCTCCTTTTTTTTTAGGTTATCATTTGGTTTATTTTATTTTTTAAGATTTAAATTTATTTATTTATTTTTAGTTTTCAACATTCATTTCCACAAGATTTTGAGTTCCAATTTTCTCCCCATTAGTTTATGCTCTCTGACCATGTCACTTTCCTGCTCAAAAAGCTGCAGTCACAACTTTCTACTACTTCCAGGATTAACTTCTAGAATCAAAAACAATCTCCTCAATTTGACATTTGAAGCCTTTCAGACCTTTCCAGGCTGCCCACACCTCACTCCCCCTCATGCCCTCAATGCTCCTGTCAAATTTTCCGACTTGTGGTTCCCCATCTAAAATATTCCATCTTCCTTCTCTGTGCCTCTGTACAAGCATTTCCCTGTATCCAGAATACTCCCCCTCCTCACCTCTTAGAACCCCTCGCTCCTCTCAAGACAGTTCAATTGCTGCCCCCTTCAAGAGGCGCTGTGGGAGGCAACATGGCAGTGGAAAGAGTGTTGGAATTAGAATCTTGGGACCAGAGTTCAACAGTCATCTTTGCAACTTACAACCTCTATGGCCTTTGACAAATCACTTCTCTCACCATTTTCTCACCTGTAAAATGAGAGGATTATACCAGATGACCTCCAAAGTTCCTTCCTGCTTTAGATCTACCATTCTACAATCTATGATGGCATGAAGAAGCCCTTCCTTATTTTCCTAGTTATTAGTCTCCCACCAAAAAAAACCCTGAAAATCATCACATATTGATTAGGTATAGATCTTGTATTTACATATCTGGGACTCTGTAGTTTCTCTCAGCCTCCCACAGAAGAAAGTAAGCTCCTTGAAGGCACGGACCAGCTCATTTTTTGTATTTGCCTCTCTTGTGCCTCATCGAGTGTAGGCTCTTAATAGATGCTGCCTGACCGATTGCCACTCACTCGAGAAGGAGGGTAGTGACCCAGAATGCTGTGGGATAAATGACCTCTCCCAGGGTCTCCACATTTGACCTAGTGACCCAGTAATCTGCTGAGTCTGACTTGAGGAAGGCATCTCCATTGGCTGGTGGCCTTCTCAGGCTTCCACGTATGGGGATAAAGGACTCTTTCTAGGAATAAGGCAATAGATGTGGAGTTAAACAGTTTTCTAAAAGCTATATGAAGGTCAGAGGTAATTGGAGACTCTTTTCGGGTCCCCCCTCTCATCGGCACATGATCCTCAGAACTGTGGCCAAGGGTTTCATTCTGAAGAATCTTCTAAAATATAACTGACCCCAACTGGAGGTGAGGGTAATGGGGCTGCTGAAAAGGCTAATGGAACATGAGACTTCATCCTAATCATAATGGCTATTATTCACATAGCTCCCCCTACAATTACTATCTCATCTGATCCTCACAACAACCCTGCGAGGTAGGTACTATTATCATTTGCAGTTTACATCTGAGGAAACTGAGGCAAGCAGAAATTAAGTGACTTGCTCAAGGTCTCACATAGAGCCAGTATCTGAGGCCAAATTTGAACTCCATCTTCCTGACTACAGGTTCAGCACTCTATCCACCATGCCACACAGATAGCTGCCCAATGTGCTAGAAGAGAAGCATAGGAGAGTGACGGTCCTTTATGTACGCTGTGCTGGTCACATCACATCTGGGATGTTACATTCAACACCCCCATGCCTCAGCAACACATTATATGTAAGACACTTAGCAACTGGAATCTCTCACAAAAAGCATACTTGGAACCACATGCATGAGGAACAGTTATAGATTTAAAGCTGTCAGGGTTCTGAGAGGTCATCAAGTACAACTCCCTCATTTTACAGATGAGGAAACAGAGGCCTACAGAGGTTAAGTGGCTCACCTAGGATCAAACAGCTAGTGTATGGCTGAGGTAGAATGTGAATTCAGGTCTTCTTGATTCTGAGATGGGTGGGGGGCTGAGAATATGATCACTGCATACAAATATTTTAGGGGGATGTCCTCTGGAAGAGGAATGAGGCTTATTCCACTTATTCTGTCTTATTCCAGAAGATGAAATTGGAAACAATGGATAAAAGTCATAGAAAGGTAGTTTTTTCACTCAATATAGGGAAAAGGTTTCTAGACTTTTGGAAATAGAATAGACTGCCTTGTAAAGCATCAAGTTTCCATCAGTGGAGATGCATGAGCAAAGACCAGATGACCACCTGCCAGGGATGGGGTGGGAGACACATATTCTTCAGATGAGAGTTGGACTAGGCAGTCTCTAAGGGCTTTCCCAACTTGAAGACTTTGATATGACACTCCAGGGTCTTGGGTCCAAGACTGAAAAATCCAGAAGCCCCTATTGCAAGAGGAAGGGCAGAAGGCCCCCACCCACCCAGGACTCTGTGCAGGCTGACCTGACTAAGGTCTCCCTTCCTTCCTGGTTCTCCTGCTGAGTTCCTCTACATGAAAAACAGCATGGCATTTGTATTTCTAGTGGCTCTCTGTGGGCTAAGGATACTGGGGATGGGGACTGGGAGGGAGCTGGCAAATGGAGCTTGTCCTTCAAGGAGCTGCCAGAAAAGACAAGAAAGCTCCTGTTACCAAGCCTGATCTTTTCCCTAACCTGATGAAAGGATGCTGTCTAGCCAACATCAGCTGTTTTAAAGCTTCCTGGTAGAAGTTGGAGATGATGCTGGTTGGAGAATTATGAAGTTTGACAGGAATAAATGTAGGGTCCTGAACTTAAAACAAAATCAACTTTTCAGCACTGTTAGTCATCTAATATGTACTATACAGTTCAGTACTTAATTACATTCAACCTAGTAGAAGGTCTGCTAATTGCTTTGCATGTATTGGTCTGACTTGCCCAATAAGACTACAACCCCCTGAAGGCAGGGGCTTCATCTTACTCTTCTATATCTTCACAATGTCAAGCTGGGCCCAGAGGAGACACTTAGGGAATACAGACTAGAGAAAAGGAGTCTTAAGGGTGGGAAAAAGAAGCAAACATTTGAGGAATTATGTACTAAAATAATTAATATTGTCTGCTTAGCCCCAGAGGGACTACTGAGGGAAAGCTGCAGAAAGGAACACATGTTCAACATAAGGAAAAACTCCCTAACAATTAGAGCTTTCTAATTCCTAACCATTAGAACTATCTTGGAATGGAGTAGGTTCCCCATCACTGAAAGTATTCAACCACAGGCTGAATAATCACTTGTCAAGGAATCCAGGACAGGTATGGGTTGGCCTAGGTGGCCTGATGCATTTAAATTACAGCTTTGACAATTCCTATGGGTATTATCATAGATACCCCATTTCCTTTTTCTTTCAGTTTCCTCATCTGTGGGATGAAAGGGCTAGATGGGATCCTCTCTGAGATTCTTTCCAGATCAAAATCTTATGACCCTAGTTAGGCCCCAGTCCTAGAATCCGGTCAAACACTGGATCACGAAAAATCTGAATGAAGGACCAGGTTTTTAAATGTACCTGATACCAGCAAAGTGTGACTGAAAGACACTTTCTTTGAAAAATTCATCTTCATCAGTAGAAGAAAGACCCAGTCTCAGACAGGAATGATGTGACAGAAAGAATGCTTGAGTAGGATTCAGGAAACTGGAGGTCCAGCTCCACTCCTAACTAGCCATGTGGCCTTGGGCACATCCCTTTCCTTCTCTGGGTCTCAGTTTCTTCATCTAGGGAATAAAAAGGTTGAATTAAATGTTCTCGGTGGTCCTTTCTGGCACTAACATTATCTGTTCCTTGTGAAGGAAACATCAATAACTTCCTTAGGTAAAAACTATGGAAGATGTGTCCTACACTGTCACGATAATGAAAATGTTAGCACTTACAGCTTTAAGCATTTTGTATGTTATCTCATTTGATCCCCACAACAACCCCTAAAGTAAATGCTATTATTATCTCCATTTTACAGATTGGGGAAATGGAGGATTACGTGGCTTGCCCAGGGTCACACTATAGGCAAGTATCTGAGGTGGGATTTGAAGCCAGGTCTTGGCTACAAGCCCAGTGCCCTATCCATTATACTGGGGAGTTTGTAGTCTAGAGTACCCTCATCCATCTCAATCCACTATGCCAAATAGCTGATTTGCCATGGTGCCCCATTAGAAAGGGTCCTGAGCTGGACAAACCATCAGTTTGACCCAGAAGGGTACAGCTGACATTCCTATAGACTCCTGCCAGAGGTTGACACCATACTGCCAAAGAACTCAGATCTCTGAGCCAAGAGTGCAAGAACAAAACTCGCCCTTCCCTGTCTGGTCAAAAGCAACAAGGGAGTCAGACAAAGGAGGAGGTACGGGGCCAGGCAGTCCGTGGGCAAGTCAAAGCTAGGGACGAATTATAGCAGGGAGATAGCCTGACTATTGGTCTCAAGGCAGGCTGGCCAAAGAGCTGGATCCATCATGCTCCTTTGGTGATATACCCATCCACCACAAAGTCATAAAGCACTAGGATGTGATCTCACCAGGAAAGGAGGGGTAGGAGCTGTCCTCCTTTAGCAGGGGGAAAGCTGAGTTTCAGAGTGGTCTGGTAAATGGCCCAGTTGCATAGCTCATGAAGGCTTAGAAGTTAAATTTATGATTTTTTTTTTGAGTCCTTCCTAGAATGAAGGGAGGATTAAGTTAAAGATCTTATAGCCTCATTGGACCAGTCAGACTGTCTAAACCAGGGCTTCTCAACCTTGGGTCCATGGACCCCCCAGTGGGCCCATGAATAGATTTCAGGGGTTCCATGAACTTAGATAGAAAACAATTACATCTCTATTTTCATTAACCTCTAACTGAAATTTAGCATTTCCTTTAATTATTTAAAAACATTATTCTGAGAAAGGGCGCATAGGCTTAAACAGACTGCCAAAGACTGCCATGACACACAAAGGGTTAAGAGCCTCTGGTCTAAACATTCCTGAGATATTGACTTGGAGATCATTTTCCAAGACAGGTGGTTCTCTGCCCAGGGAGTGGATGACTGGATAGCCAAGGAAAATGCCTTCTTCTCTAGCTCAATATCCCTTTAAGATCCTAAGGACCATGCATGAATACAGTAATTGAATTTTCTTCCATAGGACTGAGAAAGTTATTGATGGAACCATGCCTATGATTATAGGGAGGTGAGAAAGAAGTCTAGGACCCTAACTGAGTTTTGGTTTTAGTTGGGAGGGTAAGGAAAAGGAGTGATTTTAGATATTTTTAATGGGTATTTTTACCTACAAATGGTAGAGGGTTGGCCCCCTCCTAATTAGCAGGGACTAAGGATTCTCTTCTGCCCCTTCTAGGAGAACTCTCATCCAACATCTCTTAAAGTTGAGAAGAGCCAAGATTTATAGTATAAACAAGTCTGAGAGTTAACAGAGGGCCAACCATGGGGTCCTTACCACTCTCTGGATTCTATGAGCCCATGTCCTTCTCTGAAGGCAGTGATTCTGCCCTCTCATAAGATGACCAGAGAGAAGATTTGAGAAGAGGCAAACCAATGAGTTCCCATCCCACTCTGAGACCTTAGACAGGAGGTAGAGTCTAAAAAAAATGGAAAATCAGAGCAACACTCCCAGGCCCCATGCTTTGAAAAGAAAGTGAGAAAAAGGATTTGGCCCCTTCAGCGGATGTGAAAAAGAAGTGAAGTTGATGTGTGGGAGACAGCTTGCAGGGGTCCATGCTAAATCTCAGTTCTGTTCCTTCTTCCTCCAAGGCATCTCTGAAGTTCATTTTAACCAGATTTCACCTGGATCCACATGTTTAGGGGCATTGGGGCAGGAGTGGGCAGATAAAGTATGATCTCTGAGCTACAAGCCTCTCTAGGGATGGCCCTGGATGTGGGGTCAGGCAAAGAAGCATAAACATATCCCAAAACAAGAGGCTTGAACCAAAATGTGACTGGCTGCTAATTTAAATTTTCAACTACACATTCCCTCTGCTACCCCCATTCCCAAACTAATACAGCGCAGACTTCATCAGCCCTCCAGGTTGTGGAGACTGGTTACAATCAAAGCCACATGACAATGCTTTCATATATGCCCCCCCCCCCAAGTGAGATGTTTTTCATTAAGTCCTGGAAGATGGGCCTGGGAGTCTGGCTTGCCTGGAATGAACACTCTCCATCTCATGAATGTTTCCATCCCAGACCTGATTAAGATGGTACTGGAAACCCACTGTGAATGACAACTTGGTCCAATTACCTCTCAGGGTCTTAGACCGTTCATCCTCCACCCCTGGTGTCTCTAAACTCAATGTGAACCCGGGAGTTCTCAAGGCTGGGGCTGGGGAGCTGGAGGGACCCCAAAGATCTGTCTGCACTGTGAGGAGGTTCAGGCTTTTACAGATGAGGAAAGTAAGGCTCAGTACGTAGTAGAGCAAAGATTCTAACCTACACCCTCTGACTCCAAATCCAGATGTTTTTTCCTTACTGGTTGAGAGAACTCCATTCCTCACACACTCCCCATTCCATAAATTGACTAACTCTCCTCAGCTCCAATTTTTCCTTTGGAAGGGCAACCACAGTACACAAATCCAAAGGCCTGTGCCACCCACATTATTGAGGTTTGCCTCCCGGCCTGGCAGAGCTAGAAGGAAACTGGAAGGTTGCCTAGTCTAGACCCATTTTACAGTAGAGAAAATTAAGGCACAGAGAATGTGGCAAACAACTTGTCCATGGTCTTGCAATGAGTATGTGGAAGAACTGGGGTTAGAACTCAGGACTGCTAACTCTTCATCTAGCACTATTACCACTTTCTACAGGAAGCGGGGTAAGGTCAGTAAATTATGTGGTTATTTCTACATTCTACATATGGGGACATAGGACTTAAAGACTTAAAAGACTGGAGCCAAAACCCTCTGAGCATCTTGCTGGTACAATACACAGCTCCAGTAAGGCCTGACTCTGCAGGTTCCGGATGCCTCCTAAAATACTCAGCTTGGGGGACTTTGATGTGGTTGGGGGCCTGGATTTCCTCAAGTAGAAGATGCATTTTTATACTCAGTGTTGGGAAAAGAGTAGAGGGAGCTTGCTAAAGGGGCTGGGACCAAGGGAGCATCTGTAGAGGAAATGCTGGCCAAAGCTACAGAATCAAGCTTTCAAATGAATGTATGTCTCTCTAGGAAAGGGAAGAAAGGGGTAACAGAAGCAGTTGTCAGAAGGGCTGGAGAAACAAGTCTTAGGTCCCCAGCCTCGGATGCTGCAAATATCTGGACTAGCTGAGAATTCTCGGCACATACTGAGGGATGGGAGGGAAGCATCAGGCTCATGTAGGGGCTTCCTCAACACAAGGACCGAAACCCCTACAGAGCCCTGTGACACTAAGTATAGTTAGGAGCTCGTGCCTGGGTCTGAGGAATGTCTCCTAATCTCCCTGAAGCCCAACAGGCTTATCAGACCATCTGGTTTTGGAAAAAGCCAAATCCACTTAAAATCCATCTGAAGGGAAAAGGGCATTGGAAAAAGAAAAAAAAATTCCTAACCCTCCTATCACCCATCACAGGGTTTTGAAAAGAGGCCTTTTTACGGGAAAGCTTAAACGGCTATGTTTAATACTGCCGATTTCAGTATTTGCTGGGCCATACCCTGATATCTCATCTCCCTTACTTTCCCTACACCAGGGTGATACTGTTGAATGGGGACGTGAGAATGCAAAGGATAGCAGACAGAAGCCAAAGAGTACATCTGTACACAGCTGGCTCGACAGTCTAGTCTTCCAAAGTATAGAGGGAAAAGAAGAATGGGCATTTCTGAGCTCAGTACCACACACAGACCCAGGTTTGGCCTCTGCATCTGGCCACATAGGCAAAGATGTTTACTGGGCCAAAGGGCATGCTGACCCCCTTCCCTCCCATGCATGGCAGTGGGGGAGGGCAGGGCAGGGCAGATGGAGTGATCCTCAAAGGAATGTAAAAGGAGTTTTCTAGAAAGCTCAGATGAGGAGAAATCACTTTGCAAACATCCTGGAGATTGTCAGGATTGGTACCTACTGTCTGCCTTCTTCTTTCCTTTCCTCATGACCCCACCCATTTAACACAGTCTCCCTGGGCCTTCTAACCCGGGAGATGATCCAGCCCCTAGAGACCTCTGAGAGAGCTTACCCGACGTCCTTTTGCTCCTCGTATCCCCTGTGGCCCACGAGTTCCAGGAGGTCCCTGCAGTGAGAAAACGATGAAGTCAGAAAAGTGGAGGTGGAAGGATACTGGGGACCAGGACTATGTCTCCCAGAGAAAGAGAAGTAGTGCTGAAAGCTGTAGAGGGCTGGATACCTCATTTGGACTTTTGCTAGATCTGAAATTTCATTGGTATAGTAAACTTCCACTGAGGAAACCAGTTCTGCAGCTTGGAGTCTTAGGGATCGCTTGAGGCAAGAGGTCAAGTGACTTGCCCAGGGTCAGTATGTATCAGAGGTGAGAGCTGACCAAATGACCTCTTTGTTTCCATGCAGGCTCTCTAACCACTACACAACACAGTTAAGTGGATGCCAATAAACTTGTATTCTCTGGCAGGCCCTCAAAATCCTGAAAAAATGAGCACATGGGCCCAGTGATGACATGTGCCTGTCCCCTCTAACTGACCATCAGATTCAGAATATCCTTTGGAAACAGCAACTCATTAAACTATCTGCTTTGTAGAGGTAGGTAAGGATTTTCCCAATAACTTTCAGCTTTAAGGAATCAGAGGTATAGGGTGAATTAATACGTCAGGTGTTTGTGGCAGGACCAGTGGCACTCGTCCCCAAAAGGCTGGGTGTAACCATCAACCTGCTGCTAACTACTGGTCGGTTTGAGTCAGGTAAGTCAGTCAGCAGAGAGTGGGGTCAGGCTGAGCCATTTTTGGAAGTTTGTTAACACGTGACAATATCACTCAATTGACTACTTCCCTCCCTTTTTTCTCATTCAATAATCAATCACTTGGGGATATATGGTGACCCTGGGTACCATTTACTACACACTCTCTAGAATGGTGGAGAGGTATTGGACCTGCAGTCAGTGAGACCTGGGTTCAAATGCCTCCTCAGTCACTTACCGTGACTGTGACCTCGGGCTAGTTGATGAATGCATGTTGTGGGTCTCAGTTTCCTCATATGTAAATGAGGGAGTTGACTTTGATGGGTTCTCAAGTCCCTTCCAATTCCAAATCTATGACTTTTTAAAAAATCCTTTATCTCATTTGTTCCTTACAATGAAGTAGGCCCAGTAGAGATTATTTCCTCTTTACAGACTGAGAGAAAGAAAGTGACTTGCTCAAGACCATCCCCTAAAATTAGTGGCTGAGCCAGGAGCCGACTCCAGACCTACCTCTTACCTTGTCTTTTGGAATTTCCCAGTTCCAAACTGGACATGTATTGTGGTTAGTAGATAGCCCCATAAAAATGGCAGATACTTGTCCAGTCTCCTTGTCTCTGGTATCCAGGAATCAGATCTGTTGATTCTTTGGACCAAACTAGTTTCCTTACCCTAGATCTTCTCCAGACAAGGAAGCTAACAGAACAGGACTTGCCCTGTGTTCTCACCCCACCCCCGCCCGCCCCTCCTTGACCCCGTCAGCAGCCTGGTGTCTGCCTCGTGTTGGGCAGCACGGCCTTCTCCCTCGGCTCTGGGAGCACTGAGAAAGGAGTGGAGATGGGAGCAGCAGATGGAGTTCATTTTTCCACACACCAGAGAGGGGCTGTGGCTTCCCTGCTGGCAGCTGGAGAGAGACTCTCTATGCTCATAAAATGAACACACCCGGTCTGGGAATCAGAGAGATGGGAGTGCAGGGGAATCTTCCCAAGCCTCTGAAAGGGTTCCGCTACTCACACTTCCACTCAGGTCTTACAGTAGTCACACAGTCACACAGATGGGGCTCCAGGTCTGGAGGAAATGAAGCGGTGGGCACTCTTGCTTCCTCTCTTTTCTCTTCCTCCCCTTCTTCTTTTCTATCCTTTCATCCAATAATCAATTGCTTGGGGAAATCAAGTCAGAGGAGAAAGGTCCCTTTGGAGAGTTAATTTTACATCCTGATTTCAAACATGATGAAATTCAGGCTCAGAAAAGGGGACTGGCCTAAGGTCACACTGTTTGTTAGTTTTGTATAATCATACACACACACACACACACGCACACGCATGCACACATGACAGTTTGGTTCAATGTAAAGATATAACCCTAAGTTTACCTCTGACTATAACCCTAAACCCAAACTCATTTATGATCTGAAGTCAGAGTACATTAGAACCCTGTTTCAACTACAGGGGCTATTGCATGTATGACACTGAACAAATCACTACCTCCCTGGGACTCAGTTTCCTCATCTGCAATAAGGAGAGGTTAGACCAGAGAGCTTCTGAAGTTCATTTCAAATCTAGATCTATGATCCTATATTATTGAATACATGCCCTCAGCCCCCAAAACTGTCATTACCTGGGTGCTCTGAGGGGCAAGTGGTTGGCAGGAAGCTGTGCCACCTTACCCTGAGCCCTGGGGTCCAGCTCTCAGACAAAGTTCAAAATGAAATCAATCAATGATGACGGCAACAGAAAGGAAGGTGTGACTTGTTCTCTCCCCTTTCTGAGCCTCCTCCTCAGATTGAGCCAGAGGTTCCCTTCCCAGTTCCTAGTATTATTACAGCTCAGGTTAGAGCCTCCTCAAAGGCACACAGGCTAGGATTTGGCTACAGCATCCACATAACTTAGAAGAATGAGCCACAGCTGGACTTAATAAGACTGCAGATTTCACATGCAAGAGAGCAGTTCATTTCCACGTGGTGATCTCCCAGACCCTCAGGTCCCATATCCCTGAGGTCTCATTCTTGAGGTCCAGGCATGAAACCTCCTTAAGCGGAGTGCTTCAAAATTCATTCACCCATTATTTTGTGGGGCCTTAACTTTCCAGTCTCTCTGATGCCCAATACATAGCTGGAAAGACTGAGGATTAGAAGGGTTAAGTGGAGGAGGGGGAGCCAAGATGGTAGAATAGGGACCCAACTGGGCTCGCCCAACATTCCCCTCCTAACAACTTTAAATTAACACCTCAAATAAAATTCTGGAGCAGTAGAGCCAACAAAAGATCAGAGGGAGACATTTTTCCAGCCTAAGACAACTTAGGAGGTCTACAGGAGAGGTCTGTAACACGGGTGGGCTCAGTCCTGGAGCACAGTAGAATACCAACTTTGGAGGAGGTCATGACAGCAGCACCAGCAGCAGCTTTGGGAGCTCCCAGTCCAGAGATGGTAAGGGGGTGGGAATAACTGGTCAGAAAGAGATTAGAAGGGACCCTTTGTTGGCACTGGGTATAGCTGCACTGATTAGTAATTTTATTGCCATATTTAGTTCTGGATTGCAGTTCCATAGTGGAGAGGAGAACTTGTGATTAGTCACAAGAAAGTAGCAATGCTGGTTACAGTTCCAGGGCCAGGAGGAGCAGTGGTAATTATAGCTGCAGAGGAGTAAGAGACTTTCCCAGGTAAAAACTGGGCAGAAGACCAGGAGAGCAGTCACCACATCTCTCAGGATAACATCAACTTGGAAGCACTGAAAATCTGCAGACACCCAGAATTAGCTCTGAAAACAGTAGCACCAAAAAAGATTGAAGCTCCGGACAAAGTCTTCCTAACCCATTCCCACCCCCTGAGGTGAGCAGAGCCTAGCTTTAACATAAAGTTCCAAGTGAAGAAATAAGCTGGGTAGATGAACAAATAGAAAAAAAATTGACCTCAATCATAAAAAGCTACTATGGTGACAGGAAATGCCATGACATAAATTTAGAAGACAGCAATGTGAAAACAGCTATAAGCAAAGCCAAAGACAATTGCTAATTGGACCCAAGGTCAGCAAGAATTCCTAGAAGAATTAAAAAATGAGATGAGTGGTAGAGGAAAAATTGGGGAAAGAAATAAAGGTGATACAAGAAAATTAATTAACAGTCTGGTAAAAAGAGATACAAAAAATACTAAAGAAAATAATCACCTTAAAAAACAAAATTGATTTAGTAATAAAAGAAGTACAAAAATTCACTGAAGAAAAGAATTCCTTAAAGAGCAGAACTGGGCAGCTGAAAGCTAATGACACCATGAGATTGCAAAAAATAATAAAACAAAGTCAAAAGAATTTTTAAAAATAGAAGAAAATGTGAATGATATATCTCATTGGAAAAACAACTGATAAAGAAAGTAGATTAAGAGAAGATGATTTGGGAATTATTGTACTACCTGAAAGCCATGATCAAAAAAAGGACCAAGATATTATATATCAAGAAATTAAAAGCCCTGATATCTTCCAGAGAGTAAAATAGAATTTGAAAGAATCCACCAATCACCTCCTGAAAGAGATCCCAAAATGAAAACTGCCAGGGATATTGTAACCAAATTCAAGAGCTCCCAGGTCAAAGAGAAAATGCTTCAAGCTGCCAGAAAGAAATAATTCCAATCTTGTGGCACCACAGTCAGGATAACACAAGATTTAGAAGCTTACATATTAAAGAATAGAAGATTTGGAATAGAATATTCCAGAAAACAAAGGAGCTAGGATTACAACCAAAAATCACCTACTCAGCAAAAGTGAGTATCATTCTTCATGGGGAAAATGGTTATTTAATGAAATGAAATGAAAATAGATGACTTCCAAGCATTCCTGCAGAAAAGGCCAGAGCTGAATAGAAAATTTGACTTTCAAATACAAGACTGAAGAAAAACATAAAAAGGTATACAGGAAAGGGTAATCACAAGGACCCAATGGAGTTAAATTGCTTACATTCCTATATGGGAAGAGGATACAGGTAACTCCTAAGAACGTCACCATTATTAGGGCAGTTACAAGGAGTCTGTACAGTCAGAAGGCACTGGTGTGAATCAATTATGTTGGGATGACCTCAAAAAAGAATGTAGGGGACAGAAAGAGGAATGCACTGGGAGAAGGGGAAAGAGAGAAGTAGAATGGAGCAAATTTTCTCACATAAAGGAGGTGCACAAGGAAGAGCTTTTATAGTGGAGGGGAAATGAGAGGGAGGGGTTGACAGGCAGTGCCTGAACCTCTCTCTTATCAGAATTGGTTCAAAAAAGGAAGAATATATATACACATTCAGTTGGGTATAGAAATCTATCTTACCCAATATGGAGATATGGGGGGAATGGTAAAGGGGAGGGCAGATGGGGGAGGCAATGGTCAAAAGCAAAACAGACTTCTGAGAAGGGACGAGAGGTGGGGTGGGGAAATAGGATGGAGGAAAATGCACAGTTAGTGATAACTGAATGTGAATGGAATAAGTTAGCCCATAGAATGGATGTGAACAGCAGAATGGATTGGAAACCAGAATTCAACAATTTGTTGTATACAAGAGACACATTTGGAACAGAAAGACACACAAAGTTGAAATGAAGGGCTGGAGCAGTCTATATTATGCTTCAATTGAAGTGAAGAGGGCAGAGGTAGCGGTAATGATCTCAGACAAAGCAAAAGCAAAAGTAGACTTAATTGAAAGAGATAATTAGGGAAAATACATTTTGCTAAAAAGTATCACATACAATGAAGTAATATCAAAAAATTACAGCAACTTTCTCTGATAAAGAGAAATATATTCTCAAATATATAGGGAATTGAGTAAAATTCATAAAAATAAGAATCATTCCCCAATTGATAAATAGTCAAAGGAGATGGACAGACAATTTTCAGATGAAGTAATCAAAGCTATATTAGGAATATGAAAAAAATGCTCTAAATCACTACTGATTAGAGAAAGACAAATTAAAACAACTCTGAGGCACCACTTCAGACCTATCAAAAATGACAAATGCTGGAGGAGATGAGGGAAAATAGGTACATTAATGAACTTTGGTGGAGTAGTGAACTGGTCCAACCATTCTGAAGAACAATCCAGAACCCAAAGGGCTATAAAATTGTGCATACTCTTTGGTCCAACAAACCACTAATAGGTCTGTACCCCAAAGAAATCAAAGAAAAAGGACCTAATTGTACAAAAATATTTATAGTAGCTCTTTTTGTGGTGGCAAAGAATTGCAAATTTAGGGGGTGCCCATCAATTGGTGAATCATTGAATAAGTTGTGACATCTGATTATAATGGATTACTATTGTGCTATAATAAACTATGAGAGGGGTAATTTCAGAAAAAAACATGGCAAGACCTATATGAACTGATGCTAAGTGAAGTGAGAAGAACCAGGAAATCATTGTACATGGTAAAAACAGTAATGTAATGATGGTCAACTGTGAAAGTCTTGGCTACTCTGATCTGTCACCTCAGACAGCTCCAAAGGGCTTACGATGAAAAACTGCTATCCACCCACAGAGAGAAAATTGATAAACTCTGAATGAAAATTGAAGAATACTTTTTTCACTTTTTTTCAATATGGCTAATATGGATATGTTTTGCATGATTTCACATGTATAATTGATACCATATTGTTTGCATTTTTGTGGGTGGGGGGAGGGGTGAGAGGGAGGGAGAGACTCTGGAACTCCAAATTTAAAAAGAAAATAATGTTAAAAATAAATAACTAATAAATATATTTTTAAAAATAAAAGTACAAAAGAGTTTTTTTTTCAAAGAATGGTTAAGAGCCTTGTCCCGGGAGTTGGAATGGGACCCAGGAATCCACCCTGAGACAGCATCCCCAGCTGCCAAGGTGACCCTTCCCTCTGACTGAATTCCTCAAGCTGGCCCTATTCCCAGTCAACTTGCTGAGATAGAAGGTTGGACTAGCTTGATTTGTAGTGTCAGGACTGACTTGGCTTCCTGAGTTCCTGGACCAGGTGTGGATTCTGGTTCACATGCAGCTTTCCTCCAGCCTGTCCCTGCCCTTACACTTTGGCAATTGGACAGCACTCTCTTGATAAGTAGGTGCAAAGACCCAGACAATCAATGGAGCTTAATACCAGCCCTCCTCTCTGACCCTCTGCCTGCATTCCAAATTCTCAAATGGTGGGCCAGTGTCTTGTGTCTTATGGTTTATAACTCTAAACTATTCTGTTGGACATTCTAGGCTAATCTGCAGTCATTCAGGCTTATCAATCAATCAACTAACAAGCATTTACTAAGTGCTATGTGCCAGATGCACATAAACAAAAGTACTACAGTCCCTGCCCTCAAGGAGGTTACATTCTACTGACAACTCTACGGATTCTATTGAATCCTCCAGGAGGAACTTTATATTCCTTGGTTCATTTTAGTTTCTCTTGCTTAAAACTACCTCCTTTCTCCCCTCTGAATTCTGAGAAATCAGAATTCTCTGAGTCCCATCTATCTATCAAAGCCCAGCTCATCTCCCTCCTCTGGTACCACAGAAAGAGATTTGGACCTGGAATCATAGCATCATGTTTAAATCTCAGCTCTCTTACTCATGGCTTAAATGTTCCCAGGCAAATTACTTCACCTTTGTAGGCCATAGTCTTCTCATTTATAAAATAAAGAGGTTATACTAACACATGTGGTGAACTGGAGTTAGCTCATATGGGCTTATGAGACCTGGTTACTAAATTTTCAGCATGAGAATTTACACCTGGTAAATCAGCAAGTGCTCCAAATAAGGGTTTGAGGTATTGTTCAGCAGATTATCCAGATTTAAGGAAGTGCAGGAAAAAATTTTAATAATGCAGATTAAATTTAGAAGTGTGTCGTGCACATATTCTTCCCCCTCCCCCAATCAATGAGGTAAATGGTTAACCATTTACCAGCACACTCCTGTAACCTGTTTTGTGTCATCAATCCCTATGGCAATCTGGTTAAGCCTATAGCCCCCTTCTTCCTCAGGATAATGTTTTACATGCATAACATAAAATACATGGGATTACAAAACATTCCAATTCTATTGAAACATAATTATCAAAATATTTTTAAAAAAACAAGTTCACCAACCCCAGGTTAAGGATCCCTGGACTGGATGATCTCTCTTTTCCAGTTCTAAATGCTCTGACCTTTCGTGATTTAATTAATTTCCTTCTCTGAATTCAGAATCTGAACCAAACAATTTTTCCTCATGATTCCATAGTATTAGTACCGTCTCCCCACTGGATGGGAAGTTCCTTGAGGGCAGGGACCATGTCTCCTTCTTTGTGTCTTCACGCATTTAGGGCAGGAACAGATACACAACGAGTACCTAATGAAATGCTTCTTCATTGAAACGGATCAGCTGCATCACCTTGAAGGGTGAAGGCAACAAGAGAGTCGAGCTGTAGCCAAGGTCTGACTATGGGAAAGGTATGACCAGTGTTGGGAGGAGGAGGGACATATATGGCCAAGATGAAGAGCAAGGCATCCAGCCAGCTCTGTGGGTGCCTATGGGGAGGCTGGAAACAGTGTCTTCTCCTTGCCACTTGGCACAGGCAGCTCAGCCCTACTGGCAGAAACCCTAAAGCCCCTTTGTGCTGGGGGCTCCAAAAGCCCCATTTTGGCCCCAGCCTGTGCTGACTGACCTAGGCACATGACTGGTTCCCTGAGGCAGAAACAGAATGCTTTTCATGCTGCCTGCTTGAAAAGTGATTTGGCTGGCAGGACAGCAGCAGCCTGATTGCCTCTTCAGCCCTTCCACCCCAAAGATGGCATACAGTAGGGTAGATGTTCCCTGAAAGGGGATAGTGGAACTTGTGGCCTGAGATACAGACTAAGCTAAGGATCCTGGGTTCCTTTAACCACTTGAAAAGAACACTCAACATCCAGAATGAAATCTTCAGTTCAAATCTTCCTCTGATACTAGTTATATGAGAATGTGGTCATTTTACCTTCCATGAGCCTCAGTTTTCTCTTATGAAAAATGGGGCTAAAAAAGGTCATGTGACCTACTGCACAGGGTGAGGAAAGCACTCTGTAACCCTTACAATGCTGTAGAAATGTGACCTATTATCATGTGAAAGGCACTTACCCTCTGGCTCCCTCAGAATCACCCCTAGGAGGGAATGGGTTATGTCAAAAGGGTGCGTGTCATCTTGCTGTCTATAGTGGAAACCCCAGTTCTCTGGAATATCTTTCTTCCCCTGGAAGGCAGGAAAAAATTTTCCAGGGAGGAAGCAAAGGTAGGGAGAGTGTGAGTCCCACAGTAGACCAGTGGTAGTACAAGGATTTGAACTTGCTTCCCATTTTTGAACCAGCATTCTATGGCTGGACCATACTGCCTCTCTGTTCTCTCTCTACCCTATAACTGAGTCTCTTATTTATTTCTGGCTTATTTCCATGGCAACTACTACTATAACAATTATTATTAATCAATTCCTGCAGAATAGGGAAAAGTTTTTATCTGATTTGTTGGCTGGGACTGGCCCCTTCTCATCCAACAGGAGAGATTCCCCCTTGAAGATACACATAAATCAAGGACAGGGTATTCCTTCTGCCTGGAAAGAGATAATTGATAGAATATGTGTGGAACTGTCAGCAGATGGCAGTGACAAGATGCTTGTTTTTCATTAAGCAATTCTCGAGCAATGGGAGTCCAGTTAGCTAGATTTGGCCTCCTGATTCCCAGCTCAAATCAACATCTGGTCCTGGGATCCCTGGGGTCCCTTGGCAAAGATCAATGCAAGCATATAGAGAAGAATTACCAGTCTGGATCATGGAATTTGCAAGGGGGAGGCTCTCTCCTCGTCAGCATCATCTCCATGACCACCATGCTTACTTACATCATGTTTTCCAGTTTATAAAGTACTTTGCTCAGAGCAATCTCATGAGTTAGGTAGGAGGCTACTGAACCAGACTAGATAAGTGGTAATAATGTCATGAATCAGAGTGTTAGTGACAGAAATGAATGACATGGGACAGAGACTGTGAGGAAAAATTGAAGAGATTGATTAATTATGGAACTCAAGAGAAGGAACACTAAAAAATGACCATGAAATGACTCCCAGATCTATATCTTCAGCCCCACATTCTCCCTTGATTTCCAGTCCCACATCTCCAGCTGCTTACTGGACACTTTCACCTGAATGTGCTTCTAATGTTTCAAATTCCACAAGTCCAAAACAAAACCTGTCTTTTTTCCTCCTAAATCTGTGTTTCATATGGGAAGACAGGCATACTCATATACTATAGGTGGACCTATGAATTGGTTCAAGACAGAGGTGGGAACCTGTGGCCTCAAGGCCACATGTAACCCCCTAGGTCCCCAAGTGCAGCCCTTTGACTGGATTAAGGGTCACACTTGAGGACCTAGAAGGCCACATGTGGCCTCTAGGTGGAAGATTTCCAAGCAGTCTGAAAAGCAATTTAGAGTTATGCTTAAAAAGTAAAATGTCCATACCCTTTGACCCAGAGATCTCACTGCTAAGTATATACCCCGAGTTCAAAGACAGAAAGATGACAAAATATTCATAGTAGGACTTCTTATGATAGCAAAGAACTAGAAACAAAGTTGGTGACCATTGTTTAGAAAAGGGTATATGTACAAACTCCAACACTCGAATGTCATGGGATATGAGTTCTGTAAGAGATAAATACAAAGAATAAAGCACAATAAGCGAAGGAAAGATGTGAAACAACGCAGAGAAAAGCAGGAAAATTACACACAGTGATGACAATGGAAATGGAAAGAACAACAAACTGAACACTTTGTAATTAATAATAGCTAAGTTTGGCCCTAGGAGAGAGGTGAAAATGGACTTTCTTTGAAGCGGAAATGTATTACATACACTGTCAGACTTAATTGGTTTTGCTGAACTGTCTTCTTTTCCATTTAAAGTTTTGCTACGAGGAATGGCTTACTAGGGAGGAAAGGGAAGGGGCCAATGAAATGAAAATGAAAATAATGTAATGTTAAAATGAAAGATATTCATAAAAGTAAAATTATATATACCCATACATATACATCCGTATATGTATAAATACATACACACACAATCTGCATCTCCATCCAATTCCCTGTCACTGCTGTGAATGATGGAAGATGTTTCTCTAACCAGTTCTGTGAGTCTTCACCCTTCCCTTCCCTATTTTAAAAATTCATTTCAAATCTTCAGTACCATATAGTACTTTAGTACCATATAGAGTCTGGCCTTTCAAGGTCTCCCATAATCCGGACCAAACCTATCCATCCAACTTTATCCCTTAAGTCAACTCCTTCACTGTACAGATTAGGAAGCTGAGGCATAGGGAAATAAAGTGGCAGACATCAGAGAATATGAGATGTGACCTCAGGCCCTCTGACTGGAGAGCCAGTGTTCCCAAGTGAGTCCTTGCTTAGGGATTACTCTCGGGATAATTACTTACTGGGGGCCCAGGGTCTCCAGGATCTCCGACTCCACCTGCCGTCCCAGGATGACCCTAGAAAGAGGGGTGGGGGGGAATAATTGTGATGAGCTTGTAGAAATAAAACTTTTTACTTTAAGCCCTACCCTACCTATAGCTAAGGTAGCATCAAGGTCATGGACCAAGAGGCCAGATCCTTGGGAACCCTAAGTACTCTCCTCCTTAATGATGGGAAGGATGAATGGAAGGATCTTGGAGCATCCAGTTGAGGTATGAGGAGAAGAAGGCAAAGAGAAGGAAATGTGAAAGGAGAACTACCATGCCAGAGACAATTGATGAAACAACAAGCTTTTATTCAGCAATGATTTTGTAGGTGGAAATATCAGACTGGAACTCAAGGAAGCCAAAAACAAAAACGAAGCAGTCCTGGACCTCAAGGAGCTTACATACTATTGGATGAGATAATCTGTGATATATAGGCAAACAAAAACTATTCACAAAATCAGTATGAGGTAAATTTGGAAGGTGAGAGCATTAGCAGCTGGGAAAAGGGTCAAGGTTTGAGCAGAAATCTGCAGGAAACCAAGGGGTAGAAGTGAGGTGAGAAAGAATACCAAACATGGACCACTGATGGAGTGAGAACCATAGGAAGGCCAGCTTTGCCGGAGCTGAGAATATAGGAATGAATAATGAATAATAAGGTTAGAAAACTGAGTCAGGGCTAGGTCATGAAGGGCTTTAAAAGCTAAACAGAGGAACTTCTATTTGCTATAAGTAGCAATAGGGAGCCACTGGGGTTCATAGAGAAGGGGAATGGCATGATCAGACCTGCACTATAGGAAAAGAGAGAGTGGAGATAGAGTGAGGGAATTCAGACTTACTCCTTACCATCGACCCCTTGGCTCCAGGAGCACCTGGTGGTCCCATTGCACCTCGGCCACCCTTTGGTAAAGGAGAAACACCAATGAGTGCATAGGAATTAAATGATCAATAAGCATTTATTAAGCACCTCTTATGTACCAGGCATTCTGTGAGGCTGGGAAGGGAAATGGGCTTTGCCCTCCTTTGGTATTTCCTACAAATATCTCCCTATACATGATCTAATCACAAAATACATGCAAGGGTGATTTTAAGGGGAGGGGAAGGCAGGCGAGGGGTTAGAAAGTGACACTTCAGTTGAATCTTAAAGGACACAAGGTATTCTCAGAATTCATCTCAAATACTTAAAAATTGTGTAATCCTGGGCAGTCACTTAACCTCTCTCAGCCTCAGTTTCCTCATCTGTAAAATGAGGATACTAATAGCACCTACCTCACAGAGTTGATATGAGAATCAAGTGTAATAAGTGTTTAAAGTGTTATATAAATGTTAGTTATCATTGCTATCATTAGGATATAGAGGGAGGCTTGTTAGGGGAACTGCCATATTTCTGAATGTCTGCTGTCCTGGGGTTTAACTGCTCCTGTCTATTCAGACATCACCTAGTTGTGTCTGGCATCAGCCATCAGCCACGGATGTATCTATTCCCAATTGAGATATTGGGATGAGATTAGTGGAATCAAGTTCCCATTGATGGCATGGAACAATCTTCTTTCTTCCTGCCCACTGCCACGTCACCATCTCCCTCTTTTATATAACATTTCACTTTGTCTAGGAGTCCTTGCACAACACAATTCACCAATCCCAATCTATCCACACAACCTCTGATGCCTTCCCTCCCCTTTATCATTCAACATGCCTGGATAAAGATTGCATCCAAGGCCCTTCACAATCTAAATCCAATCTCTATATACCCTGTGCTCCAACCAGCAGGAAACAGCTGTGGGCTAGAGGGAAGACACTTAATATGTATTCCAAAGGCCTGACTTGGAATGCTGGCTCTCTAAGGTGCTTGCTGGGGTACTCCAGGCTGGGAATTTCACCTCATCTGTAGAATGGGGATGATAATTTTTGAACTATTAATAGCATAAGGTTGTTGTGAAGAGCAAATGAAATTGTATGAATACATTCAGCCCTTCAGCTCCCTCATTATGATTAATCATTTTTTCCTGAAAATGCTGTCTCATGCCTTATTCAAGCTATTCCCTTTGCCTGGAATGTTTCCTCTTTCATTTCCTGTTAAACTCCTACTCAGCCTTCCGATACCAGCCCTTCCATGGGTCTTCCTTGATTATTTCAGCCAGCAGAATCTCTCCTCTGCAGAATTCTCAAAGCACTGTTTGTGGCCCTCCTTACTGCGATCTACTTTCTGTTGTTATCTGTGCAGCCTTAGACGACAAGTTCTCTGAGAGTTCCCCCAAAGCTTACTCTGGTACCATCCTTAGGGGGCTCCAAAGTGTTTGCTGAATGACATGCAAACACAGACAGGGCCAGAATCTCCAGGTGGCCAGCCCTCTGAAATCACCTCCCACACACAAGTGAGAATTTTCTTTCGGCAGAGATGGTTCTGATTAAGGAACTGCTAATTATATTGTTCCTTTTGATTTATTTGGTACCATTTGGTTCTGGTTTGAGTTTGGCTTGGGCTAGGTTGGACCTACAGATGCCGATGTGTCAACAGAAAGCATTTCCTTCCCTTCCCACCCTTCCCATCCATTCACTCCTTCACAAACACACCCCAACTCCCTGGTTGCCTGAACAAGAACTGGATTCTGAGGAGCTGATCAATGGATCAGGTGCTCAACAAATGGGCAGTTACACTGAACATTTATTTTGGACTGAGCCTTGTGCAGGGTGGGATGTTGGTGTGTAAGTTGTGGACTCTGCCCACAAGGGGCATTCACAGACTGACCTTATTTTCAATAAGTTCATTACAATCTTAGCATTCACTCGGGGTCCAAGATTTTGTCCCTGGGTTTGGATGGTCATCTCTGACATTAGGGGTACCTCTCTGGAAGTGGCCCTGCCCCACAGAGAAGCATGCTGAATCCACAGAGAAGATAGAACTACTCAAGAACGAAGCTCCGTGCTTAGCAGATACTGCCCTGGCTGTTGTGATCTCTGGAGAACCACGCTGCGTCTATACTGTATCTACATAAGATATACCTTATGTGTATTGGGTTGGGGGGTGGGAGTGACAATCTGTAATGTCATTTAACCTGTTTGCTTTAGTCTCTTCATCGGTAAAATAGGGTTAATAATAGCACCTCCCTCCCAAGATTACTGAGAGCCTCAAATGAGCTATAATAATTGTAAACTATTTTGTAGTAAGTGCTGCATAAATTATTATTACAGTGTATTACATTCCCAAATAGATTTCTGGTGGGCTAAAGTGAAATACAATTCTCTCTTCTTGAGGGATCAGGAAATGAAAAGGGCCATCTCTTTTAGCTTTATACTCAATAAAATATTTTCAGAGAGAAAGCAAATCCACTCGACATATGGATCACACCCCAAATCCATCACCTAAAGCACTACTATGTAGTCAAATGGATGGACACATCTAAAGAGTCCAGACTGAGGCCCATGTGGCTGTGCCACGCTGGTCCTATTAACCAGCCCTCAGAGTTCTGGATAGCCCTGAGAAATCAGAGTGGGCAGGTAAGAAAAAGTAAAGAGAGACCTGATATATGGAAGGGAAGCCAAGTGGTCCTGAAGAGAGGGATAGTTAAGCACCAAAGGGAATGGAAGCCAGGAAACAAATGCAAGGCGGCCATGGAGAACAGCAGACAATGATCCTTTGACAGTTCACTCCCTAGCCCCCAAATGCCAAGTTGCAACTTCTGGCAACAGAGCTTGTTCAGGTCCTTGGACAAGGAACAACAGAGCTAAGAGTAAACTGAGACAGGGTTTTAAATTCCTAAAACAGCAGCTTCCATCCTTCCCCCACCCCCAAAATGTGCAGGGCTCCTTTATTTATTTTTAAAAATACAACCTACCTTCTCTCCGATGATTCCTGGCTCTCCAACTAGACCGATAAATCCCATCAGGCCCTATGAGAAACATTTTTTTAAAGAAGGAAATAAAGTGAATTTGGGGATGTATTGGGCTGTTTAAAAAATGGTGCTGTGTTTTGTTTTGTTTTTTTTCTTTTCCCTTAGTTGAATTCTCCGAGTGTCTCTAGTTTACTGAACGGTAATTATTGGCGGGCAGTGGGACTTCTGGAGAGAGGAGGGTTTGTCCCACTCTAGCCTCCCTCGCTCCAGCTGGTTCAACTTTCTGAGCCAACTGGAGGATGGAATGCCAGGGTTTCTGTGAGCTGCACACCCTCTGCCTACCCCAGGGATGGGTTTTGGCGAGTGGCCAGGGCAGCAGAGTCCTCTAACACAGAGGTGTCAAACACAGCAACCTGAGGGACCCAACACTCCTGAATGCTTCCCAGACCACATAAAAATATAATTAGAAAATATTTCACAAAATGAATAAAAATGCAATGGAACATAGATAACACTAATACATGGTTTTCTAAGGGATCCTTATATAGGGTTTATTGGCCTCCTTTTCTAGTTGAGTATGATACTGCTGATCTAATACAATTCAGAGGAGAAGGGGGAAAGATAGCCTAGAAGCAATGAGAAGAAGCTGTCCCATTAGGACTTTGTTCCCATTTCTGTGTCCCCTTGTTGCTACTAAGTGGGAAATCAAGAAATCCTGCACCTGGATAAAGAAATTGAATGTACACAGGCCAAGCCAAGAAAACTGACCAAAATCTGGAAATCTGAGAACTGTTACTATCTTTGCAAACCTTTCTTCTTCTCATTATTGAAAGGGAACACATAATAATTGTTGGTGTTCCTTTAAATTTTAACTGTCATGGTAAAATTACTCTGTGTTCTGAGAATGCCTGCCCTATGGGCAGGAATTCAAAGTTTATTCCCATTTTAGGGGGGAAAAGGATGGGACAGAAAGCCTGTGGCCCAGAGAGTGTAAGGGACTTGAAAAAGAGTCATACAGACAGCACTTAGAAGCTCGGGTGTCTGATTCCCTTTCTAGCAGATCCTTTGCTTTCTCCTTTGAAGGAGACTGCAAGATGAGGTTTGATGGAATTTTGCAAAGATGGCTTTAGGGGTAGAGAGAATGGGATGGGGTAGAGGGAGAAGACAATTCAGTTTTCAGTGAATGACTTCTTTTGCAGAATGAATTTTAAAACATGCTAAGAGCTGCTTCTTAATCTGCCAAATTTTTGGCAGGAAGTGAGTGATACTAATTTGTGCCCATTTGGAAAAAGAAGTCACCTGCTCTGATACATTGTACTATTGTATGGTTATCAATGGATTAATTAATAACCAATCATTCGATTAACTCTTCATGATCCAAAGGGAAATTTTAAGAGGGCATAAAATTGTTGCCAGATACAGAAAGAACATTCGACATTCAACGGATGTTTGTAAAGCATAGAGGACCGCGCTGGGCACCGGGCATGTGTGGGGGTGGAGGAGGGAGACAAAGTTTTGAAAAGAATCTGTATTTCTCCACCTTTTCTCTCCTAGAAATGCAAATTCTTTCACATTAAATTAATTTAGTTGAATTCAACACACATTTATGAAATGCCTACTACGTGCAAATGTAGTACTAGTCCTGGTTTATTCACTGAATTAGATAGCACTTGCTATAACAGCATGAGATGAATCAGCAACCCCACCTTCAGTGCTAGTGTGCTCCAGGCTGGGCCACACTTATTTCCTTCTATTTGGAACAGAGGTTTTCTAAAACTCCTCCCCACTTTAGAAGGCCCAGGACAATTCAGACATCCTCCTTTACCTACTGCCACTTTCTAGGAAGCTAATCATCCCCTCTCAACGGCTAGAAACAGAAGAACAGTACTGCTATGGAGGAACCAAAACAAAGGCCTTCATGGTTAGATTTTATTTGGTGACACTGGTACACGGGGCAGCTAGTGGCACTAGGTAGAGCACTAGGTCTGCCATCAGTAAGATCTGAGTTCAAATCCATCCTCAGATACTTTCTAGCTGTGTGATCCTGGGCAAGTCATTTAACCTCGTTTTGTCTCAGTTTCCTCATCTATAAAATGAGCTGGAGAAGGAAACAGCAAACCACTTGGATAGCTTTGCTAAGAAAACAACAAATGGGGTGACAAAGAGTCAAACACCACTAAATAACAACAATTAGAACACTATTCATTTATGCCAGAAACAAGTGCAGAGACATCTTCATTTGTAAGTAACACAAGAGAACATAGAGAAGTTGCGTGGTGTAGTGGATATGGACTTGGAATGAGGAAGATACTAACTTTGTGATCTTGGACGTGCATGTGAGCTCTACCACTTACTGGTGGTCTGACTTGTCCTCTCACGAATGAGGAAATTAACTAGATATCTTCTGAGGTCTCTTCTCACTCAAATATCCTGCAAATATATGATGTTCCCTCTGACTTACCCATACTATTATTAAACTTATACCACCAAGCAGATCAAAGAAGGAGAGAAAGGACACATATGCACAAGCACAAATTGCAGCTTTTTGTAGTGACAAAAAACTGCTGATTAAGATGGTATCCCATAAAGTGGGGAATGAATGGCTGAACAAATAATGGTATGAGAATAGAATGGAATGCTCTAAGATAGGAAGAAAAAAAGACAGTTTTAGGCAAACCTGGAAAGACTTGTTATGAACTAATATAAAATGGGGCAGAACCTGGAGAACAATTTCTATATTAACAAAAAAATTATTTAAAAACCCCCACTTGTTTAAAAGACTTAAGAATTCTGATGAACACTATGGCCTTTCTTTTGAAAGTCTGATTTCTGTGGATGCTCTAAGACACAGAATGGGGATGTTTGCAAGAAAAAGGCACATGGTCCTGGAGCTTGAGACATAATATGGAAAAGGGGAATATGCTGTTGCTCCCCAAAGAATATTTCTCCTTGCCTGCTCCCCTGATTCTGAAAGATCTGAATAGCCCAGAGGCCTCTGCTCTACACTCATGGGATTTCTAGGGTAGAGATGGTTGTTTTCTCTATTCTTTTTCCCAATCACATTTTAGAAACAAGTTTTCTGACTGTCTCCTTCCATTCACTTCTGCCAGTGACTCCTTGGGACCCCAGAGTCAAAGGGTTTAACCATATATAGGACCCTTCCTTCAAAAGGGGACAGATGGTCACTCTGCACGGGGCCCCATCCCAAGAATGCCAATGGAAGTACATCAAGGAAGCTCTGTGCTAAGGGGCCACTCCCTGCCAGGTTGGCTGAGGAAAAGCAGAAATTTCATAGCTACTTTATATTTATGGGTTACTGGGTACTGGATCCCAGACAGGTCATAAACCTCTAACAAGAATTCAAACAGAATTCTAATGAATAGCTTTCATACAGTTAGGGCCTCCTGGGGCCAGCCTAGTGGCATGCATACTGCTAAATACACAGCCCCAGAAAACACCTGGAAGACTAGGACAGAAATCTCCTAGCTGAGGCTGCCATGATTGTGGATTCTCCATGTTCTTTCTAAGAACCTGGTTTTGATGACCCTGTCAGCTTCTCCCGCTTAGGGCCCAAGCAGAAGAGGAGCAATTCCCTTTTGGGTCCTAACATTTGACCTTGATAATAATTAATAATTAACAGCAATTCTCTAAGACTGTAAGTTGAAAAGAAGGTGTCAGGTCTGCATTTGGTAGCAAAAGCTCCATATTTGAGGTCTCTACACTGTTTATATTATAGGTTCATTTAAAAAAATATACTAGCTTACATTCATCGGAATCTTAAAAGCTTGTAAAGCACCGTATGTGTGTCTCATTAATTCTCTAGGCAGGTGTTACAAGTATTATTTCCCATTTTACAGATGAGAAAACCAAGGCTTGGAAATAGAAAGTGGTTTGCCCAAAGTCTCTTAAGTAGTAAATGGTAGGTCTGGAACATGAACCCAGGTATCCTAATTCCTAATCCAGGTCTCTTTCTATCCATTACATCAGGCTACCTCTATGCCAAGTATCTCCAGATGAAGGCAGAAGATCATGGAGGAAAGAGACAGCAACCTGAACACTTCCTCATGCCATGGGATGTATCACATTCCCCCACAGATCTACACTATCCCAAGTATAGTGTAGGTACTGTGAAGCCCTTGGTCCACTGCCTACAGGACACACACTCTTAGTTTTGCTAATAGTAGATGGGTTGGTTGTAAATCTTGGCCTTAAGTACTGGGAATGTAGTAGGTAGAGGGAAAATAAAATTGACCTGAAAGGCAAGAAGCCTGGACTTGGACCTTGGATCTATTACTTATCAATATTAACTCATTTAGATATAGCATTGACAGGTTGATAAAGTGCTTTCCCCACCATATCCCTGTAAAGTGGATGGTGTAGCCCCACTTTACAGAAGAGGAAACTGAAGCTGACAGCAGGTCAGAAAGCTAGTAGATGGCCATAGCCAAGACTTGACTATAGGTCTCCTGACTCCAAGTTCGAAGTTCTCACTACTATGTGATATACTACATAACTGTGAGCAAATCACAATCTCTGAGCATCTTCATTTCCTCATCTGTAAAGTAAGGAAGCTAGACTATGGTCTTTCAGGTCTCATTCAGCTCATAATGTATGATTCTGAGTCTGGAGACCTGGAGCCTACTCCCAGACCTTTTAATAATTCACTGTATAACCGAAACCAAATCACTCTCTGCCCCTGGGCCCCACTTTTCTCACCAGGAAAATGAGCCTAGAGGACCTTTAAGGACTCTTACAGTTATAAAATGTTATCACTTTTCTAAGGTCCCTTACAGAACTCTTACATCCTAATTATTTACTTTCCAATATTTGTTCTTTTATTTTTTCCATGACTCTGGCTCCCATGTTAGCTGATAAGTGATATCAGTTCTAGGCTCAAGATAAGTTGCCAGGTATTTATTAAGCACCTACTGCCCTGTTCTAGCACAGATATAAAAGCAGAAAAAAAAGTCTGGTATCTGCCTTGGAGAAGCTGACAGCCCAGCAGTCCTGGCTCTATGTCTTTACTCCGACTACTGGCTTAGCCAAAAGGACTACTGATGAGAAGCTAGGGTTTCACTTTGAAAGGTCTGATAGATTTGGCATTGGACAACCAGGGTTCAGGTCCTAGGTCTGGCACTTATTGTGTGACCTTGGTCAATCAATCAGCAAGTATTTATCAAATACCTACTATGCGCCAATCACTGTGCAAGTCCTACTATGTGCCAGCCACTAGGCTAACTGGGGAGACAAAGAAAAAAAAAGCAAAAATAGTCCCTGCTTTCAAGAACTTTATACTCTAATGAGAAAAACAGCAAGGATAAAATAATGAATACAAGATATACAGAGTACAAACGAAGGAATAAATGAAAAAGTATTTCTTAGGCATTTTTTTTTCAGGTGCAAAGAACCATTCTAAGCTAATGCTCTCACATTCTAATGGAGAGATAACACATTTACAAGGATTGAGCTGCAAGTCAGAGTAGATGAAAGGTAGCCTTAGATAGGACAGCACCAGTAGCCTGGAGTGAGAGGTGATAGGTCTCCTATAGAAGCTTGGGTTTGAGCTGAGTCATGAAAGGAGAAAAGAATTCTCAGAAGTGGGGACGAGGATCCAGCATTGCAGGCAAGGGAGGCAACCTCTACAAAGGCACTGATCCAGGGAACTGAGCATCATATTAGAAGAACAGCAAGAAAGTTGGATCAAAGAGTGCATGGAGGGGAGTAATGTGCAAAAAGACTGGAAAAACAGGAAGGGGACCATTGTGAAGGGCTTTAAATGGCAAATAGAGGAATTTATTTTTGATCCTAGAAGCAATAGGAATTCAACTTTCTGACTTGTGGAATAAAGGAATGGATCTCATGGGTTATTAACCTACTCCATGAACTTTAAAAAAATATGTTTTGATAACTATTTCAGTATATTTGTTTTCCTTTGCATTTCTATATATTTTATTTTATTCAATTCATTTAAAAGTATTATTCTGTGAAGGGCTCCATAGGCTTCATCAGATTGTGAAGTGGATCTATGACAAAAACCATGATAAGCGGCTTTGGTCTGAATGATCTACAAGGTCTCTTTGAGCTCTATGTTTATGATCATATGGGACAACAACAGATAATGTGGGAGGGGAAGGAAGGTCAGGGCAATGAAGAACCATCCTCTCATTTGCAATTCTGCATCTGCTTTAAAGATCCTCTACTATCAATCAATCAAAAAGCAATTAAGAAGTGCCTACTATGTGCCAGGCATGTTGCTAAGCACTGGAGATACAAAAAGAGGCAAAAGACAGTCCCTGCCTTCAAAGGGCTCCAGGTGACCATGAGGAATCTGATAGCTCCCAGTTCCTCTGGGGGAGTCAGACAAGATTATTTGTCAGTTAGTTCTATGGAACATTCATGGCACTGAAACACTGAGGGCTGAGAGCAGGGAGAGGGGACAGACTATAGAAAAATCACATGAGACCAGTGTGCCCAGCAACTCAGCACACGTAGGTTCTCATTAATAGCATCATTGTTTCAGTCAAAGAACGCGAAATAACTACAGATCTCACAATTCAAAAACTCCTTCCTAGCTCCCTCTGAACAAACACAGTGTAGGACAGGGTGAACAGGAGAAGAGGAAAGAGTTGAAGCTGGGCTGCTAAGGAAGCTATTACAAAGCCACCTATGGCTCAAGTTCCTACTCCTCCTGACCCATTGGAAAGGAGTTAAGCCACAGTTCTCTGCTCCTTAGCTTCAGGTAAGATGGGTGGGGAAGAAGGGAAGGAAATGGGTTTGTCTATAACATGTGTTTTAATGACTGCCTCATTTGGGGGTCTTGACCTTCTCTGTCCCCATGCTTTCCTCTCCCCCAAACACTGGGAAATGATGAAATTAGATTATCTCCATGGGATATTCCATGAGATCTCATCATTCCTTGCCAGACCAAATCAGACTGTGTCTCCCACTGCCTACTATATCCAAGTCAAACCTGGCTAAATGGACATCAAGGGAAGTCTTGGAGGAGGGAAAGATGTCAGAGTAGAGCCACCTGCAGCTGAGGGTGGGCATGTGAAAAGGATCCAGGGGAGGGTGTATTGTGGCCAGCTCCAGTTACACCTCATTACACCTAGTGATAAGTAGAGGCAAGGTCCTGTGGCTGATTGTACTGTACATCAACATCACATAATATCTTTTTAAAGTTTCATACAGCAGTAAGCTCCTTGAAGACAATGATCATATCTTTTGCTCCTTTGTACCTTCATAGATATAGTACAGTGCTTTGTATATGGGAGGTATTCAGTACATGGCCACCTTAGAATGGACCTTAGCTGTCCCATGCTCTCTCTTCACGCTAACCTAGGAACCCCCTACAGAAAATCCAACACATAGCTATCCAGCCTTTGCTAGATAGAGCACTATCTCTTCAAAGGAGCTCATAATTTCCCTAAGGTAGCCCTCATCTATGACTGGATGGTTTTGATCATTAGAACATTCTTTCTTTTCTACTGAGCTGAAATCTGCTTCTGTGAACCTTCCATAGGCTGGTCCTAGTCCTGTCTGCTGAGGTTACATAGAGTAAGTCTGCTTTCCTCTTTCCACTAAGCAACCTCCTCATAAAGATACAGGGAGACATCTTCCAGTAGAGTGAACACTGAGATAATGAGATATCTCCCGTGAGATAATTTTGTGAAAGCACCGGAGCTTAACACAGTGCCTGGCACACAGTAGGTACTTATTAAATCCTCGTTGACTGACATAGATCAGACAGTTTTCAAGACAGTGTAGCATGGTTGATGGAGAGCTGGCTCCCAAATAAGAAAGACCTGGGTTCAAGTTCTAAGTTGGGCAAATACTGGCTGTGTGACCCTGGTGCTTTCCTAGACATGACCATTCCTTGGTTCAACCCAAGCTGTGGTCAAAGTCTACGCAGAGAAATCGTCATCTCCACCTCAAGCTCCTGGGGATTTTCCATCCAATTGGACCTGAATTCTCTCCAAATTTCCTCTGCCTGCTAGTAGGAAGAGTTAAGGACACCTTTAGTTTCATAATGTTTGTTCTTTAATTAATCAAATATTTACTAGACAAATTCTGATGGCAGAAAGCGAAGAGAAATTAAGAAGCCTCTTGACGAGGGTGAAAGAGGAGAGTGTAAAAGCTGGCTTGAAGCTTAATGTAAAATAAATGAAGATCTTGGCCACTGGTCCCATCATTTCCTAGCAAACAGAGCGAGAAGAAATGGAAGCAGTGTCAGATTTTAAATTCTTGGGCTCAAGGATCACTGCAGAACCATGAAATTAAAAGATGCTTGAGCTTGTTCCTTGGAAAGAAAACTACGGCAAATCTGGACAGCACACTAAAAAGCAGAGACATCGCCTTGCTCACAAAGGTCTATGTAATCAAAGCTATGGTCTTTCCAGTAGCAACGAATGCTGAGTGCCACAGAATCAATGCTTTCAAACTGTGGCACTGGGGAAGACTTCTAAGAGTCTCTTGGACAGCAAGGAGATCAAATCAGTCAATTCTTAAAGAAATTAATTCAGGCTATTCACTAGAAGGTCTAATACTGAAGCCAAAGCTTAAATACTTTGGTCACATAATGAGAAGATAGGACTTATTGAAAAAACACCCTGATGGTGGGAAAGATTGAAGGCAAAAGGAAAAGGGGGCAGCAGAGTATGAGATGGACAGATAGTGTCATGGAAGGCATGGACATGAACTTGACCAGACTTTGAGAGATAGTGGAAAATAGAGGGTCCTGGCATGCTGTGGTCCATGGGATTACATAGAGTTGAACATGACTGAACAACAATACTAGGCAATTAGGTGATGTATGGCACAGAGGGTTAGACTTGGAGACAGGAAAATCTGAGTTCAAATCCAGTCTCAGGCACTTAGTAGCTGTATGACCCTGAACAAGTCATCATTTCTCTAACCTTAGCTTCCTCCTCTGTAAAATGGTGATAACAGTACTTACTTCACAGGCATGTTGTAAGGTTCAAATAAGATAATGTATGTAAAGCATTTTGCAAACCTTGCTATGTAAATACTAATTATTATGGCTTCATTGTCATTATATATTTGTTTCCTGCATACCTATCACTACTATGACATTGAAATAAATTCACTAATTTCTTTTTAAAATTTGTTCTAATAGGGAAAAAAACAAGGTATCTACGGATCTTCTAAATTCTCAGTTTTCTTCCAGAACATGCTTAAGTAACATTGGAATTATTTTAAAATTCCAAATTGCTCTTTCTCCCCACTCCCAGCTCTCCAACTCAAGCCCAAACTGAGGCAAATTGGTTACATTGTTACAATTACAAATTGCTACATTGTAGGCCTCCCTCCTCCCCTCCATGTCCAGGTTTTCCATTATGGATAATTTCTCCAGGGCTCCTGGATGTCAGCTTCCAGAGACTCCTTTTAGAGAAAAGTTCTGAGAATAATGCCTTACAGGGCTTCTCCAAGGAGGTTTTGGGTCAAAGGAAGATAGAGAACTGGGAGATAAACATAGCTTTTCTCTATCTTGGCTTCAACCAAAGTTAGTCTTGACTAAATATTGGAAGGCTTCATCCCTTTACCTCAGGGAGATTTTACTTTTCAGAGATTAGTGCCCCTAGATGGGAGTAAATGAGATAACACAGTCTGGATCCAGCCACAAATATCCCTAACGCTAGGTCTCTGATATTCCTGGAACAGGGAAAAACATTGTCTGGATAAATGAATCATTGCAGATCCTCCCCATAACCAGTGATGATTTCCTCTTCTACCTAGGCCTTTTCTAGAGCCTCCAACAACGTCATAGCCACCAGGTGACCAGACTGGACTCCTAAATGTTTTCTAAACTTGACCTACCATTCCTTGTCTCCCTACATTCAAACAAGCCATCTCACAGGCCTGAAATGCTCTCTTTTTTCGTCTCTGTCCTTCTCAATCCTTGTCTTCCCTCAAGGCTCAGCTCAGAAGCCTCCTCCTTCCCAGTCTTCCCTCATCTTAGGGGCCCTGGTCCCCAATCATCAGTGCTCTCTGCCTCCCTGATTTTCATTGTCCTAAACTTACTTGCATACACATGTTTTCTTAGTAGAATATAAGCTACCTTAGGGCAAGGACAGTTTCATTTTTGTCTTTGTGTCCCCAGGACTTAGTACAGTGCCTGGCACTTAATACTGAATATTGAATTTAGGTCTGACCTCTGCCAATTCCTAGACCTGTGGCTGCAAAAAAGTTACATCATCCCTTTCAACCAATTTCCTCACCTATAAAAATGCAGATAATGGTCTAATTGCTTGTGGGGTTGTTGTGAGAGTCACATGACAATGTATGTGAAAGCATTAGCACCTAGCAGCATCTGGCATATAGCAGGCACTTAATACATGCTTACTGACTGACAGTATATAAAGACAGGATATATTTCAAGGTAGTGTGGCATAGTTGATAGAGATCTGACCTCAAAATCAGGACGATCTTGGGTCCAAGTTCTAAGTTGGACACATCCTAGGCAAGTCACTTAAATTCTCCATGCCTCCAGATAGCTCTCTTAAGCTTATAGGTTGTTCTCCTTGGACATCTCCTCAACACCCTCCCTAAACCCCTCCTCCCATCAGAGGGACTACCAGACCACCCCCAGATCCCTCCTATAGACTTTTCTGTATTTAGTTCCATCTTGCCTCCATGAAGGCACTCAGATTCAATCCAGCTTAGACTCTGCCTAGCTGAGATTCTATCTGGCCCACTTGTGAATACAAGCATTACAAATGCTTAGACTCCTTAAGAGTCAACACAAGATGGTGAATCTTTAATAAACTTTGTTTTCCTTTGGCTTTAAAAAAAAAAGGCTATAGGTTACAGAGAGGGTGCCAACTTGCATTGGTAGAGGGCATTTCCTCACCTGGGAGTTCTGTACACCAATGAAGTCACAAGTCCAATACCTATTACTGGCCACTATTATTCATCACCAACTAGAATCAGGAGATGAAGATTAGTCCCAGCTTTTTGATTTATTAGCAGTGCAACAGTGGGCAAATTACTTTACTTGTATGGGCATCAGTTTCCTTATTTGTAAATTAGGAATAATACTTCTCTTTTCATTGAGCTAATATAGCATGAGTTGGGGGATGTAGCTGAAGTGTTCTGTTAGCTGTAATTAAAAGTTATATACTTCTGTGAGATATTGTCATGATTCTTATCAATAATAGCATCAGCACCCTAATTTGGGGACCCATTCACAAAGTGAGATTAAAACCAGCAGGCCAAAAACATAACAAAAGAAAAGGAAGGGAAGGGAAGCAACTAGGGAATCCCTATGTTGGGTGGATAAACCGGATCCTGAGTCCCAAGGCAGGGCTGATACACTAGTTCAGGGATGGACTTGTTCTGTAAAATCTGGACTCAGTCAGAAGGCCACACTCAAGACTCTAGAAGACTACTTGTGGCCTTCAGACCAAAGGTTCCCCACCCCTACACTAGTTTAAGGGGGTGAAATTAGAAAGAAAGTCAATAACATACCTGCTCACCCATTATTCCAGGCCGACCCGAGTCTCCTGGCTCACCCTGCAATGAGACCAAGAGGAAAGTCAGCAGGGGTTTAGAGAAGAAAGCCCAACCATTGGGGCTAATAGCTGGACTGTGGTCATGTCCATTTCTGATTTCTCTGTGGAAAACTCAGATGCAGGGCTCAGGAGAATTTTTCAGTCAATTACTCCAGAGCTATGGAATAAGCTGCCTTATCCAAGGGGCTCTATGCTGTAAGTGACTCTGCCTCCCAATACTTTGCCATTTTAGATAGTTATCTTGGCCACAGGCCATCACAGACTGTAGAAGAAAATTTTGCAGAAGAACAGGGAACAGAATAGACCAGAGATAAGAAAACCAAGAGTTGATTGTATCTAGAACCAATGAGGTGACTCAGTGGATAGAGTGCTGGGCCTGGAGTCAGAAAGATCTGTGTTCAAATCTATGCTTAGCATCTGCTAGCTGTATGGCCCTAGGCAAGTTATTTGTTTCCTCAGTTTTCTCAACTGTAAAGTGAGAATAGTAACAGTACCTATCTACCAGGATTGTTGTATGGATTAAGTGAGATAATATTTGTAAAGTCTGAGCAGATTACCTGGCACATGGTCAATGTTACATAAATGCTCATTCCCTTCCCAGTAGCTGATTGTCATTTCCAACAAGGGAGGACAAGAATTAAGGGACAGATAAGCCATAGATTACTGAGTTTTAAATTTAGAGCTGAGATGGACCTTAGAAGTGATCTAGCCCAACCACTTCATCTGTAAAAGATGAAGATCCAGAACAGTTCATTAACTTGCCCAAGATCACAGAGGTCTCAATACTAAGTCTTCTGACTCTAATTACAGTATCCTTTCCATTCTACCAGTTCACACATTGTAATGGGGCTCAATGCCTCCTTCTACTTGGCTTGTGTCCACAATGACTGTGTCTTATACATATGGTCCCATGCACAAGACATGCTAATTCACAGCAGGGTCTGACTGACTCCAGAGCCCTAGGCATGAACATTCCACAAGGACATCAGAAATGCCCCTTGGGTCAGCTCCAGTAACCACCTATTCCAGAAATATGAACATCAACCACTAGCGGGAGGCCACAGCTATCTTCTATGACTCAACCTTCATGGACATCCTGTGAAGAGAACAGGACTTGGAGATTAGGAAACTCAGATTTTAAGTCTGGCTTTAACACTTACCATATGACTCCTGGCAACTTAATTCCCCTGTTTGGACCCCCATTTCTGCCTATGTACAATAAAGGTCTTGGACCGAATGATGTTTAAGGTCCTTTCCAGCTATGACGTTCTGATTTCTCAAACACCCATAAATGACTTGAATTAAAGCCATTATGTGTCTATCATGTCTGAATTTTTCATCCCTTCTTGACCTTGCCTGACTGGTCCCACAGCCGAGAGATGGAATGGCTGTTACTTTAAGACCCAGAGGACATGGGGGAAAATAAGAAACCTTAATCTCCCTGTCCCTCCCCCCCACCTCCATCATATCCACAAGACCAGCAACATGGAAAGAGGCAAACAGAGAAGGGAAGCCACATGGGTTTGTAAAACAACATGTAATATGCTAAAGGCTCGTCATTCCTTCTGCCACAGAAACCGAGCCAAGATGCATAAAGAAGGGTCCAGGCCTCTGCAGAGCTGCTGACCACAGGTTGTGCCTAGCAAGGAGTTTCCCCGATCCCTTAAATTTAAAACTTGACTGGGTCAATTGCATTTACAACCCCTTCTTGGTATTCCACACAAAATGCATCATTTGCCTACCCCTCTTTGTCATAGAGTTGAGGGTAAAAATGTCTCCCCATCACAGTATCCCATTAACATGAAAGGGAACAGAAGGCAGAGTACGGGGAAAGCAAATTACTCATGAGACCTGGTGCTTAATGTTGAGAATAGGGGGAAAAACCAAGCCTTGCTCTTCCACTTATTAGCAGCTATTTGGCTGTGAGAGAACACGTTGGCATTTCTGGGTCTCAGTTTCTTCAACTATAAAATGGGAATAATAACCCCTATCTTGTCTACATTGTAGGGATGTTGTGAGGATCAGATGGAGTTAAGGAAGTAAAAGAGCTTTGGGACCAAAGAGTCAAAGATTTCCACCTGAGTTGTCATGATCATTACCGTCAGTGGTTAATATTACAGATTTTTACCTAAGGGCATGTGGGCCAGGGCTTGGTTTCAAGCTCTCTGCTGTTTGATTTCTCCATCGCTCAACTCATCTCCACTATCAGGTCCCTATCCCCAGCACCTCTAGCCTTGGTCAGACAGTCAGTCATTCTACAATCATTGTTACCTTGGAGCCGTCAGGGCCAGGCCTTCCTGGAAATCCTTTCCTGCCAAGTTGACCCTGAAAAACAAAGGTGAGTTGGAAGGAGGACAAAGTCAAGGTATGACTGAAGCCCCCTGGTTACCAGGGGTACCTGAGAACAGCCCAGGTACATGAAGAATGATCAGATCCTTCATTATTTTAAATCTATCTACTGAGAGCAGGAACTTTAAAAATGTTTCTAAAATTATTTTTATTTATTTTTATAAATTTTGAGTTGCAAATTTTCTCCCTCCCTTTAGCTCCTCCCCTATCCATCAGGAAAGTGAGCAATATGATACCCATTATACATGTGAAGTCATGCAAAACATATTTCCCATATTAGCCAGAACAGACACCTAACATGGGCAGTTAACAGAGGCTACAATGTTATGAAGAGAAGCTATTCAAAATATCCTTTTGTTGGTCTTGTAGGGGCACAGCAAATATGGTGGAAAGGGCTTTGGACAGGTCCTGATTTTACTCCCTGTTTGACTATCTGACTTAGTCAAGCATTGCTTAGGTAAGCCATTGCAGCTCCATGGGCCTCAGTTTCCCCATCTGTTGGATGGTGATTATAATATCTGCCAATTCCAGCTACAGACTGCCGGGAGAATGAAGAGAAGTGAAATAGATCAAATAAAGCTTTGTAAAAATTAAAATAGGTTAGGGAGAGGCGTTGGACCTCTGACTTAATTGATATAGAGAACTTCTAAGTTGCCAGGAACACAGAGAAACTCAATGACTTGCCCAGGGTAACTGAGCCAATATGTGCTGGAGGTAGGATTAAAAAGGGGCTGGAAAAAATAACACGAGGTTATTTCAAACATTAGTTGGTTTGTGCAATTACTTGTCTGATGCAGAAAGCTACATCAGATGACTACCTAAGATCCCAAGGGATTATTGGCTAGGCCAAGGTAAAGGTTGGTGAACTTGGCATCCTAACAGCAGAGACAGTTTTTCTAGTTTTTTCTTGTGCTCTTACAAACACCAGCCAAGTTTATTCCCAGGGTATTTGCCTTCCCCTTTCCACCATGCCTAACTTGGATCTACCAAAATTTCCACATGATGCAGGGACTAGGACACTTACCTCTAACCCGGGTGATCCTGGTGGCCCCATTGGTCCTTCATCCCCCTAAAGACCAAGGGAGAGAAGAGGAAGAAGAAATAGAGAGCACAAAGTCAGGGAGCTCCATGAGCTTCCTGCCAACACAATGACACAACCTTCCTGAGGCAAATTTCCCTCTTTCCTTCCCCATGGTTACTAATCAGCCCAAGGAGAACAGGACTGCAAGGTACATGGAGCATCTCTAAAGGGAAGGGTTAAGCTACTGAGGAAATGGGTACTGGCTATTGTGTAGCTTCATCCTGAAGACAATTTACTGGGTAAACTTGTAACTGGGTAATACTTTAAAATAGCCCTAAAATGGCTCATGGCCCTAGAAAAATGGTGAACTCAGAACATTTTATCTCAGGAGGTCACAGTCTTGACACCTTTAGCCTCAGGAGAAAGGACTCACACCATCTGATGGCCCCCTGGCTTCCATGTTGTAGATGAGATTGTCTTTGAGTGAGCCTATGACCAACCTCAATCTGTTGGGAGAACTGTAGACCTCATTGGACTGGAAGGAAGAGCAAATTCTCACTAGAAACATCTAGGTGAATATTTCTGATAAGTGCATTTGAAGAGTTAGTGTGTTAGACTCAAGTTCTACAGGCCAAATCCATGGCTTTGAAGTTCATGCGGTCTACCTGGCTACATAACATGTGCCTAACCCTGGCCAGTCATCTACAAATGGTGTCTATGATTGAAAGTGTGGATAACAAATGAAGAACTTCCTTACCAATGGGAAGGGGCACAACATATAATGCTGACTAGGTAATAATACTGGGTAGGTATTTTCAATGTGAAGGACATAACGCTAAATAAGTACAAGGCAACTAGGTCCCACAGTGCTGGGCCTGGAGTCAGGAAGACTCATCTTCCTGAGTTCAAATCCTCCCTTAGACACTTCCTAGCTGTGTGACTCTGGACAAATCAACAAATTAACTCTGCATGTCTCAGTTTTCTTATCTGTAAAATAAGCTGAAGAAGGAAATAGCAAACCACTCCAGCATCTCTGCCAAGTAAACCCCAAATGAGGTCACAGAGAGTCGGACGTGATGGAACAACAAAAACCAAGGTACAGGTCACTGAGCTAGAAGTTTCAGAAGACATAAAGAAACACAAGGCAAATCCCTGCCCTCCAAAAGGGGACTATGTTGAGAGTATCACCAAGGTCTGAAGAAGGAGAAAGGATATGTTGGAAAATGAAGCCCAGAGCCCTGTTTATATGAAAATATTTCAAATAACTAAGCCACCAATACTATTATACAATGTCAAAACCAGAGAAGAAATCTGCAGTGATGAAACTGCTGCATGGAGGGTTTCCTTAGGTTTTAAAAAAGGTTTTGGGATGTACTAAACTTCTCCATGAATAGTTGGAAAGAGGAATAAATTTGAAGTCAGAGAACATACCCCTGGCTCTACTCCCTACACAGCCTGGTGCTGTGAAAAGTGCAATCTGGAGTGGAAGAACCTGGGTTTGGATCCTGGTTAGGTCACTTACTGCCTGGGTAACGCTAGTGAGGTCATTTTATCAGACTAGTTTCCACAAATATAAAATGAGAAGACTGAACCAAGTAACTCTTAATGTCCGTTCTAGTTCTAAATCTATGATCTTAGTTATTCTAGACTTCAGTTTCCTTATACATAAAATGAGGGGATCTCAGGGGTCCTCTGATATCTTAGTTCTCACTGATCTTCAATCCTCTCCTCACATACAGAGGTCCCACCAGCTCTAGGTCACCTGTTCCATGCTGTTCCTCATGCACAGGCTTCCAGAAAAGCCATACCACAAAATGGCAAAGCAATCTCTCCCAGAAATGGCTCTGAACCAGGACAGGGAAAAGGGATAGGTAGCAGCAGACTGTCTGTATGTGGCTGTGGGAAGACAAGATTCTCCCTGACTCCTTAACCCAGTGCTCTGTATCAGGACTCACAATGGACTCACATACAAGGGTAAGAAAGGTTCTGGAGAGTAAGACAAAACAATATGAAAGGAAACAACGTCAGATCTGAGATAGAAGACTTGAGTTTAAATCCTGCCTTGGTTCTTCAAAAGTCATTTTTCCCTTCTGGGACTCAATTTCCCAGAGAAGGCTGGACTCAATCCTAGGATCTTAGATTTAGAGCCAGAAAAGACTTTAGATGTATTTAATCCAACTCTTTCATTTTATAGATAAGGAAACTGAGGGCTCAAGAACTGATTTATCTAAGGTCACACAGGTAGTGAATATCAGAGCCAAGATTTGAACCCAAACCTTCTGATTTCAAATCAAGGATTTTTCCCACTGCACAATGCTGTTTCCTGTCAAGATGATCCCAGAGGTCCTTTCCACTTCCAATTTCTGCAGTCCTTTTAGTCTCTAGAACATCTGCTTAATATTCACAGACCATAGTTCACATTCACATCCCCTAGCAGCCCTCAAGTCAGTGATTTCTTCATTTGCCTGAAAACTATGTCTTGATTTCTCTTCTCTCTTCTTTCTCATTATTACCACAATTTTCTCACTAAAACGAATCACATTGAGAGTGGAAAGGGAAGAGATTCTCAGAAAAAAATAGTAAGAATTTTCCCTTGTAGGGGGAGAGAGAAAAAGGTTGAAGAAAACAGTGGGATCCATAAACACTTAGACCTCGGATGGACTTCAGAAGCCCTTTATGACATTCCTGAAAAGTGGTTATCCAGCCTGTTGAAGATCTCCAGGGATCTCAAGGTATTCTGAGACAGTAGTGTTCCCCATGTCCCTGCTTGGAGACATCCCATCCCCAACCCACTATTATCCATGTGTCTCCAATATGAATACTGAACCCCAGTCTATTGGGCCTCTTCCCCAGTGGCTTCCAGGCACAGTGAGGGAAGGATTCCAACCTCCAAATGCCCACAGCCAAGCACAGCCAAGAGCTCAAGTTCAGAGGCAGGGAAACATGCCAAGGAGGTGACTCCAGGGAGGGCAGCAGATGGAGCCAGGCTGTCTCACCTCCTGCCCAAGCTCTCCTCTCGGTCCTGGTAAGCCTCGGGCTCCTGGCTTGCCCTGGAGAGAAGAGAAAAGAAAGGGGTCTCAGAAGATCGGAGCCTGTATTCCAAGGGACCATTGACACAGACAAGATGCCTCTGGCCTTCTAGCACATGCTACCATGGGACAGCATCCAACATCAATTCCGCCGTGGCAAAAACTCTTGGAGGGCCCTCAATGCAAACATTCCAAAGCCAGGATTGAGCCAGAACAATCTCTAGCCATTTCCCCCCTTCCCTATTTCCTCATGCCCCCTCCTCCAAGTTTCCCTACCCATCTCCCTCAGCTGTTTCCATCTAAGCACAAAGCTGTTATTGGCCACCAACTCACCTTCGCACCTTCTGGACCATTCTGGCCTGGTGGTCCTATATCCCCTGGGAACCCCTACATGAAAGAAGAAAGGCAGAGATCATGCACGCACTGCTGACATAGGGCACAACAGTCAGGATCTAGGGGGAGGTAATGCCCATCACAATCCTCAAACACATCACAGAATGACATTGGACATTGGACTGAGCCAGGACACATCCTCTTCTTCAAGGTTCTTTTGAATTTTGTGTCCTAGGAAGAGGATGGGAGAAGGGGTGGGACATTTGGAGATGCCCTTGATTTCCTCGAATGAGGATTTGGCTGTTATGTGGCTAATCAGTGGCTGGAGTTCACACACATGTGTTCTTACTGATGAATCAAAGTATTCCCCTCTCCACAGGAAAAGGGAGGGGAAAAGTGAAGAGTGATGACATGTTCATCAGCTTCTGTCTGTAACTAAGTTAAATCCTGTCCACTCCACCCCACTGTTCAAGTACAAATGAAAAAGATGCCCTACCATCCCATAAAAACTAAGAGGGATGCAGGAGCTGTCACTTGGGCTCTTCAGAGAGCCCTAGTCACAGCCAAATGCCAAGACGCTGATGAAAGGCTCAGGCTTGTTGGCCAGGCTTGGAGAGAAGCTCATGGGTACTCACAGAGCCTTCTCCTTGGGGACCAGTGAAAGGAGATAGGGCCATCAAAAAGTGGCTGAATTCGAAATTCTAAAGATAGTCCTGTTCCAAGGCCAAAGTCAGCATTGTGATGAATTAAAGGTCCCAGCTAGTGGGCCCTGTTTGGGAACAGGTAGGAGCTGCTTGCTAAGCCCACAGTGGGGCTTGGCAGGGCAGGGAGCAAGGACATGGCTAACCTTGGAACTGTATCACATAACCAAAGGCTCTACCTCTCTCCAAGGGCCTCCAAATCCTTTCTTAATCAGGCATCTGCGGGGGTCACAAAGGTGAGACTGGAAGATAGAGAGACATCCCAGTACCACAGGAAACGTTCCCTTGTCTGCAGGGTTCCCCAGAGGCATGGAAATGAGAATCCTTGGAATGATTCAGGAAGCTGACTAGAGCCAAAGACCTTTTGTCTTGGACAGAGAGAGGCCTCCCTGAGGGCTGAGTACAGCAGGTCAGGTTGCTGTGGGGCTCAGTGGGTTTCTGAGGCCAGCCCAATTTCAACTGGGATCTGACTGGGACCAGTCAGGCCTGGGGCTCCCTCTATGGAAAGATCCCTTGTTCTGAGAACCCTGAGAAGACCAGATAGATTTTCCCCCCTAAACTCCCTCCTTTTACTCTCCACAATCCCCCATAACGCCACCCTACTAAGGTCTCAGGGTCTTGATATAACATTATCGCAAAGAAGGAAAAACCTCATACAATTAGATACGGCTGTCAAATTGTATCAGCTACATCAAAAATCTACGCAGATTATACTGTGCACTTGATTCCAGAGCTCAGGAGATGTTCAAAGAGAGGGGAGTTGGAAGTTTCAGTAAAGAACCCATAATTCTACATAACTGACATCTCTGAGCCCAAGTACTCTGTGAATGAGCCATAGGCATAGCCTTGATCAGATAGAAAGAAAGGAAGACTAGATCTCTTGACTAGTTCTCTCCAAATAAAAATGTCAACCCCTCCATTCCCCAACTTCCAACTGGGCACCTGACAATCAGTGCTCAAGGGAACTCTGGGGGAACTCCCCAGAAACTGCCAAAGGTCAGGAGCCCAAGGAGAAAAGAAGTCCAGAAGGGGGAAAGCAACACCTCGCCATCCTAGTTCTAGGGCACAAATAAGCCAAGCAGCCACATACCTCAGGGCCTGGAGGTCCAGGAAAGCCAACAGGTCCTTTGTCACCAGATTTGCCCTAAGGGGCAGAGAAGATAGGAAGGAAAGAGGTGAGTGCCAAACACAGTCTCCCCAGGAACCACTGTCCCTCAGGCTGAAGTGAGGGGGTGGGATATTTGGAAACAAATGAAAAAGGCTTACTTACTGGGGGGCCTGGCTTTCCTCGAGCACCTGGTGACCCTGACATTCCCTGGCTCCCCTGCAAAGCACAGAGCAGTCTGACGTTAGGAGAAAGAAAAGAATTTCAAGGAAAACATCTTTTGGCCTCAGTAAGTCAATAGCAGAGGCATTCATTCAGGAAATAATAGTTATAGCTTATATTTGGGGCTGCAGAAGGCTCTACAAACATGATCAGAATCTTGTATCCTCAACATTTCACACAATGCTTGGATCTTAATAAACTCTTAAAAAATCCTTGCTGACTGAATGATCCTCACAACAACCCCATGAGGTGGGCAGCATGAGTATAACCATTTGATGGATGAAGAAACTGAGGAAGAGAGGGATTATGCATTCAATTTAACTAAACACCTGCTATGTTAATCAAACATAGCACATCTTGGTGCTGGGTGAAATGCAAAATTTAGATAAGACAGTCTCTTCTCTCATGGAACTGAGGGTCCATCTAGCAGAGTTGAGGTTTAGAGAGGTCAACCACTCCATCTGTCTTGGGTGTCCACTAAAGACATCCACACCTAAACATACGAATGCCTCTATTGAGCCCTAGCTGTCTATGCAAGTAAAGTTCAAAAAGAAAGCAGGCACTGGATGCAGGTCACTCCGGCTCTCTCCTACAATAGCCCAAGAGGGGGACATAAATGCCTTTCTCATGAGGGTGCCAATGGAGAAGAGGGGTCTTCTCCTTTACAGAAGCCAGAGAGAAGCAGGAATAGCATGGAATGCTGGGTAGATGTCAAGGTTAGAAGCCCACCCTTAGCAAAGACAGTCTTGGAGCAATCTTTCAAGCTTCTTTTCCCAAGATGCTCAACTGATGTCATTTCACTCCTGGCTTAAATCCAGCAAGAAAGCGTTTCACAAAGTTCCCAGAGATCTTGGGACAGATGACAGCAAGAGTTTCGTTTAGAAAACGGTCAGAAAAGCCTACATACGCAACACAGCGCCCTAAAAGACACAGAGGCCTTGGAATGAAAAGAGCATGGTTGCAGTGTTGGCTTCGACACTTATTAGCTATGTCAGCCTGGGCAAGTTGTTTTACTTCTCTGAGATGTAGTGTCTTCATTTTTAAGAGAGGGATAATAAATCCTGCCCTATCTACTTCACAGAATTGTGGTGAGTAACTGAGTCATTGCAGGACTGTAGATTTAGAACTGGAAGGTACTTTAGAGCTCACTGAAAACAACTCTGTCATTTTATAGATGAGGAAACAGAGGTCCAGAAAGGTGACTTGCCCAAGGTCAAATGGGAAGCAAATGTAAACTGTATACACACACACACGACTATTTTTCAGTATATACCAAGGAAAGTGGTTTTTCAGTATATACCAAGGAAAGTGGTGGGGAGAAATCTGTAGAGGTGAAGGAGGAGGAAGGGTAGCTAATGACTGAGAGATCCTGAGCTGCTATCCCTAACTATACAACCCTGAACAAGTCATCTCGCTTTCCCAAGCTTCGTAGTCTCCATCCATTACTAGGGTTAAAATGCTTGATGGGAATGCCAGGAATATTTACAACTGTGGCTGGTGGAAATGGTGTCACCTGCTTCCGTGGCCCCTGGATATAAAGCATTGCTGCTGTTACTTGTGGAGCACCCTGCTTATAACTAACCGCACTGTCCTGTGATTTATAGGCAGGAAGTTAGAGCACCAGAGCTCAGAATTCCACTCTGGGAAATGTCACTGGTCCCCAGAGCCCAAGGGGAATTGTGAGGCTGAAAGGCAAACCATTCAGAGGTTTGAGGCACATTATCTATGAAGGGAAGGAAGCGAGTTGGACATGAGCAGGGAAATTAAATGCAGTTACCTTATCTCCTTGGAATCCAATATCTCCGGGCACACCAGGCAGCCCTTGATCGCCCTGAATACATATCAGCAAAGAGAGTTACAATGGAACCCAGCTATGGCAAACTCCCATCCCCGCCAACCCTCATCCCTCAACCTTCCTCAGGAAAGGCCTGGCAGATGGGCCATGATGGAGAGGAGAAGGCTGACTCTCAGGGCCCATAACCTGGGGTCGCAGGAACAGGATGGTCTCCAAACACAGCCAAAGAGGAGCAGGGCCAAACCAGGGCCAAAGAGACTTATTCTAGGATTAACACTAAAGAGGAACTAAATGACCTTTGAAAGTCCTGTTGCAACTATATTTGGCCTGTTGGCCTGCCTGGGGCCATGCTCAACTGGAGAGTTCCTAATACAGAAATACCTCATCAAGGATCATTAGAGTACAGCTCATTGTACACACTGCCCTCCCAAGCCTAGAACAACTAGGACCTGTGTGTAATTAATCTCACAAGGGCTCAAAGATGTTATCTGTGGTAACAGAGAATGGGATGATCTAATAATCACTAATGAGATGTGACTCTAAAAGTATTGAGACTGATTTTTTTTTTAACAAAAAGATTTGAACTTGGAATTTAGAATGAGAAAGGACCTTCAGAAACCATCTAGTATAATCCACATTTTTTTCATCCAAAGGGTACTGGCCTCACCATAAGGTCCCACACTTAATTCTGACAATGTTCTCCTTGCTAAAACCAAGTCTGGACCCCCTCATTGTAAGTACCTTTGGAACTGGTTTATAAACTGGAAAAATCAGCATCATTACTTTGTAGTTGTCTGCAATCAGGCCAAGGAGGGGGGAATGTGTGTGTTTGTACATATGTGTGCCTATGTGTGTACATGTTGATCTATCCAACAATAAATATTTGTTTAAGCATCTCCTATATGCCCGGCACCATACTAAGCAATAGGGATACAAAAAGGAAGCAAAAGATGTTCCCTGCCCCCAAGGAGCTTACAATCTAAGGGCAGAGACAATGGGCAAACAAATACACACAAAGCAAAGTAAGCTATAAACCAGACATGTAGGAGGTGATTAACAGATGGAAGGTTAGAATTAAGAGGGCTGAGGTGAATGTGCGTGAGGGCAGTCCAGAGACAAAGCAGTGTGTCATGCTTCTAGTACTGGCCAGAAAATGAGTCTTATTACTTCATTTCTGAGAAGCCAGAAAGAGCTGAGTTCAAATCATGCCTCAGGTATCTTTGCCAAGAAAATCCCAAATGGGGTCACAAAGAATTAGACAAGATTGAAACAAATGAACAACAACCAAAACAAAGACTGAGGAAACTGAGGCCAAAGAGATTGGTTATTTGCACGAAGTCATATTCGGAAGTGGTAGGGTCAGGATTTGAACCCAGCTTCTCTGACTAAAATCCAGCACACTTCCCAATGCATGGTACTGCCTCTCTTGATGAGCAGATATTTGAAGAACTTTAGAGTCAAAAAGACTTTAGAGATTGATTTAGTTCAATCTTCTTTGTCTCTCCCCACTAATCAGCCCCCCAAAATATGGAAACAGGCCCAGAGATCATATGAGAGCCAGGCCTAGAATACACACACTGCCATAACAGAATTCTTTGTATTACTCAGGTGACCTCCCCTCATCAGGGACCAGTGGGCTGTAATACAATGACACCCTGGGGCCTCCAGAGAGCTTGGTACAGTCTGCCCCTAATGGCCCCAGACTTCTATGCTTTCTAAATCCTAGTGCTTTCTTTTCTGAGTTGTTATCTCCTCCCTCACTGACCAACTGCCCCTGTTGTCACTGCCTGCCTGCTATCAGAACACCTGGCTCCAAGTAGCACTTCCATAGTGTGGTAGCAAGCAAACAAGACGAGGGGTTAGAAGTCCAGACTTAGGATCCTCAATCACCTTTCTCATTTGTAAATGGAGAGGAATTGAACCTGGCCTCTTGGGTTCCTTCCAGCTATAAATTCTGAGCAGGAGACAGAGGATTCATGTCAGTTGGATTAACTCCTCAGTAGGTTACACAGGGTCCCTTTCTTTCTCTCCATTCTCATATCCTATGCTACCTTGGTGGCAGGTAGGTCAGGTAACTGGAAGGTGAAGGTACCTCTGGGAGAAAGTATGTGCTTGACTTCATTTCAAAGTCAATGAAGTGTACCTGTACGTAGTACAGGGGTTTTTACCCTTTGCATGAGTATCCTTGACCCCTCTGATCATCTTGTGGAGCCTATGGACCCTTACTCAGAATAATGCTTTTAAATGTATACCAAAAAACACATAGGATTACAAAGAAAACCAAAAGTTAGCAAAAACAAAGATGTGGGATTTGGGGGGGGGCTTTCCCCCTTTTGAAGTCATAGGTTCCCTAGAATCTAACCATAGACGCCTGGGCATCTGGAGATGCCAAGTAAAGAACTCCTTCTCTGTCACTACCTTTCTTCCTGCTAATCTGCTACTATGAATATGCTGGAAGAATACTAGAAATAGGTCAGAGAAAAGGAAACCAGGTCTGTGTTAAAAGCCTGAGGGGCTCTCTTGGCTAGAAAGTGCATGACTTCATTCATGAACATTGTGACATCTTGCCTGGCTGCTCAAAGGCATTTCATTTTTTTCTTAGTTCTTTCTTAAGGTCCATATAGGTAAGGTCTCTGGAAAATGACCTCCAGATACAAGAGATATTTTGATACAGAACCTAAAAGAATCTCCCTCAGACTTTCCCCTTTTCTCAAAAGCCCCTTCTCTCTCACTTTTTGTCTATTCCAAAAGGTTGAATTGGCCTGAAATTCAGATAACCAAGACTGCACTGGACAAAGGGGATTTGGGAAAACAAATTCCTGTGGTGTTCTAGTTCCTAGAGGGTGTCTCATGCAGCCCAGGCATTCTTAGGCCTGTCAAGGGGGTTGAGTTTTGGTTCACCATGAGCCCAGAGGGTCAAGTAAAGTATGGGGCAGCTCCATAGGGGTGATAGAGTTGGTATCAAATTAATAAGGACATACCCCTATAGGAGAATTCTGCTACCAATAATCGAGTCAGGCCTTAAAAAAAAAATGGTTTTTCCAATTTGGAAAATCCTGTGTAGATTCCCATGTCCTGGTAGCCAAGGAGCCTTTTTTAGTCCAAATGTGAAATGGGCTAAGAAAAAAAAATATTAAAGCTACCCAAGAAATCGGGAAAATAGATTTGGAGGGTTGTTCAACTCAAACGGGAATCTTTGTTCCAGTGCTCAGTTCCAAGCCAGGAGGCAGAGAAAGCCAAGTGGTTGTAAGTAGGAACCCATCCAACATAGGTCATGGAAAACCTGTGCTTCTGTATAGGACCGATCACTGGGATAAAAATGAACAGTTTTTTGTTTTGTTTTTTTCCTCAGGAAAAAGTCAAAGAGATCTCTAGAAGGTTCTACCTTATGGTGAGAATCTGAATATATCTGAATCACAGAAAAAATAACTGGAAGATCATAGAACCAGAGACAAAAGGACCTCAGAGAGGCTATCTCATATAATCCTCTTATTTTACAGATGGGGAAACTGAGACCAAGGAAGGTTAAATGATTTGCCCAAGGTAGGATTAAAATCCAGATCCTCTTTCCCTAAAGCAAGGTTTATTAACCTTGAGTCTATAACTCTTAACAAAATTTTTCTTTGACAAATGTATTTCAATATGATTACTTCCTTTGCAATCCTATGCATTTTTATTTTATTTAAATAATTAAAAAAACATTTTTTTCTGAGAAGTTCATAGATTTCACCAGACTGTCAGAGGGGCCCATAACACACAAAAAGGTTCAAATTGTTTATTCCTTCTCCAAAATGCTCCAAAGCCACTGTACCAAGCTGCTTCTTTCACGGCAGGAGAAATAGTTCAGAAAAGTGAAAACCAGAGGGGGAAAATGGAAAATTTAGAAGAGGGGAATTTGGGGGTTGTCTTCCCCCCAAAAAAATCACAAGAAAAAATATTTGCACAATTTTTTTATACATTTTCTCCTGGGTTTTCACATTTCTAAATGAACCGCACTCAAAAATTTAGTTGCAGACCATGTTATACATTATACGGTTTCTGTTCCTGAATTAACAATGTGCCTTCAGTTCTGCAAAGGGCTACCCTCTCTCACCGCCGTCCGTGACACAGTGCGAAGGGAGAAGGCTGGGGGCAGCCCAGGCTCTAGGAAGAAATCGAAAGAGGAGGAGAAGGTACAGAGGACACACACCAGCAAAGAGGATAGTGAGGCTTCCAGTGGGGATATATGAAGGAGGAATTTACATGCAGAATAAAATACAGTGCAATAAGGGAGTATTCAGATCACCTTATCACCTTTCAGTCCGTGTTCTCCGATGTTTCCCATAAGCCCCTGCAAGACAGAAAGCCTAAGTGCCAAGCTCCCAAAAAAGAAAAGAAAAGAAAAGCTTCCTAAGACATTTTAGAGTTGAAAGGGATTCATAAATCATCTAGTCCAACCTCATCATTTTACAAGGGGGTAAACTGAGCCCCAGAAAAGTCAAATGACTTGCCCAAAGTTACAGCATCAGTCAGGGACAGAGTTGGAACTAGAATCCAGATGTCTTCATTCCTGTTCTTCCCACTGCCTTACTGAGCATCTCAGCAAGGCCAGATGACTTAGAGGTCACTTTGTCCAACTTCTTCATTGACAGAGAAGGACACTGGCACTCAGTGTGCTTAAGTGACAAAAGAGGTAATAAGGTAGGAAGTGAACCCAGGTCCTCTGACTCCAGTGAGAACTCTTTCCACTGTACCATACAGCTACCATATTCCTGGTTCACGAAGTTAATCTAGCAATTCCTACCACTCTCTAATCCCATCACAACATCACAACACAACCAGAGAAGACACAGTCCCAGGATTATAATATCCCTTAAAGGGCAAGACTGTACAAACTCTTCTCCCTGGGTTCCCCACTTTATTTTCTCTCTCTATCTCCACTCCCCTTTAAGGGGAGTGCTTTTGACATCTTGAAATTTACAGCTTCAATAACCAGACACACCACATCCTGCTATAGGACACAGCAGGTTCAGTGGTTCACTTACCTTCATTCCCTTGGGTCCTGGGTAGCCAATTGGACCAATAGCTCCCATGTCACCCTAGGAAGAGGGGAAATAAAAAGACACTTCAGGTATTAAGGGAACAGCTAGAGTCTCACAGCCAGACAATGTATTATAAAAGGTCTTACTAGAATAACCTGTGCCTTAGGGGCCATTTTAGTCTATTAACCCACACCAATCCAGAGCTTCCTCAGAATTAGAGACCTTCAAGGAAGGTTCTTTATTCAGCCCAAGATTCCTCTGGGTTTTCGTCAGTTCCCCTCTCCTACAGAAAACTTCTTTCCTTTTGTGTTTCCAGACTCCTTAAGACTGGGAAAGGAAAACAGGTAGGGAGTGTAATAGAAAGAGCACTGGGTTTGGCCTTAGTGGCTTTGAATTCTGATCCAGCTTGCATTACTATTTACTAGTTGTGTGATTTTGAGCAAATTCTCTCTTCTCTCTGGACTTAGGTTATTCCTTCTAGTTCTAAATCCTATGTTATTTTCTGTGAGTCAGAGTCTTTAAAAAGCTCTTCCTAAAAGCTTTATGATCACAGAGGGGACAAGCAGGCAGGTTATGGGGACACAACCACCCTAATCAAATTCTCTATGGCTTCCCTTCCTACTAAAGGGAGAAAGACGGACATCCTTCCTCAGCTATGGCAAGGGAAAGTAAATAAAAGGGATTTGGCCAGTTCTTTGCCAAAGACAAAGTGGAAAACTGGAACAGATGTCATTTGAAAGGAGTAATGGATTCACCAGGTTCCCCAGGCTTGGAAATACACATTCAAGTTCCTCTGACAAGCTGTTTGGAGATGTCTCAGAGGGAAGGAGTAGGAGGAAAAATAAAGAATGACATTCTGTTCTATGATCCACTGGTTCTAGCCAATGGGAACCCAGGGCTGTGGGATGCCTCAAGGGAAAGAGAAGGAGTGGAGTTCCATGAGCTTGGACAAATCTGAGACAGACGTTTCTCAGTTGACTTTCCTTCCTCCCTAACTCACTCCAGTCCATCCCCAATGCAAGACTAAGTCAGAAGACTTGAATTCTAGCCTTCACTCTGCCACCAATTCATTGTATAATCTTAACCAAGTCAAGACCTGAGGGTCCTTCATCTATAAAATGAGGACTTAGATCAAGGGTTATTAACCTGGGGTCAGTAAACAAAAAAAAAATATTTTGATAACTGTATTTCAGTATAGTTTCCTTTGCAACCCCATATATTTTATTTTATACATTTAAAAACATTATTTTGAAAAGTCCATAGGCTTCACCTGGCAGAAAAGTCCATGACACACACACACACACATACACACAATACACACACCCACATACACAAGGCCAAGAACCCCTAAACTAGATGAATTTAAAGGTCAAAAAAAGTGCTAGGATCTACTTTTTCTAAGACATCTGGCTCAGTTTTCTCATTTCTATGAGATGCCCTTGGTGACCATGTGAAGCACTTTCCATCAACCTGACATTAGCCTTGGTATGGAAAGATGCCACTGAGAGGTGAAAAAGCTAGCAGCTTGGATTGAATAGGGACGGTCCCTCTGCAGGTATGGCTTTACCTCTGGTGCTAGGTCTTATATCACAGATATCATAGAAGGGATCTGAATTTTTCAGCCCTGGGCCTCTTGATGGGTCTCATTCCAGCTGAACTACCCATCCCCATTTTCTCCCTCCCACCAGTCAACCCCTGTCAAGCTGGTTCAGCCAAGACAAGAACAGAAAAAGCAAACATACTGTAGAGGCTGACTCACTCCCCACTCCCCAACTACATGACAGGGGCCCTCTTTGAGGGTGGACTTAGCCTTAAATAGATGACTTCAGCCAGTGGGACCCACCTCTGTCACTCAGTTTTCCAGGAAAGTAAAGATCTGACCTTTCCTTTCCAAATCTAAGATCATCTCAAAAAAGTTAATTCCAAAATGGTACATTCTTCTAACCTACTTTTTACCTGCTTTGCTATCAGCTCCTCACTTAAGTGGCAGACTTTGGTCAGGGACCAGAATCCTTCCCCCCCCCATTAATGCCGCATGCCATAACTTTCTTCATCTGATGGGTCCTTTTCAAGTCAGCCAGAGTCAGTTTAGATGTCCAAGAAAGAAAAGAACATAACCCATTGATAGGGATTCATATCCATATAACTTGGCTTCCTCCAGTCCAACAACAGCCATGGAAGAATTCCCTTTCTACCTTGTGCTCGGAGTATATAATGCTGGCCTGGGTCTCGGACCTCAAGTTCTTTCTCTTGGACTCAATCTTCACTTTTCCTGGAAGTTAGCTTGGGGGGAGGGGGAGGGCAAACACTCTGTGAGAGCTCACTGATTTCTTGGGAATGAGGGAATAAATGAATAACCATTTTAAGTGACTCTTGGGGAAAGGACTGAGAGCAGGGTCTTAGTGACTACAAAATGATGAGGATCAAAGATCCAGCACTCATGGCGGGTCTGCCTGAGAGAGGAATATGGGGTGTGCCAGGCAAGAAGTCATGAGACATGTGGCTTTCGGGCTGATTCATGTACCCTGCAATCATGCTCCTAGTAAGAGGCAGCACAGGGTGAATGCTAGACCTCAGATATTTGCTAGCTCTGTGACTGAGCAACTCACTTCACTTTCTCATCTAGAAGATAAGGACATTGGACTTAATGACTCCTAGGATCCTATGATCTTGAGTAAGCCACTTGCCCTCCCTGGGCCTCAGTTTCCCAATTGATAAGAATAGGGAATTGAATTAGAAGATCTCGAAGGTCACTCTAACATTCTGTGGCTCTAAGGGCTGAACCAGGAACCCTCAAGAACATAGGTGTTTGTTTTTTTCTCAGAACTCCAGGTTTTTAAAGGCCCCCAGATCATTAATTGCTGGAAAAGTTTGCAATTGACCTCAGCTAGTGGCTGAGGTATCTTCCCATCAGGAATTTGAGGCCTCAATTTAAAAAAATCGAACCCGGATGGAGGAAAGGGGATAAAACACAGGGGTATTGGCCATGTGGCCAAGCAAGGGTGGAAGGAAAACCTTTCAGAGGTTTGTGTTTCAACAGGCCCCTGTTACTTATATTGGCCCTTTCTTCATAAAAGGAGCCAGTGAGGGAGGGCCCAGCCTCTCTGGTGGTATATAAATAAACGGTGCTGGGTGGACTGAAGGAACATTGCCTTCACCAGAGGCCATGTGGTTGGTTATAAGCGACTGACAAGTCCTGAACTAGGAGCCTTCAGGAACACAGGCCCCCTTCTTCCAAGCTCTGGCCATAAAGGCTTCTTACATGGAGGGTGTAAACTTCAACGCAGCCCCTGTCCAGTTCAGGATCAGCACAAGGGACTCCAGAGGCATCTGGTTCCGACATGGGGACTTCTGAGATACAACCTCTACCTTGGGAGTCCTCAAAGTAGCAGCAGAGACGCCACAAGGCCACAAGCACTGAAGGGGTGATGATAGCAAAGAAACTCTATAGGATGAGCTTATTTGCTATTGAATTTAGATCTTTCACTGAGAAGCTGCAACATTCATGAATTCAAGGGGGAGAGAGGGATGGCTGAATGGAGGACAGTCAACTTGTTTGGGGTTAAGCTCTCTAAGCAGGCTCTTTTTTTCCTTTCTTAAATATTTGTTCATTAAATTCTGTGTGTGTGTATGCAGATAGATATATAGATAGAAAGAAAGACAGACAGACAAACAGATAGATAGATAGATGGCCACATAGTGTGGTGGACAGAGAGAAGTCCTTGAAGCCAAGAAGACCTGAGTTTAAATTCAGTCTCAATTACATGCTAGCTATTGATGTTGGATGGCTAGGTGGCACAGAGGTAACTAGGTGGTACAATGGATAGAGTGCCAGGTCTGGAGTTAGGAAGACACATATTCCTGAGTTCAAATCTGGCTGTGTGTCCAGCTGAGTAATCCTGGACAAGTCACTTAACCTTGTTTGCCTCAGTTTCCTCCTCTGTCAAATGAGCTGGAGGAGGGAGAGGGCAAACCACTCCAGTATCTCTGCCAAGAAAACCCCAAATGGGATATGAAGAGGCAGACCCAACTGAACAACCACAACAAATATCACTTAATCTCTCAGTTCTCTAGGGAACTTTCTAAGACCATAAGTTGCACTGGCAGGGAGAATTCCCTATGCTAATAAACCACAGATTCAGTCCTTCTCCCTATGGATCAGAGTTAAAGATAAATAGAAGTTCATGCCCCAAATATGGAAAAAACAATTAGCAAAATCATTCATTGAGGTTCTTTTTGCACTTCTATTGTCAACGCTAACCATTTGCAAAACCAAGGTCTGCAGACTTTATTACAGCATGGGTTTAAATGGCATACATTTTCAGTTTCACAGCAGGGACCCAGGATAAGGAAATACTTTCCTAGAATGCTACTGGTCATCAAGATCTGACTTCTTCCTTAGGCTAATAAACATTTCTTTTTTTCACAACAGCTACAGATTTGCTTTTCTTGTCAATCAGGCTTTAGGCATGGAAGATTATCTTGTTTTTTAACCTACCCAGACAACACTATTTTTCCTTGAGGCACAGACAAACCTATGGTGACAGTTTTCCTACAGCATCCTCAGGACTGGTCTTTGGAAGAGGCAAGGTCACTTGCTGGGAACTTCCATGAGAACCAGCCAAGCTGGCTGAACTAAAGAAAATAGTACAAATGGGGTGATTAAGAATAGGGGTTGTTGTAGGCTGCAGGCACCTCATTTCTGTCCTCCAGGGACTTCACAGAAATTAGCCGTTGCATCTATAGGGAACTTCCAACTTTCTAAAGGCCTTCTACAGATATTAATTCATCAGACTTTCTGGGAGAGAGGAGTTAAGTAGGCCAGGATTATCATCCCCACTTTAAAAAGAAAATAAGACCAAGGGAGACTGAAGGTTACTCACTAAAAGTCACAGAGTGAGTTAGAAATAGAGTTGGAACTAGGGCTAAGCCTCCCAGATCTCAGGTGGGTCTAGTCTGGGCCTTTTTTCTACAAGGTTTAGGACAAATTACAATTATTGATCCTTGGTCTTCTGTTAAACAGTAGGACAATGATGCCCTGTGAACTCACCACAATAAATAAAATAGTTATCTGGAACTTCCAAATATCACATTCTTATAAGACACAACTTAATATAAAGTGAGACTTTTGTGGCTCCATTTCAAGGGAGTGTAACTATACAAATTCCTTAAAGTTCTTCGTTATTAAGGCTACAGTCCCACAACATGGGCTTCCATGAGATTTGACATATATGTAGAATGCCTTGGGTTCACAAGAAATAAGGCACTGAATTAATCTGGGTTGCCACTAAAATGGTTATTAATAAATGGAATTTTGATCCCCTCAGCAAAAAAAAAAAGCAACCAAAACCACATCCTTCCTCCTAGTCTGTGGAAAACCAGACTCATAATCTCTCCCTTTCGCTTTAGTTCCAAGTCAGAGGGCTCCTTCCTTCCACTGCTCCTCCAGGAGACCGACTCCATTGGGACCAGAGCCTGTCATGTCTGCTACGTTTGCCTTCTGCTTCCTGGCTGCCAAGGCTTCTCCCAGGGAGGCCAAGGGATTGGGCTGGAGGTTGGGGGAACCCTCTTTGAATTGGAAGGTGGGCTTCTTCTAGGGGTCTTGACAAACCATGACCCTCTAGGGCCAAGGAGAGAGACTTTAGAATTAGACAGATTTCCTCCACAAAAAAAGTCCCCATTGTTTTTCTCCATTTCTGCCTCCTCTGCTATATTTTCCAGGGTGGTTACAACTAGCACAGTCAAGTGAATTTTAGTATGAGAAGATTTAAAGTCCAAGGCAGCATCAGAGAGTTTCTCATCTGTAACACTCCCCTCCACCCCTCCTTCACCCTACTTCCCCCTCCCCAAGAGACAGCAGTGAATTTGAAGGAGTGACTCTAGAAAAAAAGGTCTATTGTATCACAACCTCCTCCTGGGACCTTTGCTTGAGAAGGGCAGTCATTTCTATGGCTCTGCCACATTTCACGCCTCAGCAACTGAGTTTAGCCTAGTGAAAAGAGCTCTGGCCAGAGTTAGGCAGCCCTGGGCTCTAATCCCACACCTCTGCCACTGACTCAGTCCTCAACCTTGAGAAAAGTCATTGAGCTTCTCCCTGGGGTCTCACCTTTCCCATTTGTCAAATACATCCTCCCCTCCTTCCTCTTCCCCATGGCCCCTAGCACAGTGCCCTGCATAACTTAATACTTGCCAAATAAGCTAGACCATTCCTAAGGTCTTTTGCCCCCTGCAATTCCAAGATTTTATGAAATATATCCACTACAAAGCAAATATGGGGCATCTCTTTTGACTTTTAGAAAAGGTTTGAGGGGGATATGACCAGAGATTTCAAGTATCTGGAAGGCTAGTATTTGGAAGGAAATTTTTATCTTTACAGCTTTAGATAGGCGCTAAAACCAGAGGGTACAATGAGGATCCACAGTATGGGCTCAGTCGGGTTTTCATACAAACATGCGCGATGTTTTAGGATCTCCCAGTGAGTTCTAGACCTAGTAGATATGATGATAACTGTCTAGAAAAAAAAGATTAAGCCAGAAAGCATTTACACCTCTAAGTGAAAACCTGCCACAAGGTTGGGACTGGTCATAGAAGATTCCGTGGCTCTTTCTAGCATCAGCTCCTAGAAGCTCTATATGTCTCCTGCTCATTCTGCCAGGGCCTAGCCTATCCCAGACTATGGAGGAACAGTGACTGATGCTTCTGATACATGTGGTATTCTTTTTAACTTTCCTCTCCACCCTGCTGGCTCCAACAAACATTTGGAGACCAACCCCTCAGCCTGACCGGGTCGACTGAAAGAGAAAGTCAGTCTGCTCAGGGGAGGCACCAATAGCCTTTGCAGCGGGGTGATTTTGGTGCTTCTTAATTATGCCCGAGATGTAGGTGGTCCCTTCCCACAGCTGTTTTCCCAACTGCAGGAGATGCAGAAACCTGCCCACAGCTGGCCAGTGGGATGTCTGGGATTCTCGTTAAAGCGAAAGCTGGAAGGAACAATTACTCCAACTGTCTCCCCTCTCTCCATAACAATGGTAGCAGACCTCCTGTCGATATAGAATACTCTGGCTCCAGCCCAGGCCCTGACAGTTAGCCCCACTTAATGACTACGCGATTGCCGTATACAACCAACCCACTCTACTTATTCTCGCATTGCTGATCCCCAAGGCGCCTTGCGTGGGCCGGGCCCTGAGTTCCAAGTAGAAAAAGAAAGAAGAGTGAGTGAATTAATCTGGTGGCCTCTGTAGAACTGGTCTTGGGTAAAGCAATGCTCCCCTACCCTGCAGGCCTGAGAGGGCACTAGAAAAATACAGTCAAATAATCCTCCAATATTAGTGTCTGAGAACTGGATACTTATTCTCATTGTCAGCACTCCAGTCTTTAAGCAACTCCCATAACATCTCCTAAGTTTTCTATCTCTGGATCTATAAGTCTGCCAGAAAATCTCTCTTACCCAGCTTGGGGTAGGAAGGAATGACTAAGAGATGTTTGAGTGAAGCCTCACCACTTTACAATAGTGATTATAACTTAAGAGTTCCTATTCGAACAGATACAAGGAACACCTCAGTGGCAAGACAGAGGCAAGTCATCAATTGAAGTCCTATGTTTTCTTTAAGTAAGCAACAGACAACCACGGGTCTAGGGTGGTTTAGATGCAAAGGACTAGACAAGATGTTTTTGCTGGATTGAATTGATGTGACAACCCTAATGACATGGCAGAGGTCTGTTTCATGATCCCCAAGGTCAGCAGTGTTGCAATTACTGGACCCTCCAGCCCAGTTTCAAAATGCAGCACCAAGAAGTACTTATGCACACACCACACCACACACCACACACACACACACACACACACACACACACACACACACACCACATTGGAAATTTAGAGGAACTGTATCTTAGTTCTGCCACCTCCCACCTGTATGACCTTAAGCAAGACACTTCCCCATTACGGGTCTGAATTTCCTCATATATGAAATTGAGGGGGTTAGATGAGATGATCTCTAAAATACCTTTACAGCTCTACAACCATGCTCCTATTGTGATCCTACTGCCCTGACTGATCCTCCCAATAACTCCTCAAGGTAGGTCCTAGGGTGTTATGAAACCCCATTTTGTAGATGAAGAAACAAAGGGAGAGAAGTTGTATCATGTCCAGGGTCACACCCACTCTAAGTGCCATTATTTTTGGCAAGGCAATCAGGATTAAGCGACTTGCCCAGGATCACACAGCTAGTAAGTCTCAAGTGTCTGAGGTCTGATTTGAACTCAGGTCCTTCTGACTCCAGGGCCAGTGCTCTATCCACTGGACCACCTCGCCAACCCCTCTTAGACATTCCTTCCCACTCCCAATTGGAGAAGAGTAGAAATTTCCTGGAAGGTCTGCAGATTCAGGGACTTGAAGACTTGGTGTGTGGGAATGTATTGTAGATCTTGCTGAGGACTTAGACAGACATTTCCAGGCTCTCTCCTGAGCAGTGGGAGAATCCAATCCACATATCTGCCATCTCCAGTCTCTTTGTCTGATCCAGCTGTTGGCAATATGGCCTGACCACTAGACCAGAAAGAAAAGATGCAGGGAAACACTTCTCTCTGTTGTGGCTGCAGTCACCCACAGTTGGCAGACTCTTGGGGTACGCTGCTGAGTAAAGTCAAAGTTCAGCTATGAGACTCTACTAGCATAAGGCTTCAATAGACTCGGACCATCAGAACTATAAAAAGGGCCTTGGGACAGAACACCCAAATCTCAGAGCTGGAAGGGACCATCAAAAGCACATAACCGAAGACAGCACTGGTAAGAGACTGAGGCTTCCATTCCCAAATGAGCTGGTAATTGGACCAAGGAGTTTGGCTCTGCTCCTTTCTAATGACGCTGCAGGGGTTTTCTAGGGGTTACTAGGGAGAAATAACCTAGGACTCAAAATTGCTGGTGTCTCTAGGAGCCCGTATTTTGGGAAAGGAATTTTTCCTCAAAGGAGTCTTCTCTCATCCCAGATCTAGGCTCCGAGTATTCTACGTCATCTCACTTTTGCTTCCATAGAGGCCACACTTGTCCCTAGTACAAGTGAGTTTTAGAGAGTTACAGACACATTGCAAGAATTGCCTAAAGTCCCATAGCAAAGTGTGGACCCAGGTCTTCTGAGATTCCAGTCTGGGACATTCTAAAGCCTTGTAGAGATGCCTGTAGAAGGCCCAGGACTAGAGGGAGAATGGCTTAGATGCAGAGGGGGATGATTGAATTAATTAGATGATAGCACAGTCAAAAGACAGACAGCTGTCAACAGGTTCAGAGGCCTAGGATGTTTGCTCCCCCAAGTAATTCCCCAGAGCCCTCTAGTCCAGTTCGGGTTCATGCATTTTTTATAAATTTTAATAAACTATGATAACTGTATTTCATTGATTTCCTTTGAAATCCTATCTTTTGTACTTTTGTGCATTTAAGAACATTACACTGAGAGGGGTCCATTCCACAAAGGTTAAGAACCTTGCATTTAACCCAACTTCTTCCTCTTACAAGGGAGGGAACCAGAGAAGGAAAATCACCTTCCCCAAGGTCACATCATGAACTTTCCACATGGTTCTGGCCCTCCACTGAAATTTCAACTAGAAACCTTAGGGTTCTTAACTGCAGAGAAAATTCAGACACTGTTCTTCCAAAAGAGTTGATGAAATGGCAGGAATTGAGTCAAAGGGAAGGTTAACTCATTTAACCAAGATCATTCAGCTAGTTAGTAACAGAGCTAAGGTGAGAAGCCAGATCTGACTTCCAGTTTCCTACTCTGTACATTAAACAAAGTCATCACCCCCCGCACCAAAGTGGAATGGTTTCAATTCCCTCCTCTCCTCTTGTTCCCAAGCCCCCAAGTCAGGCTTAGGTTATATTCTCATACTTACAATAAGTCCGAGAACTCCAGGTGGGCCTGGGGCACCCAGCTCTCCCTAAAAATGAAATAAAACCAACAGAGTTAAGGGGTGTCAAGGGATCAGGGGCTGTTGGGGGATCACAGTACTAGGCCCACTCTCATCTGGTGATGGTATTTTCCACAGTCAGGCACTTAGAGAGGGGATTACTATAATAACACCAGCTCACACTCACATGTCACTGTAAGTTTTGCAAATCACTTGACATGCATTGTCTCATTTAGCCCTCCCAATAACCCCTTTAGGTATGAATTAAGGGTATTATTAAACCCCATTTTACAGATGAGGAAACTGAGGCTAAGAGAAATTAAATGACTGGCCCAAGGTCACACAGCAAGTATCATCGCTGGTATTTGAAGCCAGGACTCTTGACTTCAAGTCTAGCACCCATTCTTTACAGTAGCCCTCACTGCCTCTCTAAACAGGTGGTTTACTGGGGTATCCCCATAGCTCAGCAGGCAAGTCATTGGAAAGAGGTGAAAGTAGTGTTCTGTGGCAAGAAAAAAGAAAATCTAAGAAGTGTAGAACTGGAAAAGAAAGTAAAATTGAGGAAATGGGAGGCTTCCAATGGTCTGTATTTGCTTTAGGACCAAGTTTTTATGCTGGCATTAAAAGCTCTTCACCTTCATCTCCCACTATTCTCATCCCACATTTACTTGAGTCCTCTACACTAGTCAGACTATTCTGTGCCTTTGTTCTTGGCACCCACTGAACTTCAAATACCCTTCTTTCTTTTGTCTCCCTAAACAAACTGGACCCACCCTTCAAAGCACCCAGCTCAAGCACCACCTCAGCCATGAAGATTTCCTTGATCATCACCTTCCACAGGACACAGCATTTTCCCACATAAGATGAAGTGCCAGCTTGGTCTTTGGGTACCCTCTGCCAGAGCCTACCGGACAGTGGGTAGACCCCAAATCAAGTCACAGAATCACAGGCTGTCAGAATTGGGCTGGAGAACAGCAGAGGGCATTGCTCCATTCCTGCCTGAGATTTTTCCTCACATCATAAACTCTATATGTAGCTCTAGGCAACTAATCCCCCTCTCTCTGAGCCTCCACTGAAAGTTAGACTAGAGACCTTAGGGTGTTTAGCTGCTGAGAAAACTCATCCTCTGTTCTCCCTAAAGAGTCGATGAGCTTAAAGGATATAATGGAATCATGTTTCCAGCATCAGCACCTTCATGTCAGACAACAGCAGGAAGGAAGTCAGACTATCCATTCAAATACTCTTCTCGGTAAGAGTGGGGTGGTGGTGGTGGTGGTGGTGGTGGTGGTGGGACAGGGGAGTGGGGTTGAGGAGGATGGGGGGAGGGAAGTTCTCCTCTAGAGCGTGGGGAAGGCTGAAGGATAGACAAGCTTAGTCATGTCTGAGGTTTCCAGGATCTCAGGATGTGCCTACCTTGTCTCTCAATCCCTATAAATTCCCTCATTGGCTCTCCCAACTGTGCTTGTCACCCCAGAAGAGGAAAAGAGGGGATAAGTATTTATTAAATACTTACAATAGACTGGGCACTGTACTAAGCCCTTTACAAATATTATCTCATTTGATGTTCACAGGAACCCTAGAAGGTAGGTATTATTATCAATCATCCTATTTTTACAGTTCAGGAAACTGAGGCAGAGAGAAATTAAATGACTTGCCCAAGGTTATACAGCTAGAAATCCATGAGGCAGGATTTGAATTAAAGTCTTCTCTACTCCAGGGCATTTTTATCCACTGTGGAATGACTATTAGATGATGAATCAAGTGGTGTGTGCATAAGCCTTGGTTCTATCACTAACTTACCAAGGGACATTGAACTTCATGGAGCCTCATGAATATAAATATGCTTGCCCTGCCTATCTCACAAGATTGCAGGGACTAAATAAAATAATAGATGTAAACTGCTTCGAGAAATATAAAGGTGTCACACAAAAGTAAGGTATGAATAATGCTAGCAGAAACGAATAACTATCATTTTTATTTAATTATCTTTGTCACTATATCCACTATGGCTAGGTCAGTAGGCTTACAACCCTATATACTTCCAGCTTCTCTGTGCATTAGCTAGACTGGAAAAGAATTATTATTTCAACTGTATGGAAAGGAAGACTGAGGATCATAGAAGTGAGTTAACCTGCCTAAGATTATACACCTAGAATCAGGAGCAGAACTCAAGTCTCTAGACTTCTAGAATCAGAACTAGAACTCAAGTCTCTTTACTCTCAATCCAATACCCTATTGAAAGTGGAAGTTCCTTGACGGGGAGGATCCTTGAATAAAGCAACATACTGGGTTTTTTATTATTTATTATTAATTGACCAGATAAGGGACATTTTAGGGGAATTCATTGGGATTCTTCATTTCAGACATATTACAGCTAATGATTAATGGAACTTTGTGGGAGGGGAGAGTGAATAAAGCAAAAACCAGCCCCCTTCATGATGGGCACAGCTGGGCACAGCTGTTAGGACAGGAAGTGAAGCACTGTTGTCTCACTGCCTCCTCAGGAAGGAATGGGAGAATGGTCAATAAATGTTGCACATTTACTGAGATTCTGGCACTCCTCACCCCTCACAGCATCCAGCTCTGGAATCTCTTGGGTATTCAGTCTGGTCCAAAGCCCTAGGTTGCCTTCCAAGGAACAGGAAGCACTTGAAGAAGGGTCCCAGACCCCGGGGCAGATTGACCTGGCTCGATGGTTAGCAATACTGCAGCCAAACATCTCAAACTAAACTTGAATATTTTCCTGCACTTGAAGGATTCCAATTATTTGTAAACTCTATAAACAAGGGAGGATTTCCTCCCTACCCTCTTCTTATGGAAAGGGGTTATTTCCCTGTAGTTCAAGTTCAAGTATCTGAAAACATCTTGCCTCCATTCAAGATCATTGCTAGTCATAAATATTTGGAGAATGTTCCCAGGCAGCATGGGCCTTCCAGCTCAGTGAGCAACTACAGCTCTCCTGTGCCCCTAGATCCTCTGGCACGGAGATATTCTTGGCTGGCAGAGGCATGAACATCCTTGGGTCCAGGTAAGATTCTCCCAGAGGGCAAACCAGGAATTTTCCTATGGACCTAGAGGGAGAAATCAATGTACTCTCATACTGTACACTCCAGACAGGAAAAAGCAGAAGGGACTGGAGCCCTAGCACCCTGCACCTGGTCAATGACAGGTCAATCCTAAGGAAGTCATTTGTTTTTTCCAGCCTAAAAGAGATCTTGGGGATCATATAATCCAATCCTTCCAATGAACAGAGAAGGAAACAGACCTAAAAAGGAGAAATGATATGCTCAACACCACACAGGGAATGACAATTAGGAACCTAGACCTCGTTGTCTTGTCTCTTGAACTTCTGCCTCCTCCGCTATAATGCCTCTCGTGCCTCTAGCTGATGCAGTGGATAGAATGCTGTCCACGGAGTCAAGAAGACCTGAACTCAAATCCTGCCTCAGATACCTATTAGTTGTGTGACCCTGGGCAAGTCACTTAACTTCTGTCTGCCTCAGTTTCCTCAACTGTAAAATGGGGTAACAGTAGGCACAACCTCTCAAGGTTGTTTTGAGGATAAAATGAGATAATATTTGTAAATTGCATAGCACAATGTCTGCCACATAGTAGGCACTTAAAAACGTGTTCTCTTTTCTTCCTTGAATTGATAATACCCTTAATGGGATAGACAAGACTTTCAAGGCAAGTATGCAAAATCTGCTGAGAAATGTTTCATTTCTTTCCCAATTCCAGTCTAGTCTCTTTCAGCTCACAGATGTACCAGGGGCTATAATCAGACCATAGGCCACAGAAACTTTCTCTAATAGTAATGTACCCAGTCTGGGATTGGACCTCAAGAGTTATGAAAATGAAGAAAGCCTCAGGGGACCTAGAATAAGGGGATACAAACAACTTGGATCCGCTTGTTAAATTTGAAATCAAACAATGGAAAATTAGCAGTACATGGCAGAGTGGCCTTAAATTGATAAATGTGCTTTTCTCTTTGGTCTCCCTGATCCAGCAGCAGACAGTTCACCTACTCTCCATATCCAACTCACCCCACCTTCTTATCTCAGACCCCACATTCTTTCTACATCATCTCCAAACACTTACGGGGTTGCCATCCAATCCAGGGGGCCCTCTTTCCCCAAAGTCACCAGGAAACCCCTAAAAGGATGAGAGAAAGAAGAAAATTAAATCAAAACATGAACACAGACCATTCGTGTCACTCCAGATCTAGTCAACAGTGTCCTGGCCAGGGCAAGAAGGAGCTGTGAACAAATTGCAACACAAGGATAAGCTCCCATTGTATTTCCACTCCTTTATTCCAGAGATTAAAGTACATCATTTCATATCCCCCAAGGAGGCAACACTACAGATTTCAGAGAATTTCAGAACTTCATTGTAACATAAAGAACACAAAATCAAGAGTTAGAGGACCCAAGTTCAAATCCCAGGCCTACTTTCTGTACCTGTACAACCTTAGGCAAGCCACTTAACTTGGTTTCCTCTTCTATAAAAAATAAAAAGCCCTTTTCAGCTCCAAATCTGTAATCTGGTGATTCTATGAAGTTAAAAGAGTCTGAAAGGTCAACTAATCCAATTCGTTTTTTTCCATTAAATTTTTAAAAATTTAATATTTTATTTTTTCTCCAATTGCATGTAAAACAATTTTTAACATTTATTTCTTAAAAAACCTTTTAAATTCCAAATTTTCTCCTTCCTTTCCTTTTCCCCCTCAGTGAGAAGGTAAACAATCTGAAATAGACAAGCCTCTAATTTTATAAACAAGGGAACTAAGACTCAAAAGGGAAATGACCTGCCTAAGGCCATACAAGTGTTTAAGAGGTCTAAAATCCAGATCCCCCGACTAGTCCAAAGCACTGAGAATTTTATTAAATTTTAAATCTTAGACCATATACAAGGAAATCTGGGGAATCATACACTCATAGATTTAAAGTTTGGAGTGGATCCTGAGACCATCATTTTCAATCCTTCATTTTACAGATGAGGAAACTAAGGTATGGATAGGTTGTTGGTGGTGTCAAATTCAAATAGAAGTTATTAAATGGTACATAAGGATCTCTGACTTAGAAAACCACAAACAAACATTATCTATGTTACATTGTATTTTTATTTCTTTTGTTAAATATTTCTCAATTACATTTTAATCTGATTTCCCACATTCAGGAGTGTTATGGCTACATGTTTAATACCTCTGGGTTAAGTGACTTGCCCAACATCACACATGAAGAATCTGATAGGATCTGAATCCATACCCTCTGACTCTAGAGGCAGTGTTCTTTCTACTGCCTGTTCTCACAGGAGGTCTCATTAATTTAATACTGATAAATCCTAGGCACTAAGCCCAGGCTTATAAGAGCCTAAGACATGTGTATGAAGCATGTCAAGAAGGAAAAGGAGCTCACTGAGGAAGCTCTGGAGTTCAGGGGCACTGCCAAGGGGGGAAGTCTTGGCTCTGGCAAGCCCTGTGTCCCTGAATTAGGGCTTCTTCTACTCTAGGGAAAAAAGCCAGGCCTTTGAACCAAGGGGACCATGCCAAACATGGAAAGCCCTGCTGGAGAGAGGGGACAATTTCCTTCTGACTTCAAAAGGGAGACAGAAGACCAGTTTGGGGCTAAGTGAAACCCAATATTTTCCCCTTCTTGAATTTAAACCATTGTTTTCCAGGAGAAATTTAATAAAAAACAAACCACATGTTTTTCTAACTAAGTAAAAGCCTGAACTACTCCAGCAATAAAGATTCATGTTGGAGAGTAATTCAGACCCTGGTTTCTAGGGCTACTAGAGAAATAAATACATTAAACCCAAACATTTTTTTAAGGAGGAACCAAGAACTTGAAATGCTTGTGATTCCGTAATGTCTGATTTCCCCTTAACCGAACTCATTTCAGCTTCAAAAGAAATCCCTCCTCCTTTAGGACCTGTCAGGGATCCATGGATTGGGGTAAAATTCACACCCCATAACTAATATCCCAACCACCTCCCAACTGCCCTTCAAGAAAGGGAGCTATAAGAAAGGACGGCTCCAAGCCTCTGCACATGGTTATCATATAAATACCAATTGCTACCCATCACTGAGGAGGGCAGAGCATTCCAGCTTTCGCAAACATTAAACGCGCCAGGCCATGCATTAGACAGTGGAAAAGGAATCCAGCAGAAATCCTTGAGACATGGGAAGAAAAGTAATTAGCAAATGTGGAACCATCCAAAAAGGCACTAAATTGGACATTGATGAAGACCCAGCAATACCACTGCTAAGTATATACCCCCCAAAGAGTCAGAGACAGAAGGAAGGAGCCTACGTATGCAAATACATTGCAGCACTTTTTGTAACAGCAAAGAACTAGAAGGAAAGTAGGTATGCGCTGACTGGGCAATGCTTGAACAAATGGTAGTATACAAGATATAATGGAATATTTGCCATTTGTTCTTGAGTTATTTTTCAGTTGTGCCTGGCTCTTGATGACCTCATTTGACATTTTCTAGGCAGTGAACCACTGGAGTAGTTTGCCATTTCCTTCTCTAGCTCATTTTACAGATGAGGCAACTGACGCAAACAGGGTTAAGTGACTTGCCCAGGGTCATACAGCTGGTAAGTGTCTGAGGCCAGATTTGAACTCAGGAAGAAAAGTCTTCCTGACCCCAGACCCAACGCTCTATCCACTGCATCACCTAACTGTGCCATAAGAAATAATAAATACAAAGAATTCAGAGAATCTTGGGAAGATTTGCATGAACCAATGAAGAAACCAGGAAAACAATTTACATAATAACCATCGTCATGCAAAGCAAAATAACTCTAGAAGACTTCAGAACTGGGATGAATGCTTCAACTAGTTATGATAACAGTAATACAGCCAAGTCCCTTTCAGTTCAAATAATGAATCCCCTGAAGTGGTCCTATGTGTACAAACAAATTTGCACTATTTGAAGTTATAATTATCTCAGATGTGGTCCTTGGTTCCAACCTAATAGAAATATGCAGGGCATATTTCCTAGCTGTAACAACAACCCCCAGCATTCACATATTGCTGGAAGTATTGCAATGCATTTTACAAATACGATCTCATTTTACCCTCACAACCACCCTGGGAGGTAGGCGCTCTTATTAGCCCCATTTTGTAGATGAGGAAACTGAGAGAGACAGAGGAGAACTGATATGCTTAAGATCACAACTATTATGTATTTGAGGCAGGATCTGTACTCAGGTCATCCTGACTCCAGACCTAGCACTTTATCTCTGTCAAGTGATTCTCCATGTACTAGCAAAGGGGTAGTGGATAGTAGGTGAGGAATGAGGTCTACATTTTCAGGTGTAGTCAATGTGTTGATTTGTTTTTCTTGACTCCGCTTACTTATTTGGGACAAGGGAGGAGAGTCACTGTGAAGTGATAATGACTTTTTAAAAAAAATCAATGACTTTTTTTTTACTTATGGAAAGCACAGCACCATTGATTCAACCCTGGCCTCAACTCGTCCCATTACAGGTTCTTTTTCTCTGTCTCACTTTATATCCTAAGGAGGCAACAAGGGCCAGTGGTAAGAGTGGTAAGTTAAAGGACTTGGGTTCACATCCAGGCGTTGCTACTTACAATGATGCTACTTACTTCCCTTGGCTAACCCTCAATTTCCTCATTGTAAAATAGGATGATTGGAATAGATGTCCTCTAAGTTTCTTTCCAGCTTCCACTTGATGATACTTTGAGTCCTGTATCCATATCATCTCCAACTCCCATTGGATAGGGACTTGGCAACCTGAGTTCAAGTCATGGCTTGTGCCACTAGTTAGCTGTGAAACCTTGTTTAATTGGTCACTTCTCAGTACCTCAGTTTCCTCATCTGAAAATAAAAGGCAGCATAGTATAATGGAAAGAGCATTGTCAATGGAGTCAGAAGACTTGGGTCTAAATCTGGTCTCTGACCTTTATATATACTTAACTTCCTCAGCTGTAAAATGGTGGGCTGGATTGGTGGGTTTCTCAAGTCCCTTCCAGTTAATTATTCAAAGTTGGTAGACAAGATAAGTTTTAGAACCCCTATAAATTCAAGATTCTAGGGTCTCTCTGGTTCAGTTACATGACTATCTTTTCCCAAGGCTAAGCCCAGCCCCAAAGCTGTTACGGAGGGAGGGAGAAAAGGCATTATGTCCCAGAATCAGCTCTGGGAATTTGGAGGAATGAGAAAGACCAGTCTCATTCAGTGTAGGTTCTGCCCTCTTCTCCTGACGTGGGACTGGCAGGCATTGAAAGAACTATGAATGGGCTCATGGGGGAGGTGCAGCAGCGAAAACTCTCTGGTGCTGGCACTTCTAGCAGGTCTCTTCCTCCTGCAGCAGCTCAGGTTACATCCCATTGGGTCCCACCAGACATCAGAGACAGAATGAGCCTGTGAACAGTTCTCCCTGAGAATAAGCTGGACAGGGGTCAAAACCATTACCCTGTGCCCTTCCTGGAACAGGCTTCTGATCTGCTCAGGGAGTTACTCTTCGGCCTGTCCAAGGGGATTTGGGATGTGCAAAACAGAAAGGTAACAGGAGGAAAAAGGACCAAACCTCCACTAAAAGCTAGCAGGTGTGACCATTATCAATTCCACAACCTGAGTGGCCAAAGAGCAGTGTTGTCCTTCAAGTCCCAACTAAAATCACAGCTTGTACAAAAAGGCTTTCCTAATCCCCCTTAATGCTAATGCCTTCCTTTGTTTGATTATTTTCAATTTATCCTCAAATGCATATATTGCTTTTTTATCTAAGTATTTCCTATGATCTCCCTCATTTAACTGTGAGCTCCTCTTTTGCATTTACTTGTCTTCCCATTTATTTGTATTGCAACACATAGTAGGTGCTTAATAAGTTCTTATTGACTACCGTACTGTGGTCCTGTTTTGGAAATGCTATTTCCCATCTGACTTCCTTCTTTCCCTGTAAAATTTCCTACTGTCTGGGGCAAAACATAAAGTCAATAAACATCAAAGTTCAATGAGACCTTAAAACATGCGATTTCAGAGCCAGAAAAAACCCTAGAGATCACCTAGTCCAATCCTTTAATGTTATAGATGAGGAAACTAAGAATGAGAAGTGATGAGTTGGCTTGAGTTGAGCTCATTTCCACATCACCCAGGTACCCAGAGATCCTTAAGAGGAAGTCACTTAAGAGGAGATCATTCATTCATTCATTCATTCATTCATCAAGCATTTATTAAATGCCTACTATGTGCCAGACACTGGGTTAGTTCTGTATATACAAAGACAAAAAAAAATGGTGCTTGTCCTTTAGACACTCACATTCTCAGAAAAGTAGCAAGAACACAGATGAACAAATGCAGAACATATGCAAATTAAATACAATATAATAATGGAGGCATATGCATAGTTGGAGCAATGCCAAGACAAGGCTTCCTATTTTGCAGCCCTCATAGCACCAAGAGAATCCTTAGGATGCTAGGTGCCAAGGGACCAGCATTGTTCTTGGGGCCGGAGTGAGTAAGAATGGCTCACAGGCATTTCAGAAGCCCCTCCCAGCAAGACACATAGAACCAGGAGGAGGAAAGGTGGGGAAAGGGGGAAAAAATAGAGTGAGACAAAGACTTTCCTACATGCTGAAACAATAAGAGCAGACTTCCTGAGCCATGGGGAAGCTCAGCACTTGATCCACATATGGTGAAAGGCCTTGCTTTTACAGTGGCTTGCTGTCATTAGGCAACAACAGCCTAGAAAATGAAAAATTATGACAATTCTCCCATCATTTCTGTGAAGCCTCCCCAGACTACTGCAGCCCATGATGATCTCTCCTTTCTCTGAACTCCTGTTCTAGCCCAACTCCTTTAGTTTACAGATGGGGAAATGAGGCCCAGAAAAGGGAGATTATTTGCTCAAAGTCAAAGAGTCAATTAATGTCAGAGCCAGGAGTAGAACCCAGACCTCCTGACATTTAGTGTGGTTGTCTTTCCATTACGTCATGCTTGTTAAATTGAATTACTGAACTCCCTCCACCCCCACTATCCAACCCAACACCCGCCCCCCATACACACTAAAATACAGGCATAAGGGCTCATGGTTCCTGCTTTCCTCTCCCAGGTCAGTTTCACATGTCAATGGAAAGACGACTTAAATCCTACATACATTATCAGTCAGGTCCTCCTCCCTCTCAAGGCCATGCCTTTCACTCGTTGACTTTGTCAGAGATACCCATTTCCTGCTTCTAGGCTAAAACTTTCCAGGCAGCCACAGTCAGGAAGATGCTGGGAGCCAGCCAACCCCAAAAACAGCATAGGCCAGGGAACAAGCAAAACAGCCCTCAAGTGGTGGAGGACAGCAAGGGGTTAAGGGATAATCTCATCTGCTTTCCAGAGTTCTAGGAACAGAGGAGTTTGTGACTTCAGCAATTCTGAAGATGCTTATGGCCACGAGGCAGGGTTACACAACCTCCCTCAAGTAGGCAAGGGGAATCCTTTCGATGGCTAGGCAAGCAGGCAGAGTTCCCAGGGCTCCAGGTCCCTGCTGACCCCTCCACATCCAGACAACGTGCTCTGTCCTGGACATATATTCTCTCTGTTACTCAACCCTTCTTTTTGGCCCATGCAATCCAAGTAGGGGCCAGTGAGGAAAGTGATTAAAATTTGCAAATTTCAGAGTCCCTTTCAGGATACTGGAGGCCATAAGTTCTAGTCAAGAGGCTGGGGAAGGAAGGGCACCCATCTTTCTTCTTCCTCCTCCCTGGAAAGAGAGGTACGCATGATCCTGTCACATCTTGCAGACAGCCATTCGGGGGCTAGGAGCAGGGCTCTGAACTCTCATGTAATACATCTGGGCTGGCAGGAGGCCCAGGGGCCGCTTTGGGGACAGCTACAGTTAGTCATGACCCAATTCCTGGCCCTAGCCTGATGCCGGGAGAAGTAACAGAATGTAGGTTCCTCCACCACCTTGGCCAGGACCATGGACCAGTGCAAACAGAAAGAGGGTAGCAACACCTTCCAGCAGAGAAGGAGATAATATTTTTTAAAATGGAGGTCTCCCCAGACCCTGAAGAACGAAGGCTCACCCAAGTGGTGAAGAACATTCTTGTTACTTTCCCAGTTCATAAAATCAAATGATATACCAAGTCCTAGCCCAGCTGACCTTCTCCAAAACTTCAGGCCTCAAGTCCTGAGCTGAGTAGAGCTCAGTTCTCCTCCATCCCCTGGGGAAATCTACAAAAGTGTGAGGATGCACAAGTTTCTTTCCGTATGTGTGTCTGTCTGTCTGTCTGTGAGTAGGCAATATCCATGCATGTGTAAAAGAACATCTGGATTTGTTTAAGGTCTTTTCTCAGCAGGAGTTAAGGAAGGAGCCTGGCACAGGCACTCCAGAGAATTCTAGCAGGTCTTATGCCAATCAGATCCCAATCCAGAAATAAGATTTTATTTTCCTGTTGGCTCAAGATAGGCCATTCAAAACTGCTAGGCCCTCTGGCCTCACCTGCAACAAGGGACCCTGGGCCAAAGTGGCATTTACCAGGTGAGTTGTTGTCCAAGGGTCCTCCAGCAGGGGTAGAGATCTTGCCTAAGCTCGATCAGGTGGATACAGGGGTGTAAATGCACTGCAAAGGAAAGGATCTGGATATTGCAGCTAACATTATTGGACATGGTTGTGACAAAGGAGGCTGGGCAAACTGCATGAATGAATGGGTAAGTTCAGAGACACAAGAGTTAAGAACTTCATGCTCTATTCGGCATGACCCCTAGACTTTCTGACAGTTAGGAAGTCTGGCTACAGTCTGACTCTACAGTTCACCTTCTCTGGGTCTGCCCCCGACCCTACTCCAAGCCTGCTATTCTCCCCTCATTAACAGAAATGCCTGTGCAGCCCAGAAGAAGACATATGACCTTGACTGATGGTCCTCTGGCCCTTTTCCCAGCTTTGGCTGTGCACATCTGGCCTGGGTGCCTTGAGCGACGGCGCCTGTGCGGTCATACCTTACTCAGACAGAAGCAGCTTCTGGGCTTGACACAGGCCGTCTGGCTGGCCCCACTCATAGTGGCCACAACCAGCAGTGGCTTCACAGCACACCAAGCCAGTCTAAGAGGTTTGACATGATCGGTCTACTTGGATTCGACTGCTAGGACCTCAATGCTGCTTAGTGGTGGTGAGGGGACCTCATGCATGCACTGTAAAACCTCCCTAAGGCCAGCTAACATGAAGAGAAAGTCCATTCAGAGTAAGCAAAATATCTGCATTTGCTGCAAGTTACATGAGGTGCAATTGTGCTTATGTGGTTGCTGGTCTTTTTTTTAAAAGGGAAATCAGTTTTACTACTTTTTAAAAAGCACCATATAGGAAATGGAACCGAGCAAATTAAAGTGTTGTGCTGGGTTCCTTCAGGAGTCCCCATAAATGAATAGATTAGGACAATATAGCTCTTCACTTTATCCCCTCAACTCCACTGCCATCTTTCTGGAACAAAACGTTTAGATATCTGTACAGGCAACCAATAGAAATCTCAGGTGGGAGAGGTAGACATGGCACAGAGGATTAAAAAACTGGCCTCAAATCCCTTCTCTGAAATAACTTGGTTACGTGATCCTGGGCAAGTCACACCTGCTTGGTGCTATCTAAGGCTCTTTCGGAGAAGGTGTTACCCTACATGGGTAAAAGAAGTTCCCTCATGCAAGATTTCCCTGCATCAATGAAATTGTAGCCCCAGTCACCAAACCAATACAGTGATGGATTATGTATGCTTGTTGTCCAAGGAACAACCTTGCCAAATTTAGATAGGCTTAGATTAGCCTTGAAGGGATGGATATTTTAGCCACAGCAATTCTTAAAGACCTTTTACTAACTCCAAGAAGAAAGGGAGCAGACTTTGGAAGTCATGGGTCACTGAACTACTGAAGGAAACAGTGTACAATCATGGAAAGAGGAATTGAGTCTGAGCCAAAAGACCTGGATTCAAAGCCCAGCTGTGCCATTTACTACTAATGTGACATCTGAGGCAATGTGTGGGTATCTTTCAGGACCTCAGTTTCTCCTCCTGAATAATAAAGAGCTTAGACTGAATGGGCTTTTATATTAAGCTCTTTATGACCTGTGGAAGTAGTGGTGGTGGTGGTTGTTATTAATGGACGAGACCCAGAAAATCATAGAATCAGAGAAAAATAGCATTTCAGAACAAGGAGTGACCTTCAGCACCATCTAGTCCCAGCTCTTTCCTTTTGAAGAGGAAACTGAGGACCAGAATAACTAAACGGATGGCTTACTGAAGGTCATTCAGCTGGCTCCCTTCTCAGGACTAGGTCACCCCTGGGCTCCACATTCTACATCAAGCAGTCTGTCCCATGAATCTGGCTCTCACTGAGGATGCTTGTACAGAGTTGCTTGGGCTCTGACTTCCTGCCCTCATTTCTAATCTGACTGTGTCCTTCTGTCTGGTCGCTGTGCTCCCTGATGGAAAATGCCTCCAACTCAGCCAAAATGAGGAACAAGGAAGAGGGTTTTCCCTCTCTGGTCTAATGTTCTTCCATCAGAAGAATTTGTTTCCTGAGCCAAAAGAGTGAGTTCAGCTTCCTACCATCAGGCATTCAGCCATGGGTTTTCTTAATTTCCGTCCCCATTCAGGTCTTGGGGAAACTGGGGGTACTGTTCAGCTAAACGATGACCAGGCGAGCCAGAAGAGAACCTTCAAGAGGTACCCCTCACCCTTCACAGGTTCCCCACCTATAGTACCATATTTCAAAAAACCTGAGGATAAGTCCTTTTTCCTTCTAGTCAAGACAAAGGTGTGAGTAGAAGCCTCCAGGCAGCCAAGGACAGTGGAAAGGGCATGGGATTTGAAGTTGGAGGACCTGAGTTCAAATTCTCATTTTGCTCCCTACTGCCTGTGTGACTTTAGGCAAGACACTGAACCTCTCTGGGCCTCTACTTCCTAAACTATAAAATGAGAGGGATGGGCTTGATGACTTCTAAGGTCCCTTCCAGAGATAAGTCCATGAGTTTATGAGGCCCCACCTCCAGGCCCGCCAACCTTCAAACCTTTCCAGACTTGGGAAGGTCTATCCCACTTCCCTCTGGCAGGAGACCCCAAGAACTCCTCACAGAACTCATGTACAGGACCATAGAGCTCCCCTCCTAGAGAGTGGTACTGCCTTGGGAAAAGTCTTCCTTGACAATCTCTTTCCTATCCATCCCCTCTTTTCTGGTGCCACTGCCACCACCCTAGACCAAACTCCTCATCTCCATTCCTAGACTAGTACCATGGCCTCCCACCAGAGGATCTCAGTTTCCCAGTTTCTTTCCCTTCTATCTAACTTACACATCACCGCCAGATTAATCATCTTGATGTCTATTTCTAACCATTTCACTCCCTTACTCAAAATATCTAATGTTTGGTTCTCTACTATCTATAAGCAAAAGTCTTAGTCTGGCATTCAAGGCCTTTATTTCTCACTATCCTTCACTCACACTGAATTATCAGGTTTTTTTTTAAACATGTCCTGTTTAATGGTATGCTCTGGAAGGCTAGAATGCTCTCCCCCTTAATTCTTGTCTGTTGAAATCCTACCTGTCCTTCAATACCCAGATCAGATGCCACCTCCCTTTCCCATTTCAGTTCAATTTTATAAAAAGCATCTATCTGAAACTAAAAGCAAGCATCATATGCAATGGGGATACACTAGGACCTCGTTCAAAAAATATAGAAGTGAAGCAAGGATGCCCCCCCCTTTCTACCACTATTTGACATTGTTCTGGAAATGCTAACAATGGCAGTAAAACAAGAGAAAAGAATTAAAGGAATAATGATAGGTAAAGAAGAGATAAAATTATCCCTTATTTGCTGATGATATGATGGTTTACTTGGAAAACCCCTGACAATCAACAAAGGTATTAATTAATACAATTATCAACTTCAGCAAAGTTACAAGCTACAAAATAAATCCTCAAAAATCTATAGCATTTTATATAACAAAACACAAGCAACAATGATAGAAAGGGAAATCCCATCCTAAATAATTACAAAATGCATAAAATATTAAGGGATCAACCACCCAAAGCGCACAAAAGACATGCAGATTCGGTTACAAAGCACTTCTTAAAGAAACAAAGAACAAACTAAATAGTTGGAGGAATATTCGGAGTTCCCAAGGAGGCGGTGATATAATAAACATGATAATACTGCCAAAATTAATTTACATGTTTAATGCTATATCAGTCAAACTACAAGGAGATACTTTATAGAATTTGATAAAAAATATTCATTTAGAAAAATAAAAAAAATCCAGATTATCAAGGGAAATGGTGAAAAGAAGTAAGAATGAAGGGGAAATAGCACTTTCGGACCTCAAATTACATTATAAAGCAGCAGTCATCAACACCATCTGGTATTAGTTAAAGAACAGACAGATCAATAGAACAGACTAGACAAGGGAAATTCAAAAGCAATAAAACTCAACAACCCAGTGCTTGGTAAAGTGGAAAACAGAATTTACTCCAGAGCAAAACTCCATATTTCATAAAAACTGCTTGGAAAACTGGAAAGCATTCTGACGGAAATAAGGCTTACACCAACACCTTACACCACACACCATATACATTCTGTATAGATACATGGTCTTAATATTAAAAATCATACTCTAAAGCAATTAGAAGAGAAACACATCATGTACCTTTCACAGCTATGAATAGGAGACATATTCTTAACCAACCAAGAAATAGAGGCATTTGCAAAAGATAAAATAGATAACTGGTTACTTTAAATTGAAAACTTACTACACAGACAACATTGATACATCTAGTATTAAGAAGGGAAATGGTAAAATGGAGGGGAGAATCTTTGTATCAGATTTCTCCGATAAAGATCTGGTATCCAATATCCAAAGATAGAGGAACTATACACTCACGCATTATAGTATGTACGTATGTATGTGTATGCATATGTATATTATGTATGTGTATTTATATATATATATATATATATATGTATATATATATATATATGCCATTCTCCAAGATAGTCAAAAGGTATGAACAAGCAGTTCTCAAGAAAAGAACTACAAAGTATTCACAACCACAGGAAAAATGCTCCAAATCACAAATAATAAGAAAAATGTAAATCAAAACAATGCTGAGATTTCATCTCATATCCTGCCAATTGGCAAAAATGACAAAACCTTGCGACGATGAATGTTGGAAGAACTGTGGGGAGATAAACATACTAATACCTTGTTGGTGGAGCTGCAAAGTGGTACAATCCATTTTGGAAAGCAATTTGAAATTATGCAAATAAGCTGAATAAAATGCTAGTTGGAATCAGAGACTCCATTACTGGGCTTAAACCCCAAGGAAGCCACTGAAAACAAAACGGTCCCATAATACTCCAAAATATTTAAAGCAGTATTTTTTTGTGATAGCTCAAAACTGGAAACAAAATATGTAGCCATCAGTTGAGGAATAATTAAACAAATTATGGTACATGAATTTAATGGAATATTACAGTGCTATTAGAAATGATGATATGATAAATATAGAGCAGTGTAGGAAAATCTATGTGAACTGATGCAGGGTAAACTAAGAATAGCCAAGAAAACAATATATACTGTGACTATAATAATATAAAAATGGAAATAAAAACAGCACATGAAAAATCAAAAGTAAATGTGACAAAATTATAAATATCAAGTAACATTTGAAGGAAGATCTATAAGAAGACACTCCCAACCTACCCCTTCATGGAGGTGGGAGGTACATAGATATTACACTTAGAACGTATTTTCAGATTTTTTCAATTTATTGATCAGCTGTGCTGATTCTTTTTCATCTCTAAAAATATATTATTTTTCATACGGGATGGCTGTCTGGAAGGGGCAAGGAGAAGGATACATGGGATACTATGGGTGATATAAGAAACAGAAAATGTCAGTAAAACTTATTTAAAAAAAAAGAAATCAGATTCTGTATTTCTTTTTTTAGCTTGTGTCACTCATACGGCATTTATCATGTTCTGTTTTATATTGTATTTATATGTTTATATACATGTCATGTCTTTCCCTGATAGACTATAATGGAGGACTTATCCCTGCTTTTCCTACAATGGAACTATATACAGTAGGTACTTAATAAATATTTGTAGGTATCTTATCTTTGCCACTATATTGTAAGCTCCTTGAGGGAAGGGATCATGCCTTATTTACTCTACATCTTCTACATTGCTTAGCATAGGACTTTCACACAGAAGGTATTTAACAAAATTTGTTGAATAAAAAAAAGGATTCGATCTATAAGCAATAAATATTTACCATTTGCTGACATTATGATCAGCTTTGTTCTCTAGACTGTAGATTACAGGCTGGATGTCATGAGTCAATCAATCAAATATCAATAAGTATTTAATAATAATCTACTAAAAGCCATACAGTATGCTGGATGCAGCAGATACAGAGCCAAAAACAAAACTCCCTGTCCTTAAAGGGCTTACCTATCACTGAAACCTTCCATGTTTTTACAAAGGAACAAGTTGCCACAAGTCCCATAGCCTAAAAGAGAAAATTGACTCCAAGACCAGTACTTTGTACTCATTAAGAAAATGTGACTTCAAAAAGAAGTCTTATTTCTAAAATTACAGAATGTTTGAGCCGGAAGAAATAGAAGAACATGGATGGTCAGACATAGAACGTCAGTGCAGGAAGAAACATGAGAGCTAACATGGTAACATTTTACAAATGAGGAAAAGGATGCCTTACAGAAATGAAAGGTGACTCAAAATCTAGATAGGACATGAGCTGGGACTAAAAATCCAGATTTCCTGACTTGATGCCATAAATAACTGGATAAGTACAGTTATCCTGCTTATTAGCCTGCACAAGCTGAAGCTATGGTAGAATGTGTGAGTCCTTAGAGCAAACTCCCACTTCCATGTCCACCAGGCTCCATGGTAAACTCTTACCAGGAATCTCATTTTCCACAGCCTGAGACAATTTTGCTAGCAAAAAGCTAGCGCTAGCCTACGAGATTCAAAGTCAAGGGGACATTTGCTTGCTCAGTAGGATAAAGGGACATCAGGCCTCACAAAGTCCCCTGCCTCTTCCCATCTGCTTACAAAGACAGAGAAGTCTTTTCAGAATCTTGCCAGGCTCCCAAGCCAAGTTTTTTTGGTAAAAATGGATTTAACCATAACACATTTCTTTTTTTTTTCCTTTTTCTTTTCTTTTTTTTTTTTTTTAACAGAAAAGACAATCATTTGGGAGGCCAGCTCTTCCCGTGGTGGCTTGACATGGTCTGGGGAAACAAGAATTCAATTTTTCTCTTAGCTTTTAAAGAGGTCAGAGTGATAAGCCTTCTTAATGGGGGGACAGAGAGAAAACTTTTTAGCTCTTAGGCTGGAGTCACATAGCTTCCAGACAGTCACTTGGCCCTTCTCTCCAGGTGTCTGAGAAGCAAAGTTCACCTTTTGTGATGGAGTGTGATTTCGAAATACCTACCTGCCCTCAAATATCTTTTGTACTAGCTTGAAATCCCTGCGAAAGTTGCTCCTTTGGGTTAGGTACTATCTCCTAGGCTCTGCTAAAAAAAATGTAGATACAACCTGTAATCCATGATTCCCTACTGCCACTTTGGTGCTGATTAATGGCATAGAAAGAGCAGCACCCTAGTATGAAGGAAACCCAGGTCTGTTTCCAGCCCTATGACTCACTACCTGTGTGACCCTGAGAAAGTCTCTCGATCTTATAAGGCTGCAGTTATCTCTTCTAATTCCTGGTCTGCCACTAACCACTGGATGACCTTGAAGTCAAATCCATTCATTTCCTTATACTTCATTTGAGGAAACTATGCAAAATGAAGTAGAAGAGATGATCTTTGGAATTCTCTTGTAGCTATAATGTTCTATCATCTAGGATTCTTTTCAGTTTTAATATTCTGAGTTCGAAGGTCTTTTCCAGCTCCGACACTATATCCTAAGGCTCCACTAAGCTCTGACATTCTGCATTCTGTCTTCTATATTCTAAAGTTCTTTCCAGAGCTGACATTCTATGATTATGTGATTCAGATTCTGGAACTGTTCCATAGAGGGGAAAAGTGGGAAGCAATTGTTCAATCCTAACTTCTTACAAGTTCCTTGGCTCCCAGGAAATTATGGCATGGCCTTAGTGGGAAGGATGATAAATCATACTCATGGTAAATGAAACTGTTTGATGTGAATGCCTCCTAAATAAAACAAATACCCCAAACCTACAAAAGACTGATTAGTCCAAGCATGCAGAAGGGTGGAGGTGGGAGGTTATTCATTAGGAAGAATGTTCCTGGGGAAAAGATTAATTGCCAACTTCAGAAGGGAACTAAATGAGTCCCTAACCCCCAGGCTAGTCCACTCACTCCTAAGTAACAAAAAATTCCAAAATTCAACAGAAAAATAATTTTCTCTTAAATGACAACCCTTCCTCCTTTATTTCTTACTGACTTCATACTCCACCACAGAGGGATGGACTTAATGACCGTACAAGGCTCTCTTTCTGGCCTGCTGCACTCTGCAGGACATGAATTTCACAAAGGATGCAAGAAGTCTGACAAAGTCACCTCAGGGGCCATTCCAATCCCCTCATTTTGGAATCTACAGATATGAAATCATATGAAAAACATTAAATCATGTCAGAGGCAGACAAAATAGATTTGTTGGCTATTAAAGCTGATTTTGGGGGGAACAATAAAGTTTATTTTCACAGTCCTCAGTGGTGATTCATGGCCCTAGGCACTTTAGATAAGAGGGATCCCTATGCCAGATGCATCATAGGGATGCTGACAGTGGGGTGAGCAAGTGTCTAGCTTTCTGCAGCCAATTTGAACACCCCTCCTCCCTCATACATAATCGCTGGATTCTCTACACCTAACAGCCATCCAATTGCTTCGAAGGCAAGAGTAGAGCTGGGTTCACACTGACTTTCTGGTTAGCTCCATGCCAAGGACACCCAGATGGACTGATTCGGTCCCCAAACCCTCTTGCTCATTCACAAAGTCTTATCAGCCAGAATTATCTGGCTGGTTACTTAAACCCTTATAGGGCTAGCTGCAGCTCTCGATGAATTAAAAAAAGAGGCTGGGAGCCCAGAGACAGAAAGACATGAAACAATGAAAGGTGCTAGGAAGATAATTCATCTGTCCAGGTACTCTAGTTCAGAATTCTCCAAATTTAATCCCATCCCATTCTCTTCACTCTTCAAAAAGAAGCTTGCTTCATTTCCTTTGACTCTTACTGCAAACAAATTATCATCACAGGATTGTAGGATTATTGATTTAGAGAGAGGAGACCCTTAGAGACCAACTGAATCCAACCCTTCATTTTATTGATGAGAACCAAGGGCATAGAAAGGTGACTTGTCCAAGGTCACACAATATCAGTAATGGGATGTGAACTCAGGTCCTCTGACTCCAAGGGTCATCCTGTCTCCACTCTACCAGTCTGCCTCTCCCAGAATCTCAGTTAGAAAGAGTCTTACCATATCGGGACATAGGATATCACAGCTGAAAGAGTCTTTAATAGGACTGGAAGACCATTTAGTCCAAACTTCCCATCCTATAGATAAGAAAACTGTAGCCCAAGTAAAGAAAGTGATTCCAATAAATATTTTGCCCAAGGTTAAAGGGCTAGAACTACATCCCTGTTCTCTGAACCCACAATCTAATGCTCTTCCCACTACAGCTGGCAGTCATTTCCAGCAATAAACATCTCCCTGCTGTCTACAATGTTTAAGGCACTATGCTAATTATCATCAATAGTATGGCTTCCTCCAGTCTCATGTCAAACTTGGAGATTTCTTCCCATTCTAAGGGGAAAGCAGAAACTTTAGTTCCCTTCTGAGTGGGAGTGTAGAGGATGGAGGGGTGCTAACTAGAATGGACCAAGGAATGGAGAGGGAAAAATCAACAGAACTGACCATCCTTAGAGCTGGGAAACTACTCCCTCTTATCCAGAAAGAGGAACTTATCCTCCCTGTGTCAATAGAATTGAAACATACAACATCCTACGTGGAAAAAGTTTTCCTTCTTCGCAGTTCCTTGGAATCCCAATGTCAGCACTTCTATGGAAGGCAGGCAGGCATAACTGTGGTCAAATGTGGAAAATACAGGTCCATTCCAGTAACTGGAAGCCAGAGGCTTGTTCTCTGCCTACAGCAGAGCTGTGGTCAGTGCTGAAGAATGGGGAAAGCACCAGAGCCCTGCCAACAGCAATCAATCTCCCCCAGAGTCACAGACTCGGAGAATCTCAGAACTGAAAGAGACCTTGAAGATCACTTGGATCAATTATCTCATTTTACAGATGGAGAAACTGAAATCCAGCTCAATAGAGTGACTTGCTTGATGTCACATGATGAGTGAGCTGCACTTTTGGGGTGACTACTCATATCTCTGTCCTCTCAGTCCCAGGCTCTCTCTAGTGTCCCACTTTGCCTCTCCTCTACCAATGGGGCTGAGGTCTTCCCAAGAGTCCTCCCATCACTCAAGTAAAATTCAAATCCAGCCCTTAGCACAGTATAAGACATTGAGTAGACACTTCATAAGTGTTATTAAATGCAAATTTGTGGGCTAGGATGGGGTCGGAGTAAGAGTTGGGGTAACCGGAGAGCTAGAAAAATCAGAGAATCCTATAGTATAGAAAGACATGGAGATATATGTATTTAAATAAAAGTTTATTAATTGATCAATCAATTGACTTTCACCTGTTGATTATTTTCAATTATTCTGTGCATAGCTTGCATGTAGGGACAGGCTTTTGCCTTTCTTTATATTTCCAGTGCTTAGCTCTGTGTCTAACAGCCAGTATTTATTGACTGACTTACTAAGAACAGCTTTCTAGTTCAATGGTTTTCAAAGTGGGTGAAAATTTCCCAAAGAGTATGCAAAATAACCCACTTGGGGTTGAGGAGGAAATGGACAAAAACTGGGTTCTGTGATTTTAGAAGAACTTTCTTCTCTCTCTCTTCCAACATTTTAAAGTCTAAGTCCTGTATCTTGGGATCTATAACAATAGGAGAGTTAGAGTCCTTACATGGGAAGGACACTGGACAGGATAGCTGGCCATCCAATTCCAGGGGACCACCAGTTTGGAATGTTCCTGCTTTTGTGGGGAGGGGTGTTAAAGGTAGGGAAAAGGAAGGATGGATAAGGCTCTGAATGTTTTCACATTCCAGGGAGAGATCCCAGCAGCAAATGTAAATTATGGCTGGGAAAAAAATATCCCAGACAGTGATAAGAAAAAGAGAGGAACAGCTGGAATGTATTGGGAAGGCCATATCCTGAGTATGAGAATACATCCCTTGCTAAGAAACTTCAAGTACAGACAACATGTCTAACTGAAGTTTCCTTGTTTACTGGAATCTGGTTAGTGATTTGCAGAATGTCAGAGCAGACAAGGGCCTCAAAGATCATCTAGTCCATTTCACTGCTGAAGAAACTGAGACACTGAAGGGTAAGGCCCTGGCCCAAGGACATACAAGCACCGAGTCAGTATAAAGGGGTTTTCCAGTAACCCAGAGAGTCATGTAGGAGATGAGAAGCTTCTGTAAGTGCTAATATTCCCTTGCAAAGCACAGAGCCACCGAGTGCCTAGATGTTAAGTAAGTTCTTTGAGGGTGAGGATCACTTCCCATACCTCTTTGTACCTGATGATCAGGAGGTCTGGGTTTTGATCCATTTTGCCATTTAATACTTATGTGATATTAAGCAAGTCACTTCCATTCTCTGGGCCTCAATTTCCCCATCTGGAAAATGAGGATATTGGGACATGAGTGGGGAACCTGTGGCCTCAAGGCCACACATGGCCCTCTAGGTCCTAAAGTGCAGCCCTTTGACTGAATCCAAATTTCACAAATTTCTGTAAAACTCGGACTCAGTGAAAGGCCCCACCCAAGGACTTAGAGGGCCACATGTAGCCTCGAGGTTGTATGTTTCCCACCCCTGCAGTAGATGATCTCTTAAGCTCCTCCCAACTTAATTAGATAAATTAATTATAGTCTATAATTTTAAGAAGCATCTATTTCTATTGCCATCACCAAAAGCAGAACTATGAACATCCAATCCCTGCTCAGTTTCCCACAGCAGAAAAACTCCAACCTTCTCATTATATCTAGCTGCTCAAGATTACAGAACCAAATTAAGAAAAAATGAATGAGCTTCTTCTTCCACAGACTATGGTAGAAGCTTCAATGGTTCTCTGCTGCCTCTCAGATAAAATACAAACTCCTTAACGTGGCATTTAAAGCCTTTGTAGCTGGCTCTTGTCAACCCTGTCAGATGTTTCATTTTATTTCCCTTCATATACCCTATGTTCCAATCAAATTGGCCTATTTGCTGTTCCCTGAACTCTACATTCCATTCCCCATTGACAGGACTTTCCACAGACCATCCTTCATGCCTGGAATGAATTCTCCCCTTCCTTTCCCCCTCTTAAAAGCCCCAGTCAGTGGCTCACTATTGCCTCCAGCAGCAAATACAAAATGCTCCACTCAGTATTCAAAGCCCTTCCTACCTACCACCCTCCTGCCTTTCCAGTCTTCTTGTACCTTATTCCCAACACATACTCATCAATTCAGCAACACTGGGCCCCTGGCCGCTCCATAAAAAAACAAACAAACAAACAAAACCTTCTATATCTCAGCTCCAGGCACTTTCTCTGGCTGTCTGAACCACTCTCCCTCTTCTGCTCTGACTGCTGACCTCCAACTAATATCCCATTTTTATAGGATGTCTGTCCTAACCCCTCCTAATTCCATAGCTTTCCCTCTTTTAATTATTCCCTCTTTCCCTGTACAGAGATTGCTTTGTACATATTTGTTTGCATGTTGTCTCCCCCATTAGACTGGAAGCCCCTTAAGGGCAGGGACCTTCTTTCTGTATGCCCAACATTTAACACAATGTTTGAGACATCACAGGCACTTAATAAATGTTGACTTGTGATTGATTAGCTCCCTTTAGGGCTCAGCTCAGATACCATCCCACATGAAAAACCCTTTTGGAAACCCCTTTGTTTTCTCTATCCTTCGTCTTGTACTTACTTTCTGCTTCCATATTTTATCCCCCAATAGGTTGCTGTCATGTTCATCCTTCACTTTCAAAGAGGACCATGACATCAGAGAAATGATGACATGACTTTCACTTGACTTTGTTTTGAGTGAGGGAGGGCTGTGCAGGTCATCAGCCTCACTTCTCCTCCTGAGTCATTGGAATCCAGTGACCAGATATTCATCAAGATGACTGCACACCACCCAGGATGCACTGGGACACCTTGACCTTTTAGGCTAAAGCCTATTCAGGTACTCACTTAAAGTGAAGTAATGCCCATTCCGTGAATAGACCCCAATAGAATAGAAACTCGAGAGCAGAGACTGCTTTTCACTTTTTGTCCTTGCATCCCTAAGTGCCTAGTGCCTTGCACATAGCAGGTGATGAATACTTGTTGGCTTGGACTGAGTCCCTAACTCAGTGAGCTAGTGAGAGGTGCTTTCTGATACGGTGCCCAAAGTAGTCACCCTACTAGCTCATGCCTAGTCAAGTCTTTGCTTTTTCCTTTCTCTCCCAGGGAAGAGGATTGGCAGTCTAGGGTAACAGGATCAAGAAAAAGGCAATCACATGTAGAATTATAGAAGACATACAGTCAGCATGGTATATCAGGAAAAACATCTAGGCAAACAGGTAGAAAAAACACAGACTTCGGAAAAGAGAGGCACGTGTGTACACACCTACACAGAGAGACTCACCAACATATATACACACATACATACACACACATATACAGGCTGGGAAAAAGGCCAGAGTAGACCAGAAATCAAAACTCTCCAAAGGGAATAATGGAAAACACCCCCAAATTCTACCTTGCCAAGTCAGGCAAAAACAACTAGATTGTGGTATGATTTGATCTCATTCAACAAAATCTGCGTAATAGACAAGGAAAAACTTTACCGGCCTACCCATCTTGCCCCTCTTGCCGTGAACTCCAGGAGGTCCCTGTCAGGACAAAAAAAAACCACAATTAATGTCAAGATAGGAATCACTTAAAAGGAATGAGAATTGTCAGAAGCTCAAAGAACCCTGCCACAATGCTCTGACTTTCCCTGGTTCTGTGGGGGCCATACAAACAGGAACTAGGATAGTGCCCAACAGACCTTGTGTCTAGTGTGAGTTCCTGTGTGTCTGGTCCTAGTCAAAGGCAGGTTCAAAATAATCCTTTGGGGTTAGTTTGAGAAACTGAGGCAATGTAGCCAAGGTGAATAGTAATAGGAGAGAGCAATTCTAGTAGTGGATCTTGCTATTTGGGCAATTCACTTCATCCCTTTCACCCTCAGTTTCTCATCATGTAAATTAAAAGACTTGAACTTGGTCTAAAAGATCCCTTTCCAGCTGTGATAATTCTGTGTCCTGATATTCTATATTCTAAGGTCTCTTTCTTCTTGGTCTTTATGTATACCTACCAGCCTACATACATGTCTCCTAATAGACATTAGATAGAGACAGTAGGTGGTGTAATGGATAGAGCACTAAGCCTAGAGTCAAGATAGACCTGAGTTCAAATACAGCCTCAGACACTTAACTAGCTGTATGAACCTGGGCAAATCACTATAACCCTGCCAGCCTCAGTTTCCCCAACTGTAATAGTAAAATGAAGACAATCATAATCCTGCCTCCCAGGGCTGTTGTGAGGATCAAATGAGAATATTTAGAATATTTATAAGGCCAGGTACACAGTAGGCACTGTATAAATGCTAGCTGTTATTATAATTGTTAATAGTCTACGTCCTGAGGTCATTTCCAGTTCTAATATTCCTGGATGCTACTGTTCTAGTTCATTCCCATGAATCAGTTTCCCCAGATTTTGGTCCTGGTTGATAGGGTCCAAGTAACCTCCACTGCCCTGCCAACTCTTCATTAAGAACATCCCATAGAGGTCAAGTGCTGTTTCTCATCCTTTCCCTCTTCATCCCCAGCTCTGTTGTGAGCTGCTTTACTTAATCCCCAGGGTTATCTGTGCCTTAGGTATTTAGGCTAAAGAGAAGGGATATTAGGATGCCCAGAAGGATACTCACCCTTTCTCCATCAAGTCCTGGCAGGCCAAAGAGCCCTGGGAGACCAATATACCCCTATGGACAGAGCAAACAAAAAATCAAATGGGCCATCCCCAGGAGGCAGACTTGTACCCATCCCATCTTGGCTGCCTTCCTCCTCCTCCTCCTCCTCCTCCTCCTGCTCCTCCAGCGTTGGTCCTGGGTGCTCCACGTTGACATAAACCTTGAGGCAAGTGTATATGCCCATGGACTGCATGGTGCTGGCTTCCACGATGTAGTCCAAGGGCACATACCCTCACACCAGGGATCGGGGGGCAGGTAGGGGAGGCTCCTTCTCCGTGTGGGGGCAGGGTGGGAAGGGGCAGAAGGCTGTCGTGCCCTTGCTGGCTGCTCCTGGGACCTAAAGGAAAGGAAGCCTGCTTCGGGGTTAGATGAAAGGGGATGTGCTGGTGGTACTTCCAGGGACAGCTGATAAGCAGTTCCTTCTATAGCTGCCTCTCATTCTCCTTGACCTGTCTCCTCTTAAGAATGTCCACTGTGATACTTATCACCTCTGGCTGTTTTCTGGATGCCCTCTCTCTCCCACCTTCTTGGTTTCTCCTTCCCCTCCCCTCCTCCAATATAATTCTCTACCCCACCCCACCAACCATAACCCTCCCAGCCAAACTAACTCAGCATTTTTGAGTTTTTCCAATTACATTCTCCAAAAACATCCCTGTTGGGTTGCCTGTCTGGAATATTCTCCCACCTCTTCTTGCCCTTTCAGGTCCTCTTCATCTTTTATGGCCCAACTTAAATACCAATTCTTATAGGAAACCCCCTCTGCCTACTCCAATCCACTATGATCTCTCCTTCCTACAGACTCATGGTCATTGTGCCACTCTTTGGGCATTTAATCCTATTGTACTTTGTGCCATCCCTTGACTTGTTTTAAATTATTCATTGCCATAGCATTATTATTATGTGGCACAGTGGAAAAAACACTGGAGTAGAAATCAGAGGATGTGGGTTGAAAATCCCAGCCGCATGACCTTGGGCAAGTCACTGAACCTCTATGGGCCTCAGTTTCACAATCTGCAGAATGAATGGGCCAGACTAAATGCCCTAAAAGTTCCCTTCCAACTCTATGTGAAGGCCTCAGCACTCTAACTAGACTGGAAGCTTATGATGAAGGGCAAGGATCATCTTTAATAACTCTGTATCCTCACAGAGCACAGCCCATGGTTCTGCACCCAACAGAAGCATAGCACATGTTTTCAAATGAAGTCATCCCCACTCAAGCCATTTCTCCCCTACTCCTATTTGTTCACAGTCCTGAGACACCTGCCACATGACCCTCTGCTGCTCTGACAAGATTTCTTCACCCTCCTCACACTTTCTTCTAGGTATCTTTGACCTTCCTTCTCCAGAGATGCTTACAGAAAGTACATCCACTCTTCATCCCACCCCAACACACACATACACACACACACACACACACACACACACACACACACACACACACACACAGAATCCAGGTTCTTTCATTCAGACTGCCCCTTCTCTGTGCTGCTGGTTTGGTAGCATATGTACATTCAACCCTTTTTAAAATTCGTCCATCAGAAAGCACCTCTGAGAGCCTGCTTTGCGCCAGGTACGGTGCTAGACTCCAGAGATATAAGACAAGAGCAGGGACAGAAGGTAAGCTGTAGCTAGACCCTGAAGTTGAATGAGGTTCCTTCTTCCTAGGAAGAAGTATAGACTTGGGGGTTCATCTTTCACTGGAGTCAGCTGAGTTGTGTTACATCTCAGATATTAGGCAAGTGGAATCAGAACCTTTTCTATCAGGAAAGACTCTGGACTGAAGTCTAGCTCCAAGACTCAGGAAATGTTCTCAGACAAGCAAGACTTTCCACATGCCCTGGTTTTCCCTGCAAATCTACCTTGTCACAAAAGGAGAGCAACATTCTAATTATTTGGCAAATTCTCTTGGCACTCCATGCTCAGGACATGCCACTCAGGTGACTCTGGAGTGAGACATGTGACTTTGGAGAGATTCCTTAGCACCTAGGCCCCTTTCCTAATTACCCAAGCAGTGATTTGGGGGCAGGCAAAGCCACGAGGGACTAACACGGATGTATGCTGAGCATTAGTGAGGAGATGGGAGCTGGTTAGTCACATTCTTGGGCCACAGAAGGGGAGGAGTGGGAAGAGCAGGGTTTTTTATGACTGGTGGCTACAATCAGCAATGTATTACAGGGTCATCCCTCTGGGCTTCAAGCCACTGCTGGAGAGAGCCCAGAGCTCCATCAAGAGAACCATCTTAGCCAAAGTCAGAGAGAAGGGAGCAGAGGTTCAGATTCCAACGTGCATGTGGCATCAAGATGTTGTCCACACGAAGAGTATAAATCAATCCCAAATTTCCCTGGCTTATCATTCCCCTCAGCCCCATCCCAAGACCATGTCTTCCTAGGGTTTGGATAGAAAAGAATTCCTTTTCTGGAACTGTAGAGCTGAAGCAAGATCAATGTCCCAGGCAGGATACAACTGAGAGGTCTGCTTTTGAATCTCCTATGTTCCTCCAGTAAGCAAGCCTCAGGAGCTGACTAGAGCAGACTGCCCTCAGTGCAAGTATAGTACCACCCTGGTAAAACATCCCAAATAGCTGATCCTCATCCAATAAGTCGATCTAACTCTGCCAATAAATACCATACATGCACTTCAAGGCTGGTCTAGGGGACCCAATGTGGGACTCTTCTTATCCTCTCATCCTTCGGGGTATATGAAAGCTGCTTTGTGGGATAAATTCTCATCTGTCATAATGGCACAGCTTTGGGGGAAGGGCTCCTCAGGAACAAGCTGACTTTGCTCTTTGGGGGCACAGATGACTATGTGCCCAGTGCTGCCAGGCACATCCCCACCCTTATGTGGTGGACAGGAGCAGCCAGGGTGAGCATATGGAATATCTTTAAGAGCTTACGGATAAGGTCAAGCCCAGACAAGGTTTCAGTAGCCACTGACAGGCAGAGCCAATGAGGCAGAAATGGGGTTGGCTCCAGCTGGTCGTGGGAGGTCCCATGAGACCTTCCAACTTGACTGTAGAACCCCTTGGGATAGTCATCCCTTTTCACCTTTTCCCAAGAATGCCTTTGCTTACCCCAAATCCTAATGATAACTATCCCCCTTTACACTGCCATAGCCCCATTCAGTCTAGGGTATGATTCTGCATCTATTATCCCATGGGACTCCAGAGGAAACCCTGGGAAATGGGCAGGGTAGGGATAAAAATTCCATTTTACAGAAGAACAAAGAAGCCCAGTGATTTGCTCCAAGTCATGTCAGTAGTGGAGTCAACATCAGAACCTGGGTCTGGTGCTACATAAGACTACATGTGCAGGATCTAGCTTGGTGCTCCCAGAGCTCCGAGAGCAAGAGAAAAGAAGAGCTGATGGCAGACAAGGAAGGGAGGGAGGACTGGCCCTCACAGTAGTCACTGGTGGAGTCACATTCCCTACTCCTACTGTTTCATTCTTTCACCCACTGAGTGCTTTGCTTTGCAGGGATCATCATGGTTTTCCATGGGCTGACTCCCTCCTCAAGAATGGGAATAGCTTACAAAGGGATCCTTTAAGGGGAAGAAGAAAATGGACGGACCTTTGGCTACCATACCTGCCCTCTGGCCACTGTCTGAACATATACCTTGTAGGCAACTCCAGTGCCCTGAGTACTTCTGCCAGGTTGTGGACACTCACCAGGAGCTGGGGGGATGCTGTAGCCATCAATTACATCCAATTAGAACTGCCACAACACCCTGTTCACATGAGTCATGCTGGCTGTTCCACTTGCCTACCCCAGCAGGGGAGGGAATGTGGGGAGTGGGGTTGGAGAAAGGGGTGGAGGGAAGACCAAGGGGTGGTAAGATCACTTGCAACTGGCTCCAACATCCTGGCCTCAGCTAGATTTCCTCTGTGCCACAGATGGGGATATCCAGTAACCCTGGATCTCCTTGGCTCGCTGTGCTTGGCTTAAGCAAGAGGCTTTCATGCTTGATCCATGTCCCGCCCTTCTTCCCACTCTCCTACAATCTCCTTGCCCTGGGACTCAGGGAGGTGGGGGTGGCTGCTGCTCATGGCCAAGTGAAAGACATAAGAGCTGAAAGTGCTTGAGGATCTCCAGCACTGTAGACAAAGGGCCATTCTTGGTACCCTGACGAGCGGGAGGGATGAGAGCAGCATCCATTTGTAGAACCTGCTCTGAGTTCTAAGTAGCATTTGATAATCGGAGTATCATAGAATGCTGCCAAAAGGCACTTACCCGACTGCCTTTGGGTCCAGGTTCTCCTATTGGCCCAGGTAATCCCTGAAACACAAGAACCAAAGAAAGAAAGACAAGTATGAAGAAGCCTTAAGTAGCCTCAAACAAGCATTGTTAAAGTTATATTCTGTACATGGACCAGGAGTGAAAAGAGATCCTGGAGTCAGAAGATCTGAGTTTGTCTTGGCTCAGACCATTACTAGATGATGGATTATGTCATTCTTTGTCTTGACACCTCTTGTGCCTAGTCCAGAGCTTAGAACATAGTAGGTTTTAGAGAACATTTATTGGTTAATTCCTAGCTGTGTTGAACCAGAGAAAGTCTGGAGCCTCAGCAGTAAAATGACAACAGGGCTGGTGGGGGCATGGTGAGGAAGAGGTTTTATGAAATCTTGATGGTTGCTTAAAGAGTTATTGTGATTGCCTCTGATCAGGGGCCTCCAAAGGCCAAAGACCCAAGCTGGACCAGGAGGGAAATGTGAAGTAGCCAAAGGTGGAGGAATCATGACTGACTGTCAGAGCTAAGCCATGGAAGGCACCACCACACAGCCAGCACACCACAACATGCCCACACTCACAATTAACTAGATCCATGACTAACCAGACTCATCTGAGGGAGAAGAGGGAAGCTCTAGGCTGAGAAATGCTTTTCCTAGAGCCTCAAATCACCCACATCCTTGAAATGGGAGATTAAAAAATCATGAGTGCCTCAACCCTGGGAAACTCATGAGAGGCATGGAAAGAGTGTGCAAAAAGATAGGAGAATTATAGTCAGGAGGACCCACATTAAAATCCGACTTCAAGAACTTATTAGTTGTGTGACCCTGAAAAATTCACTTAACTACTATCTGTCTCACTTTCCTCATCTACAAAATGAGAGAGTTGTACTCAGTAGCCTCTTAGAGCTATTCTACATCTAAATTTATAATCTTATGAGTTCCTGAGTTTGAATCCCAGCATTGACCCTCACCAGGTGAGATGATGGTCAGATCTTAGTCTCCACACCAATGAAACCTGTACTCTCTGTAAATCCTAAATAAGGCACCGCAGAAAAGTGAGTTGTCTGATTGAAATGGAAAAATCCAAGCAAACAAACCGTGAATGCAGTGCAACGATAATGACCAGGCTTGTTCCCAAAGAAGAGATGAGAACATGCAGCTCTTCCCTTTAGAGGAAAAGTGGCAAACTATGGGTTTGTCTGTACTGTACAACTGGGCTGACATTTGCGGTAGAACTATTATCTTTCATGTTTTCTTCATTTCCAAATAGGGCCCTTGGAGTAAAGGGGACAGGAAGGAGATATTCAGAAGTAATGAAGATGTAAAAACAAAAGACATTCATATTTTTTCCTAAAGAAATGTTCATTATAAATATTACACCTGATTCTTGGCAAAGCTACCCAGGTAGCCATATTGGTTCAAATATGAGGGAGATGGAAAGAGAAGCGTGAGAAATATGTGATGAGAGGTGTAATAGGAGAAACTAAATTAAATGGTTCTCCTCTCCCACTCAAATCATATTCTGTCCTAAGTCACAGGGTCATGCTCTAGAGCTAAGAAGAACCCCAGAGGCCAGCTAGTCCAACCCCCTTTATAGATGGAGAAACCGAGACTCACAGAGACTAAGTAACATGACCCAGATCACACGGATAATACACATCAGAGGCAGACTTTGAACCAGATCCTCTAACTCCAAAGTCATTGTACTATGCGACCTTGGACATGTAATTTCTCCTCTTTGGGCCTTACTTTCCCCACCTATAAAATGAGGAGATTGCATGATGCTCCCTATGATATCTTTCACCTTAACATACTCTTGACTCTAACCCTAATGAAAGCTGTCCTGAATGCATTGCACTGAAAACAGAGATGAGAGGCATAGGAAGGAATAAAACAAAGAGAAGGCAGGGTTGGAAGAAGGAAAGGGTAAGGCAGGAGGCATGTTTGGGATGATTTCAACACTTCAAAAATGTGGGAGGAGTAAAACAGCTAGGAGGAAGGCTAGATCCCCACTCCTGCATAAGCCCCAGTCTAAACAGAAGCAATTCTTGAGTCTTTCCATGAACCCACTCAACCCAAGTTCAGATGTCGTTGCCAGCTTATAGCTCAGCTCTGCTTACAAACTCCTCCCTTAAGAGGAGATCCAGAAATTGGTCTTAGGGATAAAAGACACGTGGGACAACGGAGTATTTCAGGCATGAACTCCCAAAGGAGGTTTAGGCATCTGGGATCTCTCTGATTCCTTTCTTCAAAGCACTTGGCTTTGCTTTGATAAGAGAACCAGCAAGAGCCTGGTCCTGTGTGAAGAGTCTCATATTTTCCTGTTAAAACAGAGCTGGGGGTCTATGTTAATTAATGGTATAGTCAGAGTTGGAAGGGACCTTAGTTTAGTTTAACTCTCTTCATTTTTTCTAATTTAATTTTTTCAATTAATAAAAATCTGTTCTCTCTCCCTCTGTATTCCCTATAATTGACAAAAAAAGAAGGAAGGAAGGAAGGAAGATTTTTGTGACAAATACACATCATCAAGCAAATAAATTTCCCACATTGGCCATATCAGAAAAACAGATTTCTCAACCTTTACCCTTTATATCAGGAGGTAAGTGGTATGCTTCATCATGTAACACTACCCCTCCTTTTGCACCTTGCCACCTCTATTTTACAGGGGAAGAAACTGTCCCTCATTTTGGTTCCTCTTAGTCCTTCAAAGGGACTTAGGTAAAAGGGAAGGATGTAAATGACCTAAGGCAGCCCAGTGGATTGGCTACAGAAAGTTGGAAGTAAAGGGACCTGTGTTCTAATCCAGTTGTACCACTGATTCACTCTATGACCTTGGCAATGTCACTTTTCATCTCCAGACCCAACTGTTAAAGGGTCAAACTACCAAGAATTCTTAATATGAGGTCCATGAACTTGCTTTTAAAAAATATCTTTATAACTCTTTAAAATAATTGTTTTCTTTTACAATACTATGGATTTTGTTTTATTGCATTTGAAAACATTATTCTGAGGAGACTCTGACACAAAAAAAAATTAAGAACCCTTCAGTTGCACAATAGTTATTCACTTGGTCAGTCCATCAACAAACACTCTCCTATGTTCCGGGTACTGTGCTAAGTCCTGGGCATCCAAAGAAAGGTGAAAACATAGTCTTCCTCTCAGGTAATTCATATTCTAATGGGGTTCTGGGGGAGGTGACAACTAAACCGTAATGATATTCAGTATAAATGGAATGTAAAATCAGACTCTGTCCCCTACGGTCTCTCTCAGTCTGATACACTGGGTTCTAGGTTCTAAGGTTCTGACAGCTTCAGCAGGAGGAGGGACACAAACACAACAAGCTCACTGCTTGTGGTGGTTGGGATGATAACAATGAAAGCTATCCTTTCAGTTCTCATTTTGCTTCGGTTTTCTCTGCCAAAGAATAAGACAAAGGACAGATGAAGAAATTGGCTAAGAGGGAGCTGAAAGTCCATATATATATAAGAAGACAGAAATTGAGCACCTAGCTGCCCTGAATGAATTCAAGCCCAGATGAACTGACATACAAGGGTATCAAGAAAAATGGCAGATATAGTTGTTGAAGTCATGATGAGTGACATTTGAGCAATTGTGGAAAATGGAAGAGGTATCAAAGGCGTGGAAAAAAGGGCAAATTTTGTACCAATTTTCAAAAAAGGAAAAAGAATAAAGTTTGCGAACTAGAGGTCTGTGAGGTTGATTCCAATTCCTGGCAAAATTCTTGAAATGATTATTAAAGAAATGGCTAGTGACATTTGGAAAAGAAAGCAGGGATTACAAAGAGCCACCAAGACTTCATCAAGAACAGGTCATGCCAGACTAACCTTAAAAACAAACAAAAAAAACCTTTTTGAGCAATCTTCCTTAACCAATAGATCAGGGGACTTCTGCTGATATGGTTGATTTGGGTTCTAAAAAGGCATTTGATTAAGTATTTCATGCTATTCTTGTGGAAAATATGGCAAGATGTGGGCTAGACAGTGGTCCTGTGAAATGGATTTGGAACTGGTTGAATAGTTGGACTCAGCAGTCATGAATGTCAGCTTGGCAAGATGTTTCCAGTGGATTGGCTCCAGGATCTATGCTTGGCCCTATGTCATTTGCCATTTATATTGTGACATGGATAAAGACATAAAAGTCAAGTTAATGCTCTTTTTGTAATGGTAGAGAATCAAAAACTTCAGGAGTGCCAAAAACTTGATATGTACATCAAGCTGGAAATGGCTGAGCAAGTTACAACATATCAATGTGATGAAATATTATTATACTAAAAGAAATGATGAAAAGGATGATTTCAGAGAAATCTGAGAAGATCTGGATGAACCGATACAGAGTGAAGTGGGCTCTCGACAAAACATGCTATCCTACCACCTGATAGAGAAGTGATTGACTCAGGGTTTAGGTTGAGATATGTATATACATACATACATACATATATATATATATATATATACATATATATAATATATATATAAATAGTCTTGAGTCTTTGTCATATGAGCTTTGATGGAAGTAAGTAGAGTTATTTAGGTGAGAAAAAAGTCAATTTGGAGGGACTGGGGGAAACAGGGGAATAGAACCAGAATTGTTGTCAAGTCTCTGAAGATCTCTCCATGGAGGATAGATTAAATTTGTTCAATGTGACTCCAAAGAGAACAAGAAACAATGGATGAAAGTTACGAAAGGCAACTTTATTCTTTATTTTTTGAGGGGCGGTAGCAGCAGTCAGGTTTAAATGACTTACCCAGGGTCACACAGCTAGTAATATCTGAGGGCAGATTTGAATTCAGGTCCTCCTGACTCCAGGGCCAGTGTTCTTTTTACCACATCACCTAGATGCCCCGCCCCCCCCCACACACACAATTTATTCTTGCTCTCAGGAACAGAACTTTTTAATGATGGGAATTGTCCAAAAGGGGAATGGACTGCTTTGGGGGAAATGGTTTCTCCTTTACTGGGGCTCTCTGAGCAGGGGCTGGATGACCAGTTGAAAGATACGTTGTATGGAGGGGTATCCTATTTCAGGTATGAACTGGACTAGATGGTCCCTGAGGCTCCTCACCCTAAAAGCTATGATACTGTTTCTGACACCCTCAATGGTCCCTTTTAACTCTACAATCTATGATGTAACACTCCACATCACAAGATTCCTTCCAGTTCTGGCATTCTATGATGTAGGTATTAGCGGGGGACTTAGATGAATAGAGCTGAAAATATTTTAATCCCCAGGGACCCCCAAAGGGATTGGTGGGAATTCCCAGTCACATAAGTCCAGGTTTGGGGTCTTTAGGGACTTAGATAAGAGCTCTCTGCCAGGTCTATTAATATATATTATGAAGGTATACACCCATCTGTGGTTGTCAGGACTAGGATCCCAAGGGATCATTCCCTGAAGGCGTATTCAGAACATTTCCTAGCCTCATTTTCCCACTAGGCAGCATCTGAACACTGCCCTAACCTTCTGAATTAGCCTTTGGATTTCAAGAAAAAAAGCATGGAACCCAAGGAGTCCTGAAAATGGCTCCCTGCAGGGAGGTGGCCAAAGAGCACTGAGAAGGCTGTAGAAAGTCAGAAGGAGGATCTAAGGCACTCGATCAGAAGATATCTTCCTCTCATGGAATAAAAGCTGACTGCTAGAACAAGGGAGTGTCCCTGTCAAAGGGAAACCCAACAGGCCCAATCTTCATGGGCACCAGGAGACTGTTTCTCCCTTCCTTGACCTGGCAAAAATTTCAAAGATACAGATGTTTGATGCATAAATAAATACCCAACTCTCTTCTGAAGCACTGGTTCTGAATAGGAAGATTGCCAATCTGGAAAGATTCTGGAATAGTTTATGTCTATATCTAACGTGAAATCCTGGGGTAGTGGAATTCCCCACAGAACAGACTGCTTGTGGCCCCTATGTATTCCTCTACTCTCAATCACCAGATCCTATGATTGTGACCCAACGCTCCTACCTTGGGACCATGATCCCAGAATGTAATGTCATACCCAAAGATATTTGCCCACATCAGTCCAACTCCCATCAGTGCTATTCCCCACCCCCACCCTCCCCTCTGGCAGAAACCCAGCTCCTTGAGAGCCTTGGAGAAGCCATTTACTGCACCTGCCTGCCAGGATAGCCTTTGGCTCCCGGACTGCCTTCAGGTCCTGGTTCCCCCTGTAAAGGAAAGGAGAGAAGAGTGAGTTCTTCTAGAGTAGGGGACAGGAGAGGAGGGACCACTCAAGCTAAGTCCAGGACAGAGAATGAGTGGGGGGAAGGGAAACATCTCAATTACAGTGGACAAAAGGATGGCAAAAGGACAAAGACAGAAGAAGGAAAGTGAAATGAAAAAAGAGGAAGGGGAAGCCCTCCTCTACAACCCTTCTCAACTCCTCCCTGCCAGTCATGTTCCAGGGAAACCGGCTCAACCAGCTCTTTACACAAAGCCCCCTGGCCCTGAAAACAGGGAGCAAAGCAAAGGTGTCCTCCTTCTCTGGCATATGGAACTGTTTTCTTTGGGTCAATGCTGCCAAGATTCTGGCAAACTAGATGGATGCATGTATAATATCCTTTAACATCCATCAGAACAGCCCAGCTATTCATGGATTTTACTGCAAACATCAGGCTTATCCAAACACTCCATGAGGGAATTACTGCCTCTTTCAGTAAGATGTGGTTAGCTAGGAAGGGAGGGAAAGACCCAGTGGCAAATTTAGTGCAAAGAAGGGACGAGTGAGAAGGCAAGAGCTTCCTTATTTCTCTGCTGGCCCAGAGGATATGGGGCTCAGTGCCCAAGGGCTAGAGGAGGGTGGTAGGTAGGGTGCTGGAAGGATGGGAGAGGCTCACTGGAAGCCCATCCATGCAGAATGGGCTGTGGGGAGGGGCATGCTCTGTGTCTATGACTGTCAATGAAGGCATTAATCAGGAGACATGTATGCGAAGGGAGATCCTAAAAAGACAAGATGCTGCTACAGAGAAAACCAGTAAGATTAACTAGGGTTGGACCAAAATGCCCCATCAAGGCCTTCTGGCTAGCCATCGGGCCAGGACACTCACTTACCTGGTCTCCAGGATGTCCAGGTGGTCCAGGATAGCCTTTCAGGCCCTGTAAAGGAGAAATGTCCCAGGCCAAGTTAGAGAATGCTTTAAAGGGACTCCTATTTGGGGAAAACAAGACAACTACAACAACCCAACTATTCAAGTGGGCCAGAAGCCATTGCTCCTGACTCAGAGAAGTATTTGTCAGCCTTGTGGCTGACATTAACTCTTTCATTCCCATGGTCTTATCACCAACTTTTTAAAAATTGGACACAGGCATCCAGTGGTTATGGGAAACCCTCTGATCTGGTTCAGACAGACACCTGCTCTGCAGCTGGCATTCTTGAGATATTGAGAAGTTGTGGGACTTGCCCAGAGTCACACAGTGGTCATGAAAGGGGAACTTGAGCCCAGGTCTTCCCAACGTTTTCTATCCACTGTGCTAGATTGCCACAACTTTACCAGAAATAAAACAAAACACAAGTGTAGCCAAAGCTCTTTCCCACAGGCAGCTTTCTAGGTGGATGTAAATTAGTTTGTGACTATTAAGTATTTTAAAGCTTTAAGGAAGAGAGGATGCCATAAAGGACGTGGTCTGCTGTTTGTCTACTCCATCTTCTTGAAAAAGACAATCTCCTGACTTTACAGAATTACAGCCAAGAGGACTTTATAGATTTACAAAAGGTCCTGGTCAACAACAGACTGATTTGGAACACAGGTGTCCCCACTCTTTATTTGGTGTCGAGTCTCATCCGAGAGTCTCAACCTTGGGAGAACCCTGAGTTGTAAGCTAGTGCGAGCCCTAGCTGAAAAGGAGTGATTGACGTTCCTCCAAGTAATCATCCAGATCTCACAGATTCCCAAGGAAGGCTGCTCCATTTCTACAGAGCCCTAATTATTAGGAAACTTTTCCTTGCAGGGAAACTGAAATCTGGCTCTCTTCAGCCCCTATCTATTTCTCCTCATTCTGTCTTCTGACATCAAACAGAACAGATCTCATCCCTTTTCTACCTAGTAGTTCTTCAGAGACTTGAAGTCTCAAACCATGTTCCTCCTAAGAAGCAAGTAGGTACAATAAGTAGAGTAACGAACTTGGAATTGGCAAGACCTCAGTTCAAATTCTGTCTCAAATGCTTACTTACCATGTGACTGTGGGTAAGTTATTTAATCTCTTTATACCTCAGTTTCCTCATCTGAAAATAAGAAGGTTGGGTCCTTGCTAGTTCTAAATCTATAATCCAGTGATCTTCTTCTTCTCAAGGTTAAGCATTCTATAATTCCCCCCCCAAAATAATATTATTATATTTTTTCCAATTACATGTAAAGATAGTTTTCAACATTCACTTTTATAAGATCTTGAGTTCCAAATTTTTTCCCCTCCCTCTCTCCCTTCCCCTCTCCAAAAGATGGTAAGCAATCTGATATAGGGTATAAACATACAACCATATTAAACATAATTCCACATTAGTCATGTTGTGAAAGAAGAATAAGAACAGAAGGGAAAAACCACAAGAAAGAAAAAACAAAACTTCTATGGATGTGGATAGCATTTTCCATCACGAGGCTTTTAGAGTTGTCTTAGATCACTGTATTGCTGAGAAGACCTAAGTGTATCAAAGTTGGTCATCACACAATGTTGCTGCTTCTGTGTACAATGTTATCCTGGTTCTGCTCACTCAGCATCAGTTCATATAAGTCTCTCAAGGTTTTCTGAAACCCACCTGCTTACCATCTTTTATAGTACAATAGTATTCCATTACATTCATATATCACAACTTGTTCAGTCATTCCTCAATAGATGTGCATCCTCTCAATTTCCAGTTCTTTGCCACCACAAAAAGAGCTCATGCTATTCATGCTATAATTCTTATAAGTGATCTTCATATAACAGGGTCTCCAGTTTCCCAATGTCCTTCCTAAAATGTGGAGCCCAGAAATATACAAAGTGTTTTAAATGTGGTCTAACCAGACAAGACTACACTATGACAATCACCTCCCTCACCCAGGAGACTATGCATCTCAAAATAGCTTAAAATAGTATCATAGATTTTGGGGAGGCAGAGGGTTGCTGCTAATGTTACACTTTTGGATCATAATGAGGTTGCAAACCACTAAAGATTCCAGACTTTCTACATAGGAACCATTGTTTAGCCTCAACTCCCCTCTCTGCATTTGTGTGGTTGATTGTTTGAACCCAAGTATTATCTCTATTAAATTTCATCTCATTAGTTTCAAGTCATCATTGCTGCCTGTTGGGATACGTTTGACCCCTGGCTCTGCCTTTGAGCTCTCTTATCTGTTCTGCTCTCAGTGAACGATTGACAAGGCCATAGCTCCAGATGCCATTGAAGATGATATGCCACCAGCCTCTGGATCTGCTCACGTAAACATCAGGTCAGTGGAATCATTTTCAACAAATAGTATGTACAAGACCCTATTGGGAGCAATGTATGTGAACTCTAAAGCATAGAGGTTGCCCCATCTGCTTGAGCTGTTCAAAGGCCTTTTCTCCTTCCTTCCTGAGTCTTACTTTCTGATAGCCTAAATTTTCCTGATACTTGGTTGGGAGTTCAGATGGAAGACAATGAAAGACAAATGCATTTCAATGGGTGAGGTATTATGGTGTGAGTCACTGCTCTTGAAGACCCTGAAGGATAGCTGAAGAGAGATTATCAGTTAGGACAGAGCACAAGGCAGCACATGGTTCAAAACCCAAATGAGTGTTATTGGTGATCAAAGAAGAATAGAGGACTGTGGCTTGAAGAGGTCAGGAGAGGCTTCACAGAGAGGTTAGGACTTAATTTGGGCACTGACGAAAGTATAGGATTTGAAAAAGGAGAAAGAAGAAAGGTAAGGTTTTCCAGTGGGGGAGTGGTCTAGGGAAAGGCTTTGAGTTTAGGGGACATTGAGGAAACTAATTTGGCTGGAATTGAGAGTTCCTGTGAAGAAATAATAGAAGAACAAATTGGGAAGAGCAGATCGAAGAGGGTCTTGATGTCCAAGCTGAAGATTTTGGACTCAAAGTCCTTGGCTAACTATTGAGGTTATCTCTTTCCTCAACACAGCCATCTGGGCCCTCCCTTCTTCCTTGCCTCCATCTATGTCTTGTCTCATGAATCTCAAAGCAAATACTCGGTTCTCTTTGTATATGCAGGAAGTGGTGACAAGAACCAGAAGTTGCCACAGCTGGAGTCCCTTCTTGCCAGTTTCAATTTTCCAAACACCCGCAAAATAGAGCTCCATGAAAAAAACATGCTTCTTCCCAACTTGGCCCAAGTCAATAAGTTCCCTTCATCCCTCTGGCCTGAATGAGACATTCTGTCTGGATAAAAGCAGAAAACAGTGACCTAAGGGATAGGGTGTTGGCTGGTGGAGAAGATGGAGAAGGAGGAGGCAGTATCCTGTTCTTTTTGGCACCCAGGCATGCTTGGATGCAGAGATCCTGTGTCCTGCAGTGACGCCCACCCAACCTGTCACCAGTGTCCTGGACAACCAGCTACTCAAATGCCACTGCTTGGAGGACATTAGGGAGATCCAAGCCACAGCCTGTATTCACTTTCCAAATAAAGCTCCAAAGAAGCAGCCTGAATGGAAATCATAATACTTAATAACCTCACAGAGTTGTAGGAAGGAGATTGCTTTGTAAATCTTAGCACACCATATAATATAAGTCATCATTATCATTAATAGGGGAAAGAGCAATGCATCATGAGTCGGGAGGCCAAGGTTCAATGTGTGACCTGAGCAAGTAAGCCCCCTTTCTGGGCTTTAGTCTTCTCATCTCTAAAAGGAAGAAAGCCCAAGAGCAGGCTTTCAAAGTTCCTTTCTACTTCTACTCTTTCAAGATCATAGTGATCATCTTGGCTCTTAGAGAAGTCAGGAATTTGTGCATTCATAAGTAACAGGTGGAGTATGATTTTTTTTTAAAGGAGCAATTAGAATAAGCACACTTCAGTACAGAAAGAACCTCGAGAGAGCATCACGCCCACCTCAGGGAAGAATAACATGGGAAAATCACAGAATTTTTTAATTCAAAGAAACTTCAAGAGTTTAGGATTATAGATTTGCCAGGCAGGTAGATATCATAGTAGATAGAACTCTCAGCTTTGAGTCAGGAAGATTAGAATTCAAATCCAGCCTCAGACACTTACTAGTTGTGTGGACCTTGGAGGAGCAGAGAACCTGGTTTAACCCTTGCCCAGTTCAGTTTCCTCATCTACAAAATGGGCATAAGAACAGTACCACCTATCCCTCAAGGTTGCTGTGAGATTAAAATGAGTTAATATTAATAAAATGCTTTGGAAACCATAAAGTACTAACTTAAATGCTAACTATTATTCAATTTAGAATTAAAAAGGACTATCTGAATCATTTTGCCAGACATTCATTTCACAGATAAGGAAACTGAGATCCAGAGGGGAAAACAAATTTCCCAAATAATTAAAGGGCAGAGATGAGAAATAAATCAGGTTCTCTGTTCCTCCTCCCACCCCATTCCACCTTCAGTAAAGCCCTCTCTTCCATTATACAAAACATTTCTTGGCACCAGATTATTTAGTCTAATTTTTCGTTCAGTAATTCTCCTTACAGGATTTTCAACAACCTTATCCATTCTCTTTCTGAATACTTGGCTTTGTGATTGTGAGTGATTGAGATCTCACTGCCTCATTGAGCAACTCATTCTAGTAACCTATATACATCTCTTTTCATCTTGGAAAGCACCCATTTGAAGCAGATTACCCTAGTGTTTTTGGATTATAAATCAAAGCTTAATAAAGATGATTTCTCCCTTGGGAAGGTAATGTCATTCCAAGGTAAATACCTTGGAACGGTAATATCATTCCAACAGGAATGCAGGGTGGGATAATTGAAAGAGTACTTGATTTGGAGGACCTGGGCTCAAATCTTCAGTCTAACATTAACTACCTATGATTTGCTACCTTTCTTTGCTACTCTGGCTTCAGTTTTGCCATCTATAAAATGACAGGATTGTTCTCAATGCTTTCTAAGGTCCCTTACCACTCTAAATCTGTGATCATAGGAGTGTCCTAAGGTACCTCCAACCAGACTCAATTAGCCAGTAAATCAGCTCACTTAATTTCTGTCTGCCTCAGTTTTCTCAACTATAAAATGGGGATAATAGCTCCTACCTTCTAAGGTTGTGAGGAGCAAATAAGGTAATAGTTGTAAAGTACTTAGTACACATGGTAGGCACTTTAAAGGATTCTTGTTTCTTTCCCTTCCTTGTCACTGGGAGTTTTCAGAGGCTGAATGACCACTTGTCAGGGATAGTCTAGAAGGAATTTCTATATTGAAATTACTAGGTTAAAGGACATTCAATGTCCCTTTTTATTAAGAGGCTCTGGGCTTTTGGGCAAGGTTCTCATTATAGGATCATAGAATATAGAATATAGGGTAAGAAGGGACCTTAAAAGAACATTTGGTCTATCCCCATCCCACCCTCCTCATTTTGACAGGTGAGGAAAGGGAAGATCAGTTTGCCAGTCATTCCAATAAATATTTATTAAGTGCTGACTAGGGCTTACTGTGTACCAGAAACTCTGCTAAGCACTAAGGATACAAAGAAAAGCAAAACTATGGTCCCTGGCCTCAAGGAGCTCCTGGTCTAATGAGGGAGATAACACACAACCAACAAACAAGCCACAGGCAAGATCAACTGGAGATAACCAATGGAAGAAAAGCACCAGAATTAAGAGGGCTCAGGAAAGACTTCCTGCAGAAGGTGAAGATGAGGAGGGAGGGCATTCCAGGCATGGGCGAGAGCCAGAGAAAATGTTCAGAGCTAAAGGAGGCCATGGCTTGTTCCAAAGAGCAAGGATTGGTTTTCAGGAGCCATGAAGGCAGAGAGGCAGCAAATTGCCATAATTCTCCCATGTTCACCTCCAAAAAACTGTAAAATAGCTCTACTGGAACAGTAGAACCAGCAAAAAGGTGGGATGAAACAATCTGTTAGCCCAAGAAATTTGGAAGATTGGCCAGAAAAGTCTGTCTCAGAGAGGTAAAAGGAGAACACAAAGGGGAAGAGGAAGCATCCCAGAAAGCCAGCAACGAGCCCCATCTCAGCAAACCAGTGGGAGATCCCGAGACCCAGTGTTGTGGATCAAGCAAACACCAAGACAAGGCCCGCCCCCACCCCCGCCACATACATGCTTCAGCATAGTCAGGGGAATGGACAGACTCCAGCTCCAAGAACAGCCACATACTTCAGCATAGCCCTGGACAAACAGACAGCCCGTAACCAAACTACCATGTGCTTCAATGAAGTCCTAGAATGCAGAAACACCCCATCAGTTTCAGCATAATCAGACACCAGTGCTAGGACCCCAGCTCAGCACCAGGTAAGCTACCAGACCCCTAAGGCCTCCCTACCCCGCCATCAGAGCACCAGACATGAGGGTTCCCCCATGGGTCTCAGAGAAACTTCAGTGCAACACCAGGTAAACAGCTAGAACCTGCAGCCCCTGGCACAAAAGGCCTGAGTCAGTGCCCCTTCCACCCTAAGAGCAGAGCTCAAATTTAAAAGAAAGGGAAAAGGCCAAAAAAGATAAGCAAAAAACAACAAAAACAGAATCTGACCACAGAAAATTATGATGGTAACATGGAAGGTCAGAGGATAACAATTTCAAAACATCTATGGGCAGCTGCTCCCCCCAAATGAGAAGTGATCTCAAGTTCATAAAGAACCCATGGAAGAGCTCAAAATGAATCTTAAAAATCATATAAGAGAGGTATAAGAAAAAGTGGGAAGAGAAATGAGAGTGATGCAAGAGAATTATGAAAAAAGTCGAACACTTGGAACAAGAAAAGAACTGCTTAAAAAGTAGAATTGGCCAAATGGAAAAGGAGATGCAAAAATCCACTGAAGAAAACAACTCCTTAAAAAAGTACAACTGGCCAAATAGAAAAGGAAATACAAAATCTAACAAGAAGATAACTCCTTAAAAGTTAGAGTTCGGCAAGTGGAAGCTAATAATTCTATGAGACATCAAGAATCAATCAAACAAATTCAAAAGAATGAAAAAAACAGAAGAAAATGTCAAATACCCCATTAGGAAAAAACAACTGACCTGGAAAATAGATCTAGGAGAAACAATGTCAGAATCATTGGACTACCTCAAAGCCATAATCAAAGGGAGGACCTGGACGGTATCTTTCAAGAAATTATCAAGAAAATTTCCATGATATCCTGGAACCACAGGGCAAGATAGGCATTGAAAGAATCCATAAAGAGCCTCAGGAAAGAGATCCCAAAATAAAAACTCCAAGGAACATTATAGTCAAATAACAGAACTACCAGGAGACAAAGAAAAATACTGCATGTGGTCAGAAAGAAACAATTCAAATATTGTAAAGTCACAATCAGGATTATGGAGGACTTAGCAGTTGCAACATTAAAGGATTAGGGGTCATGGAACATGAGATTCCAGAAGGCAAAGGAGCTATGACTACAACCAAGAATCACCTATCTGGCAAAATTAAGCATAATACGATATTTCAAGGGAAAAAAATGGTCATTCAACAAAATAGAAGGATTTCAAACTTTCATAAAGAGAAGACTAGAATTGAAGAAAAAATTTGATCTCCAATATCAAAACCTAAGAAAAGCCTAAAACGGTAAAAAGGGAAAAGAAAACATAAGTGATTCAATAGAGATGAACTGTTTACATCCCTATATGGGAAGGTGATATATATAATTCTTAAAAATTATACCACTAACAGTGCACCTAGGAGGAATATGCATAGACAGAGGGTATAGGGATAAGGTGAATTTGAGGGAATCACACATACACAAATTAAGGAATGAGAAAAAGGAATACGCTGGGTGCAGAAAGAAGGAAAAGGTAGAATGGGGTAAATTATTTCACATGAAGAGGTGCAAAAAATTAATTACAGTGGAGGGAAAGATGGGAGGGTGGGCAATGGGCATTTCTTGAACCTTACTCTCATCAGTATTGGCTCAAAGAGGAAATAATACACACAATTAGTTGAATGTAGAAATAATATACACAAGCTTAACCAATAAGAAAGTAGCAGGGGAGAAGATGAAGTAAATGGGAGAAGGGACTGAAAAAAAGAGGGTACACCAGGAGAGGCAGAAGACAAAAACAAAACACTGTCAAGGAAGGAAAAGGTGAAAGGTGAGAGACGACAAACAGAAGGAAAAATAGGATGGAAGTAAACACTTGTAATCAAAACTGTTAGTATGTTAGTAATCAAAACTGTTAATAGGAATGGGATGAACTCTCCCATAAAACAAAAGCAGATAGCAGAGTGGATCAAAAAACAGAATCCTACCGATAATGTTTACAAAAAATACACTTGAAGCAGATAGACACACACAGAGTAAAGGTAAGAGGCTAGAGCATAAACCTATTATGGTTCAGCTGAAGTGAAAAAAAAGCAGGAGTAGCAATCCTGATCTCAGACAAAGTGAAAGCAAAAATAGACCTAATTGAAAGAGATAAGAAAGGAAACTACATCATGCTAAAAGCTACCATAGACAATGAAGAAACACCAATACTAAATATATACGTACCAAATAGTATAGCATCCAAATTCTTAAAGGAGAAGTTAAATGAGTTACAGGTTCATGACCAAACAAAAGATAGACAGTATTACAAAATATAAAATAGTTTTGATTATATAAATTTAAAAGCTTTTACACAAACAAAACCAATGCAACGAAGATTAGAAGGAAAGCCGAAAGCTGGAAAACAGTCTTTACAGCGTCTCTGTTAAAGTCCTCATTTCTCAAATATATAGAGTCAAATTAACAAGAATACAAGCCATTTCCCAATTGAGAACAGTCAAAGAATATGAACAAGTAGTTTTCAGATAGGAAATTAAAGCTATTTATAGGCATATGAAGAAGTATTCTAAATCACTTTTGAGTAAAGAAACACAAATTATAAACAACTCTGAGGTACCACCTCACACCTATCACATTGATTAATATGACCAAAAAAGGGCAAAATGATAAATATTGGAGAGGATGTGGGAAAACTGGGACGCTAATACACTGTAAGTGGAGTTGTGAACTGATCCAGCCATTCTGGAAAGCAATTTGGAACTATGCTGAAAGGGCAACGAAACTGTATAAACCCTTTGATCTAAAAATACCACAACAAAGTATGAAGGACCTACAAATGCAAAAATATTTTTATCAACTCTCTTCGTGATGGCAAAATATTGGAAATTGAGACGAAACCCATCAGTTGGGGAATGGTGGAACAAACTGTGGCATATGAATGTAATGGAATATTATTGTGCAATAAGAAATGATGAACAGGAAGACTTCAGAGAGACCTGGCAAGACTTGTACGAACTGATGCAAAGTGAAATGAGCAGAACCAGAAAAACATTGTACACAATATCAGCACCATTGTGTGATGATTAATTATAAATGACTCAGCTCTTCTCAGCAAGAGAATGATCTAAGAAAAGTACAGAGGACTCACAAAGAAAAATGCTATCCATATACAGGTAAAGAACTGATGGACTCTGAATGCAGATTGAAGCATACTTTTATTCATTTACTTTATTCTTTTTCATGTTTTTTTAATGTTTCTTCTTTCACAACTGTGACTAATATGGAAATACATTTTACATGATATGACATGTATAACTTATATCAAATTGTCTACCATTTTAGGAAGGGATAAAGGGTAGGGAGGGAGAAAAATTTGGAACTCAAAATCTTGTAAAAATGAATGCTAATCTGTAAGAATAATAGAAAAAAATAAAATACTATCAAAAAACAGCAAGGAGAGCGAGGTGGGTGGAGTTTGGTGGGGGGGATGTCAGGTTTTGAAGGGCTTTGAATGCTAAGTCAAACAGATGATTTTATATTTGATCCTAAAGGTGACAGGAGCCTTTTGCACAATGCCTAGCACATAAATTCTTGTTGATTTGGCTTGAATTACCCAAGATAACTTGCCTATTTGACAGGTTGAAAGTGGTATGATTTGAACTCAGGTCCTCTGATTCAAAATCCAGCATTCTCTCCAAGACCTAATTTGTCCATGTTGTGTTATCCTGTCTAGGGCACTACCTTACATTTAACAGGTACACAACAAATGCAAATACTATTACCCCCTCCCATCAGTCATTGATCTCCTTAAGTCATAGGATTTTAGGGCTACAAGAAAACATGTAGGCCAGTTCCCACATTTTAGAGCTGATTGCTTGGCACATAAGTGCACACACCTAGATTCTACTGTGAGTAGGAAAAAACAAAGGGAAAGAAAGATAGCTGCATGCTATCACATAGGCAAGGAGGAAAACCAAGTTGGAAGTTGGTGGGGTAGAAGCTTCCAGAATCTGTACTCAAGATGAAGAGAGGCTTCCTTATATTATCCTATGATGGAAAGAATAATGGAATGGGAGCCAGAAGACTGGGGTTCTGTCCCTTAGGTACTGTGTGATCTTGGGCAATTCACTTCCTCCCTCTGTGACTCAGTTTCCCCATTTGTAAAATAAGGGAGTTGGTCTAGATGACCACAGTAATCTTTTCCATTTCTAATGTTCTGAGATTCTGTGGATTTGAGGCTTCCCAGAATGCATTTGCAATAATAAGAGGAAACTTTTTGTCTTCAATAAGCCTTTCTAAACACCCACAGGCGCGCGCACAAAGATTCTCACATATACGACCCCAGGAAACTGGAACGCTTAATTACAAACAGAACAGAGTCAGTGAGATCCAAGTCATCGGGTTATTTTACAAGCATTCCTTCTATACCTACTCACTTCTCAGACTGCTGAGTGCTATGTTTGTCTCTGAAATCCCTGAGGTCAACTGAAGCAAACATTGCCAACACTTAGTAGGGCTAACGGCCATGGACCCTCTTCCATGTAATAGGCAATCTGTGGCTCAGGAATGAAGCTGGTTTGGGTGCATAGGGTTCAGAACAAGAAAGGAAAAAACTTTTTAAAAAAATAATAACAAGCAACAGCCTTAGGCTTTTCCCCCTAAATAACATGTTCATATTTTTTTCTGTTTGCTTGTTTTTTCACTGGGCATACCCCTTCAGTGAGCCAAGCCAACATACCTGCCCCCACCTAAATTTAAATGCTATCCATCTAGTCCAACCATTTCCTTTTATAGAGAAGGAAACTGAGACCCAAAGGGAAATGACTTGCCCAAAGTCACAAAGACAAGTATAGTGACAAAGATAGGACCAGAACTCAATTCTCCTGATTCTTCCATCTGGTGTTCCATCCATTAAACTAATTTCCTCCCATTAAATGTAGCATACAACCATTATATCTGGCTGCACAAGAAAGTGTCAATCACAGGAATTTCCTGGTAGGCTGCGAGGAACCACACTCCAGGAACAGCTCTGTCACTAAAGAAAGAAACACCCCTCATCTCCTGAAGATCATCAGAGTAGGGGCTGTTTACCAGCCTTTGTCCATCTTCAAATAGCTCCAAATGACAGGGGGATGACAGCCAAAATCAGATGGGCCACTATCTTCCCCAGACATTGTCTGGCAATTACCAGCTAGGAACCACAAAGTAGGCCACAGGGCAATCGTTTTCTAGTGAGAGGCACCCCTTGAACCTTGACTATTCACCGATAGTCAGAGGTCCAAGGCAGAAATGCAACCGTAAACTCATGGGAGGCAGTGACAGTCTACGCAGGGCCCCTAGAGGGTTCTCTAGTAGAATCAATGTTTATAATATGACTAGGTTTATACTTTGGTTTCTGGCCTGAATTAATCATTTACTTAAGACATTCAGGAAAAACCAGACATCACCTCATTGGTATTGTATCCAAAACAGCACCCCATCACCCCTTCCAGCCTGAGGAGATTATCTTTGCTGTGCTCAGCAGATGCATAGTCTCATGTCTCCATTCAAGTAGGCCAAGGATCTAACAAATTTGACAACCACAGCTCGAGACCCCACTTTTGAGTAAACTCCAAAAGCTCACCTGTTTATTCTGCACCCCCAGAATCATTGCTTGTGACATGAATATAAGAGGCCTCAGCTGGATAGATCAGCACCCAAATCTATTTTCATGGCATCTTCGATGTGACAACATGACGCCAGTTTCAAAATTCAAATTTTAAGGCCACGCAGGGTGGCATTTTCTCTTCTATGAAGTGACTTTAAGTGAAAATCCATGTGGTTCACACCATCTATATGATCCTGGTTTTTTCCAATTTTAGACATCAATGTTATCAGTTCCAAGTAAAGTAACCAGTCTATATATGGCTCCCTATTACCTCAGATACAGGTCTTTTAAGACCTTTACAGCCTGGTTCCAATATAGCTTTGTATCCTTATTATACACTCCTCCCCTTCACAGCCTCTTGGTCCAGTCACATATGACATTCCATCTCCCATCTCTAGGTCTTTGCATAGGCTATCCTCCACATCCTCCTCTGCTTCTTGGAATGTCTATTTTCTTCCAAAGCTCAGATCAAACACCAGTCTGTCTTGATTCCCCCAGCTCCTAGTGCTCTCTCCACTACCTTCTACATATTTTGGGCATAGTAATATATGCACAAAGTGTTTCCTCCAATAGAATCAATCACTTGAGAAGCATTTATTAAGCACCTACTACATGCCAAGGACTAGTCTAGGAGCTGGAGATACAAGTAAAAGAATGAAACAATCTCTATCCTAAGAGCAGGAATTGCTTCATTTTTATCCTCGTAAGCCTAACTCCCAACATATAACCAGGCACATACTAGGTGATTAATAAATGCATGCTTGGTTGATTGATAATAACACCTAATAAAGCACAGTGTGTTGGACATAGGAGATATTTAATAAATATTTACTGAATGTAACATAGTCCTCTTTACACTTATCTCTTACATACGTAGTATTGTATGTTCCTTACAATCTACTATGAAATAGGTAGAAAAGGTGTTATTCCTTCTTACAAACTAGGAAACAGACACTAAGAGGTTCTGTGATGATCTGTGTCACTTTTGTCTCTTTTGGTCAGTTTCCTCCTCTGTAAAATAAAGGGTCTGGACAAAATGATCTCTCTAATCCCTTCCAAGTGTAACACTGTGTTCTAATCTGGAGTTCTGGGGAAAGGGTTACTAAACTTTTCATATCCTTTGACCCAAATACAACATTCTATGTTCTAATCTGGAATTATCTGGGGAAAGGGTTCCTAAATTGTTCGTATCATTTTGATCCATGACCCTTACTGCTGGGCATATGCCCCATGGAGATTAAAAAATAGAAAGGCTCCATAAATGCCAAGATGTCCTTAACAGTACTTTTGATGGTAATCAGCAGAAAAGTAGAAAAAGAATGGGTATCCACTGACTCCTAAGAAATGTCTCAACAAACTGTGATACACAAATATGATGGAATATCATTACATCCTAGGAAATGAAGAAGATAAGAAATTAAGAGAAGTACTGGAAGCCTCATGTGAATGTTGCTGAGTCAGGAAAAGAAAACCCCAAAAACAACAATGATAATGTGTTTATGTAGAACTTATTATGTGCCAGGGAGTGTGCTAAGCACTTTATATGATCCGCAGAACAACCCTGTAAGGTAGGGGCTATCATTATATACAATGGCTGCAACGATACAGGTGAAAACAACACTGACAAGCTAAACTCAGGGTAAACATCATCATCATCACTAGTATTTATATAGAGCTTAAGGTCTGCAAAATACTTTATAAAAATCATTTCATTTGATACTCACCAGCCTGGAAGGTAGATAGTATTATTATATCCATTTTACGGAAGAGGAAACTGAGGCAAACAGCTTAAGTGACTTGATCAAGGGTGCACAGCTACTGGGTCTAAGGTCAAATTTGAACTCAGGTCTTCCCAATTCTGGATCCAGCACTATCTGCTATATTACCCAGATGCCTCCGATAACCCACAATGATTCCAGAAAAAAAGGTAAGGAAAAAGACTGCTCCACATAACTGAAATATTACTGATGTAAGTAGAGAGCGTGTGTGTGTTGATTTTATTTAAATATTTTGTATAACAAAAGAGGATCAGGTAATATTCAGAAATGATCAAGGTATAAAAAACAAAGATCATCAATGACACTTAAAAAAAATACTGTGCTCTATGGTCCTTTCCAGCAGACATCTGGTGAACCTGAATTCTAGTGAAACCCGCCCCCCTACCCCCCCCCCCCCCGACTCTTTTGTTTGTTTGTTTGGGTTTTTTGCATTTCCTCATCTGTGTGCTGTTGTTTGGTTCTAGGAAAACGTCAGCTCCCAGAGGGCAGGGATTGTTTTCATTTTTGTTTTTGGAATTCTTAGCATAGTACCTACCCCAAAGTAGCTGCTTAATAAACTCTTGGTAAACTGAATTTGAGTGAGGTCAGGTAAGGTGGCAGATGCTTATTGCCAGGGAGTCTAAGGCTAGTGGATCTCTCCAGCTCAGAAGTTCTGAGCTGCAGTGGGCTAAGTTAATTGAATGTCTTTGCCAAGTTTGGCATAAATATGGTGAGTCCCCAGGAGCAAGGGTGGAGGAAGACTTCTGGGTTGCCTAAGGAGGGGCAATTCTGCCCATGTTAGAAACAGCAAGTCAAGGTTTCTATACTGATCAGAGTGGGAACGGACACATGAATACTCCCTATACTTACAGCCTGATTAAGAAAGTCTTTTTAAAAAATAAAAATAAATAAATTGGATGGGATGGGACTGGACTCATCTAAGATCATCCAGGAAGTTAGTAATGAACCTAAGCCTGAAGCCAGTTCTTATAATTCTGAATAGTATTTTGCAAATACATTGACACAGCCTATGTAAGGAAAGGATGCAGATAGCATCAGCTACAGATGGGGTCTTGATAGTGATTTTGGCAAGAGGCTGTCCAAGTATCCAAGTTCCTCTGTCCACTTATTGGTGGGAAGAACCCCAGTTCACCAACTAGGAGTTTCTAGGACAAAGGGGAGAGTCAAAAAGCTAAAAGGGAGAGCTACCTGAAGAGAAATAGGAGACACATCCCAGAGGCTGCCAAGGAAATTTGAGCTTTGAACAATGGCACAAAGTACTGAAAGGACATGAAGGCTACCCATGGGAAAGGTCTGATGCCTGACGCAGGAAAGCAGTGTCTGAGTCAATGTGAGACCACAGGTCTCACAAAGAACCAGCAGATGGGAAACCACAGTTAATACCCATGGTGGCTGTGCTAAATAGGTCCTTACAAACACTTGACCTGGGGCAGCAGGGCTACGCACTTAGATCTGGATTGATGAAGAGTCTACTGCCGTCAAAAGGAGGGGTTATGATATCATTTGCATTTTCATCCCTAGAACCCCAAAGAATCAGAATAACTGTGACTTGGGTTGGTTGATTCTCCTTAGACTCTCTATTGCAGGTGACTTTAGAAGGCTTGTTCTCAAGGGGCCTCCCAGGACATAAGCTATCTCGTACACATCATCAAATAAACACTCAGGTCTTGGCAGATTCCCTTGAAAACCAACCTCTCTGGGGCCTATAAAAATAGAGCCAGTTATATCTTCATCTGAAAGTACCTTCTAAGGATATTAACTAGGTCATGGATTCAGATTCAGGAAGACGTTAGATTGTTTAACTAATTTATTAATGTCAAAAAAATATCAAACCCATCTGAGGCCAACTTGGGAACTGTCTCTCTTGGAAGACACCACAATCAAAGTGGTGGAGAACAAAGGGTAGGGCCAACTCAGAGACCCACCAAGAAGACATTTCCCCTTCATGATGTCCACCATGCCAGGCAAAGAAAAGACATCAGTACAGGTGACTCTGGTTGAAGGAAAAGAAAAGTTTCATCTATTCTCACAAAGAAAAATGTTTCTGGCGGATAGAGAAAACCCAGAAATGCGACTTTCTTGAAGCTGGAAGGCTCAATTAGAAAAAACTACATGAGAATTTCCTGTTATTCCCAGCTGACTCTTTTCCATTCACCCTGCCCAAACTGGTACAGTCCTCATCCCAGAGTCAAACTCTCCTAGGCTCTCTCTCTCTCTCTCTCTCTGTGCCCACTTGGAAAGGGAGATACCCTCTCCCTGGTAGACCAAGCTCCATGATATTTAGACTGGATTCAGTCCAGAAGGGAATTCAAAATGTGTGTTGTTTTGCCAAGCATTATTCCAGCCACACATTTTCTGAATTTAGAAAGACAAGTCATGCTGCACCTAGGTGAAAAGGTTTGTCTTCTTGGTATAGGATCATGAGCTTCCTTTTACCTGAAGAGAGGCCTACCCTCTAACCAGGCCATGGAGAACTCCTCCCCAGATTAACATGGACCTTTGGGGCAAAGTGAGAGAGTTCTCTCCATCATCTGTTGATTTTCCAGCCCAGATTTAGGACTGGACACATCAAAACCACCACACTCTGCTTTATAAGCTGCTAGTGTAGGAAAACTATGTAACTCACACTTCATCCATTAGAACAGGGCTGTAGCCCAGGAGGAAAGAGGCCCATGATATTTCCTTGGGCCAAAAAAATCAGCATTTCCCCACAGCCTGCAGACACTTTCAGCTTCTTGTCTGGGTCTGTCCTCACCAGGCTTGTATTAAGGGGCCTGGAACTGGCCTGTATGGCTACTCTATCTTTCCAAGACTGAGCACCTACTTTTCTCCAACTAAATTCACAGAGAACAAGGGCAGTGGGAGAGAGGATTCTCTCCTTCCCCATCACATATGCAGCTGACACCAAGAAAACCCAGAGCTGAAATCCTGCACAAACAAAGAGTAAAGAAAGACCTGGCTGGGATGGCAATGGCCATTATCACAACTGGCCATGATGGGATATGATCTTGAAGTCAAAGACATCTGTAACCACAGCTGGGAGTTGAGGTCCCTGTCCACAAAAAATGGCTCTTTGTCTGATGCCATCATTGGACATGGACATTATTATATCCTTAAAACATCTGTGGCCTGGTCCAGGCATCATTAGACTCATCAACAAATATGTATTGAGCACTAGCAATGTAGAAGACATGCTGCTGGAGATCCTAAGCTCTTTTGATTTAGTTAGGAAGGTGGGGCCAATAGAGAAGAGATCAACAACACTACAGGAGAGGAGAGGAAAGGGCACCCTAAGCCAGGAGACCGGAGGGAATCAGGCAGAAGGCATTACTGTCTAGAAGAGGAAACTGAGGACTAAGGATGGGAAAGTGATTGGTTCAAGGTCACACAGCTAGGTGTTTGCAGAATAAGAACAAAGATCCAGGATTCCTGAATACTAGTCCAATTCTCTAAGCCCTATTCCATGCTGCCTCGTCTCAGTTCCCTCATCTAAAACCATGGGGCTGTGGAGAAAGCATTAGACAAATGGCTTCCTAATCTAAGCAATGGGTCTTTCTAATAACTGAAAGAAAAAAATAACCTACCTTTCGGCCAATAGGTCCCGGAGACCCAGTCAGTCCAGGTAGGCCTATGTCTCCCTGAAAACACAAAAGGGGGTGATGCTATAACAGCTATTTTGACCAGTTTTGCAACATGCAAGAGTAAGGAATCACCTTGGGGTCATCACACCTCCCATGTAGCCATTAGCCTTTGTTTTGTAGGTTCCTCTACCCTTTGAGGAAGGTTTCATCCTATAACATCATCTCATCTTATGGTGACTGCCCTAAGAATGGAATTGCTTCCTTCATTCCTCAAAGCACACATCTTTGAGAAGCATTCCATGCAGCACTCCAACAATGTTTTTTCCCTAGACTGGAAATTCCAGATACCAGACTATGTTCTCTTTAACAGAGACTAAATTCTACATCTTAAAATGATCTCCAATATGGAAAAGAAGTGACCAGCTGCTTCTAAATTCCACAGGGTCCCTGGGTTTGGGACTTTAAACAAAGATTCCACTAGTTCATCTGCTTCTGTTGGAAGAGTTTCTGCATAGCATCCAGAGGAAAGCCAGACTAACCAACTATAAAGTTCTTTCCCTGGTATATGAGATGCTGAGTGATCTTGTTCCTGGCTATTTAGGAGGGTTGGATGGGGGGCAGGGGAGGAGAGTGGATTTACAGGTTTCCGGTGCTTCTGGGTGATTACCACCCTCCAACTCCTTGGTTTATTGGGGACGTTGTAGAGATGGATTAAATCCTCTGGCCAAGTGGTTTCTGTTTTATGACTTCAGTGTCCAGAATCCCAGTCCTCCCAGCTTTCCAGCATCACAGGGCCCTTTATTATGTGATTTAAGCAATTGGACTCAGGGCTGCCTTTTCCTACATAAAGGCAAATGAACACATCTCTAATAACTGATGAGAGTGGAGAGCCAGAACCTCGGGCAGGGCTTCCTACTACAGCTGGGAGTATAGCATTCCCAGGGGCATCTGGAGGAAAAACATGTTCAGAAAAGAGGCTGAGGGACCCTTCAGCTTCCCTGACTTAGAGGTTTAGGAAGCAGAGTGCAAAGGAGAAAGGAAGCCCCACAAAAAAGTATTCACAAGGGATCACAGGAGTGAGAAGGGAACTGGGGCCCATGTCCATAATATTTATCACAAAGATCATAGGACTTCCAGGACACTGAAGGGACCTTAGCAATCCTGTCTCATCATCTAGTCCAACCCTTTGATTTTAAAGATGTAAAAATCCAAGGCGAAAAGGTGAAGAGGCATCATGCTCACAAAACACACAGCTTATGAATAAGTGATGAAACAAAGATTCAAACCCAGGTCCTCTAACATCAAATCCATTGCTCTTTCTATAATATTACATGACCCAGGATTCTAGGAGGTCTCCTAGAAAGAGGATAACTAGCAAGGCGCTGGGTATTTCACAAAGATGCAGGCCTGCTGCTTAAATAACCCTTAGGAAATTTTTCCATTGCATAACTATGGTCTTTGACAGCCTTCCAAATGAGTGGGCAAACCAACCACCTGCATGTGCTTTTGCTTTTCTCTAACAGCCTGCCGCAGGAAGAATGTAGGTAGAAGTTCTACATAATCAATATTTTCCCTTAACATAAATCATCACTTCCCTAAATTGAGGGAGGTGAATAGACCTTACTAAGGATTTCCTTAGCTAATTTTAACATCTCGGAAAACTAAAGACCAATTCAGCATTTCCTAGCCTTGAATGCTTGGAGGTGCCTATGTTGCCACCCCTGGAGTGTTGAGGCTCCTCCTAACTCCTGAGGATTATGGGATTTGTATCTGCTGAGTAAGCTGGTCAAAAACCTTAAGTCCTGTTGACATCAGCTCATGCCACTTTTCCGCCCTTGAGCTTGGAGTTCCTGAGAAACCTACCTTTTCACCATCATAGGCCTTTCCAGGGGATAGCCCAGGATCTCCTTTTTGTCCCTACAACAACAGAAAAGAAAGTCCAATTTGTGACCATGTTAGAAAAGACACTCTCTCTGAAAGCTTTGCCCTAAGGCGTCCCTTAGTCTCAGAAGGTGGAGACTTCCTTCAAATGCCTGCCCTCCTACACATCCCTCCTTCCTTTGAAAAGTGGACCTCAAGCTCCGCCTAACTTCTCACCAGCTTCATCTCTGTTGTCAGTCTACCAACCTGACCCATCACTTACCTTCAACCCCCTGGCCCTCACCTCAATGCACAGATAGCTACTCATTCCTAGGACCTTCTACTAGCTTCATCTTCCTTGTTAGTTCTCAGTCGGGCACCTTGTGGGAGTTAAGAAACACCTTCTAACCATCCTCCTGAGTGCATCTCAGACAGACATTGTCCCCAGTCTACTTGACATGATTATCCTTCAATCTGCTGGCACCCAGAAAGTTAATACCCCTTCAAGTGTATGTTATACAGTGTAAGTGCCAGCACAGTCATAGTAATAATATCTGACACTTTTACAGCATTCCAATTATATACATTACTTTCCTCATAATAATTCATGAGATAATATAATTATATTATACTCATTTTATGGATTAGGACACTGAGGGTCAAGAGAGTTTGCACGACTATCCTGAAGTTACATAGTATGTTTCAGAGGTGGGTTACAAACCCAAATCTCCTGGCTCCAAATCCAGCACCCTTTTTTCTCTTAATACTTTTTTGTTCCCACAAATTGTCCTGAATTTATTTTTTGTGTGTATACATGTATGGGTATATCTATATATACATGGATATATCTATGTGGATATATACATATAACATATATACATACATGTGTGGTGGTGGTGTTCAATCATTTTTCAGTCATGGCTGACTCCTTATGACCCCACTTGGGATTTTCTTGGCAAAGATACTGCAGAAATTTACCATTTCCTTCTCCAGCTCATTTTATAGATGAGGAAACTGAGGCAAACAGGATTAAGTGACTTGCCAGGGTCATATAGCTAGCAAGTGTCTGAAGCTGGATTTGAACTCAGGAAGATGAGTCCTCCTAACTCCAAGCCTGGCACTCTATCCACTGTGCTACCTAAGTGCCCTTTATATATAAAGATATGTATATACTTGTAGAGATATACATATAACATATATGTTCATATATGTGTAGTTATCTATGTAGATATCATGTGGATGTACCTGTGTGTATATTCTCCCTATATAATGTAAGGTCTGTTTTTGTCTTTGTATCACCAGTGCTTAGCTTGGTGCCTAGCACATGATGTTCACTGATCTATTATTGTCTTTAAATACTTTGTCCATTAACAGGGTTCAGATTCTAAGAATTCAGGTATTATGCTGCTGATAATAGCACAGTGTCTGAGAATCATCTCTGAGTTGGAAGGGAAGAGCTGTATCCTTCCACAGACTGGCCCAACATCTTTTGTGAATGATGAGCACAAAGGTAAGATCAAGCAGCCTCATTGTTTAACCGAGTATACAAAATCAGGTGGATGTTCCAATGATACATTAAACATACACTCCCCAGCAGAGAGCATGGAAAGGCAGAACTCGATACCTCCTTAGAGGGATCAGGTAAGTGTCATTCCCTAATGTCATCACTTTTGGTTGTGCCCAGCTCATCTGAAGTGATCCTAGTGACACAGCATCCACAACCTCTTTTGAAACTCACCTGTGCCAAGATTTCCTTATTAGAAAGACTTTTTTCTGATAACAAGCCTGAAATAACCCCCATTTCCTATTCCTCTGGCATTATCCACTGGGTCTTAGCTACAACCACTTTGATTTTAAGAATTCTTTACCCCCGAATGAAAACTCACATTCAAATAATTTAGAATTATACAAAGAAAGTGACTTATCAAAACAAGACAATATGCAATCAGGATATACTAGAACCTTTTCCAATGGCATCACAGAAAGATGCTCATTCTTCTTACTATTATTTATATAGTACTAGAAATGCTAGCAGTGATATTAAGATAAGAGAAAGAAATTAAAGGCATAAAAGAGGTAAAGAGAAGATAAAGTTATCCCTCTTTGCTGGTGATATGATGGTATACTTGGAAAATCCTAGTGAATCCGCAAAAGTTCTAATTGAGACAACGGTTTTAGGAAAGTTTCAGGTTACAAAATAAACTCTCAAAAAATCAGCTGCATTTCTATATAATAACAAAATCCAAGAGGCAATTATAAAAAGGGAAATCCCATTACAAATAACTACAAAATGCACAAAGTATTTGGGAATCAATCTACCAAAGCACACAAAAGACTTGTAAAGATCCAAGTACTTCTTAAAGAAACAAAAAAAACAAATTTAGGATAGACTATTCCTATTCCTGGAGAAATATTCAGTGCAAGTAGTTATGCCAATATAATAAAAATGACAATACTACCAAAGCTAACTTATACCTTTAATATCATAACTAACATCAAAAGGAGCTATTACAGTACTTTACAAAAATAATAAAATTCATTTGGAAAACTGAAAGATCTAGAAAATCAAGGAAATTATGGGGAAATGGTAGGAACAAAGTGAGAATAGCACCCCCAGACTTCAAACTAGACTATAAAGCAGTAATCATAAAAATTATTTGATACTGGTTTAAAAATACAAATATCAATGGAACAGACTAGAGAGGGGAGAGTTAAGAAATAATGGAACTTGATAACTCAGTGTCTAATAATGCAAAAGTCATGCCTTAACTAGGAAAGAACTCCCTATTTGATGAAAATTGCTAGTAAAACTGGAAAGCATTCTGGCACAAATTAGACTTAGACCATCAACTTACACCATATTATATAATATAGTTAAATGGGCATGTGACCTAAATAGTAAAGATCATAATATTATAAATTAGAAGAGAAACAGATGATATCCCTTTGTATGGGTAGGATCAATTAGCTAATCAAACATTTATTAAATGTTTACTGTGTGTCAGGCACTCTGCTAAGAACTGGAGATACAAAAAGAAGCAAAAGACTGTCCCTGACCTCAAGAAGTTTACCATCTAACAGGGGAGACAACATGCAAATAAATACGTGCAAAAGCATACTATATACAGAATAAATAGGAAATAATTAACAAGGGGAAGACACTGTAATTAGGAGGAATTGGTAAAGACTTCCTGCCAAAGTTGGGATTTTAGCTGGTACTTAAAGCAAGCCAGGGAAGATAGGAGGCAGAGGTGAGGAGGGAAGACATTGCAAGCATGGGAGACAGTCAGAGAGAATGCCTGGAGCTGAGAGATGGAGCGTCTTATTTTTGAAACATCCAGGAGGCCAATGTCACTGGAACAAAGTATATATATTGCAGAGTAAGGTGTAAGAAGATCAGAATGGTAGGAAGGGACTAGATTATAGAGGGCTTTGAATGCCAAACAGAACATTTTGCAATTGATCTTAGAGGCAAAAGAAGCCAGTAGAGTTCATTGTGAGTGAAGGTTGGGTGTTTGGGGTGTATGTAACAAGATCAGATCTGTGCTTTAGGAAAATCACATTTTTTTTGTTTGCCCTTCATTTTCAAAGAAACTCAATGATATCATGGGTGATGGCTTGACTTGAGCATCACTCTCTCTTCCTGAGTCATCAAAGTCCAGTGGCAGAACACAAGTCAAGACAGCTAGCAATAGCCCAGGATGCAGTGGGTGATCTTGATGTCTTCAATGCTTGACTAAGGTCTAATCTCTCCACACATCTGCTTCAGCCACCTTTATGATGACTGGAACAAACTGTTGTCATCCACCCATTCTATTGGAGGAAGTCTTCAGATGCTTGGGGTAGACATCTTCATAACTCACCGATATGTTTGAAGTCTAATGATTATCCTCATCCTGGTTTAGCCTATCTACCAGGACCAGTTTACCAGTATGTGGCCATTTTGCATGCTATAGATTCTTAGAGCCACAGGTGAGAGTTGGATGAAGGTAGACACCAAAGGTAGTTGAGCAGCCCTGAAAAGGTCTTAGCAAGTCCTCACATCAGAGGTGCCAGTTCTCCTTGAACATGCCATACACCCCAGGAAAATCATTTTAGTGGATGAACAGAAGATGGACTGGAATAGGGAGAGACTTGAAGCAGGTAGAACCACCAGCAGGATATTGCAGTAATCAAGGTATAAGGTAATAAGGGACTATGGGTGTGTTCGTCCTTCATTGCCAAAGAAGACCATGCTATCAGAGAAATAATGACATGACTTGCACTTGACTTTGTTTTGAGTGAGGGAGGGCTGTGCAGGTCACCAGCCTCATTTCTCCTCCAGAGCCACCTGAATCCAGTGACCAGATATTCAACAGGATGACTAGAGATGATTCAGGATGAGGCAATTGGGGTTAAGTAACTTGCCCAAGGTCACACAGCTAGTGAGTGTCATGTCTGAGGTGAGATTTGAACTCAGGTCCTCCTGACTCCTGCACTGGTGCTCTAGGTGATCCACTGCACCACCTAGTTGCCAATAAGAGACTAAACCAGAGTAGTAGAAGCATCAGAGGACAGAAGGAGGCAGAGTGCAGAGAAGTAGCAAAGGTGAAATCAACAGGCCTTGGCAAGAGCTTGGATATGTGGTGGTGGTGGGGGGGGTGGTCATGGTGAGAGACAGTGAAGAGTCCAGGATGACTCCTATATTGGGCATCTGAGGGACTGGGAGGATGATGTTGCCCTTTATAGTAACAAAGAAGGTAAAAGGCAGGAAGGGTTTAGACTATAAATGAGTTCTGTTTTGGATATGTTGAACTCAAGATGTCTGTTGGACATTCAGTTCAAAATGTCTGAAAGGCAGTTGGAGATGTGAGATTGTAGGTCCGCAGAGATTGAAGGAGCAAATGTAGAATTGAAAGTCATCAGCATAGAGATGCTAATTAAATCCACAGGAGTGGATGATATCATCAATTGAAGTAGAATACAGGAAGAGAGAAGAGGGCTCAGGACAGAACCCTATGGAACAGTAATGTAGGGTGAGGGGGGCATTATCTGGATAAGGATCCAGCAAAGGTGACTAAGGAGTAGTCAGACAGGTAGGAGAAGAACCAGGAAAGTGGTAGCCTAGAAACACAGAGAGGAGAGAGTATCACTTAGGAGAGTGTGATCCATAGCATCAAAGCCTGCAGAGAGGTCAAGGAGAATGGGGCTTAAGAAAAGGCCATTGGATTTGGCAACTAAAAGATCACTGGTATCTTTGAAGAGAAAGGGAACAGTTTCAGTAGAATGATAGGGTCAGATGCTAGATTGTAAGGGGTAAAGAAGAAAATAAGAAGAGACAAAGTGGAGATACCTATTGTAGATGGCTTTTCAAGGAGTTTAGCCAAAAAAGGAGAAGAGAAACAGGACAAAAGTTAGTGGGGATAGAAGGATCAAATAAGTGTTTTTGGAGGATGGGGGAGACATGGGCCTGTTTATAGGTAGTAAGGAATGAATCAGTAGAAAGAAAAAGATTGAAAATAAGTGAAAAAGTAGGGATGACAGAGGGGGCAATCTTTTGGAGGAGATGGAGATGGAATGGAATTACTTGAACAGGTACAAGGGTTAGCCTTGCTTAGAAATAAGACCACTTCATCCTATGAGACAGGGGTAAAGCAGGAGAGAGTGACAAAAGGCATCTGAGTAATAACAGTAACATGAGATAGGGAAAATGTGAGGAAAAAAAAAGAGGTCACAGAAAATGGCTTCAAAATTTTATTTTTGTAAAATATGAGGCAGGGTTCTTTCCTCAGAATGGAGAACAAGAGAAGTCATGAGAGAGCTGAAGAGGAAAAGTTCTGCATGAGTCTCTGTGGAATGTGTGATAACGATAAGGGAGTTACAAAAGGATTGCCTAGCAGCAGTGAGGGCCCAGATGAGTTTGTGTAACAAACCTGTAAAGGACTCAGTTAGAAGAGTTGCGCAATTTTCTCTACCTTTGTTCATCAGCATGGTATAGAGGAGCAAAGGTAGTGAATGGTGAGTGATCCAAGGCCGAGGCTTGGCAGGGCATAATCAGTGAAATTGTAAAGGAGCTAGGGTTCAAAAAAGAAGGACAATGCAGTGTTAAATTAGTTCACTAAGGGGTCAAAGTTGGAGAAAAGAGGAGAGAGCAACTAATGCAGGGGAGGTACCCTGGGAAAGAATTGAGAGGTCAAGGGTAGGAGATATATTCTCAATAAATTAAGGAATAAAAGTAATTACAAACAATAAAATAGATAAATTTTATTACATGAAACTGAAAAGCTTCTACACACAAAAAACTGCCTAGGATAAAAAGGAATGTAGTTGAATGGGAAAAATCAAATTTCTGACAAGAGTTTGGTATCTAAGATATATAAACAATTAATGAATATAATATACATATAATATACGCATATTATATGCACATATATGTATGTTTATATGTATGTGTGTATATTTTACACATACACACAACCCAAAGCCATTATTCAATAGATATATCATCAAAGGATGTGAATAGTTCTCAAAAGAAAAACTGCAAATTATTAACAACCTCCTGAAAGTATGCTCCAAATCACTAAATAAGAGAAATGCTAATCAAAACAACTCTGGGGTTAAATTCACATCCTGAAAATTGGCAAAGATGATAAGATGAAAATAGTTGATATTGGGGGAATTGCAAGAAGATAGGCATCCTTGTGCATTTTTGGTGGAACTCTGAACCAATATGACCATTCTGGAAAACAATTTGGAACTACGTAAAGAAAGTGACTAAAACGTCTATACTTTTTGCCTCAGAGATTTCATTTATGCTCCCAGGGTTTATACTTCAAGGAGGTCATTGAGATGAAGAAAGCCACATACACACACATACACACACACACACACACACACACATACCCCAAAATAATTGCAGTAGCATTTTTGTGATAATAAAGAATTGGAACATGTAAGATGTTCATTAACCAGAGGATGACTAAACCTACCATAGTACATGAATACAATGAAGTATTATTCTAAGAAATGATGAATGTGATGAATATAGAGAAACATTTAAAGACCTACATGAACTGATGCAGAATGAAGTAAGCAGACAGAAAAATAACATACACAGTGACTTGATTGTGGTTCAGTCATGTCCAATGGACTTGTCCACTGAGTTTTCTTAGCAAAGATACTGGAGTAGTTTTGCATTTCCTTCTCTGGTGTGTCTGCATTTTACAGATGAGCAACTAAGGCAAATAGGAGTTAAGTGACTTGCCCAGAATCACACAGCTAGTAAATGCATAAGGCTGGATTAGGAAATCAGTTCTTCCTAACTGTAAGCCCAGCACTCTATGCACGGCACTAGCTAGCTGCCCCACGCAATGACTTCAACAAAGCAAATGGAAAGAATAGCCACATTTAAACAATTAGAAGTGAATGTAACAAAATTATAAAGATCAAACATGATTTGAAAGAAGTCGTATGAGAAGACACTCCCACCCCTCCCCTTTGGAAAGGTCTGTAAGGTTGCACATTACATATAGTTTTAGTCTTTTTCTATGTAGTGATAAGTCACATCCATTTTTCCTCTTCTTTATTGTTTGGGTTTTTAAAAATACTGTTTGTTATATGGGATACCTCTCTGGGAGGGGAAAGGAGAAGGATGATAGGGAGAAGTATGGTGATGTAAAACAAAAAGACATCAATAAAAACTTTTTAAAGTGACTACATCTTTTGACCCAAAGATGCTTATATCCTAGGCCCATACCCCAACGTTAGCTCACTAATAAAAAGAAAGCCTTCTTATCCACCAAAATTGGAATAGCACTTTTGAAGTGGCAAAGAATTAGAAACAACGTGGATGCCCATCACTTGGGGAATGACAAACACACTGGTATAGGAATCTAATGGAATATTACTGTCCTCTAAGAAATAATGAATACGATGAATCCCAAAAAGCATAGAAAGATTTAAATAAACCGATGCAAAATGAATAAGCAGAACTAGAGAAAAAAAGAGCAAGGTCCCATATACACAAAAATATTTATAGCAACTCTTACTGTAGTACCAAAGAAATGATGCAAAGTGAAGTAAGCAGAACCAGAAGAAACAATATACACAATGACCGCAACAATATAAATGGAAAGAACTATGAAACAACTGAAAAGGAATGTTGTGAGGGTTGGCCTTGGAGTCAGGAAGACCTGAGTTTAAATTCTGGCCTCTGACACTTGCTAGCTGTGTGACCTTGAGTAAATCACTTAACCCTGACTGTCCCCCCTCAAAAAAAGAAAGAAAAAGGAATGCTGTGCAATCATAATAGCCAATCCCCAAAGAATATACACAAGAAGGTACAATTCTACCCTTCACTGCAGAGGTGGAGATAAGGGAAGTGAAATAATGCATGGAATGTGAGAGTCCTTTGATACAAGCTATTTGAGGGAAGAGATGCCTGGTACATAGTAACTGCTTAATAAATATATGTTGACTGACAGACTGATGAAATGCTTCCTCCACACCCCACCCCCTTATATTCTTTATCATAAGGGATGGCTCTCTGGGGAGGGAGAAGAGATACAATGAGAAATTCAGATAACATAAAAACAAAAGATGTCAATAAAATTTTATTTCAAAAAAAGTCATGTCTACTTCATCTCAAACCAAGAATATCACATTAGTTTCTTCTCCTAAATTCAGACACTCTAACTCAACAGCTCAGCAGGGAGAATGTTAGACTCATTCAGATCTGAGTTCAAATCCTAGCTCAGATACTTATTTAGCTGTCATATAACCTTTGTTAGCTTCATTTTTCTTATCTATAAAATGGAGATAATAAGAGCGCCAAGCGCAGAGTTGTTATCTGTAAAGTGCTTTATGAAGGTTAAAATGCTCTATAAATGTTAGCTATCATTTATTCTTAGAAAATTAGAGAATGCCAGAGCTTGAAGGACTATCTAGTCCAGCCTCTTCATGTTACAGATAAAGAAACTGAGGTCCAGAGATCAGAAGGGACTTGTCCAAGGTCACACAACTGGTTAATGGTGGAGCCAGGAATAGAACCCAGGTGTCCTGACAGTTCCCTCCCCTTGCTTCTCCCTCCCGATGGCCTTTGTGTTTCTAGTAATGAGATGCCCAGAAATGAGCACAGAACACCAGATGTTCCCATAATACCCTAAGGGAAGAAAAAGTATCTCTCCATCCTCCCCTGACACAAATTTTCTAAACCTACCACCCCTTCTCCTCTCCACTCTCCAACCGGATTCCCCATCAATCCTCTCTCCATCCCTCCCCTGGAGCTGCACCTTCCTTTGGGTACAACTGGATCAGGTTACGGGCAGCTCCTGTTAACTCCCAGGCCTTTGACACTGATTCATTCCAGGTTACTTGTTTCTACTAAACCTTGGTATCTTGGATCCTTCTGCTCTGCAACCGTAAGCTGCATTCCGTACCCCTCACCCCTCAAACTCTGCTCTTGGTGGCTGTTTCCACCCACAGTTACAATGCCTTTCATGTCCACATCTCTGAGCTTGCCCCTGTGCTACTGAAGATTTATTAATGGCCAAAAAAGGATGCCAGATTCTCCCCACACATACCTCTTCTCCTTGCCAGCTAAGGATTATCTAGGCCACTAGGATACCTTAGTCCCAAGAGGGCATGCCAATGAGTATTTCAAAGACATGCAAGGAAGGAAACCGATTAGAACATGGGGAAGGGAAGAGAAAACAAGCAAAAAGAAAGCATTGAAAATAGTGGGCAACATAGGAGAAAAGACCCCCTGTAGTCTTGTGATAGGCACAGTACAGTAGGAAAAGTACTAAGCTTAATGCCAGAAAAGCCAAGTTTAAGGTGGTCCTTTTCACCACCTAATAGCCAAGTGAATTTGGACAAGTCATGTAGACTCTCCATGTCCAAGAATAAGAATAAGATGAATCTTAGCTCTGTTATTTACTAACTAGATGACCTAAGGTAGATGACTTCATTTTTTATGGGAAAATGATAGGGTTGGCATATATGAGCTAGACCTTTCAGATCCAAAACCTGTGATTTCTATTACTAAAGAGTAATTATGTAGCATTTTAAGAACACGTACATTCGTTCTGTTCCTCCAAGATACCTCCCCCAGGTATCTCTTGAAATTTTCATTTCATCCTCTCATGTGAATGCACCTAGGGGAAGAAACATACTACATTGTCCTACCTGTCAGGTGCAACTCAGTAGGAGCATATGCCAAAGCTTTTCCTGAGATAGGACAAGAGGCAAAAGGTCCCAAGGAGTGGAGAAAAGGGCACCACAGGAGAGAGGAAGGCGGCAGGAAGGGGAGGTTGGAGGTAGCAGAAATAACTGTTTTGCTGAGAGGGATCCTGGCCTCAGGAACTGCTGAGCAAATACTGTGCCCAGACTGTGCCCAGGTCCTTTCCTTAGAACCCTCTTTAGAGGGACTCTGAGTCCAGCATCCCCTAAGGTCTGGTATTGCCAAGATCTCTCAGGGTATGTGGCCACCACTAATGAACTCTGTGCAGCCTCAGCATCATCCAAAAGTGCTCAGCCACACTTCGCCAAAGGGCCATTTGGTTAAAAGGCTCTTCCAGCTCTGAGGTAATGGGACAGATCTCAGAGGGAATGCTACTTCCTGAGTCAAGCAGGAGAACCTTCTTGAGTCATATTTGCTCCTATACCATCCCCCTCCTCCCCAAACCTAGCCAATCCTCCCTCCTCCCTCATCTTTTTCTCTAAACCAGCCCTCCAGCCTATTTTCTCCATTCTTTCCAGCTTTCTCCAGCAGGGGAACATGTTCTTGGCGGCTGGCAGCATGGAACACCACTGATTCATTACAGATGTATCAGGGCAAATTGTGAATGAAGGCCGGCAAAGACTGCCAAATAGTAAGTGAAGTCATGCACAATAATCTCCCCATGCACATAGCCCTTATCAGAGTTGAGGCTCTGCTCTGAGGGCATCTTCTTTCTGGATCCTCTAGAGGGTCTGTCCAGGTAACCAGAGGGTTGTATATCTACTCACCCCTGACTGTAACTCTCTCTCCACCAGTATTGGACATAACATCCTAATCTAGCCAAAGTCAAGACCAGAGACCCATCTACTCTAAACCTTTGCCACCTTGTCCATTGTCTAGTGAGAAAACGTTTTCCATCTCCACTACTAACAGTGCCAAACCACAACTCCCAATGAAACATGGAAAATCCCCCTCCTCTAGTCTAGTATGGACCAGGAAATTGGGTTGCACTTTGGGAAACAGTCTAATATTTTAGCTAATAGGTTAGCCCTGGAAGCCAGTTATGGAGAAAGACAGAGTTCTTCCAGGACCCTATATTGGGATGTAGCAAGAAAACTCCCCAGGTCTGAAATCATTTTGTTTGCTAGGAGATTGGAAAAGTAGCAGCAATGCCAGGTAGTACTTTCCATGATCAGAAAATTGGGCCTGGGTCAACCCATCCTCAGTTCAAGATAAACGAGCTCTTTCTGTGGAGTTGTCAAACTGCCTGAGGAATATCTCATGCCAAACTGCTAAATTCAGCCTGAGAGTCAGCCACCCAATATGACAATCATACAAAGTAGAAATATGGGTTCTACAGTTCTTTGGTACCTCAAAAAGGGGATGAATGGGAAAGGAATATGATGTTTGAATACAGCCCTTGGAAGAAAAGAACTATGGAACACAATTTTGAGGAATGAAATCAAACACAATGACACTAAATAGATTTCCTTAAACTCTAGAAAAGTAAGGGAGATATCAAGTTACAGAATGTCAGAGCCAGAAGGAACCTCTGAATGGAAAGGGTCAGAGCTAACTAAGGGATCTTAGGCATCAATTAGTTCAACCTCTTTTTCATTTTTCACAAGGGGAAACTGAGCCTTAGAAAGGTCAAGTAATTTCATTTTTCCATAAGATCCTTGACTGCAGAGACTTTGTTTTATTTAACTCAATATCTGTCATATCACCAAAGACAACATTATGTCCATTGGAGGTGCTTTATGAATATCTGTTCTATTGTATTCCATCCTCTTGTGCTTTAGCAAAAGCTCTGTCCTGTTTCTCCCATCCAGGTCAAATAACGTGGATCCAAATCCATTTGGATGGTACAACTATCAATTCAAATGGGTATAGATGCAATCATTTATACAAAAAAAGACAACATAACATCCACACTAAAATGGCAGCACTAACATGTAATGACCATGTCAGATCAGAGCACAACTAGGTTACAAAATTCTCAAAGTATATCCACATTAGATAGCTGACCCCCCAAAGAACTTGGGTTTAAATTGTCCATCTCTGCAAATACCTGCCAAAAGCTCATGGCTTCCCATCCACCAAAAGAGTAAAGAACTGAAGGCAACACCAACATCCTTCCTCTTCTCACGGCTTTCCAGAACAATCAAACCTATTTCTGCAGTTCAGCCAATGCCTAGAGAGCATCTACCAAATGTAGACTAAATCATCTGAGCTAAGAAGAGAAGTCACCCTAGAAACAATTCACATTTACATAGAATCTTAGGAATTACAAAGCACCACCCCTGCAACAGCCCTGTGAAGATGATATTGCAAACATTATCATCTTCCTTTTACAGATGAGTAAACTGAGGCTCAGAAAGTTTGAATGATTGCATGGGATTGGAGTGAAGATTGGACTGGAGTATACCCAAGGGGAGAATGCATGAGGATGGGCTTGAAGGGAATTCAATCCCTATTACACGATCTATCTAAAATTGGAAGAAACCTTAACAATAACCCCAGAGTCTAGTCCAACTCTATCTCCAATACACACATCTATTTTACAGAAAAGAAAACCAAGGCCTTGGGTGGTGAAGTTAGCTTGCTTGCCCTTGATCATACTAGATTCGAAATGTTGATGCTCTAAATCTAAAACTAGGGTTCCTTCTACTGCTGCCTCCCTCATCATGTTTCCATCATTAGAGTGGGAGCTTCCTGAAAAAGGGGGCTATGTCTCTGCCACAGAGCTGATACCCAGCCAATCAAGAGGAGGAACCATGACTCTTCCATCAAAACTGTGGCTCCCCAAGGATGTGACCATGGCTCCTCCTGGTGTATGTGTGGTTGACTGGAACTTGCCTTCCTCAACAAGTCCTCAAATTCTTCATCCCAAGCCCTAGGCCCCTGCTCTGGAAGGCTCCCATTCATCACGCCAGAGTGACAGATGATTAACATCTGCCAGGTGCCATCAGTACTGATGCTCACCCCAAGTAACTTCCCTGGGGTCAGATATGGTGCTGCAGCTAAATTCTGACAGGAGATATGGGATTACAGATTGTGCCCTGGAAGTGGTAGCATTCCCTTCAGTCATGTAGGTTTGGTTATGCCCGTCAGTCCATCTGCTGAGCTTTTCCTCCCGATACAGGATAGTTTTAACCCCACTTCCCTAAGCTATAGGTCAGGAGTAGCAGAGGCTGCAAAGGGCAAACTGTCATGACTTGTTAGCCTTTAAGCCAGAATCTAAACCCCTTAATCTGGAGTCAGGATTTAAAAGAAAAAAAAAAACCACTGCATTTGGAGACAAAAGACTTGGATTTAAATCCCAACTATACCACTAGCTAAACTCAAATTCTGACCCTGCTGGGGTCAGACTGAGTGGGACCTTGAGGCACATTTAACCCTTCTGAATTTTCTTGTCTGTAAAAAGGAAAGAATGACATCTCTCCGCCTCTCAGACAGGGCCATCATGAAGAATACATGAAATAATGCCTTCCTAGTGCTTTGTAAACCGTGAAGTGACACATCAATGTAAAATATGATTATTAAGGCTAAGTTCATCCATAATGGGCTGACCCCAGCAGGAAAACAACACAGCTCCTTTTGGCTTGAGACACGGCCCCAGTGGGAGAAACACCTCCTACGCTTTTGTTCCCAGAATCCGCACCCTTATCTATTAAAAATTATAAAGGACTGAAGTCTTCTTGCCTGGCAGTCCAAAGTACACAGGCACAGGACTGCAAGCTGGGCCATTTGGACTCACTTTCAGCTATTAGCAGCAATTCCCCAGTTGGTCTCCACCCACCCTTTTCCCCGCCTCCCCTACCACTCCAGCCAGCTACTTTCCAAAATTGATCGCTGAGTGGCTGCCCATTCCCAGTCTTGCCTTGGCTTCCCCCATCAGCCACATATGCTAGTGGGGTGAGGCAGAACGAGTCTGCCAGTGTTGGTGAGGTTGTAGGTCAGGGGCCCAAGTGAGTGGCATCATTTGATGATGAGAAGTGCACAGCTGGGTGGGGGAGGAAGAAGCGGGGGAGGAGGGTGTAGCAATTGGGGAATCTTTGGCTGTGGAAACAAGCCTTGGACAGCAATAGTTGCAGGAAAGTCTTCAAGAAGAAAACTCTAGATTTACTAGCATGGTATAGTAGAAAAAACACTGGCTTTCAAGTCAGATGACCTGTGTTCAAATCCTGCTTGCAAGAATCTTAGGCAAGTCAATTTCCTCTTCTAAGTCTCCATTTTTCTCATTTCTAACTTGAGATGATAGGATTAAATGATCTCCAATGTTGCTTCAAGCTCCCAATCTTGTGATGCTCCCACCAGAGGAATGACAATATCATATCATCCATCCTCCTGCCTGTAGGCATTCCTTCTTGATAGATAACATGTTTATCTGTAAATACATATAAAACACACTTTTTCACTCTCCCCTTCCCTTTACCAATGGCCTAAATTTAATATCCAATCTTTAGAATGGAAGGATACGAAAGTAGGGAGGGTGCATGCTAAGAAAGGAGTGATATAAGGCAAAGGGGGCTGCCTGCAGCACATTTGGAAGTTAGTGCCAGCCACTCCCTTGCTGGATCTCAAATTCTTCTTTAAATGAGAAGGTTTGCTAGACTTGATGATTTCTCAAGGTCCTTTGCAGCTCTAATCGTCATTAAGTCTGCATGTACCAAAGGCCTATCGTGATCCCTGGGATGGCCACCATGATAAGACCAGAGTAGATCAGAAGTAAAAGTTACCTTGGGGCTATTCAGTCCTATTCCATATATTATAGATGAGAAAATTGAGGGGACATCCCAAGGTAATCTAAGTAATAAGGAACCTTATTTGTCTTTGATTTGAACTCAGATCCTTTGATGCCAAGTCCAATGTTCTTTTTTACACTAATTCTTGGGTGATATACCCATAGTCATTAGTTTAGACAGGATTTCAACCAGTTCTCTACTTTCAAATAAAAGTGCCCTTTCATTAAGCCAGATTCAGATACCAGCAGAGCTGAAGACAAAGCATTTGTTTTTCTTCTTAAACATGGCACAGTTTTATCTCATTTTAAAATGTGGCAAGGAAATCTGGATTCAAGAAAACACAAAGGCAAAAAGCAGAGCTTGAAGCAAAAACTCCACTTGGTCACCTGCCCATCCAAAGAAGAAAGATCCCTGAAGCCCCTCTCTGCAGATCACACAGGAAGAGATCTCCAAGTAAGTCAGCTTGGTCTTTCCCTTCCATCGACAATCTGGAAGCTACACAGCCAAAGGAATGGGGGAGGGGAGGAGGGAAGGAGAAATAAGAGAGGAGGAGGAAAGGGGAGAGGGAAAGAGAGGAAGGAGAGAGATGGAGGAAAGAGAAGAGAGAGAGGGAGGAGAGAAAGAGAGAGGAGAGATAAAGAAAAATAAAGAAAAGGAAGAGGGGGGAAAGAAGGGGAAGGAAGAAAGAGGGAAAGAGGGAGGGAAGGAGGGAGGTGAGAGAAAGAGATGGAGAAAGGGGGGAAAGAGATATGGAGAGACAGAGACAGAGATGAGAAGAGAAATGGAGAGAAACATGGGGAGAGAAGTGGAGAAAAATTTGGAATTTGAAGGGAGAGAAATGGAGAGAGAGAGAGAGAGAGAGAGAGAGAGAGAGAGAGAGAGAGAGAGAGAGAGAGAGAGCATGCACACACGCTGGCCCCTGACATTCAGCTCATAACTCTGTGTGTCTGTGTCTGTGCGCGTTCCTATGTCTGTCTCATTCTAAAGGACCAGAAACAACTAGTTTTACCCTCCAAACATGATCTGGAAAGCAGTGATGAGGCAAGATTGGGTCACACCAGGTTGTAATATTCCCTGGGAGAACCTTCCCTGTGCATTTCCGATTCAAAACAGATGCCCCAGCTCAGAGAAGCTGATTTCTTTTCAAGCTGGAGGTGGCATCAGTCCAGTTCCCAAGGTGACAATACCACTTAGAACCTCTCTGGATACTGCAACATATCCAATCCCCAAACTAAACTATTTCTCCTCTACTTCCTACAAATGCCCAGCTGACATTAGCTACCATCCCCACCCTGACTCCAGTCATAACAAGTGCTACCAGAAATGTTTTATGGCACAGAGGATATCAGCTAACTGCTTCAAAAAGCAACAGTACCTAAGAGCGGGAGTTGATGGACTAGCTAGGATCTGTGATAATCAGTTCTAGCTGATGCAACCAACTAAAATGTTGGCCCCCAGTCCAGATGGAAGCCCCTACCCCACAGGCAGCCAAGAAAGCTGCTGGTAACAGCAGGCTTCTCACTGGGGACTGCCGATTCAGGTCACTGAGCCCTCCCCCATTAGATTGGGAGCTCCTTGGGAGCTCTTTTGCCCTTCTTTTTATTTCATGCTTAGGACAGTAACTGGCACATAATAAGTGTTTAATAAAGTTTATTGACTAATCCCAAAGTTCAGCCTACCATTTGCACACCAACCCATTAGGGACTGCCACACTACTGATGAAGGACAGCATGTTGCTCCAGAGAGAGGTCATTTTAACCAAGATAAACCTAACAAAGTATATAGGGATGGGACTTGAAGTGAGGAAGATTCAGATTCAAATCCCCTATCAGCCAGGACCTGATGGTCTTCAAAGTCCTATCTAAATCTAGGACCCTGACACACAAACCAAAGGACCAGTTTTCCCAGGACTTACCCCGCTCCATGTCTCAGCTCCTGTCCCTCCAAGCTATCACCCTGGACCACAGGTTCTTAACCCTTTTTGTGTGTGTCATGAACCCCTCTAGCAGTGTGATGAAACCTGGAGACCCCTTCTCAGGACACTGCTTTTAAATGCATAAAATATAATACATTTTGTATAATGCATAAAATATAATAGAAATTACAAAGAAAATCAATTATATTGAAATACCATACATACATATATATATACATATATATTGCTTTTTTTTTTTAATTTTAAGCTTACAGACTCAAGTTAAGAACTCCTACCCTCTGCCCTGGACATATAGTATAGATCCTACAACTCAAATGTAGTTCACCTGACCCAGATGGTGATACCACCCGACCGAGATTTTCTTTTAACAAAAATTAAAATTTCATCTAATTACCATGCTAGCACATATGACACACACGAACTAGTAAACCTAAATCATCTGTCTGTCCAGGGGTCATCTGATAGATTTGGGACAATTGTCAAAAATTCCTGCAGCCTTCACAAAATAAACTGGATTGTGTGGTCCATTGCTGGCAAAGCTTGGATTCATTAGCTTAGATGGATGCTTTCCATTCTTTCCCCTTTGATGAAGGGGATCATCAAATCTACCTGGCCACAAATACCTACCTTTGCACCAGGAGGGCCAGGAGGACCAGGGTTTCCATGAGGCCCAGGGGGACCCTGAATAGGAAAAGAAAAAAGAAAAAATGAGAGGAAAGTGGATACTGCCTGATCTACACAGTGATACCCAGTGGCTTCCACGAACACCAAGTCAAGGGTATCTATGATACAGTGGAAAGATCACTGGCTCAGGGAATTTTCCCTGGTTGTCCCCCATGCCTGGAACTCCCCCCTTACCTCCACCTTCCTTCCTTCCTTCAGCCAAAAGCCCAGCTTATAAAAGAAACCTTTCCTAGCCTCCTTAATCTTAGTGCCTTCCCTCTGAGACTACCCCCTATTCATCCTGTATATATTTTGTGTGTGTGTAGTTGTTTGCATGTTGTCTTCCCCATCAGAGGATGAGCTACTAGAGAGCAGGGGCTGCTTTTTGCCTTATTTTGTATCCCCAGTGCTTAACACAATGCCCAGCTCCAGGCTGATACTTTATGCTTGTTGCTTTAGCTTGTCTGTGAGGTCCCGTCAAGTTCTAGATCTATAATCCTATCATCTCAGGAGTAGAATTATAAGAGATCAATAATTACTCATTTTTGGCCCCTTGCCCACAGAGGACATGGTTCAACTTGATTCATCCCCATGTCCAACTCTTCCCTCTGCCCAAGACAGGAGGTATAATCTACAAGGTCCAGCTCTTAAATTCAAGTCCCTAATCAAAAGCGCCTCCCCATCTTTCTTGAAGAGATTAGTCATATAAAAGGGCATAAAGGGATGGCTATCTCTCTGTTCTCACTACTACCAACTTCTTGCACATTCCCATAGCCTCATACCTATCTTGATGTAAGAGCAGCGTAAGCCCAGACTCCTCAGTCTAACATTCAAAGCCCTCCATAGATTGGTCCCTCCTTACTTTTCCCACTCTGTCCTTTGCTCCCCAGGACAGACTTCTCACTGTTGACTCTCATCTGCCCTTCACAGTATATCTTTGCTCATGCACACCCCCACCCCATTCTGAACTTGAAATGCCCTGACTAAACTCTTCCAGTGCAGCTTCTATTTATTCTCCAAGGTCATTCCAAGAAGGACTCAGAGACTGTTAGAACTAGGAGCAAACTTGGAGATGATGAGGGGAAGGGACAAGGGAAATCTTCTCTTCCAAGGTTTGTTTGTTTCCCTCATTTCTGTAACATTTTCTCCTGCAATACAGGATAAGGGCAAAAGACATATTACTGTCCTTAAGGCTGAGATGTCTGACTGCTCAAAACACATTGGGGTCTTTTTTTTTTTTAATTTTCTGACCTACTACGTGGTCTATCCCGCATAGTTTAACCTTTGATGATTTAGCCTTGTCTCTCCAACAGGACTGGTGGTAACTCAAATGCTAGACCTGAAGTCAGGAAGACCTGGGTTGAAATCCTACTTCAGAGATTTACTGCTCGTGACCTTGGGCAAGTCATCTAACTTCTTTCAGCTTCAGTTTTATTCATCTGTAAAATGGGAATAATGTCTGTAGCACTTTCCTCACAGGGTAATTTTAAGGATCAAATGAAACAATGAACAAGATATGCTTTGCAAACTTTAAAACACTTTATAAATATCAGCAATTATTCTAAGGCAAAAAAATGTTTTCTATTTCTTTGTATCCCCCATGTCAGAAAATGTGAGTGAAGGAGGTGCTCCATAAAACTAGATGTACGGATTGAATGACTGAAATTCATTTGTAGGTTTATACCAGCCTAAAGGGATCTAACTCTTTGCATTTCCATACATTTTTGAAATGGTTAGATCTTGCTTCAGGCTACTTTCTCCAGAAAGGTTCCTAAGCATACGAGGCTTCCAGGCCTGTAGTATAAACAGAGCCCTAACAACCTGGATCCTTGCCCTATGGTCTACATAATTACTACCATCTGCCCAAAGTCCATGTCCAGGTCTTCTATTAGACATAGCATTGAGGAATCATCACAGAAAACATCCTGGAAGGAACCTCAACAGGTCATTTAGTTCATCCCCTGCCTCTAGCAAGACTGCCCTCACCTCTGGCTGCTGACATCTAAACAAGTTGAGCAGCATCTGAACTCGATTTCTCCTTGGTCCACTCAAGTCAGCTCCCCAGTAGGAGTCTGTTGCATTCAGTCAGGTATCCCCTTCCATGTTTCCTGATCTGAAGTAAGCTCATGCCTGACCTATAATTGATTCTATGGTCTGATTTTCCCCATTCTATACCTGACTAGGAAAAGGCACTCCTATGTTGGGAAGGCACTCAGCCATGGAAGTGAGAAACTGTGTAAGAAGATCTATTCCCTCCCCTATGCTTAGGGAGATAGCAGGATGGAAAGAGTTGCTGGATGTGGAGCAATAAGATCTAAGTTCCAATCCCAGTTCTGCTCCTGACTACTTTTATGATTTTGGCCAAGCCATTTAACTTCTCTGGATGCACTGACTCATCTATAAAACAGGTGACATTTGTGTACCTTTCAGTTCTGAATCTGTGATGCTGTAACCCTAGAAGTCTCCCTTATAATACAATAATAACATCAACAACAGTAAATGCAATGGGGGGTGGGGTGTGGAATGATTTCTATTTTTCCCCTCATTCACTTACTTATAACAGAAATAATGAGTTGATATGTAAACGAAGTGGAAAGAAATGTCTACACGCTATTATCCCTTTATGAAGTATGAAGGAGATTTCTCTGATGGAATTAGAAGGGCAATTTTTCATTGACTGCTTGAACCTTGGTCAAAGCCCTGCCAGCCTGCCAGTCTGCCAGCCTGAGAAGCAGTCAAGGTCTAGTTGGGGCAGGGAACAACTATATGGAGTGTGGCTCCTACACCTATACCAAAAGGCAGCTGGGAAGGAGATTTATCTCTCCTCATCATTATCAGTCATTGCATCTCTCAGTAGAGTTACTCAATCAGTAGGAGATACCACATTCAAGAAGGAGCAGAGACACATACTCTCCAGACAGACATGGAAGCAGAGAGGTCATTGAGGCATTAAGGGGCAGGGAACAGTTTTGTCACATACAACAAAAGAGAGTTAACTATGGATTCAAAGGATAATTACAGTCCTAGAGTTAAGACATAGAAAGGAGCAGAACCAGGGACCTCAGCTGAAAAACCTTCTGAGAAAAGATTCTGCGCAGGGAGGTGAGGGGTAGTGTTTGGGAAGGCATTATGGGATCCTGTAGTGCTGTAGGTATGAGCTACTGTATATGTTTATGGGAGAGTGTGTCCCACATTATGGATGGGTGAGGAGGAATGTTTTGTAGCCACTGTTTATACTATACATGCTTTCACTTTGTGTCAACTGTGTCAACAATTGTGTCAACTGGCTGACTTTTAAACGTAAGCTCATTAGTGGGGGCTCATGAGACACAGTTTTGGAGTTTGGACCCACAGAATAACTTCAAAACTGAAGAAAGTAGTAGTGATTCTAATATAAGTCTCAACCTATAAACCTGTGACTAGTAGTGAGTTAGGGAGGTAACCCCTAAGAGGTATCACATAAGTAACTCAGGTAGTGCTTTCAAGTTTTAAAACTGTATACAACAACTCTGTGAGATAGGTAATGCAAGAATTATCACCATTCTTTGGTCTGACCCTGGTATAAAATACCCCTTCTAACACTACAGGCTGACAACTCATCTGTAATTTGTAGTTTTTGACAAATGCTTAGAGTATGAAAGGGTTAAGTTAATTGCCCATGACTACACAACCAGAATATGTCAGAGGCAGGATTGTTGTAACCCAGGTCCTCCTGACTCTAAGTCCAGTCTTCTGTCCACGACCTCTGGTCCTCGTTTTAAAGATGGGAAAATTGAGGTCCAAAGAGATAAATACTAATATCTAACACTTATGTAGAATTTTAAGGTTTTCAAAATACTTTACATATAGTAATAATAGTTAACATTTATATAGTACCATAAGGTTTATGAAACACTTCGTACATATAGTCACATTTGAGCCTCACATTAACCCTGAGAGATAGGTGCTCTTAGTAACCCCATCTTACAGAGGAAGAAATGAAGGCTAAGAAAGTTTAAGTAACTTTCCCAGGGTGAGAAGGTTAGTGTCTAAGGTATGATTTGAACTCAGGTCTCCCTGACTTCAGCTACAATACGCTATTGACTGCATTACCTATCATCTATTTGATAAGATGACTTATCCAGGCTTATAAAGTTATTATCACCCAGCATTCAAACCCAGATCTCCTGCCTTGACCGTTGATGTCCTTTCCAGTTTTTGAGATTCTGGGATTCTTACCCCTGGTTCCCTATTCTTTCCATTACATCAAGTTCCTCCTCAGGACCATTCTCTCTTTAATTTAGTGGACCGAAGCCTAACTATGTAGAACCAATTCATCCTGCAGAACCAGTGCATTCTGGGAAAAAGAGAACAGGGGTGTGGGCAGTATTCAAGGATGATGTAGGGAGAACTCTGACAGGAAAACCTCCTGCCCACAAATACCACCAGGCCTATACAGAGTCAAGTAGGAGCAGCCCCCTCACTCCAGCCAGAACCACCCTTTCTTGGTTCTAGACCAGCGACTGTCCCAAGGAATGATTATCTATTTTTCTCCCATGAATGACTTCTACATTTACAGCTGTTTAAGGCTGGGGGCTTTTTCCTGTTTCTCCTAGCCTTCTGATTCCACTCTCTGGTCTCTGCCACACTGAGAAATGAACTAAATATTTGAAAAGGGGCCAAACAAACTGTTTCCATAATGCTTCAGCTTAAAAAAGTAGAGTGGGGGAAGGGACAAGGGATTCCCCCATCCACACACCAGCCTATGGAATGGCAAATTCTGGAAGAAGAAGGGAATAGAGAGAAAAAAAACTCCCCAGAATATAAAATGGGGCCACCTAGAGCAGGGGTCATCCTTTGGCAGTTTAGTGAAGTCTATGTACTCCCTTCATAGAGTAATGCTTTAAAATTTACAAAATAAAACACATAGGATTAGAAAGGAAACCAATTATGTTGAAATAAAAATTTGATTTTTTTTTTCCTATTCAAGTTCATAAATCCCTTGAAATCTATATACAGGGGGTCTATGAACACCAGAGGAAGAAAAGATAAAGGGAAGGGAAGGAAAGGGAGGAAGAAAAGAAGGAAGGAAGAAAGCAGGTGAGAGGAAAAAAGTAAAGAGAGAAGAGAGATAAAGGAGATGAGAGAAACAAAGAGATAAAGAAAGAAGGAAGGAAGGAAGGAAAGGAGGGACATAAGACTGGAAGACAAGACACCTGGGTTCTGGCTCCAGCATTATCATGAACTGCTTATGTGATCTCAGGAAAGTTACTAAGCTTCTCTGTAGCTTCATTTACTAAACCTATAAAACATATAGGGTCGAGTTAAAGCTCTATGCCTGTTTTAACATTCTACAGTTCTAAGAATCCATGAGTTTTCCTCAGAGCTGACCAAGAGCAGTGGTTAGAGGGCTGGATATAGAGGCAGAAAAATCTGAGTTCAATTCTGGTCTCAGACACTTACTAGCTACATGGCCCTGGGAAAATCACTAAATCTCTGTTCTCCTCAGTTTCCTCATCTGTAAAATGCAAAAAATAATAGGTCTTACCTCCCAGGGTTGTTGAGAGGATCAAATGAGAAAGAGTTACGTAAATGGTATTTTTTATTATTACTTTTATTATTCCATCACACAAGTATGTCCATTTTTAGACCCTCAGCCCTATTCCAGAACAAGAGGGAACAGCTCCCACCCCATAGGCAAATCACCAACCTCCTCCCACAAGAGTCCCACGTTGGCCCCCTAACCTTTCCCGTCTTGCGAGCCCAAGCCTGGCCCAGAGCTGCTCTGCTGACAGCAGCTTGGGAAGCTGGACGCACTGAGAACAAATGGAAAACGGAAACATCACTTCAGCCAGAGTGGATTCCACCGACCAACTTCCCAGAGAGCAGGGGGCCAGGTCTGGAGTGAACTGCGGGTTTATGTAATTGTCTCACCAGGAACACTGGCGAGCTATGAGCTAAAAATAAGCGCCATCTCACTCTGTCTTCCAGGGTTTCGGTCAATGGCCTGGGGCAGCTGCTTGGCCCAGGAAGGAACATTTTGGGGGCAATGCTGCCGAGTTGCACTATGGGCATTCTGCTTTATGTGATCAGTAGTTGGTCTCCTCCAGGGGAATCTCGGGTGGGAACCCATCAGGGAATCTGGGGGCAACTGATTTATCCAAGATCTATCATCATAAAATCAATGGCAACAGCTCAAAGAGACAACCACTTACCCGGGGTCCTCTTCTGCCTGATATCCCAGGCAACCCAGGCAATCCAGGGGGGCCCTAGAGAGACAGAGAAAGAAGCAAGTATTAAATAAGACCCAGGGACAGACAACCTTATAGTCAAAGAATGGCAGACTTGGTAGGAACCTTAAAACATACAATATTAAAGCAGAGAACATTAGGAGTGGAAGGAGCCTCAATGCAGAGAATGTCAGCACAGACAAGGTCAGAGACAGAAGGGTGCTAAGGTCATGCAGTCTGCCCACCACATTTTAGAGATGAGAGGGTCCAACTGGAGCAGTGGTTCTCTGACCCTTTTTGTTCACCACAAGCTAGCCAGCCAGTCAATAAGCACTTATTAATAAGCACCATGTGCCATTCAAGGTGCTAAATGCTGGGGATGCAAAAAGAGGCAAAAGAGCCTCTGCCCTCAAGGAGCTCTCAGTCTAAAGGGGGAGACAATAAGCAAATAAATATATGCAAACAAGCTATATACAGGATAAACAGAAGTAACTATGACACTGTGATTCTTTGTTATGATGAATTTCCACACACTACAGCAAGGCAGGAGATCCCCTGTGCAAATGTGATTGGAAGGAGTGACTGAAGAGAATTTGGGGCACCCCAGCATGCCACTTCACACTCTTTGAGAGCCCCAGGTTCTCAAAGGGGCTTCTTTACACTAATCTACCTATGCTACAGACAAAAACTGACACCATCCAACAGCAAGTGAGTCACCCAGGGACTTGATAACAGATGCTAAGATAATCACAGAATCCTAAGAACACAAAGAACTAGAAGGAACTTAGCAACAACACAGTGCTATCCCTCATTTAATGATGGTCATTTTATAGGTTATCATCATTCCCCCTCTCCATCCTCTGATATTTTAAAACACATGCGTGACCTAATTGTTTTAGCCTCCTATATCACCCTGTAAGATAGGAAGGCCAGGGACCATTTTCTCTGTTGAAGAAATGATGAAACGAAGACTGAGAAGAGAAGTCGTTCACCCAAGATCACACAATGAATTGGAGGCAGACCCAGAATACAGCCTAGGTCTCCTGACTTCCAAATCAGAGCTCTTCTCACCATACCATGCTTCTCCTGCTATTTCTGGTCTATCGCCACACTAGCCAAGCACAGACAGCTAGAAAGACACAGACAAACAAGATAGATGGACACACAGACAGACAGTTAGATGGACATAGACAGAAAACAGATAGAAAACAGACAGAACAGACACACAGACAGCTAGACAGACAGACATAGACAGACACAGATAAATAGAAGATAGAAAGACAGACAGCTAGACAGACACAGACAACTGAAGGACAGACAGCTGGATAGGCATAGATAGTCAACAGATAGACACGCAGACAGAGAGCTAGATAGACATAGACAGACCAGAGACAGACAGAACAGATAGACACACAGACAGTTAGATAGACAGACAGACATAGAGAGAAAGCTAGATACAGACAGACAATAGACAGAGAGACAGACAAACTGCTAAATAGACACAGACAGACAGACAACAGAGAGACAAGTAAACACACAGACGGAAAGACAGATAGACAGTCAAACAGCGAGATAGAGGTAGACAGTTATATTTATACCTACAAATTCTATCTTGTTACATCTATCTCTATCTTAATCTATCTCTATATCTACTTTGTCTATAGCCTAGTTATTGTCATGCTGTTTCCATCATTAGATTGAGAGCTCCTCAAAGGCAGAAACCCTCTTACCTTTCTTTGTATCCCCATTCCTTAGCATAGTTCTTGGTTATAAGTGCTTCATAAATATTCATTGACTCACTGACTGACAATTGTGCCAGCCATCAGTGCGGGCAATGACACTAGAGGAATCTGGAGGACAACCCTTTGAACCAATGCCCCTCTGCAGCAGTTTAGAACCAAACCAGCCCCAGCCAAAGTTCCAGTGGTCCCTCCTAGCTCTCCTCCTTTTGAGTTTCTCCCTTGCTGCCCTCCCAACTGAATTCTCCCCTTCTGACCTCTTTGGTCTCTCCTACCTATTCAGTCCATCTTACTGAAATGTTTTCTTCCTTCTACATCATCTCCTTGGCACTCGATGTGCCATCTGTATGCTCTCCTCTTTCCCCCATACACAAACCAGGCTTTTCAAAGGGCCAAAGCCTCAGAGACAATAACCCATCCTGTCTCTCAATCCATATCTGCTCTCCAGGCCTGTAACCAGGGGAATGACAGATCCATTCAGAGTATAAGAGAAGAAACATTCATTCAACTTAAGCCATCCCCAAGATGTTCTTGAAGATCCTTTTTCGTTCTATGTCCTATAGCCTAACACTCTGTGTGCTCAAGTCTCTACTAGCCTGGCTGTGGTCAGTTTCTATGTTCTAATACTCTATCTTCCAGAAAGCAATTTAGCCCAATGGAAAAGACACTATAGTTAGGGTCAGAGGAACAGGATTCAATGTCTGTCTCTGCTACTGTCTATCTGCATGACCCTGGGTAAGCCCCTTCATAAATGTAAAACCCTCATCTATTAAATAAAAGGAAGGGTTGTATGAGATCCTCTCGAAGCTCCTTCACAGCTCTACATCAGATGATTCCAAGGTCCTTTTCAGTTCTAACAGTCTGTATTCCAATATTCTGTGGCAACTTATTGCTGTAGATAGAGGCTAGGATTTCACAAACCCAGTGATAGGAGGAATTAGAGTGGGCAGTGACAAAGTCTACTACCCAGAACCCAAGCCAAAACTTCTTTCATCAGATCATGTCTAGAGAAACATGAGGACCCACCCCCATTTGAAGAGGAATGACAATTATAACAGGAGAGGGAGTATGGCCTAATAGATAGAACGCCAGTCTCAAAGCCAGGAACACCTGAGTTCAAGGCTGTGTGACCCCAGGGAACTTGTCTCTAGACAAGTCTCTATGGTCAAATGTTTGCAGGTGCTGATCTGCATGACTGGAAAGCATTTTATCATCTGAACTCCCTAGATAATGAGATCACAGGGCCAGTTCCCATCCTCTATCCCTAATAAAAATAACCCTTAAACATGTATAGTGAGTTATAATTTTGAAAATTTTTCCAAAGTTGTCATATTGACCATCTCATTTGATTCTCGCATCACCCTTGTGAGACAAAAGAGGGAGTCTTTTCCCCATGTGACAAATGGGGAAATCAAAGCCCAAAGACAGGAAAAGACTTCTCTAAAGTCACAAAGGAAAGAAGAAAGTATTATGGGTCCAAATTCAGTACTCTTTTCTCTGTACCACGATTTCCTCTTCTCAATAGGAGTTTGTCTTTTAGGGGCTTTTTAAATAGACTTTTGTTTTTGAATAACCTGTGTGGGATACTTGTTCAGTGCTATCCATACCCCAGGTTTTCAGTTCAAAGTAGAGAAAGCATAAGAAATTCAGCATGGCTTGGCTGGTAATTAATTCCCATTTGTCACTCCTGGAAATTTTAGTTAAGAGAACAATGTGTTCTCTCATGAAATAGTAAATTTTGAAAAAGAATATGGCCAACACTCCCCTCACCTGCCCTTCCTATATCCCCATTTGAGACTTGTAAAATAGAGAGATTAAGGTTGCATGGTCTCTTATCTGGACTGGAAATCAAAAAAACTGAGATGCAGTCTGGTCTTTGCCACTAATTCAGAGCATCACCTTGGATAAGTCCTTTTCTCAGTGCCTCTATTTTCCTACTTATCACTTGAGTAGAATAATCCCTGCCTCTCACATCTGGAAATGGAAGGCCTGACTTTCTTTCCTGGATTCTTCTCTTTTAATTATGATTTCCAGCTACAAAGGACTTTGGCACAGACTTTCCCTGAAGCAAATGTGCTTGTATTTTGGGGCCAGTCCAATTCACTGGCCAACCTTCTTCCCGTGGGTGTATTTCTAAGGAAGCTGACGTATGACTACACAGATTTACAAATCCTTGGTTGCTTGGTTGCTCTTGGTCACGTCTAGGCTAGAAGGTGGCGAGAGCAGAATCCCCTTGGGGGAACATCAACCTACTACCTTGGGGTTTATGCTTCTACTTTACTCAGAACTGGAGGAAAATTCCAAGGAGCAAAGGATGGAGCCCCAAAGAAACACAACTGATTGAGGGTGAGAATGGAACTAGAATCTAGGCAAGACAGTTCTCAGTGACTATGCCCGTTTCCTTCCCCAATTCTTTCTCTCTGATCTGTACTTTCTAATATCCCTGCAATTTGGGAGAGGGAAAAAACTATCATTTCCATTTCACAGATGAAAACAATGAGACTTGCTCATAGTAATAGAGCCAGGGATAGAGTCAGCCCTGAAACCCAGCTCATGAAAAGCCCTCTATGTCTATGACAACACTCAGGTACTAAGGACAAGCATCTCCTTCCCAGCTCGAACACTAAAATTTCCTCAGCTGAAGAAATGGTCAAAAAATAACCAGGGCAGAAAGGCCCTGGATGGGAGACTGACCTCATATGCAACATCTGCCCAGAGCAGACACATTAAGTGCCAGAGTAATTACTCAAATGAGAGTCGCCATGCCCAATTCAGTCCAGATATGTGCTCATTGGATGATATTGGGGCAAAAATGAATTCCTTCAAGCGTTGACCTGATTCAGCATCTGTGTTCTCCCAACCCCCTCTCTCACCCATTGAAATGCTCTAGAGCTCTGTCACTGTGGGAATCTTGGGAGAGGTCTGAGCCTCTGAGCTGTCCCTGCATGGTGGCTCAGCCTGGGTGTTTTAAGTTTTCAGTACTCACTTTGTTAGCAAGGAAAGGAGCTAGTGGGCTGGGTTCCCTTTCTTTCCTTCTCCTGTCACCCCTCCTCCCTAACCAATCTGAGACCCTGCCTGTTCTCAGAGCAGTGGAAAAAAATCTGCCATCTCTTTCCAGGGAACCAAGCCTGAGTTGGGGTGGCTTTCCTGATGATTCACAAGGCAAGGGTGGGATTTTCCACCTCGAGCAAACAACGAGCCCTCTGAGACCAGTACGCAGCACAACTGCTCTGTTCATGGAAGAAAGTGGGAGGGGGAGCATGGGGGCTAAAGACCCCTGGAAAGAGAGATGAAGAAGGTCAAGTTCCATTCTCACACTAGCCCCATGGTGCAAATTGTGGGGGAAGTTCCCCATTCCCTGGAATCTTCTTGATATCCAGGGTCACCTAGAAAGATCCTATCCCCTTGCCCCCAATATGACTGGTGGCAAAAGAAATGTTTAGTTCTCATAGAACACAGTCCAATCATCAATAGCAAGTGGTCTGGTTGCTTCAGCTTATTGAGCTGGTAGAGTAAGTAATATCAGGCCAGGAGGTAGAGGGTAAGCTACTAGACCTCGGGACTGAGAGTTTAGGAGACCTGAATTCTAGCCCCAGCTCTGCCACTAAATGGCTACATGATTTTGAGTGAGTCACCTCACTTCTACAGATGAAAACATTTCCATCTATAAAAATCACACCCATTTTTCCACACCTTTTTCCACTACACTGAAGAGTAGCTCTGATTTACAAAGACAAGTAAAAGTCTCTACAGAAAAATGAAAGTCTCCAGTGAGCTTATGTCTGTCCTAAAATTAAAATAACTATGATATCTGAGCGTGGCTAAAAGGGGCAACTGCACAGGTACTTTTGCCTAACTTTTTCTTGAATGAAACATCTCCTAGCTAAAAATCATAGGCCATTAAAGTTGGAAGGGACCAGAGACATAAAAGCTGACATTCATGGAAACTTCAAGCCATGGACATTTATTCTCACATTTAATCACCTAGTCCAACCCACTTATTTTACAGATGAGAAAACTGATATTCAGCAAGAAATGACTTACTCAAATTCATAGAGACAGTAACAGAGTCAGCTTAGAGCTTGGGTCTCCTGACTCTACGCTCAGGTTCTACCTATGTGAAGAATGCTGAGATTGGTACAAGTGGAGATTTAGTGAGGTAGGGGATGAAATCCATGTAAGTCAGTGTACCTATCAAGCTAGGCTGAGGGCAGCCCAGGACGCTGGACAGGTCTGTTCTCCCACCAGGTCTGAGGAGTGCTTCTCTGAGCAGCAGTAAGAGCCTCGGAGAAACCTAATGGCTGGAAGCCCAATTCTAACAGCAAGACAGAATGGAAAGTATTTGCTGAAGAGGGGGGAAGGTGCCGAGGAGCGTGACAAGAAGGAAAGCAGATTCTAAACATGAAAGCTGGCCAGGAGCCAGGGTAGTCTAAACACTATCTTCCTTTTAGGACCTCAAAGACAATATGGTAGAATGAAAGACGTGCCTTCTTGAGTCAGGGAAGCCTAGGTTCTTGTCGTAACTCTCTACCCATCAATGGCTAGCTCTATCACATTAGACTCAGTGGTTAGAACACTGGGCCTGGAGTTAGGAAGACCTATGTTCAAATCCAGCCTTGGATATTTACCAGTTTTATAACCCTGGACAAGTCACTTAACCTGTCTGCCTCAGTGACTGCAACATGGGAATAACAAGAGCACCTTCCTCCCAGGGTTGTTGTAAAGGTTAAGCAGGATAATATTTATAAAGGGCTTAGCACAGACTGGGCACTTCATAAATGCTTATTTCCTTCCTTCTTTCTCTGAACCTCAGTTTTTCCATCTTTAAAATGAGGAAGTTGAACTAAATGATCTTAAAAGGTCTCTTCAACTTGTAAAATTCTGTGGAAAGAATAGTCTGGGAGTCTTATCTCAAACCCCCTGAATGACTCTGGGCAAAGCCCTTAACACCTTGCTGGGCCTGTTTCCCACTCTCTTCTACCCCGTTCCCTAACCTCTGCCCCATAAAATGGGAACACCTTTCCAGTCCTTCCAACGGAGCTGCAATCTCTCTGAATCTGGAGTCAGAAGTGGTACAAATCTAGCTCGGACACTAACTAGCTGTGAGCCTCTTTAGACAACATACTTCAACTCTCTGGGTCTCTGATTCCTTACCTGCAAAATGACTACAAGATGTCTAAATAAGATCCTTGTCAATTGTAATTCTATGATCCTCCGACGAGCCCCACAGAGCAGTTGTGAAATAGAAGGAAGGACGTGAAACTTAGAGAGATGAGTAGTGTCAGAGAAAGCCATGAAAGTTGGGCCCTCTGCCTGTGGCCAGTCTTATGTAGCTCAGAGGGCTCCATGTGACTGTGTCCTTCCCTTGGGAACATGGATCATGCTCTCACTGTGTGTTAGCTGGTGCTGTTCTAATGGAGTAAATGGATTTCAGAAAACAGGGCCTTAGGGAACATTTACATAATTGAAAAGTAATGTAAATCATTTCCATAAGATTTACAATATGGTTACAATAAAAAATAGTGCTCTGGTCCCTTTAGAGACAGGCTGTATAAATATTATTACTAATGATTATCAAAAATAATTAAATGTGTTTTTAAAATCAAGAAATTCCAAGCACTAGCCACTGTCCACTCAGCAGGGAACAGGGACTTCAAATAGAGTGGTTGGCGGGGAGCTCTAGAGCCTGGGCAGGGGATGAAAGAGCCTGGGGGTTGGTACTTTTCGAGGCAGGGGAGAAGCAGCAGCTGTGGCCTTGGCCCCCTGGAAACTAGGTCTGGTGGCCTGACCTGCTGATGAGTCAGCCCAGCAGCCTTGGGAAAGTCACTCTACCCTGATCAAGTGGGAAAGCTTAAAGGTGAATGTGAATTCTTGGTGATCTAGAATGTTTCAAATGTTCCTGCGCCCTGCTCCTCTGCTCATATAAACCCAAACTATTCAAGTCTGACCTTCTCACAGATGAGGCCCAGAGAGGGAAAGCAATTTGTCTAAGATCACACAGCTTGTAAGTAGAAGAATCAGAATTCAAATTCAGATTTTACTCCTCCAAGACCAGTGCTCTTTCTACTACACTATCTGTTTATGGAAATGAAAAATCTCCCTGGAGCATGGATCTCCACATCCCTTCCTCCAGACAGCAGATCCACTGCTTCTCTTGGTTTTTTCCCACTACTGCTTCATAGAGTATCTCTGTCTGGGGACTTTCTCCTGGTCTAACAAACCTTTGGTGATAATGATGAAACAACATTTATAAAGTGCTTCAAGGTTTATAAAGTACTTTCCATATATTATCTCATTGGATCATCAAAATAACTCTAAGAGGTAAGGGTTTTTTACAAATAAGGAAAATGAGTCAAATAATGGTTAAGTGACATGCCCAGGGTCACATGGCTAGTTAGTGTCTAGGGTGGAAATCAAATTCGGTCTCCCTGATTCCAAGACCAGCACTTTATCCATCCAGCTCTCTTTACTACCAAAGGTCTTCACATCTTAAAATCCATAAAAAAAATTTTAAATAGCTCGTCATTTCTGTGTTTCTCTCTCCATCCTCTTGCTACCACCCCAGATCTCTTCCTTCTCTCCAAATTCTGCTCCCTACCTTCTGATAGCTGCTTGCTGAGGATGCGATGAACAGAGGGGTCCAAGGAAGAGAATGTGAAGTGTTGTCACTGTCTATAAGGTACTTTGGATTGAGAAACACTAAATTAGTAAACAATAGGAAACCTGACCCAGCAGGGGAATGGGAAGAGCCAGGTGTCTGGGGTGAAAGAAAAGGAAGAGGCAGCCAAAAGAAGACCTTAGAAAAGCACTCGTCATTTGGGAATAAGAACATAAGGGAGGGAATACTGAACTCATGATTCGGTTCCAAGAATCCAAGGTTTTTGTCCTACTTCTACAGCCAACTTGCTCTGGGACCCCAAGGAAGCCTCAGTTTCCTCATCTGTCAAATGAGGTAGTTGGACAAGATCATCTCTTGCAAGTCTGTGACCCTATGACCCTGTGTTAGTTCTCAAGTCCCAGTGCTAAAAATCCTACAACTCAAGAAGGGAAATTCTTCACACAGGCAAGAAGGAGTCATTTTCTGGCTAGTGGAGAATTATCAGCAAAATGTCTGGGAGGAAATTCAGTCTTCATAGCAGGGATCCCCAAAGTCAACTATAATCTATGGAGTGATCTTTAAATTGATCTTTGGTTATCAGCCCTAGTAAGCAACTTGTACCATCAGTTAACCCCTACCCCAGGATCTGTCATCATCATAATACAAAAAAAAGCTGGCATTTATATAATACTTTAAGATTTACAAGCATTTTATAAAAGCTCAACTGTCTCTTAAATCAATAGCAGCTAAAGAGCTGGCGTTGGAGTCAGAAAGAGTTGGGCTCAAGTCCTGACTCTGATACATAACATGGGGTATGAAACTGAGTACTTAACCTGCCAGTGCCCCAGGCAACTCTATAAATTACAGAGCAGGTGCTGTTCTGCACTGGCAGAGGGAGTTAACTTGCATGGTTAGGTCTTAAAAGAAACTAACCACAACAAGAATAAAAATCAACCCTAAGGTAATATAATCCCAGTTTACAATTGAGGCTCAGAGAGGTGAAGCAATTCTCCCCAGGAGAATGGAAAATTCCTGGGGATCCTGTGTTTGGATCTCCAATGTTTTCTGAAGTTCTCTGAACATAGGAGGTGCTTAAAAGATGTTCATCAAACCAAAGTGAATTTGCCCAAGATCACATAGGGAAGAGTCAAGGGAAGAGATTCAAACCCAGATCTCTCCTGACTCCAAGTTCAGCTCCAATTCCACAATCCCATGCTGCCTTAATTAATACTTCAGAAAAGTCAAGAATAGTAGGCAAACATTGGGCATCCATTATAGGCTTGGATTTATAAATCAGTATCTATCCAGTGACAGAAAACACAGAATCACAGAATTCAAAGATGGAAGGAACCTAGTCCAATCTCCCTTGTTTTATGGCTGAGTAACTGAAGGCCTGAGAGAAGTGGCTTAACCAAGCTCCATCAGAGAGTAATCAGAACTGGTATTTGAATCCATGGCCTCTGGCCTCAAGTCCAGTGTTCTTCCTAGAACACCATGACTGCCATGAACCTCATCAAATCTTCCTGGGGTACCCAGAAAGGCTGAAGCAAACAATGATCAGATGACAGGTACTACCTCTGTCTTGGCTTGATATTGGTCTCTATGGCCACTGTCACTTACACTCTAAGATAAGAGGGAGGGAAGAGACACACAAAGCATCTAGACTCACCGGGAAGCCAGGGTCTCCCTTCTGCCCCGGAGGTCCCAACAGCAATGGAAACAAGGTGGGACCAATTGGGTCAAAGAACAGGTAGCCATCCGTGTGAGTGAGGGTGACAGCACCCCCAATTCGTGAGCTGAAGGGTGGGTGCTGCGTGAGAACTGTGGCAGCCATATGACTGGGCTGAGCCTGTTTAGGGATGGGTTGGGTAGTCAGATTCTTCAGGCTTGAAGGAAAGGAGACAGTACGAGGTGCATCCCCAGCCTTCCTAGGGCTTGGATGACTGGGTGGCCAAGGAGTACTCTTTGGAGTTGATTTCCTCTTCACAGTGGACTCAGCCACCTTCCTGCTGGCAGTGGAATTGAGACCGGAAGAGCTTGGGTAGAAGGTGGGAGGTATTGTTCTGAGCAACTTGATCCCCATGGTAGGAAACACTGGTTTCACTGGGGGTCTAGGGGTCTGGGTTAAGCTATAACCTGAGGCTGGCAAGGATGGCTTAGTAGAAGGGGAGGTCAGCTTGGCTGTGCCAGTAGAAGCCAACACTGGCTTGCTGGTAGAAGGAAGGTTTCTGGTCATATTGGCTCTGGAGCCCTGGGACACTGTCTTGGTGGTGATAGGAAAGGAAGACCATATAGGAGGAGGCACTGGCCTGGCGGTAGGCAGAGGAGTTTTGGCTGTCGCAGAATTCTGAAGTGCAGGCTTTGCTGTAGGAGGAGTTGGGGCTTTGGCAGGGATGAGGTGGGAGGCAGGGGGCACTGGCTTCATGGTGGAAGGGAAGCTCTTAGATGGGGAAGTTAGCACTGGCTTGACCATGGAATGGGATCTCTTAGCTGGGACCACAGTGACAGGAGTTACTGGCTTAATGGGAATATAGGGAGTCTTAACCACACTGGATTTAGATGTAGGAGGCACAGGCGTCATGGCAGGAATGGGAGGTTTAGGGAGGCGGCTCTGAGAGGTGGTCAGTGCAGGCCTGAGCACAGGGAAGGAAACTTTGCCCAAAGACAAAGGCAATGGCTTTGCAGTCACTGGTGTGGTCCAGACCAGATTACTCACTGGGGTGGATCGGGATGACCGAGGATCCACAGTGCTAGTCCTCATAGGTTGGTGGGGGGGCACCACCAACCCAGGGCTGGTCAGTGCTGAAGGCACCACCGTTATCTTGGCACCTTTGCCTGGTGCTCTGGGCAAGGCCTGGGTGGTCTTTGCAATTCGAAAGGATGCCAATGGAGGCATCACAGTGGTCAGGTTCCTCAGGCTCTGCAGAGAGACATCAGTCTGGAGGCCGAGGTGGGTATTGGCATCAGAGTCCTGGGGAAGGAGGGGAAGGAGTGGGGGCAAGAGTGGCCGGTATGTATCAGCCTGTCTGCACTGCTTCTTCAGATATTTACAGTAATTATGAGCTGCCTTGGCAGAAGGATAAATATTGAACTGGCACATTGCACCCTCAAACTGCACTGAGTGTTGGTTCATCTTCCCAAAGAGGAAAGATCCCTCAGGATCAAGAGATTCATCTTTTTTAAAATGCAAATCCATGGGTATCTGGTGCTTCCCACAGGAAGTAATGAGGGTAACCACTTGGCCTCGAATACTGATGGCCAAGTGGTGCCACCGCCCATCATGCACATCGTAACTGAAGGCCAGGGAGCGCCGCTGGCCCAAGTAGAGGACGATCTTGCCAGGAATGAACTGGACACCCAGCTGCAGCTTCTTCTTGATGCTGCGGACAGCAAAGAGGAAGGCATTATTGACACGGTGAGAACAAAGGCTCAGCACGAAAGTCAGCTCAGTACCAAAGGTGGTGGGAATGATGGTGTGGGTGGGGGCTTCAATGCGGGTCCGCTGCGTGAAGATGAATCCTGACTGGAACGGGATGACTCCTGGAGGGATAGGGGCCAGCCCCGGGGCCCGTCCACCAGACGACTTCTTCCCACTGAGGCCCAGCCTTTGGAGGACATCCACATCTAGGAGGTTGGGAACAAGATGAACCAGTTACAGTCTTGGGGAAATGCATCAACCTTATTATTGTTAACAATAATAATTATAGCTACTATTTAAATAGCACTTTAATGTTTGCAAAATGCTTTATAAGTATTTCACATTAATCCTACGACAACCATGGAAGACAGGTGCCACTCTGATATCCATTATGCAAATAAAGAAACTGAGGCAAACTGAAGTTAAGTGACTTACCCAGAGTCACAGAGAGAGTATCTGAGGTCAGATTTGAACTTAGGTATTTCTGGCTCTGGATCTGACCTTTATCCACTGCACAGTAGGGATGTACCCTAAACCACTAACTCATTGTTCTGTTTTTGTTAAGACTTTCCACTTGTCCAGATTTTGCCCTTTAGTCAAAGCTCAGCTCAAGTCCCATTTCCCCTCCCTGTAAAGCCTGCCCAGATCACAGATTTAAAGTTGAGAGGGAAGTCAACCAATCTAGCCCCCTCATTTTACAAACGAAGAAACCAAGGCCCAGAAAGATGTAGTAACTTGCCCAAGCTCCCATAGATAAGATGTGAAGATGGGCTCTGATTCTGAATCTAATGAGTTGACCTCTGTACCATACAACTTCCCTCTATTTAGCCTAGAAAAGAGGGGCAGTATGAGAGCTGTCTTCAAACATGGCAGGGTTGGGTTTCTGAAAGTTACTGTCATACTGCAAATGAAGGAGATCCCCTGTGTGGCCCAGTTTCCAGATATGAAAGGGGTTTCCTCATAAGGGAGTAAACTCCCATCACTGAGAGTTCCTGAGCCGACTATGGCTAGCCTCCATCAGAAGAATCACAGATACACTGTGGAAGCACAGGGAGGGATGCCAGACTCAGATAACCCCTAAGATCTCTAGAGATCCAATGATCAAGATCTGGCTGAGACAACGTCCTGAGGTCTCCAGGAAGGCTCTGATTGTGAAAATCACACCAGGAGAAAGAATTCTTGTCAACTTGTGGAACTTTTAAATGTAACTCTCTATGGGGAAGAGGCAGTCTCGGTTTCCTCCTGAAATCTGTCCTCTGGCAGAGCTTAGAGTTCGGACAACTGACCATGAGCCAAGACAGGCCACATCCGCCCAATAATTACCAGCATGGAATCTGATGGACCAAAGAAAATAACAATCCAAAAAAAAAAAGCTTCCCAGATTTGTTTATGTAAGATCCTCCAAGCCTCTCTCCTTCCTTCTGCTTTTGGCCTTTTGCACCCTGAAGCAACTGAGTCAAGTGAGTTGTTGGCATTTGGGGAACCAGCTATAAGGATGTGGGTTCCTAAGCCCTGCTCAGATTTGGCCAACTCACTGAGCTGGGTGGGTCTGAGACTTAAAATCCCCAGCTGAACAAATGGGGATCCCCACCGAATATCCCTAGACTTTTAGTCATCCTGTTAAGCAAGCCTTAGATGAATTCCTCTAGCTTCATAAGTCTCTCTCAGCACCATCCATTCTCCTTCTCTTTAAAACAGCTCTGAGACCCAAAGAATCTGAGGAACCAGGTAGAGTTAAATGCCTACTCTCTTCTCTTCTTTTCAGCTGGCAAAATGAAAAGAGATGGGAGTCAGGAAATCTGGGTTCAAGTCTCAGAAAAGAGAAATTTGGAAGGAGTAAATGGTTATTGCAGTCAATTCAATGGGAGGGAAGAGAGTGTTGGAATGAAGGGGAAAGTTATACAATATGCACCCCATCTCTCACAGCCCACCTAGGATTTATTTATAGAATGTTAGATCTGGAAGGGACTCTAGAACCCAGTCAATTTATAACTGGAAGGAGTCTTAGAACACAGAATGTTAGAGGGGGAGAGACCTCAGAACAGAGAATGGTAAGCTAGAAGGGACCTTAGGATGTAGACTGCCACTTAGAACCCAGAATATCAGAGCTAGAAAAAACCTGAACTAGGTTCTATGTCAGAACTAGAAGGAGCCCTAGAACATAGAATGTTAGAGCTAGAACATAGGCTGTAAGAACACAAAACATTAGAAAGTTGGAGTTGGAAGAGACGAAAGAACTTGAAAAGTCAAAGCTAAAAGGGCCCAGAGAACACAGAATGTCAAAACTGAAGGAGTCACTGAGAGCAGCATATCAGGACTACAAAGGACCATGGAGGTAACTGAGTCCAGCTCCCTTATTCTACAGATGAAGAAACTGAGCCCAGAGAGGGAAAGTGACTTGCAAAATAAAAAAAATAATAACAACATTTAGAGAGCATATATTTATAGTATTTTAAGGTTAATAAAATGCTTTACAAACAGGATCTCATTTCATGCTCACAGCAGCCCTGCAGGGTAGGTACTAGTATTATCTCCAGGGTCACACAGGAGATGTCTGTAGTTGATGGTACAGTACTGGACTTGGAGTCAGGAAACCTTGAGTTCCAATTCTGCCTCAGATATTTACAAGCTCTGTGACCTGGGCAAATCACTTGTTTGCCTAACTTCCCTCATCTACGAAATGGGGATGACAATAGCACCTCCCTCCCAGGGTGGCTGTGAGGATCTCTGAGATAATGATTGTTAAAGCGCTTAGCACAGTGAATGTTAGCTCTAATTATTGTTATTGGGGCTAAGCGGCATGATGAAAAGAGAGCCAGGTCTGGGGTCAAGCAGACTCATCTTCCCCAGTTCAAATCTGGCCTCTCACACTTCCTAGCTGTGTGACCCTGAGCAAGTCATTTAATCCCGTTTGCTCAGGGATCTGTATTCATCTGTAAAACAAGCTGGAGAAGGAAATGGCAAACTGCCCCAGTTACTTTTGCCAAGAAAACTCCAAATGAGATCACAAAGAATCAGACAGAACTGCAAAAAGACTGAGTAACACCAACATTATGGTTACTAGGATTACTCTTTTAAGTCAGTTTTCTTTCACTGTGCCATCTCGCTGTATCAAAAACTGGAACAGGAACCCAGAGTACCTGATGCCCATTCAGAGTTGATCCTTGGGTCTCATTCTGTACAAGAGTCATAAAAGTACCAATGAAAGAACATCTGGTCATTTGGGGGGCGGGGATGAGAGGGAGAGATATGGGTCAGAGGTGGGGGTGGGAAAAGAGAATGGAGGAGGGTAAGAGAGAATCAGTAACAACCGGCCAAATGACTGAGATGAGAGAACTGAGCCAACCCAACCGAGCTCTCCAGCTGGAGCAGGATAGATGCCTTTATTACATAAAACTTGCTCCAAAACACCCCTCCTCTTCTCCTACCCCCCCCAAGTGCCTGACTCAGGGCTCTGGACAGCTGTTCACCTACTTTGCAGGGGAGGTGGGGGTGGGGAGGAGGGGAAAGCAAGTTTGGAAAATATGACATTTGCAAAAAAGTCCTGCTGGATTGGTCCTGCTGGGCTTCCCCTCACCCCCATCCTCTCTCTGAAGCTAGGTTATTGCTAAGGCAAAGATTAGGCCTGAAAACTTCCCTTTACACCTCCAATTCTAGGATCCTAGGCTACTTTGCCCACCCCTAAAGCAATGGCTAGGGAGAAAGAGGTATTGCTATTTTAAGAACAAGTAGGTGGCTGCCTGACAAACAGATGTGGGAGAGAGATGTTTCAGTCTCCAGACATGGAGAGAGAGTCACACCTACCCGCCCCTCTCCCAAGAGGATTCCCTGGCCCTCAGTGGGACAATCACTGCAAGGAGGGAGAGGCAAGAAGGCTGGTGAGGCCCGGCTTCCTTCCCTGCCACCCTGACTATCAAGTCTCTTCCAGTAGCCCACACTAGCTCTCTTATCGAGCCCTTCATGCACCTTCAGGCTCCCCTAATTTATTCTCCCATTTCCATGTCACTCCAGTTTTCCACATACCAAGCTCATTTCCTCCCACTCTGAGAGAGGGGTCAGGGAGCCTGGCCTCCAATTCTGAGGCTGTCAATACCAAGCTTTATAAACTTGGTACAGAGGAAAGGGCACAGACTCTGGAGTCTGGAGTCATAGGACTTGGGTATGGTATTTGAGCCTGGATCCCCTGACTCATGTTCCCTGCACTGTGACAAGTGGATGCTTACAATGGAGGTCACCTTGGGCAAATCATTTAACCTCTCTGTGCCTCAGCTTCCTCATCAGTAACATAAAGGGGAAGCTAGGGGATAGAGCACCTAGCCTGGAGTTGGGAAGACTCACCTCCATGAGTTTAAATCTGACCTTAGACAATTACTAAGTTGTTCGACCCTAGGCAAATCTCTTAACCCTGTTTGCCTCAGTTTCCCATCTGTAAAATTAGGTGGAGAAGAAAAATAGTAAACTACTCCAGCATCTTTGCCAAGAAAACCCCAAATGGAATCACAAAAAGTAGAACATTTCAGAAAATGACTGAACGATGACAAAAAATGGAGGGAGGCATTGAACTCTGAGGGCCTCTGAGTCCCTTCTAATTCTAGATGAAGGATTCTGAATCTGAAGTCCATGAACTTACACGGGAAATCAATTACATCTTTATTCTGAGCAACCTCTAACTGAAAGTTAGCATTTCCTTTTATTAGGAACATAGGCAACAAACATTGTTCTGAGACAGGGCTCTGTAGTCCCCATCAGACTGTTAAAGGGGTCCATGACAAAAAACAAAAGCTAAGCTCTAGATCCCAAAGAAAAGCCTGCCTCCTATTGGAAGCCTTCCCCAATCTCCAATGCCTTCCTCCTATTCATTATTTCCTATTTTTCATGTATGTAACTTGTTTCTTTGTATTTGTTTAGTTGTCTCTCCCTTTAGATTGTTAAGTTCTCATAAGGAGAGGGACCTCTTTTTGTACAGTTAGAACTCAGTACAGGGCCTGGCATACAGAAGGGGCTTAATACTGAAGTCCAACCAGGGGCAAGAGAGGGCATAGATTTCTGACAATGCCTTTTGTTCCTTTATAAGGATTATTCCCATTTTACTGGCACAGAAAACTGAAGCATCCAAAGGTAAGTCCTGGTTCAGAACGAGTTTCTCCGCCATAGCTCTCAAGGATGATGCTTACCTCCCTTGCTCCTTTTTTCTAAAGTAAAAAAATGTTTAAAAAAAAGAGAGAGAGAAAAGTACCTTCAGGATCTCCCTGGGTGAAGGCCAGGCCACAGGTAGAAGAGAAGACAATCCAGGCTAAGAAGAATCCCCTATGAATCAGAGAGGGAAAGGAAGAAAGCACACACATCAGTTTCTAGCTCCAGATCCCACTGCCAGGGAGTGTGGTTCGGGGGAGGGGAGAAGGGACTTGGCCAGGACCATCCAAAGCCACAAATGGCCATCTCTCCCAAACAGTGAAGATATGAGGACTGACTCAGAGTCAGCAAACTTCTGTGAAACAGAACTCTTGCAGAAGCCGTTGCCCAGTTCCAGCTCTACAAGGGTTACTCCCACAGACAATGATTACAGCAGCTGGGCTAGAAGCAAGGCTGATACACTATCATTCCTGGGACTCTTGGGCTCACCTGCCCATTGCTAGCAATTATTCAGTGGCTTGTGGGGGTGGCAAAGTGTTGCTACCCTCACTGATGGCAACAGGAGTCAAGTTGGCAGCAGAGCCTACAGCTTAGGGGGGAAAGGGCTTCTATTCCTGGGTTCTTGCACAAAAGATCCTGGGCTGTGTCTACCTGAATCTGAGAGGACATAGTGGCTGAACTGGTAGCAATAATTTGACGGACCTGGCATATGCCTCGCCTTATCTTTCCCTTGGGACATTCGCTGCTTCAGCTGAGCTGGTTTGACTGCCATGGTGGTGGGACCATCACAAACGCAGTCTTCTTGACAATGATCTCTGCAAGGTCCTGCTGGAAGCAGGACCAGTGGTCTGAGGGACACTACTCATCCGGGGTTTGGGGTTTCGGGATACCACTCTGTCTACGATAGTCTAAGGGAAGGCAGCAGTGGTGGTTTGCCCCATCTGGCACATGCCAACTTCTATATTTCAGGGAGTCTTACTGCTTATGGTAGACAAGGGGGGTTTCACTTTTGTTTCTGTATCTCCAAGGCCTAGCCCAGTGCCCAACACATAGCGGGCACCTAATCAATCAATAAATAATCAATCCATCACAGCTAACAAATTGATATTTCTAAAACACAAGTCTGATAACTTCTTTCTTTGCGTCCTATCAGAGTGCCTAGTACATTCCAGATGCTTGGCAATAGGTTGACTTATATAACAAGACTAGGGTCTAACTAATTCACAGGATCTCTCAACCCCTTGTTTTGCCCCCAAAATGAGAAACTGAAGAGGGCAGAGGAGGAGGAGAAGGGGGCTCCCCTAGAAGACACTAAGAAAAGACTAGAGGTTCAGCTACATACAAGCAACCCATAAACTGACTGGGGGGCAGGCATGGAAGGCACAGCCAGACTTAGCCTCCTCTACCTCACATCTTCCACACTGCCCTGCCTGTTCCTCTTTGATGGATATGTAGATTCTCTGATGCCTGAAGGCTCCCAGGACACTGGTGCAGGTGACAATCCATCTCTACTTTAGCAGACTGACCTCTTATGTTTCCAAGGGCTGAGGATGGCCAGTCCTCTCCACACATAGAAGGGGAAGGGATTGCCCTTACTATAAAGTGAAAGGTGACTGACCTTTCACTAAGGTTCACTGAGCACCCAATGGCTCCAAATAAAGAAGAAAGACAGGGCCAGGATCTTCCCAGAAGCATCAGGTGGAAAAGTGCCATGCTCAAAACCTCCTCTGGCCACATTGTTTCCAACCTTACAAATCATTTCACTTTGCATTTGCAAAGTGCATTTACACTTAATTTTTCAAAGTCTGTCACATTTGTTCCTTCATTGGAACCTCATAAAACCCATTGGAGGGAGGTACCACCAGAGATTATTATACCCACTTGACATATGAAGAGACTGAGGCTCAAAAAAAAGAAATGACTTGTTCAAATGAGTGGAAGAGCTCAGACTAGAGTCCAGGGTTCTTTTCACTGCAGTGTCTCCTACCTTCTTCCCACCTGCCTGGTGACTCTACTGCTCCTGCCTCAGTATCATCCTGGACCAAAAACCAATACAATTCCCAGACCAGGAAGGAGGGCAAACTCAGCATTGGGGTCAGTATAGTCCCTTGCCCTAAGCCAGGGACTTCTGATGGAGAGCAACACTGACAGAAGCCCAGGGAAGTGTTCCAGCTGGCCCCAGGCTGCTCAGCCTCCACTGCCCACTAAAAGACCAAAACATCAACGGAAAACACTTTGGCAAGACGACACTGGCATTAGTGGAAAAACTGAACAGTTTCTCTAAGTGTGGCTAGAGATGGATAGGACTATTAATCCCGACAGGTTCCCCTGCCTGAATTTTTCCATGAGAGCTCCCCACCCAGGGCCCCTTGAGTACCTCTGAGCCAGGGGAGTCCAAAAGACTCTTCCCCACAGGTTCCAATTCCACCTTCCTCAGCAGAGTTCAGCCCACAGTTTCCAGCCCAAGCCAGCCTTCACCGGCCACAGTAAAAGGCCTGGGTATGTTTGGAGTGAGAAAGGGGAGGGGGAATGTCAAATGAAGCAACTAAACTATATGATCGATGAGGTCCTTTCTAGTTCTAAATTTATGATCCCATGAACTTCTTAAATTTGACTGACTGAAGGCTAGTATCCTCTCCAGGCCATAGGTAGAGGTTCAGGGACCAGGAATATACAGGCAACTGGTTTAAGGCTAACAACAAAGTCTTCAGGTGATTTCCTAAAGATGATGAATAATAACAGGAATTTAGATTTATCTATCACCTTAAAGTTTGCAAAACACTACATATATATGTATGTATATGTATAAATGTGTATATGTATATATGTCTATATGTATGTATATGTGTGTGCATATATATGTGCATTTATATTTTTTCTATACTGACCTTTACAATAACCCTTTAGGCCTAGGTGGTTCAAATATTTCAGATAAGGAAACTGAGGCAAGAGAGGTTAAGTGCCCCATAGATTCAGAGGACTTAAGGTCACAAAGCAGGCAAATGGAAGAAATAGAACTCAAACCTACTACTCCAAAGCCCTATGCTCCTTTCCCTTTAGGCCACTGTGAGTTCTCCTCCTAAAGGGACCCAGCTTATTACCTACTACTTAATGTTCAACAGGGGCAGCCAGGTGGTACAGCCTATATAGCGTCGGGCCTAGAGTCAGGATTCCTCTTCCTGAGATCAAGTCCAGTCTCAGACACTTACCAACTCTGTGACCCTAGGCAAGTCACTCAACCCTGTTTGTCTCAGTTTCCTCATCTGTAAAATGAGTGGGAGAAGGAAATGGCAAACCACTCTAGCGTCTTTGCCAAGAAAACCCCAAATGGCGTTGTAAAGTGCGGACACAACTAAAAGCAACTGAACAACAATAAAAAATGTTCGACATAGAACTAACTCTTGATTATCCACTCATAACTTATCCATGATGTGAATCGCCAAACTGGCAATGTTTCATCCAAGCCTGGCTTCCTCCAGCCCCAAGCTCACTTCAGGGTTGCCTCCCCTGGCCACCAGCCAGTGCATTCTCAAGGAAATGTAAACTTGCTTTCATATTAGTTCAAGCCAAAGTGAATGAGAAAGATCAGTCTGCTGTCCAAAAGTCACAGTGTACTCCAAAGCCCTGAAGAAGTGATTTTTAAAAGCATCCCTGGTTTGGGATTATCCATGGCATAGTTTCCCACCAACATACAGCTGCCTGGTCAGAGTATAAAATAACGTATGTAAAGCACTTTGCAGACCTATCATAATTATAACAGCATGAACACGATAGGAGGAGGGACAATTTCTCAACTGTCAAAAACATTTTAGGTAGAGTGAATAAGTTGTTTCTGTCAGTTTGTCTCTAAAAACTAGCTTTCACTGAACTTTATTTTTCTTTTTGGAGATTAGCTCTTCTTTTCTCACCAAGGCCAAAGGTGCAAGGTCCCTCACCCCTACTTCTGATCAGAACTGACACTGTGACCTTCTGTTTCCAACCTGGCCAGGTTGACTCACTTCTTAGAAAGTCTAGGGGTCCTCTGCTTTCTGAGGGTTCCCTAGCTTGGTGCCAGGCAGTGTAAACACCTGGCCAACTTTAGCCCTACCAAAATCAAGCAATGTTCCAGCTTCAGCCTCCCCAGCCACTGGTAGTATCAGCCTGCAATATACTATGCTGGGTGTGCTGAGTTTTCTTGCAAGGATTGTGTTTGGGAATCCAAGAGTTTCCATGGGTAGCCTCCTCCTTCTCCCCTCTTTATAATAACTCTTTGCAAATAGTCAATCCTAATCCCTAAAGTACTGTGAAGTTGATGGATTTCTTATTCCTACTTTTCAAGTGGGAGTAGTGAGAGGATGACCAGAACAATATGGCACATTCTGTCTAAACACCCAGGTTAGGATTGCAATTAATATTCCTACCTCAAAAGCCTGTGCCCAACCAACCAAGCCCCCGTGGGTAACAGTCTTAGCTGAGAATTTCATATCCAGATGCATTTAGCCATAGTTTCAAAACACCTTACAGCAGGAAAGGACTTTAAAGGCTATTAGTTCTTAACTTGGGGTTCAGGAACCATAGATTTCAAGAGGTTCATGATTTTTAAAAATATTTTGATAACTGTATTTCTTTTTTTTTAGAGGGGAGGCAAAGCAGTCAGGGTTAAGTGACTTGCCCAGGATTGCACAGGGAGTAAGTCAAGTGACTGAGGCCACATTTGCACTCAGGGCCAATGCCCTACTCACTGCACCACCTAGCTGCCCTGGAACAACTGTATTTCAATAGAAATGGTTTCCTTTGTGATTCCATGGATCTTATTTTATGTACTTAAAAACATTATTCTGAGAAAGGGCCCATAGGCTTCACCAGATTGCCAAAGAGAGCCATGGCACAAAGAGTAAAGAACCCCTGTTATAGACCATCTGCTCCAGGGGCCTGCATGTACCCCAGAGGCACAAAAAAAACTTGTGAGGGGGAGGGTAAGGACTATTTGGTAAACAACTATATGATCTTAATGAAATATTACAAAAGTAGTTGTACTAGTGTAGAAAATTAGGGATTGGAGAGAAGATGGTGAAGGAAAGTGCCTGATGGGAAAGAGGATTGTTCTAGAACCTCTGAAGAAACAGAAAAAGGCAACTGAAGGAGTCATTCCTATTGACTAAAACCAAACAAATGAGGCTTTACCATGAAACCATCTCATATTGAGCGAAGAAAAATCAGGAGCAAAGATGAATGAAAGATGAGCTAAAAAAAATCTCTGCAATAATCAGAAACTCCAAATTGATTTCCAATCAATGAAGTTACAAAATTTCTGGTATATTTTTGGAGAAGCATATCTCATTTCTTACCCAATGTGCTCACAAGTTTGTTTATAACAATTTATCTCTAGGATTCAGGATTCTCAGTCCTGTTCTCAATCAAATCAAAAAACAAGAAATAAACCATACTAAGATTCAAATTACTACCGGTGGCAAGAAATAGAACCAAGGTTCTCACTACTTTATTTATGAAAATAAACGTTTAACAACATCATAATACTAAAAAAATGTTACAGGGTCAATAAAATTTTCTTTATGAAAAATTAATCGCAAACTCTAGAATTTATTCCTTTCATATTAAATAGTGAAGAGGAGTGGGATATATAGGATGGTTTACTAAAAACCAAAGGACACAGAGACTTAAAAAAGTTGGGAATCCTGATCTAGTCCAATCCTCACATTTCACAGAGAAGAAAACTTAAGGCCCAGAGCAGGAAAGGACTTCTCTAAGGTCACAAGGCAAATTTATGTCAGAGTTGGAATTAGAACCCAGACCCCCTGCATCCAATCCAAGGTTCTGTCCAACACACTGAGCTTTGTGATATATTATAAAGGAGTCTGTATAGTAAGCAGACCTGGTATCTAATTCTAGAGCTATACAACCTTAGGTCCCTTGATTTCCCTAAGGGCCAGTTCTCTCTACAAAATGGGGACAATATTTACCTTACCTACGTCACAAGATACTGTTCTGACAAAAGTGCATTATAAACTTCCTAGCCCTATATAAAGATGAATTTATAGTAAATAATGTTATTATTCAGAAAGTTACTTAAAAATCTACTTAAGATAACAATCATATGGATGAGGTAGGTACTATATTAAATTGACTTTGCAGAGAGTAGAAAAAGAGAGGTGAGTTGACTCTTCAAATATCACTGTGATTGTGCCAACCACAGAGCTGGGGGTGAGAAACCAATGCCCTGTCTCCAAGTCCCCATTCTGGGTCCTATTAGCCTGCTCTACTTCCCACATGGTTTCTGGGGATGTCAAAGGGCTACCATTTGGGAAGATGGTCACAATTTAGAAAGTCTGGGTCTACATTATATTATTAATAGCATCAGAGGCAACCAGCTTCCAAGTCTACTTGTCTCACCTCTCCTGGCTGAAAAGCTAGTTCCCTGTCCCATGATTTGAGAACATCTTGACTATTTTGTTCTTGTTTCCACTCCTGTTTAGACTATCAGTAAGAATGTCTAGCACTAGGCTTCCTTTTTCTAGGTTTGTCTGCTCAGCCCTTCTGCCTAGTGAAGGGGTGTGGGGGAGCTAGAAGGGGCCACTGCTCCCTATCAGGGATACTTGAGGCAGGGGGAAGAAGGAGAAGAAAAGGAAAAGAGAGAGAGGGAAAAGAAGAAGAGGGATAAGGAGGGGAGAGGCTCCCAAGGTTGTGACAACAGCCCAAAACCACATTGTAAAGAGTGTTCCCCATAGAAAGTCAGTGTAATATAAAGAGTTCTAGATTTGGACTCCACTACCAGCAGCCTACTTTCTAACTATGTGACCTTGGACAAGTCACGTCTCTTAGCTGGTTTCCTTCTCTGTAAAAAACCCTACTGGATGGGGTCATTGTGAAGGCAGTACTTTGCTGAAATTGTAACGCACTAGAGAAAAGTGAGCTTTTATTCCAATTATGGATTTAAAAAGAGTATATGCAGGTATCCCCATTTTTAGGTTGAAGGGCCCTCTTCCAATTAATTATAAGCTATGGATTCTGACTTCTCTTGGGAATAATCATGTGCTATAACCCAAAGCCCCTCTGGGGCAGTTAGGTGGCACAGTGTAGAGATCACCCAGCCTAGAGACAGGAAAACCTGAATTCAAATCCTGCCTCAGACACTTACTAGCTCTGTGACCCTGGGTAAGTCACCTAACCCTGTTTCCTCAACTCAAAAATGAGCTGGAGAAAAAAATGGCAAACCACTCCAGTATCTTTGCCAAGGAAATTGCAAATGGGGTTACAGAGAATCAGACACAAAGAAACAAAAAAGGGGGAGACACTGGTATCTTTTGAGCAGAATAGTAACATAGGCAGACCTATACATCAGAAAGATCACTTTGGCAGCCACGCGAATGGATTAGAAAGCTGGGAGATCAATTAAGAAATAGTCTAGGTGACAAGGGTTGAGGGAATTGTGATCCTGAACTTGGATGATGGTCACATGAAGGGAAAGTATGGGAAGGATTTCTATTCAAGTTCAGCTGTGATCAGGCCACCTCTGACGTCCCTTCCGACTCTGCAATTCTATGTCATTGCTTTTCCTTTCAGGGAGTCACTCTCTGACTTCTACATACTAAGGGAATTGGGGTGGTATAGTTGGTAGAACAGTGGGATGAGTCAGAAGGCCAAATTCAGGTCCCACCTATATCACTCACTAACTTACTATGTGATATTGGTCAAATCCCTTCATTAAAGTCAATAAGCATGTATCAAGTACCTACTATATGTCAGACATACCTCTCTAGACTTCAATTTCACAGGATTTAAAACTGGAAAGTGTTCTTTCATTTTACAACTGAAGGAGAGATTTGTGACTTGCCCCAAGTCACATGGGAAATAAGCGGCAGAGCAGAGCTTCAGACTTGGTCCCCTAATCCAAATCCAGCATTCTTCAACTACACCATACCCTCCCCTATAAGCTTCTTCCTGGGGTTCTCCTCAGTGGATCAGCTCTGGAGTGAGATTATTCAGTGGTGCCACTCACTTGCTTATGAGGAAACTGGTCCAAATGACTACCAGAAGAGGTCATTAGGAACACTACATGTAGGGACAGAAAATCCATGACTTTCTTTGTGCCTAGACAAATTTTCTATAGGCACAAAGTGAGTATGAAGGGTTTTGTTCAATTTTATCCAGTTTCATGCTGAAGAAGAAAAGCTCATTAAGAAGTACAATTATTCCTTGTGTTTGTTTAGGAAGTGTTTCCTATCCATCATTTAATTTAATTCTCACAATCCTGGGAGGTAGGAAAGCTTATCACTGTTTAACAAATAAGGCCAACTGAGGACCTTAAAGGTAAAGTGGCAGAGTTGGGGCTAGAACAGAGTTCTCTCCTGTTCCTTTGACACAGACATACCCTAGAGAAGAGCTAAAGGATGAAGCTGATCTGACTTTGAGACATTCTATGATGTCAAATCCTTTCGCTGTTCTCTATAACTTGGAAGGCTCAGTGGCAATGCCCAAGCATGTCAATAGACACATCAAAAGACACCCAGGGATAACCAAGCTGGGAAGGTATTCTGCTTTGCTGACATGAGGACTCACCTATTTCCTTCTTCCCCTTTTCAACATGTTAAGATTCTGCAAAAGCATTAGAAGGAGGTTTAAGTTTTGTGTTATGGCTGCCATATGGGAGAGAAGATCATCCCTTCTTAGAACTGTAGACTATAGCAAATGCCTTGTGGTTCCCACAGGGTAACTATCCTGTTCAGCCTTCCTGGTTGGATTAACAAGTTTCCTGACTCTAGTTCTGGGGCTCTTTTCTTGAACCCCACTGTCTGCTTCTCCGGCTCAAAGGAGGGGAAGAACATTATCCAGGCTTCCTTCTCCTTCAACACTCAATTGTCTATTACTGTCTGCTTATTTAAGGTCAGCTCTATCAGTGGGGTGCCTATCCTGAACCAATCCCTGTCCCCACCAACTGACATCTATCTTAACACCAGATTTCAAGGGAGGGCACTAGAAATTCATTTCTAAGCTGTAGCTTTTGGCAAGACAGGTATGGGCATAAATCGGGAGACTGGGGCACCTAGGGAGGAAGCTAAGGAGTTCTGGTCTCCAGGAATCCAGTAGGTCTGAAGTAGGAATGAGGAGTGCCATGGGCCAAAGAAGGAGAAGTAGCTGTCACCAGCAGTCCTAGGCAGCCCAGGTTCTGGGAAAGGTAGCTTGGGAGCAGATTTGCAAGCATTTGAGGCTGCAAATGCCTAGTTCTTCTTCACAAAATAGGCAGGGTATGGGGCTACCTATGGGAACCTCTGACTGTGGGCACGAAAGGGGTGTGTAGGAGCACACAGCTGGGGGACTAGTCAGTACTCCTCCTGTAAAAGGGAAGCTTGTAATGGAATTAATCTCTAGTTAAAGCAGAGTTCCTTCAAGCACAGATGCTGAAGATACACACACACACACACAC